>OZ025296.1:330033196-330762443 GCA_964019185.1 Maratus speculifer | reverse complement strand
GGTCCTGTAAAATTAATGTAGATGAAATATTAACAAAAATTACCATACCATCCTTCAAATTTGGTCTTCTCCCATAATACGTAAATGATTCTAAGTCGCTAGAGTGATTGCGTCGTATTTCACAAGGAGTTCTGTCGCTCATACTACCTTTGACAATAAAGTTCTGCTGAATGGTCCTGTAAAATTAATGTAGATGAAATATTAACAAAAATTACCATACCATCCTTCAAATTTGGTCTTCTCCCATAATAAGTAAATGATTCTAAGTCGCTAGAGTGATTGCGTCGTATTTCACATGGAGTTCTGTCGCTCATACTACCTTTGACAATAGTTCGTACAATGTGAGTATGGTCCTGTAAAATTAATGTAGATGAAATATTAACAAAAATTACCATACCATCCTTCAAATTTGGTCTTCTCCCATAATAAGTAAATGATTCTAAGTCGCTAGAGTGATTGCGTCGTATTTCACATGGAGTTCTGTCGCTCATACTACCTTTGACAATAAAGTTCGGTGAATAGTCCTTTAAAATTAATGTAGATGAAATATTAACAAAAATTACCATACCATCCTTCAAATTTGGTCTTCTCCCATAATAAGTAAATGATTCTAAGTCGCTAGAGTGATTGCGTCGTATTTCACATGGAGTTCTGTCGCTCATACTACCTTTGACAATAAAGTTCGGTGAATAGTCCTTTAAAATTAATGTAGATGAAATATTAACAAAAATTACCATACCATCCTTCAAATTTGGTCTTCTCCCATAATAAGTAAATGATTCTAAGTCGCTAGAGTGATTGCGTCGTATTTCACATGGAGTTCTGTCGCTCATACTACCTTTGACAATAAAGTTCGGTGAATAGTCCTTTAAAATTAATGTAGATGAAATATTAACAAAAATTACCATACCATCCTTCAAATTTGGTCTTCTCCCATAATAAGTAAATGATTCTAAGTCGCTAGAGTGATTGCGTCGTATTTCACATGGAGTTCTGTCGCTCATACTACCTTTGACAATAAAGTTCGGTGAATAGTCCTTTAAAATTAATGTAGATGAAATATTAACAAAAATTACCATACCATCCTTCAAATTTGGTCTTCTCCCATAATAAGTAAATGATTCTAAGTCGCTAGAGTGATTGCGTCGTATTTCACATGGAGTTCTGTCGCTCATACTACCTTTGACAATAAAGTTCGGTGAATAGTCCTTTAAAATTAATGTAGATGAAATATTAACAAAAATTACCATACCATCCTTCTAATTTGGTCTTCTCCCATAATAAGTAAATGATTCTAAGTCGCTAGAGTGATTGCGTCGTATTTCACATGGAGTTCTGTCGCTCATACTACCTTTGACAATAAAGTTCGGTGAATAGTCCTTTAAAATTAATGTAGATGAAATATTAACAAAAATTACCATACCATCCTTCAAATTTGGTCTTCTCCCATAATAAGTAAATGATTCTAAGTCGCTAGAGTGATTGCGTCGTATTTCACATGGAGTTCTGTCGCTCATACTACCTTTGACAATAAAGTTCGGTGAATAGTCCTTTAAAATTAATGTAGATGAAATATTAACAAAAATTACCATACCATCCTTCAAATTTGGTCTTCTCCCATAATAAGTAAATGATTCTAAGTCGCTAGAGTGATTGCGTCGTATTTCACATGGAGTTCTGTCGCTCATACTACCTTTGACAATAAAGTTCGGTGAATAGTCCTTTAAAATTAATGTAGATGAAATATTAACAAAAATTACCATACCATCCTTCAAATTTGGTCTTCTCCCATAATAAGTAAATGATTCTAAGTCGCTAGAGTGATTGCGTCGTATTTCACATGGAGTTCTGTCGCTCATACTACCTTTGACAATAAAGTTCGGTGAATAGTCCTGTAAAATTAATGTAGATGAAATATTAACAAAAATTACCATACCATCCTTCAAATTTGGTCTTCTCCCATAATAAGTAAATGATTCTAAGTCGCTAGAGTGATTGCGTCGTATTTCACATGGAGTTCTGTCGCTCATACTACCTTTGACAATAAAGTTCGGTGAATAGTCCTTTAAAATTAATGTAGATGAAATATTAACAAAAATTACCATACCATCCTTCAAATTTGGTCTTCTCCCATAATAAGTAAATGATTCTAAGTCGCTAGAGTGATTGCGTCGTATTTCACATGGAGTTCTGTCGCTCATACTACCTTTGACAATAAAGTTCGGTGAATAGTCCTTTAAAATTAATGTAGATGAAATATTAACAAAAATTACCATACCATCCTTCAAATTTGGTCTTCTCCCATAATAAGTAAATGATTCTAAGTCGCTAGAGTGATTGCGTCGTATTTCACATGGAGTTCTGTCGCTCATACTACCTTTGACAATAAAGTTCGGTGAATAGTCCTTTAAAATTAATGTAGATGAAATATTAACAAAAATTACCATACCATCCTTCAAATTTGGTCTTCTCCCATAATAAGTAAATGATTCTAAGTCGCTAGAGTGATTGCGTCGTATTTCACATGGAGTTCTGTCGCTCATACTACCTTTGACAATAAAGTTCGGTGAATAGTCCTTTAAAATTAATGTAGATGAAATATTAACAAAAATTACCATACCATCCTTCAAATTTGGTCTTCTCCCATAATAAGTAAATGATTCTAAGTCGCTAGAGTGATTGCGTCGTATTTCACATGGAGTTCTGTCGCTCATACTACCTTTGACAATAAAGTTCGGTGAATAGTCCTGTAAAATTAATGTAGATGAAATATTAACAAAAATTACCATACCATCCTTCAAATTTGGTCTTCTCCCATAATAAGTAAATGATTCTAAGTCGCTAGAGTGATTGCGTCGTATTTCACATGGAGTTCTGTCGCTCATACTACCTTTGACAATAAAGTTCGGTGAATAGTCCTTTAAAATTAATGTAGATGAAATATTAACAAAAATTACCATACCATCCTTCAAATTTGGTCTTCTCCCATAATAAGTAAATGATTCTAAGTCGCTAGAGTGATTGCGTCGTATTTCACATGGAGTTCTGTCGCTCATACTACCTTTGACAATAAAGTTCGGTGAATAGTCCTTTAAAATTAATGTAGATGAAATATTAACAAAAATTACCATACCATCCTTCAAATTTGGTCTTCTCCCATAATAAGTAAATGATTCTAAGTCGCTAGAGTGATTGCGTCGTATTTCACATGGAGTTCTGTCGCTCATACTACCTTTGACAATAAAGTTCGGTGAATAGTCCTGTAAAATTAATGTAGATGAAATATTAACAAAAATTACCATACCATCCTTCAAATTTGGTCTTCTCCCATAATAAGTAAATGATTCTAAGTCGCTAGAGTGATTGCGTCGTATTTCACATGGAGTTCTGTCGCTCATACTACCTTTGACAATAAAGTTCGGTGAATAGTCCTGTAAAATTAATGTAGATGAAATATTAACAAAAATTACCATACCATCCTTCAAATTTGGTCTTCTCCCATAATAAGTAAATGATTCTAAGTCGCTAGAGTGATTGCGTCGTATTTCACATGGAGTTCTGTCGCTCATACTACCTTTGACAATAAAGTTCGGTGAATGGTCCTGTAAAATTAATGTAGATGAAATATTAACAAAAATTACCATACCATCCTTCAAATTTGGTCTTCTCCCATAATACGTAAATGATTCTAAGTCGCTAGAGTGATTGCGTCGTATTTCACAAGGAGTTCTGTCGCTCATACTACCTTTGACAATAAAGTTCGGTGAATAGTCCTTTAAAATTAATGTAGATAAAATATTAACAAAAATTACCATACCATCCTTCAAATTTTGTCTTCTCCCATAATAAGTAAATGATTCTAAGTCGCTAGAGTGATTGCGTCGTATTTCACATGGAGTTCTGTCGCTCATACTACCTTTGACAATAAAGTTCGGTGAATAGTCCTTTAAAATTAATGTAGATGAAATATTAACAAAAATTACCATACCATCCTTCAAATTTGGTCTTCTCCCATAATAAGTAAATGATTCTAAGTCGCTAGAGTGATTGCGTCGTATTTCACATGGAGTTCTGTCGCTCATACTACCTTTGACAATAAAGTTCGGTGAATAGTCCTTTAAAATTAATGTAGATGAAATATTAACAAAAATTACCATACCATCCTTCAAATTTGGTCTTCTCCCATAATAAGTAAATGATTCTAAGTCGCTAGAGTGATTGCGTCGTATTTCACATGGAGTTCTGTCGCTCATACTACCTTTGACAATAAAGTTCGGTGAATAGTCCTGTAAAATTAATGTAGATGAAATATTAACAAAAATTACCATACCATCCTTCAAATTTGGTCTTCTCCCATAATAAGTAAATGATTCTAAGTCGCTAGAGTGATTGCGTCGTATTTCACATGGAGTTCTGTCGCTCATACTACCTTTGACAATAAAGTTCGGTGAATAGTCCTTTAAAATTAATGTAGATGAAATATTAACAAAAATTACCATACCATCCTTCAAATTTGGTCTTCTCCCATAATAAGTAAATGATTCTAAGTCGCTAGAGTGATTGCGTCGTATTTCACATGGAGTTCTGTCGCTCATACTACCTTTGACAATAAAGTTCGGTGAATAGTCCTTTAAAATTAATGTAGATGAAATATTAACAAAAATTACCATACCATCCTTCAAATTTGGTCTTCTCCCATAATAAGTAAATGATTCTACGTCGCTAGAGTGATTGCGTCGTATTTCACATGGAGTTCTGTCGCTCATACTACCTTTGACAATAAAGTTCGGTGATTAGTCCTTTAAAATTAATGTAGATGAAATATTAACAAAAATTACCATACCATCCTTCAAATTTGGTCTTCTCCCATAATAAGTAAATGATTCTAAGTCGCTAGAGTGATTGCGTCGTATTTCACATGGAGTTCTGTCGCTCATACTACCTTTGACAATAAAGTTCGGTGAATAGTCCTTTAAAATTAATGTAGATGAAATATTAACAAAAATTACCATACCATCCTTCAAATTTGGTCTTCTCCCATAATAAGTAAATGATTCTAAGTCGCTACAGTGATTGCGTCGTATTTCACATGGAGTTCTGTCGCTCATACTACCTTTGACAATAAAGTTCGGTGAATAGTCCTTTAAAATTAATGTAGATGAAATATTAACAAAAATTACCATACCATCCTTCAAATTTGGTCTTCTCCCATAATAAGTAAATGATTCTAAGTCGCTAGAGTGATTGCGTCGTATTTCACATGGAGTTCTGTCGCTCATACTACCTTTGACAATAAAGTTCGGTGAATAGTCCTTTAAAATTAATGTAGATGAAATATTAACAAAAATTACCATACCATCCTTCAAATTTGGTCTTCTCCCATAATACGTAAATGATTCTAAGTCGCTAGAGTGATTGCGTCGTATTTCACATGGAGTTCTGTCGCTCATACTACCTTTGACAATAAAGTTCGGTGAATAGTCCTTTAAAATTAATGTAGATGAAATATTAACAAAAATTACCATACCATCCTTCAAATTTGGTCTTCTCCCATAATAAGTAAATGATTCTAAGTCGCTAGAGTGATTGCGTCGTATTTCACATGGAGTTCTGTCGCTCATACTACCTTTGACAATAAAGTTCGGTGAATAGTCCTGTAAAATTAATGTAGATGAAATATTAACAAAAATTACCATACCATCCTTCAAATTTGGTCTTCTCCCATAATAAGTAAATGATTCTAAGTCGCTAGAGTGATTGCGTCGTATTTCACATGGAGTTCTGTCGCTCATACTACCTTTGACAATAAAGTTCGGTGAATAGTCCTGTAAAATTAATGTAGATGAAATATTAACAAAAATTACCATACCATCCTTCAAATTTGGTCTTCTCCCATAATAAGTAAATGATTCTAAGTCGCTAGAGTGATTGCGTCGTATTTCACATGGAGTTCTGTCGCTCATACTACCTTTGACAATAAAGTTCGGTGAATAGTCCTGTAAAATTAATGTAGATGAAATATTAACAAAAATTACCATACCATCCTTCAAATTTGGACTTCTCCCATAATAAGTAAATGATTCTAAGTCGCTAGAGTGATTGCGTCGTATTTCACAAGGAGTTCTGTCGCTCATACTACCTTTGACAATAAAGTTCGGTGAATAGTCCTTTAAAATTAATGTAGATGAAATATTAACAAAAATTACCATACCATCCTTCAAATTTGGTCTTCTCCCATAATAAGTAAATGATTCTAAGTCGCTAGAGTGATTGCGTCGTATTTCACAAGGAGTTCTGTCGCTCATACTACCTTTGACAATAAAGTTCGGTGAATAGTCCTTTAAAATTAATGTAGATGAAATATTAACAAAAATTACCATACCATCCTTCAAATTTGGTCTTCTCCCATAATAAGTAAATGATTCTAAGTCGCTAGAGTGATTGCGTCGTATTTCACATGGAGTTCTGTCGCTCATATTACCTTTGACAATAAAGTTCGGTGAATAGTCCTTTAAAATTAATGTAGATGAAATATTAACAAAAATTACCATACCATCCTTCAAATTTGGTCTTCTCCCATAATAAGTAAATGATTCTAAGTCGCTAGAGTGATTGCGTCGTATTTCACATGGAGTTCTGTCGCTCATACTACCTTTGACAATAAAGTTCGGTGAATAGTCCTTTAAAATTAATGTAGATGAAATATTAACAAAAATTACCATACCATCCTTCAAATTTGGTCTTCTCCCATAATAAGTAAATGATTCTAAGTCGCTAGAGTGATTGCGTCGTATTTCACATGGAGTTCTGTCGCTCATACTACCTTTGACAATAAAGTTCGGTGAATAGTCCTGTAAAATTAATGTAGATGAAATATTAACAAAAATTACCATACCATCCTTCAAATTTGGTCTTCTCCCATAATAAGTAAATGATTCTAAGTCGCTAGAGTGATTGCGTCGTATTTCACATGGAGTTCTGTCGCTCATACTACCTTTGACAATAAAGTTCGGTGAATAGTCCTTTAAAATTAATGTAGATGAAATATTAACAAAAATTACCATACCATCCTTCAAATTTGGACTTCTCCCATAATAAGTAAATGATTCTAAGTCGCTAGAGTGATTGCGTCGTATTTCACATGGAGTTCTGTCGCTCATACTACCTTTGACAATAAAGTTCGGTGAATAGTCCTTTAAAATTAATGTAGATGAAATATTAACAAAAATTACCATACCATCCTTCAAATTTGGTCTTCTCCCATAATAAGTAAATGATTCTAAGTCGCTAGAGTGATTGCGTCGTATTTCACATGGAGTTCTGTCGCTCATACTACCTTTGACAATAAAGTTCGGTGAATAGTCCTTTAAAATTAATGTAGATGAAATATTAACAAAAATTACCATACCATCCTTCAAATTTGGTCTTCTCCCATAATAAGTAAATGATTCTAAGTCGCTAGAGTGATTGCGTCGTATTTCACAAGGAGTTCTGTCGCTCATACTACCTTTGACAATAAAGTTCGGTGAATAGTCCTTTAAAATTAATGTAGATGAAATATTAACAAAAATTACCATACCATCCTTCAAATTTGGTCTTCTCCCATAATAAGTAAATGATTCTAAGTCGCTAGAGTGATTGCGTCGTATTTCACATGGAGTTCTGTCGCTCATACTACCTTTGACAATAAAGTTCGGTGAATAGTCCTTTAAAATTAATGTAGATGAAATATTAACAAAAATTACCATACCATCCTTCAAATTTGGTCTTCTCCCATAATAAGTAAATGATTCTAAGTCGCTAGAGTGATTGCGTCGTATTTCACATGGAGTTCTGTCGCTCATACTACCTTTGACAATAAAGTTCGGTGAATAGTCCTTTAAAATTAATGTAGATGAAATATTAACAAAAATTACCATACCATCCTTCAAATTTGGTCTTCTCCCATAATAAGTAAATGATTCTAAGTCGCTAGAGTGATTGCGTCGTATTTCACATGGAGTTCTGTCGCTCATACTACCTTTGACAATAAAGTTCGGTGAATAGTCCTTTAAAATTAATGTAGATGAAATATTAACAAAAATTACCATACCATCCTTCAAATTTGGTCTTCTCCCATAATAAGTAAATGATTCTAAGTCGCTAGAGTGATTGCGTCGTATTTCACATGGAGTTCTGTCGCTCATACTACCTTTGACAATAAAGTTCGGTGAATAGTCCTGTAAAATTAATGTAGATGAAATATTAACAAAAATTACCATACCATCCTTCAAATTTGGTCTTCTCCCATAATAAGTAAATGATTCTAAGTCGCTAGAGTGATTGCGTCGTATTTCACATGGAGTTCTGTCGCTCATACTACCTTTGACAATAAAGTTCGGTGAATAGTCCTTTAAAATTAATGTAGATGAAATATTAACAAAAATTACCATACCATCCTTCAAATTTGGACTTCTCCCATAATAAGTAAATGATTCTAAGTCGCTAGAGTGATTGCGTCGTATTTCACATGGAGTTCTGTCGCTCATACTACCTTTGACAATAAAGTTCGGTGAATAGTCCTTTAAAATTAATGTAGATGAAATATTAACAAAAATTACCATACCATCCTTCAAATTTGGTCTTCTCCCATAATAAGTAAATGATTCTAAGTCGCTAGAGTGATTGCGTCGTATTTCACATGGAGTTCTGTCGCTCATACTACCTTTGACAATAAAGTTCGGTGAATAGTCCTTTAAAATTAATGTAGATGAAATATTAACAAAAATTACCATACCATCCTTCAAATTTGGTCTTCTCCCATAATAAGTAAATGATTCTAAGTCGCTAGAGTGATTGCGTCGTATTTCACATGGAGTTCTGTCGCTCATACTACCTTTGACAATAAAGTTCGGTGAATAGTCCTTTAAAATTAATGTAGATGAAATATTAACAAAAATTACCATACCATCCTTCAAATTTGGTCTTCTCCCATAATAAGTAAATGATTCTAAGTCGCTAGAGTGATTGCGTCGTATTTCACATGGAGTTCTGTCGCTCATACTACCTTTGACAATAAAGCTCGGTGAATAGTCCTTTAAAATTAATGTAGATGAAATATTAACAAAAATTACCATACCATCCTTCAAATTTGGTCTTCTCCCATAATAAGTAAATGATTCTAAGTCGCTAGAGTGATTGCGTCGTATTTCACATGGAGTTCTGTCGCTCATACTACCTTTGACAATAAAGTTCGGTGAATAGTCCTGTAAAATTAATGTAGATGAAATATTAACAAAAATTACCATACCATCCTTCAAATTTGGTCTTCTCCCATAATAAGTAAATGATTCTAAGTCGCTAGAGTGATTGCGTCGTATTTCACATGGAGTTCTGTCGCTCATACTACCTTTGACAATAAAGTTCGGTGAATAGTCCTTTAAAATTAATGTAGATGAAATATTAACAAAAATTACCATACCATCCTTCAAATTTGGTCTTCTCCCATAATAAGTAAATGATTCTAAGTCGCTAGAGTGATTGCGTCGTATTTCACAAGGAGTTCTGTCGCTCATACTACCTTTGACAATAAAGTTCGGTGAATAGTCCTTTAAAATTAATGTAGATGAAATATTAACAAAAATTACCATACCATCCTTCAAATTTGGTCTTCTCCCATAATAAGTAAATGATTCTAAGTCGCTAGAGTGATTGCGTCGTATTTCACATGGAGTTCTGTCGCTCATACTACCTTTGACAATAAAGTTCGGTGAATAGTCCTTTAAAATTAATGTAGATGAAATATTAACAAAAATTACCATACCATCCTTCAAATTTGGTCTTCTCCCATAATAAGTAAATGATTCTAAGTCGCTAGAGTGATTGCGTCGTATTTCACATGGAGTTCTGTCGCTCATATTACCTTTGACAATAAAGTTCGGTGAATAGTCCTTTAAAATTAATGTAGATGAAATATTAACAAAAATTACCATACCATCCTTCAAATTTGGTCTTCTCCCATAATAAGTAAATGATTCTAAGTCGCTAGAGTGATTGCGTCGTATTTCACATGGAGTTCTGTCGCTCATACTACCTTTGACAATAAAGTTCGGTGAATAGTCCTTTAAAATTAATGTAGATGAAATATTAACAAAAATTACCATACCATCCTTCAAATTTGGTCTTCTCCCATAATAAGTAAATGATTCTAAGTCGCTAGAGTGATTGCGTCGTATTTCACATGGAGTTCTGTCGCTCATACTACCTTTGACAATAAAGTTCGGTGAATAGTCCTGTAAAATTAATGTAGATGAAATATTAACAAAAATTACCATACCATCCTTCAAATTTGGTCTTCTCCCATAATAAGTAAATGATTCTAAGTCGCTAGAGTGATTGCGTCGTATTTCACATGGAGTTCTGTCGCTCATACTACCTTTGACAATAAAGTTCGGTGAATAGTCCTTTAAAATTAATGTAGATGAAATATTAACAAAAATTACCATACCATCCTTCAAATTTGGTCTTCTCCCATAATAAGTAAATGATTCTAAGTCGCTAGAGTGATTGCGTCGTATTTCACATGGAGTTCTGTCGCTCATATTACCTTTGACAATAAAGTTCGGTGAATAGTCCTTTAAAATTAATGTAGATGAAATATTAACAAAAATTACCATACCATCCTTCAAATTTGGTCTTCTCCCATAATAAGTAAATGATTCTAAGTCGCTAGAGTGATTGCGTCGTATTTCACATGGAGTTCTGTCGCTCATACTACCTTTGACAATAAAGTTCGGTGAATAGTCCTTTAAAATTAATGTAGATGAAATATTAACAAAAATTACCATACCATCCTTCAAATTTGGTCTTCTCCCATAATAAGTAAATGATTCTAAGTCGCTAGAGTGATTGCGTCGTATTTCACATGGAGTTCTGTCGCTCATACTACCTTTGACAATAAAGTTCGGTGAATAGTCCTTTAAAATTAATGTAGATGAAATATTAACAAAAATTACCATACCATCCTTCAAATTTGGTCTTCTCCCATAATAAGTAAATGATTCTAAGTCGCTAGAGTGATTGCGTCGTATTTCACATGGAGTTCTGTCGCTCATACTACCTTTGACAATAAAGTTCGGTGAATAGTCCTTTAAAATTAATGTAGATGAAATATTAACAAAAATTACCATACCATCCTTCAAATTTGGTCTTCTCCCATAATAAGTAAATGATTCTAAGTCGCTAGAGTGATTGCGTCGTATTTCACAAGGAGTTCTGCCGCTCATACTACCTTTGACAATAAAGTTCGGTGAATAGTCCTTTAAAATTAATGTAGATGAAATATTAACAAAAATTACCATACCATCCTTCAAATTTGGTCTTCTCCCATAATAAGTAAATGATTCTAAGTCGCTAGAGTGATTGCGTCGTATTTCACATGGAGTTCTGTCGCTCATACTACCTTTGACAATAAAGTTCGGTGAATAGTCCTTTAAAATTAATGTAGATGAAATATTAACAAAAATTACCATACCATCCTTCAAATTTGGTCTTCTCCCATAATAAGTAAATGATTCTAAGTCGCTAGAGTGATTGCGTCGTATTTCACATGGAGTTCTGTCGCTCATACTACCTTTGACAATAAAGTTCGGTGAATAGTCCTTTAAAATTAATGTAGATGAAATATTAACAAAAATTACCATACCATCCTTCAAATTTGGTCTTCTCCCATAATAAGTAAATGATTCTAAGTCGCTAGAGTGATTGCGTCGTATTTCACATGGAGTTCTGTCGCTCATACTACCTTTGACAATAAAGTTCGGTGAATAGTCCTGTAAAATTAATGTAGATGAAATATTAACAAAAATTACCATACCATCCTTCAAATTTGGTCTTCTCCCATAATAAGTAAATGATTCTAAGTCGCTAGAGTGATTGCGTCGTATTTCACATGGAGTTCTGTCGCTCATACTACCTTTGACAATAAAGTTCGGTGAATAGTCCTGTAAAATTAATGTAGATGAAATATTAACAAAAATTACCATACCATCCTTCAAATTTGGTCTTCTCCCATAATAAGTAAATGATTCTAAGTCGCTAGAGTGATTGCGTCGTATTTCACATGGAGTTCTGTCGCTCATACTACCTTTGACAATAAAGTTCGGTGAATAGTCCTGTAAAATTAATGTAGATGAAATATTAACAAAAATTACCATACCATCCTTCAAATTTGGTCTTCTCCCATAATAAGTAAATGATTCTAAGTCGCTAGAGTGATTGCGTCGTATTTCACAAGGAGTTCTGTCGCTCATACTACCTTTGACAATAAAGTTCGGTGAATAGTCCTTTAAAATTAATGTAGATGAAATATTAACAAAAATTACCATACCATCCTTCAAATTTGGTCTTCTCCCATAATAAGTAAATGATTCTAAGTCGCTAGAGTGATTGCGTCGTATTTCACAAGGAGTTCTGTCGCTCATACTACCTTTGACAATAAAGTTCGGTGAATAGTCCTTTAAAATTAATGTAGATGAAATATTAACAAAAATTACCATACCATCCTTCAAATTTGGTCTTCTCCCATAATAAGTAAATGATTCTAAGTCGCTAGAGTGATTGCGTCGTATTTCACATGGAGTTCTGTCGCTCATACTACCTTTGACAATAAAGTTCGGTGAATAGTCCTTTAAAATTAATGTAGATGAAATATTAACAAAAATTACCATACCATCCTTCAAATTTGGTCTTCTCCCATAATAAGTAAATGATTCTAAGTCGCTAGAGTGATTGCGTCGTATTTCACATGGAGTTCTGTCGCTCATACTACCTTTGACAATAAAGTTCGGTGAATAGTCCTTTAAAATTAATGTAGATGAAATATTAACAAAAATTACCATACCATCCTTCAAATTTGGTCTTCTCCCATAATAAGTAAATGATTCTAAGTCGCTAGAGTGATTGCGTCGTATTTCACATGGAGTTCTGTCGCTCATACTACCTTTGACAATAAAGTTCGGTGAATAGTCCTTTAAAATTAATGTAGATGAAATATTAACAAAAATTACCATACCATCCTTCAAATTTGGTCTTCTCCCATAATAAGTAAATGATTCTAAGTCGCTAGAGTGATTGCGTCGTATTTCACATGGAGTTCTGTCGCTCATACTACCTTTGACAATAAAGTTCGGTGAATAGTCCTTTAAAATTAATGTAGATGAAATATTAACAAAAATTACCATACCATCCTTCAAATTTGGTCTTCTCCCATAATAAGTAAATGATTCTAAGTCGCTAGAGTGATTGCGTCGTATTTCACATGGAGTTCTGTCGCTCATACTACCTTTGACAATAAAGTTCGGTGAATAGTCCTTTAAAATTAATGTAGATGAAATATTAACAAAAATTACCATACCATCCTTCAAATTTGGTCTTCTCCCATAATAAGTAAATGATTCTAAGTCGCTAGAGTGATTGCGTCGTATTTCACATGGAGTTCTGTCGCTCATACTACCTTTGACAATAAAGTTCGGTGAATAGTCCTTTAAAATTAATGTAGATGAAATATTAACAAAAATTACCATACCATCCTTCAAATTTGGTCTTCTCCCATAACTATGCACCGCTTCGATCTGCTATACATGTCCTGAGAAATTTGCAAGAAGTCTTCTTTTGGGATGGAGTTCAAAAGCTTCGTCACGTTTCGTTGGAGGTCAGCAATATGGTCAAATCTCAGTTTAAGGTTTGGTTTTAAGCTTTGCAAGACACCAAAAAAAAAATTCATGAGGGGTGGTGCAAACTGAACATCCACCATACTCGCCAGATCTCAATCCTCCAGATTTCTTACTATTTTCACCATTCAAACTCTCTTTGAAAGAGATTTGACCATATTGCTGACATCCAACGAAACGTGACGAAGCTTTTGAACTCCATCCCAAAAGAAGACTTCTTGCAAATTTCCCAGGACATGTATAGCAGATCGAAGCGGTGCATAGTTATGGGAGAAGACTATTTTGAAGGATGGTATGGTAATTTTTGTTAAAATTTCATCTACATTAATTTTACAGGACTATTCACCGAACTTTGTCGCCAAAGGTAGTATATTACAGAATTTAATAAATGTAATTCTAGTTTAATTTTGTACACATGCTTTTTTTGCATAACAGTGCGACAACTATTCCATCAGGATATGAATAGTTATAAACCAAGTTATAATATAAACGTACCTCATTTTACCTCAAGTTAGAATACAATTTCTGATTTTTTTTTTTTTTTAGAAATAGTATTTAATATTTTCTCAATCTATATCAGAATAATATTGTTTAGAACAGAGGTTCCCAAAGTGTGCTCCGCGGAGCCCTTGGGGCTCCGCCTGAACTTTCCTGGGGCTCCGCGGTATTCCAGGAAAGTAAACAAAACATGAAAGAAATTAGCATATTGTAATTAAAAGATTTTCAAAAAGTATGTAGAAAATCGTGTGTGCGTATGTGTGTCAAAAATAAGTATATCTACAACTGGGTTGAAAAATATAATGATATATTTCAAAGCCAATTGATCATTGGCATTGTTAATGTATCTACTATCTGTATAATATTTTTGGTTTGAATTGCTTTATTTTATACTTCTACTCTAAATGTGTTGTAAAATTTCGATTTAAAATAAGCTACAAGAAATACCATTCTGAATTGAATGCACAATGTGAATCGAAACAGAAAAGGCTCGCCAGTGCTGTTAACTCTGCTTGTCGAACAAACGGGAGGACAGTTTAATTCTTTGGAGCTCCGCCTATTTATACGTTTATTCTTAATTCTTGTTAAACACCTAACTCTTTCTAAAATATTTTTAAATGACCATAAGATTAAGTTTGAAAAATAAAATATCAGAAACTGTTCAAGATCATCAAGATTGCAGTTCGTTTAACCCTTTGAAGGGCGGTGAAACATATTTTATCCTACCTAATTTAAACGAGATTCTCACCACAAACTTTTAACGAAATTTTATATTTTTAACTTTGGCAGTAAATTGTTAAAATAATGCCTTTTCTTATTTTAAAACAAAACTTTACGATTTTTTCGGTGAGAATTCAATGTTACAGGGACTTTATTGCTTGCCCCTCAAGGGGTTAACTTGTGTGCTTTTAACTGCGTGTCTGTTTTGAGGGAAAAAAAAAACAATGACGAAATAAAGTTTCTTTTAAAACTGTTATTAATAGCCAAATACTTTAAATAAAATGTCCAAAAAAGTGAACAATGCTGCACCAAACAATACAGCTTATAGGTTTTGCCCCGCCCACTTAAACACTAAAACGATGACTTAATTCTAAATGAATTTTTTTTTAATTTTATATATTTTTTTTAATAATAAAAAAAAGAAGGTGTGAGACGATTCATTTTTATTGTATGTTTAGAAGTATTAGAAACTTGCGGATGAACGAAAAAAATATTCCATAATCGCTTGATTCTATTACGGGTAGGCGGGACTAGCGAAAACGTGTTACATAATTACTCATGGGTGATTGAAACTAAGCATTTTTTTTCGCGAGTAGCCTATGGGAATTTCATAGAAACACCTCTCTGCTAACGAAAACGGTACAACTTAACTTTTTTTTTCTGTGTTTGTGTGGTTTTCGCCATAAATAATACTCCCTCTGTCCCACATTAGTTGCAACATTTAGGTTGAAAATTTTGTCCCAAATTAGCTGTACATTTCAAATAGGTGGAGTCATAAAAAATTTCTGATGCAGTTTAGTAGATCGACACCAGTAAAATTATACTAGAATCTTGAATTTATACTAAAAAAGAAAAAATAAGCAACAGTTGGAATAAAATGTTCTTAACCTTCCGTCTGCCAGACGGGTCCATTGGACCCGACAGCAATATTTTTGGTGTCGATGGTAAAATGAGAAATTGTCGATTGACACCGGAATTTATAAAGGACTTGTCTAGATATTACGAATTCCTTAATTTAAGCTTTCATTGTAAAAGCAAAATTATATTAAAATATTACTGGTGCCGTTTGCAAGTTTGGAATTAAAATTAGGTGTTGCCGTAGATAAATGGGTGTTTTGTCTGGTAGACGGAAGGTTAAGTGTGTTCACGATTGATTAGGTTGAAGGCAGTTTTACGTGATTACTGTTAAAAGAATCTTAATAGAGCGTGGCCTAACTGCGTGTGAACCGGGATTTTTTTAAATAATTAATTGCTTATTTATGGAGTTATGGAGGGAATGTTAGGTACGTAAATATTGTTGATTGATAGTATAGCTCTCTGAAAAATGTTCAAACAAAATCACAAAGTCATAAATATCAATAATCAGTAAAAAAGGATTCAAATGTCGCAACTAATATGGGACAGAGGGAGTAATAGTTTTACGTAAGCCCCAATGCAATGTATAATCCAAACAAAAAGGTTACCATTTTGATATTTAATTCCGAATTCATACTGGATATCCATGCTAAATTCAGAATTTCTGTAACAGCAAAAAGCCAAACTGAGAACTTTGGTCCAAAGTTAGAAATTACTGGCTCAGATTTTTATTCAACATAGGCTTGCTCCATATTTGCTCCATAAGCATAAAAAACATTAATTTGTAAACCACAGATTTTAGTTGGGTTCAGGGGCTCCGCCTTAGAAAATTTTTCCAAAAAGGGCTCCGCGAGCCCAAAAGTTTGGGAACCGCTGGTTTAGAACATCATTTGGCGATCTCAACTGCAAGAAAAGATCATATCCAACTTTAAGGAAATAAAAAACTCAATAAACTCTTAGAATTTACAGATCCGTTCCTGTATTGAAATTCTCTCTTTAAATCCTTCCAAGGAATAATAAAGTCATTTTAATGGGTATCTGAATGAAACTATATTCATATTAGATATGGAAGATTCCATTATTCAGATCTTCAATAATTTTAATATCATTCATGGCAGATCAAATAAATAGTAATTCTTCATTCCAACGCTAAGTTAATTTCTAGATTTATCAGAACAAACACACTATTTTGATTTTGAAATAAAATGCAGTTGTGGAATGAAATCCCTTTCCTTAATCTGTATTCATAATCTATAAGTACAAGAATATGTACCAAAGCCTTAATTCTAAAGTAAATTGCGAAAGTTGGCTTTTTTCCCGTTGCTCTCTAACTTTTGATATTTTATATTTTTGGTATTTTGCATTTTATTTATTTATTTATTTTTGTAATAAAGTGAGTGATCATAGTTTAATTTACTTTAGGCTTTGAGGAAATTGTAAAATCAGATACGCAATTTGTAGAATAAAGTTCATTCGTGAAAAGAACAAACTTTTTTTTTTCTTTTTCATAAAAAAATTGTTTAACTAAAAGGATAATATTTTTAAATGCGTTTGTAGTTGTATGAATACGTAGCACTATATTTGTTGTCAGATCCATCCGTCTATCTGTCCGCATATAACGGCAAAAAACTACCCAAACCAAATAGTTTAAAATTTCACATGCATAATTGTTTTAGAATTTTGTTTAGACATTTGATATTTTATGAAAATAAAATCGCAAAAAAAAGACATTGCTATACGTTTTCATCATTTTAGTAAATCCTATCATACGTAATTAATTCAATGATATCCCATGCTAGGTAAATGATTGTACTTTGCCATGGTGATTATGTAACTATTTAAGATGCAGTCATATTATTGCCATATTACTGCCCACATAGCATGCATGTTCACAGTGACGTCACAGTGACGTCGCTGTGAGTCACTGTGGTCACGTCACATCTGTGACCAAAATGCCACCCCTCAGTGACGTCACATTGTGACTGAAATGTGACGTCACATCTGTGACCAAAATGCCACCCCTCAGTGACGTCACATTGTGACTGAAATGTGACCTTCTTAGAATTTATTATTAGTTTTATTATTAGTTATTATTTATTTATTATTCTTTTTATTTCTATAACTCCCCTCCCCTCCCGCTCCTTTTTTTTTAAGAAGATACTATGTATGTTTGCGTTTGATACAAGTAATGGTAATGATTAAAAAAATTATATTACCATTAAAGCTATTATTTTTACTTTATTAAAACCTAAACAATGTTTTATCCAATAATATCTAATTATGAATTTTATTATTATTATTTAACAATTTGCTTTAACTTGAATTGTTTTGAAACTAATAAAAATAAAAAGTAAAAATACACTTAAAAAAAGACATTCTCATAAAACTATTCGTATTTAACTTCCGAAGCTGTTGCGCAGAAAAAGAAAAAACTAAACGGTCATGCGCATAGGAAATGAAAATCGTTTGCAAACGAAAGAATAAATAAACGTAAACAGAAATATTTTAAATTGATGATAGACGCAAGAAGTTAGTTAGCTGGAATTTATGGCAGTTGTGAGTAGTTGCATATTGACACGGATTTAACAATTTAAAGAAGAATGTCCACTACAGGTCTTCCAAGCGGCAAAATATAAGTCCGAGAAAATTAATGGGGCTTTGACTGTTAAAATAATTTGGTCTTTGCCACTTTAATTATTATCGGATTTAGTTAGTGCAGCAAGAATAACTAGAACGAATGACTTCGATGGAAAAAAGGTATGGAAAATATTATTTTTAATGGTTGCTTTTTTATTATTATTGTTCTGAAAACGATTTTAATTACATTGTCAAAAACATGCTATAAAACATCAATGCTTCATTAACTTAATAAAGTCTAATGCATTCATTATTTATTTTGTTGTCATAAAGAACTTGATTTTTAATAATTTGGATTAGGTTGTTACAGGTAGTGATTTTAATTGCATTCTAATCTGCGTTGTTTCTTTTTTTAAAATATCTGGTTAAAATAATGTGTTTCCATAAACATAAAATCATATGATAGTAAATTATAATAAATCGATAATATAATTATTAAACATTTAAAGATAATTATATTTTGTAATAAAGAAGCTTTTTTATGGAATAAAATTATTTACAAACATCCTTTTTTAATTTTTGTATTAAGTAATCTTCTGAAACATTTCATAATTTTATTTAAAAAAATTGTATCTGCTCAGAAGAGGAATTTATAAGAGAACGAGAAGAACTATTAAAAGAAATCGTAGATGTTTGATATTAAAAAAAAAACAAGTATGTTAATGATTGTTTAATGTATTTTTCAACTTGTGAAATGTTATAAAATTTCTGAATGGATAGTCATCGTGGGTGAAAACGTTTCAGTTGTAAATATTCTTATTGGAATGTTTTCAGAAAGAACTAGAAGTTTGGATGAAAATTTGGAAGTTACGCAATCGATAAGAATTTAAACATGATTGAATTTAAAACAAATGACGCAAATACTTGAGCGGTATGAAGCTAAAAAGTAATAACTGTATTTTATTATTAACTTTTCATTTCAGAAACTTTTATTATTTCCTTTCCTGAATAATTTTACAGAGGTAAATTTCAGAATATCCATTATATGTAGTATAAGTGAACATCGTGATTAATGTGGGTATTATAAATACTCTCTAATATTATAAATAAAATATTAATAATTATGATTAACGTATTTGTTGTTCTAATTTATGTTTATCGTCGGAATTTTTATTAGATAGATGTGTCTGTGATGGATAGCCTTGCAGTAATGGATAGCCCCTTAATGTTTTTTGTTTATTAATATACTAATAAATATTTAGCTTTAATTTTTTCCATAATTAATCTTTGCATGTTTTAATAATATTTTAATATTCATAGAAGACAGTATATGAAGACAGTTTGTGATTATTTTTTTATTTGTGACAAATTTGTCACTTACTTTGTGACGGTGACAGCATTACTAATGTTGTGAAGTCACACTGGGACACAAATATACAGTTATGAACATTGTTATGTAGTGTAAAATCACATCTATAATTTTATTATACTTTGGCAATACATTTCAATTAAAACTTGGGAGTTGCTATAAAAAGTATGTACCAAAAGAAAGTTACCGAATCAAAATGCCATGCAAACTTTAATCTTTGTTACATATTTTTTTTCTGTGGCAATAAATGAGAATATTTAAGACAGCTGAATATTCGATCTATTAAAATTATTTCAAATTTAGCAATTTGTTTTTCTAATAAGCATTAAAATTATCAAAGAAACACTTCCGTTAAGGTGCAACACTAGTCATAGAAAAAGACCCGGATGATAATATAAAGTCCGTGGCAGCGTTCTTTTCAAATATCTCGCTCACATTTTAATATTTTTACATGATTTTTTTTGCATAGCATAGCTGAAGACGATCTATAAGCGGCCTAGTTTTTACTTTTTTGATTTTGGTTTCAGTTTAAAAAAAAAAATATTTAAATTTAAAAACCGGTTTAAACCGGTACTGATATTGAAACTATCAAAATATAAAATATATGCAAGTAAAATCGAAAAAGTAAAAACTAGGCCCGTAGTAGATCGTCCTCAGCTTCCTATGCAAAAAACATGCAAAAATATTAAAATTTGCGCGAGATATTTGAAAAGAACGCTGCCACGGACTTTATATTATCATCCGGCTCTTTTTCTGTGACTAGTGTTGCATCTTTAACACTAGAACACCGGGAAATTTTACGCAACTTTTATAAAATATATTTAAAACCAGAAAAATCATTTGAAATTATTCAGATTATTTATTTCGCTCATATTATTGCAACAAATATATAACTTATTTCTTAAACATTTTTCTGGTTCGAATCGACAATTAGTCCAGTGATCGGTGTCGAATTGACACCTTCCCGGCGTTCTAGTGTTAAGGAAGTGTTTCTTTGATAATTTTAATGCTTATTAGAATAAAAAATTGCTAAATTTGAAATAATTGTGATAGATCGAATATTCAATTGTCTTAAATATTTTTATTTATTGAACCAGAAAAAAAATGTATCAAAGATTAAAGTCTGCATGGCATTACATTTTGATCCAGTAACTTTCTCTTCGAACATTCTTTTTATAGCAGCTCCTAAGTTTTAATTGAGATGTATCGCCAAAGTATAATAAAATTATTGATGTAAGTGATTTTACACTAAATAACATTGTTCATAACTGTATAATTGTGTCCCAATATGACTTCGCAACATTGACAATGCTGCTACAGTCACAAAGTTAGTGACAAAATTTGTCACAAATCAAAATATAATCGCAAACTGTCTTCACAACCTTGTCACTATCGTCACAGAATAGTCACAGTTTTAATGACAATTTTGTCACAAATGACACATTTTTCACATTTTGGTCACATCGTGACGTCACAAAGTGGTCACAATGTGACGTCACAAACGAGCTCTAAAACGGCCATAACGACTTCACATTTGAGTCACTGTGACTTCACATCGACGTCACGTGACGTCACATCGACGGTCACAAAGTCACAATGTGACTTCACTACGACGTCACCGTGACGTCACCATGTCTTACGGGTGAATTCAATACATATGGAACCGTAATAAATTTTGTGTTCATGCATTTTTGCATCACAATGCAACAACGATTGCACCAAGACATGAATATTTATAAAACTAGTTATAGTACGAACGCATCTCATTTGCCACACTTCACGTACAATTTCAGACTTTTTTCTAATAGTAACGTAGATAAAAATTTAATATGAAAATGTCTGTTCGCAAATTTAGTTAAATTGCCGATATAAATATAATCTAATGTTTTGCGCGCTTTTTAAAGAATTAGGTATATTTAAAGTGCCAAAAAATCAAATTTTAAAAACATATCTTAAAATTTTATTCTTTTATAACATTTCTATTATAAAGCCAAAAATCATGTGATTGTCAGTGTCAATTCCGGGGTGACCGTTTCGCTTTTCGTATGCCTGATGGCTATTTTGGTACTTGGTGCAAGTTATAAATTGCCAAATGTTGGCCTATAGCTATCATTTCATCTATATTTTATTAGTGCAAGTCATATGACTGTCATAAACAATTACGTTTTTTATATACCAAGCGTGACATTAAATATCCGATCAAAAAATATTTTCGTTACATCCATTTGTAAATACATAATAGTTTCCATAATCACATAGAATTCTTCGTAATCTTCTTTTAACCGGGTAAAAATCTTGCCAATTACCAATTTTCATTTTTTGCGTGGTAAATTGAAACAATGTTTTGATGATAAAGTAAAAGTTATAGTACATGGTATTATTTATTTCTTTTCTTTTCTTTAAATTTTTTAAGGATAGTGTTAAAGTCGTTAATCTTAAATTTTTTCAGTTTTAAATGAAAATTGTGTATTTTAAATGAATGAATGAAGGAAGAATCATAGTTGGTACAACTTGATTACCCCGTCGGTCGTACAAAAAACTACCGCCAAACTATAAAATGAAATGCTTAGAGATAGAAAACCAACGATTAGAAATGCACAAATAAAGCATGAAAAGGATTGCACAACAGAAAAATTTCAAATCTCGATAGTAGATTCGAAACTGATGTTTTCTAATTTTTCATGCTTTATTTGTGCATTTCTAATCGTTGGTTTTCTATCTTTAAACATTTTTGCGATTATTTGCTATATTAATATAAAATTAAATGCCAGCAATGGATAATTATAAATGTTCCAATTACTTGACGTTTGAACATGATACGCGTGTTTGGTACGTTATCAAGTGATTTTTAATTCGACATTTTATTTGCATTTTTATTACTGTTTTACTAATAGTACTTTCGTTATTTGAAATAAATATTTTTGTACAATTTGGGTAAATTGATCGACGGAAACAATGTTTGGCGGTTTATTCCCTCCATCCGCCTAACATAAACTAACCAAATTCTTGATCTCTATCAGAATCTCTCAAATTAGCGAAAGATAGAAGAAGTTAATTAAATTATTTATAAAAGTAACATAATAAAATACTTAGCAATATATTTAAGGGCGATCTGATCGATAAGGCTGCTAGTTTTAAAAGAAATCACATGCAAAAAATAGGTTTTCGAAGGGAATTGGTGTTAAAAACAGTTTAAGCTTTTTTTTGTACAATCAAGAGGAAATTTTACCTTTAACTCTATATAACTGAACAACATTTACTCGGATGTTAGAATACACCATTTTAAGCACGTAAATAGTAATAACTAGAAAACTGGAATTCTGCTTTTTTCAGAATTTACTGTAGCTCCCGTAATAATAATTTAAAAAATGTACATAAATATAGATTAATATAAAATGTTTTAAGACTTTATTTTATGTAAAATGACGTCATTTGATTCGGCGGAAGAACTGATGTCCTCATTCGAAAATCTCGACAAAAAAAATCTGTTTTCTAATGATTCACATACATTAATTTGTTTGCAGCATTAATACGGATACAGAAAAGTAAATATAGTTTATAATAACTCCATGTTGTATTATAAATAACTCTTTTATATTTTTCAAAATTCGAAAATGTTATTACACACGGATTATTAAAATTGTATTCTTTCAGCTTTTTGATAACAATTAAAGAATGTTACATTTTTACACCAGACGATATTCTTGACATAACACATATTTTAATTATTTTTCAGAAAATACTTATCAGAAAATAGCTACCAAAAGGTGTAGTAATTCACTATTTTCCTCTAAATTTCTACAGAAACGGAGTACTTTTGTTGCCACCATTACAGAAATGGCATTAAAAACTACAAAAAATTTATTTCTCAAAAATAAATTCAGATGGAGTCTTCAATTAAATTTCATTTAAAAGTACTTTTCACCTCTATATGACAGCGTAAAAATTGAAAATGTGTAATGTTTTGAAGTTTAAAAATTTTTCAATGGATTTTCTATAGTTATCGTTTTACAAGTGGCTTATGGTTTGTCAGAATATTGATTTCTTCCGTCTTTACAAGAAAAAAGTATTGGATTCATGAAAATTTTCGAATTCCGTTTTTTTGGAGGATTTACCCGATTTAGTAATCAGAGAACACGACAAACTTGTTTTTACAAAAAGGTCAGTTTGTGTCTGTAAGTCTGTGATTTTCTATATGCAACGTAAGTTCTGTGGGCGCTCTATCTCAAGAACTAATGCACGGATTTCTAACTAATAAAATTTATATTCAGGTAGTCCCTGATATAAATCCATTTTGATTAATTTTTGGTATGAATCTTTCAACAGGTGCGCTGCTATGCTGCCTTTTTAACGATTTCCATAACAGCTCTATCTCAGTAATACACGGATTTTCACCAAATTTTAGATTCAGTTAGACCTTGACATGAATGAACGCTGATTACATTTTAGTGTTAATCGCTCAATAGCTAACGCTGCTATGCTGTTTTATTTTTCTTATTCTAGCAATAGCTCTATCTGAAGAACTAATGCACGAATTTTTATAAAATTTCAGATTCAGGTTTATCCTGATAAATATATTTTTACTGTACGTGTTTTCGTGTAAATCGCATAACAAGTGTCGCTTTTTCTGATTTTTCCCGATATTTGCAATAGTCCTATTTCAAGAACTAATACACGGAATTTCATACCATTAGAATCCGCAGGATGGGATAGATTGCCATTTAATTCTGGCACTGTGATAGCGAATTTTTAAGGATTAACATGTATTAGAGAGAAGAAATTTTTGGGATTGCTACATCCGACTAGTGTTTTAGGGATGACACTTTAACTTTTGTCTGAAAGAAATTGCACATCGGAAGATAAAAAAATAGACTGTAATTTTCGACTATGAAAATCTTAAAGACATCTTGCATCTACCTAACTCAACTCAGTAAAATGTTTGAGATTTCTCATTACGAGAAATTCTGCTCACAAAACATATAAAAACTCATTTATTGGAAATTAATTAATTTTTAAATACATTAAGAAAAATTGTATGCATCAAAACTTTTTTTTTCAAAACCTTAACTGTTATACTATGTCTTGTAATGTTTGTTTAAGAGCCCTTATTTTAAAATTTGGGCAAAAAAAGTGATGTTTTGATAGTTGTATTTTTTAATTGCCTTGATATTTTTTTATGTTGAAGTAAATCATATTTAATGAATAATCTGCAATTTTGAAGACCTAAAAAAATTTCCTCTTTTCTATAGAAAATGTCAAAGTTCAAGGTTGTGAAGGCCACTTTTCATGAAAAGTAAAATGCTGGTATATTAACAGCACTATATCTCTTGTAAGTAACAACATCCTAAAGTTCTTTTGGCATAAACTGTTAGTATAACTCTACCTGCTTATTAAAATGCATTTGTTTCCACACTATAAAAAAAAATACATGTGGCACTCAGGGACTGCCGCGGTAAAGCTATTGCATAGTATTTTTTATCAACTTAGGCAATTATAATTATTTATTTGTTTTTTTATTTATGCAGTTTTTTTTTTTTTTTTTTTTTTTTTGTCTTTGATATTTTTTAAGTTACACTTTTTGAGCATGATGACCGATAACAATTTTTTTTTCTTTTATTGAATAAATGAGAAGTTAATATCGTTTAAAATATTTTTATTATCTTACAATACATGTAGTTAATCAGGAATTTTTATCATTGAAATTATACGTTTATGGTAGCTGAAATAAAAAACATAAGTTTGAGACTTGATATTCTCAAAATATCTGAAAAATACCGCGTCAATGTCTGCCGAAGTATACGGAAGGATACCGTGCCGAAGTCTGCCAAACTGAAGCGACGTTAGCCGGAGTGTTAAGTTTTTTTCTCGTTACGGAATTTCTAGATTCTTTCGCCGCACTCAAAGCCCGCGATAAAAGCTATGCAATACCTTAATAAATTACCAAGCACAATTTGGCCGCGCTACGAAAATTAGATCGCAAGTTATAAGCATTTTAAATTTTCCGAACCTCCTCCGTGGGGGTCTCCTGTCAACAAAAATTAACACTGTCTCATAATAAATTACCAAACAAAATTTGGCCGCACTACAAAAATTAGATCGCGAGTTATAAGCATTTTAAATTTTTCGATCCTCACCATGGGGGATCTCCTGTCACCAAAAATTAACACTGGCTCATAATAAATTACCAAAAAAATTTGGCCGCGCTACGAAAATTGATCGCGAGTTATAAACATTTTAAATTTTTCGACCCTCACCGTGGTGGGGGGGGGTCTCCTGTCACCAAAAATTAAAACTGTCTGATAATAAATTACCAAACAAAATATGGCCGCGCTACGAAAGTTAGACCTCGAGTTATAAGCATTTTAAATTTTTCGACCCTCACCGTGGTGGGGGGGGGGTCTCCTGTCACCAAAAATTAAAACTGTCTGATAATAAATTACCAAACAAAATATGGCCGCGCTACGAAAGTTAGACCTCGAGTTATAAGCATTTTAAATTTTTCGACCCTCACCGTGGGGGGTCTCTTGTCACCAAAAATTAACACTGTCTCATAATAAATTACCAAACAAAATTTGGCCGCGCTACGAAAACTAGATCGCGAGTTATAAGCATTTTAACTTTTTCGACCCTCACCGTGGGGGGGGGTCTCTTGTCACCAAACATTAACACTGTTTCATAATAAATCACCAAACAAAATTTGGCGCGCTACGAAAATTAAATCGCGAGTAATAAGCATTTTAAATTTTTCGACCCTCAACTTGGGGGGTCACCTGTCACCAAAAGTAACACTGTCTCATAATAAATTACCAAACAAAATTTGGCCGCGCTACGAAAATTAAATCGCGAGTTATAAGCATTTTAAATTTTTCGACCCTCAACGTGGGGGGTTACCTGTCACCAAAAGTAACACTGTTTTATAATAAATTACCAAACAAAATTTGGCCACACTACGAAAATTAGATCGCGAGTTATAAGCATTTTAAATTTTTCGACCCACCCCATGGGGGATCTCCTGTCACCAAAAATTAACACTTCTCATAATAAATTACCAAACAAAATTTGGCCGCGCTACGAAAATTGATCGCAAGTTATAAGCATTTTAAATTTTTCGACCCTCACCGTGGGCGGTTTCCTGTCACCAAAAACTAACACTGTCTCATAATAAATCATCAAACAAAATTTGGCCGCGCTACGAAAATTAGACTGCGAATTATAAACATTTAAACTTTTTCGACCCTCACCGTGGGAGGTCTCCTGTCACCAAAAATTAACACTGTTTCATAATAAATCACCAAACAAAATTTGGCCGCGCTACGAAAATTAGATCGCGAGTTAAAAGTATTTTAAAATTTTCGACCCTCAATGTGGGGGGGGGGGTTCACCTGACACCAAAAGTAACACTGTCTCATAATAAATTCCAAACAAAATTTGGCCGCGCTACGAAAATTAGATCGCGAGTTATAAGCATTTTAAATTTTTCGACCCTCACAGTGGGGGGTCTCCTGTCACCAAAAATTAACACTGTCTTATAATAAATTACCAAACAAAATTTGGCCGCGCTACGAAAATTAGACCGCGAGTTATAAGCATTTTAACTTTTTCGACCCTCACCGTGGGAGTGTCCTGTCACCAAAAATTAACACTGTCTCATGATAAATTACCAAACAAAATTTGGCCGCGCGACGAAAATTAGATCGCGAGTTATAAGCATTTTAAATTTTTCGATCCTCACCATTGCACAGTGGGGCAAAATCACGAAAAGCTGGCCAAAATATGAAAATGTTATTCATATTGTACCAAAATTCGTATACAGGTGTTTTTCAGGATGCTAAGTAAGAATACAAAATTAAAATTAAAAAAAATGGCGGATACAATATGGCGGAGCAAAAATTAAAAATGTCTCGAAAGTTGTTCAATTTATATGCAATTTTGTAAACTTTTCAGGATGCTAATTAGGATTCAAAAATTAAACTTTAAAAATAAATAAATAAATATTATTAAAGATTAAAAGTAAAAACAATTAGATTTAAATAAAATTTAAAATTTCGAGGGTAAACTTAAAAAGCAATTTTCAAAAAACCAAGGCATATTTAATCGAAATTTAAGTACGTTAATGGAAAGTAAAATATTAGACTATTTAATTTTTATATTATTAAAACAAAAACGAAAATATATTCCAGAAATTTACCTTCAGTATCAATTGTTGTAATAATAAAAAGATTCTTCAGAGGTCAAAGTGTCGAAATATTTAGCAGAACTTGTTGGCGGTATTGGAAGATCCTGTGACTCTTTGGATCAATGATTTTAATTTCTTCTACGATAATTTATCTAAACTGTAAATGAAAGAATCTAATGACATTAAAAGACGTAAAAATATTTTTTTTTCTCGCTACTGCATCTTTGAGATAAATCTTCTAGATAATTTTTTATTAGTTTGTTGTATGATTCTTGAGTATCTTATACCATTTGACAAATTGGCAGTAAAGAAGATAATGTTATTTCTTTGTCATTAATAAGTAGTTTGTGTACTGAAGTAGACATTTAGAGCTAGGGGTGCAGCTGAAATCTACGGGCTATTTGTAAGGAAAAGTCTACGAAATTTATCAAGAAAATGACATGACTACAAGAAATTACTTATGATATAGAATCGTTTAATCAAATCTTCGTATACGATAGTTATAGAAGCACATATAGTTTGTAACGGTGAACCCACGGTGAGCGTCATTTGTAACGTTAGGTTGGTCGTGGTGGAGGTTAAATGTAGACATACTCATTAATTTAGGATAAAATAACAAAGTTTATTAAAGTGATAAGGGCTGAAGGGAAGTGGAGCAAGTCTCAAATTTACACAACTGAAAACACTATGAACAGCTAAATCATACTCACAGGCTTCGGCCTAGCTCAGTCGGGGCACCTACTAACACTTCTCACTATCTTCAGGCTGAGCTGCTAAACAAAGCTTAATTAAACAGCCCGTGGCTGTGGGTAATTCTTTATTTTACAAATAATCAAAAATGGAACTACTGTAAATTCTCTTACCACGGCCGAATCTCAAATCAACTATCCAAACTTCTTTCCACTTCACTGGAGGCCGTCGCTACTTCCTATTCGCTAGCACTTCGCTGAACAATAATTCACTTCGCTTGTCTAATGGCAGAGAGCCTCACTCGCTGGCTGCTGGCTAATGCCAGAGACACACCAGAGACACTCCAGAGACACTCAAACCCAAGCTTTTATATGCTGCAAACTGAGATACTTCACATTAACATATTACTAATAACCGCAAGCTAACTGTAAAATCCGAAAGAGCACACACACTCTAGAAAGTTAAAGTAAAAGAGAGGATAGATGTCGCTTTTACGCTTACACTTGTTAAATTATTGACGTCACGATCTCAGAAACACTAGAGTGCCTTTATGGAGAGGTCACTCCCTCACAAGTTAAGTTTTCAAATAATCGTTGAATTGCATTGCCATCATGTCTGCTTCCAAATCTGGAATTTAGTTTCTCGATGAGAAGTCTTAATTGTAAACGAAATATTTTTTGCATTTTTTATTTTGCAATTTCAGTGTTTTTCTTTTCATGCAGAGTACGAGCTTTTCATTTTTTCTATCCAGTTTGTCTTCCAGGTGTAAGCCCTCTCTAAACGTTTTTGCATGTAACTTAGATATTCTGAATTCTAAATTACCTCAATCCAATTTTAATAAAAAATGTTAGATCGGTAAGATGCTGTTTTGATGCTGTCTGAAATAGGTAGCAACGTTGAGTATTAGACTAATTCGTTCTTGACGACAATTTCTTCTGTTATCAATGATTGTATTAAATGAAATAAGTTGATTCTCCTGGTGTTTAATACAATCCACCTCAATGACATTCATTGACAGTAGTATCTGTATTTCTTGAAAAGGAAAAATGGATCTTGATTGGCCCGATAAAATCATTGAAATGGAAATCTCGGAATTTTGAAATTGACGATTCATGAATTTTTCGCAACATTTATGTGTTCTAGTAGCACGGGAGAAAAGAAAAATATATTAGACCTCCTGCAATCTTCATTGCTAAATATTTGTTTAAATGTACTCAGAATAGATGTTCCATCACATTCTCACTTGCAAATCAAATCCAAATTACTAATATATTCTAAAGTGATATTCATAATGATTTTTACTCGCATTAATGAAATACGCTCAGTAGTTTGATCTACAAATATTGCCATTCACAAAATAATTCTTCTAATTACAATAGAACAAACAAAATTACTACCTATAAAGATAAGAAAATGTATTCTACCGGATTAATAATAGAGAATTATTTTCATTTTTTCATTACTAAGCTTACTTATCAAATTAATGTAATTTTATGATTATAGTACTTATTTACAATATAACAAGAAATAAACTATAATAAAATTGAATAATTCAAAAATTTGAAAAATATTTATCAGCTAAATTATGTGAAAAGTAGTCAATTTCAAAATTTTTGAGGCGGCCGAAAAAAGTGGCATTTTACTTGCGGTTACTAAAATATGCGTGAAATGCAGAAAGGCAGTTTTAGGCAGCTGGTTTTTTATAAATCACTAGACAATAGCCCAAGTTATTATTTCCATTAAATTTCGTTGCGGAACACTGTGGAACATTTAAACTTTTTCATGTTTGAAAGTAAAAAAAATGAAAAAATATCTAAAATTTTTTATTAAAAATGACAATGAATTTATTAATTTTTATGTGCTCCATATAAATTTTGTAATACATGCAAATAAAGTACACACTATCATAGTGTGAATCCATTTCAAATCATTAAATTCGGATAATATTATAAAATGTAGCACACGTTCAGAGAAACTGTTGTTTTGCTGTTTTTGTTCGCTCTATGTGATATCCCTTCAAGCATCATTTTCGAAATAATGCTGCTTGTAAGGGTAAAGCAAAAATCTTTTTATAAATACAGATCATGACTCTCCAAACATTATTCTATCCAACTGTACAGTCTAAATTCCCTAAATCGTAACTTCATTTTTCGACTTTTGGCCAGCTTTTAGGGTTTTTGCCCCATTGGGTGGGTCTCCAATCACCAAAAGCTACATTATCCAACCTTGTTTTATCTTAAGACGATTCTTTTCTGTACACATTCTATGAGGAATTTTTATTATTGAAACTATAGATTTATAGTAACTGAAATAAGAAATATAAGTTTGAGACTTGATATCCTCTAAATATCTGAAAAATACCGCGTCAATGTTTGCCGAAGTCTACCGAAGGATACCATGCCGAAGTCTGCCGAGTTGAAACGACGTTAGCCGAGTGTTAGGTTTTTTCGTTACGGATGTGTTAGGATATTTCTCGTTACGGAATTTTTGGATTCGGTCGCCGCGCTCAAAGCCCGCGATAAAAGCTATGCAATAGCTTAAAAATTCAAGAGGTTTCTAAAATTTTTTTAGTAAATTTGTATTCCGCAGAATTTTTTAGTAACCATTACAAACTTTTTTTTTGCAAGCGAAACAAGCATTTCTTTTGTAAACTGAACAAAAGAACTTTTTGTATAACTAACTTAAAAATTTTTAGTATGAGCCACCAAGCAAATTTTAGTAACAGCTCCAAAAGTATTTTTAATAACCATTACGTGGGCTCGAAGGGCAGGAGCATCCTTCGAGCTGCATCCAAAGCGGAAGATTTTCGGCAAAACCGCAATAGATGGCAGCACCAAACATTGCTACTGCTCCGTCAGGATATTCATAATCCCTTTATTAACGAATACTTACACTGCATTCATTCGGGGCGTTTTTGGCAGTGGCCAGTATCGAACCCGGGACCTTTTAGCCTGGAGTCCGTTACTATAACCACTATGCTATCATGGCCACACCAAGTGTGTTTTAGTAATAGCTATTAAAAATATAAAATTATTAACTCTATTCGTTGCTAACTTTTTTCTAGTAATTCTTACAGATTTTCTTGTAACCGACTAAGATTACTAAAAATTTTTTGTAATTACAAGGATCACTAAAGTTTTTTTAGTAGATCGACACTTTTTTTTACAGTGCATGGGGCATTGTTACATTACATTTTATGTTACCATAAAGTATAGTCAAAATGACGTTTTTGTCCATTTTTCGCACTTAATATCTTATTTAAGCAATAGTACTTCAAGTTTTTTCTTATAGAATATGAAAGTACACTACTAGGACAAACTAAATAAAATAGTTCTGCACGGATATATTATTTCTGTAATTAGATATTATCTTTTAAGGGAACAAGGGACCTTTGAAATCAATTTTTTTTAATTTTTAAAATTGCAGTTTAAATATTATTCAAAGTGTATATTATGTGCACTATAGCATATATTTATCAGAAAAAATGTAAAAAAGGAATTTTCTTTGAAAAAAATAGGGAAATTTTTGCAATATTTTTGACTTAACGGGAATTATTCAAAATGTCCCATGCGCACTCCATATCAATAAAAATCTCCAATAATATTTATACAAGTTTGATTTACATATATAAATAAAACTGTGCATTGAATTTTATATATCTGAATATAAAGGTAAGAAAAAAAAATATTTTCTCAATTTTTCTGAAATTTTAAACATTTTTTAACCTATTTTTACACTTAACTACCTATAACTTTTGCAATTATTTTTATTTTCAAAAATCCATGCACAGATTTATGACATATATTGTGATAAATAACTATAAAAATTTTCAAAGCATTCAGAGAAAAAATAATGCGCATGGAGCATTTTGAAAATGTTTCGTTAAATCTAAAATATTACAAAAATTTCCCTATTTTTTTTTTCAAAAAAAATTATTTTTTACATTTTTTGTGATAAATATATGATATAATTCAATAATCTACCCTTAAATAATATTTAAAGTGCAATTTAAAAAAAAAATGATTTCATAGGTCCCTTGTCCCTTTAAATATGCAAATTTTTCAAAATATTCAACATTTCAATTAGCATTATCTAAAAAAAGCGCCACGTTTGAATAAAACATATTATCTCACACAATAGTTAAACATACGTACAAAAACATGGAAATGAAAAGCCGGTGGGGCCTCACGATGGTTTCAGGCAAAAAAATGACAAAAATTAGATGAAAAGCAATGTCCATTATCACATTTTCCCCTTAGAGAAAATGAAAAATCCTATTTCGCTTACGGAAGCTACGGCAAAAAAAGGGATATTTCATTTTCTAATAGGGAAAAAACATAGAAAAAGGGAAGAGAACTAGAATTTTTCATTTTCTGATAAGGAAGAAATTTTATCATCGACATTGTTTACTTGAAAATTTTGTCATTTTTTTGCCAAAAGATATCACGAGGCCCCGTGTTTTTTCTTTTCCATGTTTTTGTAAATATGTTGAACTATTGTGTGAGATAATTTGTTTTGTTCAAACGTGGCACTTTTTTTCGATAATGTTTATTGAAATGTTGAATATTTTGAAAAATTTGCATATTTTACAGATAATATCTACTAACAGCAACAATATCTCCGTGCAGTACTATATTATTTAGTTTGTCCTAGTAGTTTACTTTCATATTCTATAAGAAAAGGTTTGGGGTACTATTGCTTAAATAAGATATTAAGTGCGGAAAATGGACAAAAACGTCATTTTGACTATACTTTGTGGCAACATAACAATGTTTGTAACAATGCCCCATGGAAACAAATACATTTTAATAAGCAGGTATGGTTATACTAACAGTTTATCCCAAAAGAGTTTCAGGATGTTGTTGCTTGCGAGAGATATAGTGCTCCTAATATACCAGCATTTCACTTTTCATGAAAAATGGCCTTCACAACCTTGAACTTTGACATTTTCTATAGAAAAGAGGAAATTTTTTCAGGGCTTCAAAATTGCACATTATTCATTAAATATGGTATACTTCAACATATAAAAAAATCAAGCAAATCAAAAAATACAACTATCACACTTTGTCTGATTTTCAAAATAATGGCTCTTAATAATCCATATCCAAAAAAAAAAAAGTGTGAAGTTATTGCAAAATTGTTGTACTGCCAAATATGAAAGTATAAATGACTATGTTACAGTAAATCTAACAAATATTACCTTATTTACAAATGTTCGGTGTATCTGCCTTTCGTCACTCTAAAAATGTCCATTTTGTGTCCTTTGTGTCTTTCTTGCAATTTATTTGCGGACATGTTTACCTCGGTTTTATTTAATCAAAGTAAAACAGGCTCGTAAATAAATCAAGAATCAAGATTCATGATTTCAATTTAGGAATGGATATTCAAAGTGGCGAATTATAAACTTGATAATATGATCTTTAGCTCATTCGAGGGTGATAGTCCACACTGAGAAAAAAATACAGTGCTGGAATCTAGAATCTAAATTGTGGCTCTAGAAAAAATAGTTCCATTTCATCCTTATAAATTCTAGTTGCCATAATATGAGAGTTCTAGAATCCGCTACAGGAATTCAAGAGAGCTTTCCTTTATTCTCCTTGTAATACTTATTTAAAAATCTCAGTAAATAGATGCGAACACAAGAGGTTTGATTTAGTAACTATAATTCTAGTTTTTGAAACTATTTCCGAAATCAAGCTATAATTTCTCGTTACTGAGACGAGTCAATATCGCTTCGTCAACTTGAAAACAAGAGACTAGAAATGTTAGGTCATTTCGGCTATTCAGCTTAGTTGTTCAACCTATTCGCATATTTTGGTCATCTATAATTCTGGTTTAGGTATTCAGAAAGTGACTAACTATTCATTCTAGGTGAAGGCGGTATATTTTTTTTTCTCAGTGCAAAAATGGACTATCTAATTTTAGTCCTTTATTGGCACATTGACATCAGAATTCCCTGATTAAAAAATTTTCATTTTATTGGGTACATGAAGAAAAGCTTTTAGTTATTTTCAAATAAATTTGCTAATAATTTCCAGTGTCATTCAGTCATTTTTGTATTTTACGAATAGAAGTACTGTCAGACTCCGATTTCTTGGCACTTCGAGCGGAGAGACTCGGACTGTTCTATTCTGAATAATAGGTAAAACGCTATAAGGCACAAGGGAGAATGGCACCCATACTTGGCGCGCTAGCCTAGATAATGACAATCATGAATAGTTGTCAAATGAGATAACGGGAGCTGTAAATACTTAGTACAGATCCCTATTTCCGGTGATTGGCGGATTGACCGTTCGCCATTTAGGCACATGTACTTGGCAACCTTTGATCCTGGAACTCCCGGTCAGGAATAGATTCTTCCAAGGTCATCTGCCAAGAAATCAGAGCTAAACAGTACTTTGCATCTCAAATGGTTAATAAAGCCATACACTGAAATCCGGGAGTGAAAGGACTAGCGAACAATAAGATTAAATTCTTTCAAGCAATCAAAACTCAGACTTCGGCACAGATGCAAACTTATGATTCAATGCTAAGAATCTGTTTTTGAACAAGTTGGTACTTTATACCTAATAATTTTCATATTATTTACTTAGGAAATTGCCCAAGTGTCCACTTTTGTGTCCTTTCTGTATATATCCACTTTTATCTTATCCACATGCATGACACTATTATGCCCTTTCCCTCACTTGTTTGTTTATCACCTATTTATTCTTAGTAGTGTATATGTCTGCGTAAAATACATTTTCTTTATTTGATACACTATCATTAATAAATTCATTACGACAAGAAATGAGAAGATTGTTAACAAGAAACACTATCAATTAGTATTAGCAGTTTTTTTTTAAATAAAAATAATAAATTTTTAAGGGCATTCCAGCTCACCATTTTTTTTCGCAATTGTTATGCATATATTTCTTTAAGCTTAGCTAATTACTCTGTAAAAAAATCCCTGTCGGCTGGGCCAATAGGCGGAGGTAGATTTCGAAGAGTGATCATTTCAACAATATGTATATATATGATTAGAGATAAACCCAGTTTAATAACTTCATTTGGCCGTTTATGAAAAATTTTTAATTTCATTTTTCTGCAAAAACTGATTTTATTAGAATCATCTTAAGAAAAATTCAGCTCAAATGCCCATTTTGACAACATATTTTGAAATAGATTCTGAATTTATTAAAAAATCGACCAAAACAGTACATTATACAGTTCCTAAATAACAAAAAACTGTCAGATGAATGCATTTGAGAAAAAAAATGAATTTAAAAATGAGTCATAAAATAACCGATTTGTTGTTTGAATACATCCTTAATTCTTTAATCATGATTGCTTCGGAAAATTTTGTGCGAAATACTCACTTTGACAGCATTTTAAAAAATATATTCTATCTTTATCAAAAAACTGGCCAATGCGTCACAGTATATAGTTCCTAAATAAGAGGATCTGTAAATTGGATGCGTTTGAGAGCGAAAATGGATTTTAACACAAGTCATAAAAAACGCAATTTGCTATGTGAAAACTTCCATAAATTTTCAAATCACGAAGACTTCGGGAAATTCTGTTCAAAATACCCCTTTTGGTAGCCTTTTTCAAAATATATTCTGTTTTTATCAAAAAACCGATCAATGCATCACATTATATAGTTCCTAAATAAGAGGATCTGTAAATTGGATGCATTTAAGAGCAAAAATGGATTTAAAAACAAGTCAGAAAAAAACGCAATTTCTTATTTGAACACTTCCTTAAATTTTCAGTCGCCATGAATTCTGAAAATTCTGTTCAAAATACCCTTTTTGGTAGCCTTTTTTGAAATATATTCCGTCTTTATCAAAAAACTGACCAATGCATCACATTATATAGTTCCTAAATAAGAGGATCTGTAAATTGGATGCGTTTGAGAACAAAAATGGATTTAAAAACGAGTCAGAAAAAAACGCAATTTTTTATTTGAATACTTCCTTCAACTTTCAGTCCCGATGACTTTCGGAAATTCTGTTCAAAATACCCTTTTTGTTAGCCTTTTTTGAAATATATTCTGTCTTTATCAGAAAATTGACCAATGCGTCACTTTATACAGTTTCTAAATAAGAGGATCTACCATTTAGAGCCGTTTAAAATCAAAAATGAATTTAAAAATGAGTCAGAATATAAGCAGTTTGGATTTGAGGTTTTTTCTCCAACTCCTATTTTTGTTTAGTTTCTTTTTGCTATAAGAATTGGTCCTATGAAAAACTTGTCAATATAAAAGTTGTAGATATTTTTAAGAAGATGTAAAATAAATTTAATCAGATTCGATATCTTAAAAATTGACAGAGTTATGAATTTTTCTCTTTTTTCAGCGCCCCTTTTCCTTTCGTTTTTAATTTTTTTATCGGTAAAAGTTGGTCCTATCAAAAACTTGTAAATACAAAAGTTTTAGATAATTTTAAGAACATTTATAAAAAATTTAGTTGGACTTGATATCTTGAAAATTGACGAGGTTATGAATTTTTTTCGCTCAAAACCCCTGTTTTTTTCGCCCCTTGAGCCCACTTCTAAATTTATCAAAAATCTGTCATGCATATATTTTTGGCCCATTTTTAAGAAGTAATATAAACTTTAAACCGATTCGATATCTACTTTAATTAAGAAGTTATGGCGTTATTTCGGTTTTCACAAAAACGCCCCCTATTCCGACCCCCTTGGTCCGATTTTGCCCATTAACGAACTTAGCCAAGATTTTATCCCCTTTGATTTTATGTACCAGTTTGGTGGAGATTGGTGAAGAATTAAAGAAGTTATCGTGTCCATAAAAAAGTGAGATATATAGATAGATAGATAGATAGATATATAAACTGGTGCGATTGCAATAGGTAGTATTTCTTACGAAATCTACCTAAAAAGAAAAAAAAAGTAAAGTTATTAAATTTGTTTTAGGAAACTGGGATTCCAAGAGCTTTTTATTTAATGGTAACAACAAAAATTCATAGAATCGATTCTGTTTCATGATTTTTTCCTGTTACCATTACGTAAGAAGTTCTAGGAATCTCAGTTTCCTAGAAAAAGTTTAGTAACTTCACAGATTTTTTTTTAGTGTAGTTCTTAAGAAATATCACGTAAAACCGTTGCATTTATTATTTAGTTTCGGTGACTTCATTATTCATTTATGCTGCAATTTATTATTTATAAATACCTGCGTTGAACTTTTAAAATGTCTTACATTTTAGCGATTTAAATTTTTTTTTAGCGAAGTAATAAAAAACTCATTTTCCACAATCTAATAGCCTGTTTCAAAGCAATTAATCTTGGCAAAATCCCATTGGTCGGTTTTACAATAATTTATATTTATGGAACATGGGTTAGTCGACATCTTAAAAAGAATCTTGATAAAAACTAAATTTGCTATAAAATGCATTAAATGCACCGGTATTTTGCCATGCTTATAAATTGATAAATTATCCTTTATTTACAAAGTTTCTTTCACGGATCTATACGTCCTTAATAATCTATTTAAATGCATAGAAAATAATTTTACTTCTTAACGTAAATTACTTCTTTTTTTGATTTATCAAATCCTTTTTTTCTCCTAAACGCTAATCAAAATTGTCTTAATTTATAATAATTATGCCAATATACCTCAAGATAGAAGATGGAAAAGTTTCAGGAGCAAGAAAGTCTTGGGAATAAAAATATGTTGATTTTTTTTTTCATCTAAGTTGATCATCTATGTTGATTTTTTTATCATCTCTAGTAGATCGTTTATCGTTTGTGTCTTTTTTTTTTTTTTTTTTTTTTTTTTTTTGAATAAGGATGTTGATTAAAGAGAAACAACAAATTTTCACACTTCATACAATTTTTTATAAGTTTATCCTGTTTAAAATGATTAATTTATTTTTTTCTTCGACATATTTTTACATGTTACAAGTAATTCTTTTCTTCAAGGATTAATGTCTAATTTTATCGCAGTGACATTTACTACCGCATGTCATTTGGGTAGTTTAAAAAAGGGGCTGACCGTAAATGATGTCACACGTTTTTCATTATTTCTGACCTCCCCTTCCCCCTCTTTGTCACAAAATGTCACACTTTACCATACTACCCTCCCCCTTGTCAAATGTCATGCTATATAACACATACTTATACTTCCAGTTCAGAAACAACGCACTGCGTTATAGATCATGCTTAAAATTTTACTTTTAAATTTTAATTCTATGTTTTGTATTGTGTAATTATTAGCTACATTTCTAAGCATAATAATTTTCTGAGCAATATTATTAATGAATTGGTGAAATTGAATTATTAAATTTGTGATCTATAAAAATGATTCATGTACTTATTTGTACGAAAACTAGTCGTTGGGGGCCACCGTAATACTTACCCATCATGGATATGTATATGAAAATAAAACATGTGAAAACTATTTATACAATGCATTGCAATTCATAAACAAAATTTAAATATTGTTAATATACATAGTAATGCTATAGTAAAAAACTGCTGACGTACCAATTCCGACAAATTATATAAAACGCCAAACTACTCAAGTAGTACCGAACTGCGTAAAAGAAACATCCGTATAACTCCAAAAATAATAATTCTATTAACTAACAATTAATTGCATCGGATTAAGCGTCTCATTTTCAATTAAAATATACCTCTGAATTGAAATTTGAATGAAATACAGGGTCGTGAAAAATCGAAGAATGTGCAAAACAGGATTACAAATATCTCGGCAACTGATAATCCGATCGACTTCGTTTTATATGCAAAATGTGTGTTATTTTATTGCCTTTTACGTCCATTCCTTAGAACAAAAAAATTCGCAAATTTTTATATACCTTTCATCAGAACGAATTTTTCGAGAGTCCGAAAAAAATAATTTCGGATAGTCGAGGCTGCTGATATTAAATAGGCGTCGTCCCATTCTTACATACTAACTACATACAAAATTTCAAGTCTCTATCTCAATTTGTTCGGGAGATAGAGCGTTTACAGACAGACAGACGGACGGCAAAAAAAAAATTTCTAAAAATATGTTTTTCGGAATCTCCACTATCTAAAACGTGTAAATCCGTCAAAAAAATTTTTCGATTTTCAAATCGATTGCAAGACTTACCCTATACTACGTATGATGGGTAAGTAAAAGATGACGTTTACAACAAATAACATAAAAAATATATTATAGTAATAAAGTATTAGTATGAAAGAACAACTGAAAACAATAGTATTTTGTAATTAGAAATGAAATTTAATGTATTTAGCTCTTAATCTTATTTTTACTTAGCAACACAAAATATTTTTATTTTAAAAAACTTCAAGATTTAATCTACTGGTTTTTAACGCTTTTATCCCACCCTTTATAACGATTTTATACCTTATCCCCTCTTACCCCCTTTGTCACCCATTGTCACAATTTCAGAACACCCCTCCCTTCCTCCTAGTGTGACATCATTTGTGAATGGCCCCAGACAGTAATTTCTGGCAATGGAGCAGAATTGTCAGTTTACATCCTTTTTTACACGCCAGTTGGGAAATTTAACCTCTTCGTGGCCTTTGCCAAATATGTGTACGTTTAGTTTTTTTTTATAATTATAATTACATCAATAATAAGAGGCTGTTCATGTGTTATCAACATTTTTTGTAATTTTTGACCCCCTCCCCCCTTTTAATATCATGGGTTATCATCCCTCGAACACCCCCTGACCCTCAGTAAAACTGTATTGAACTTTTCTGACTTTTACTTAGTTTTTTTTTTTTTTTTTTTTTTTTTTTTTTTTTTTTAAGGTTTGGTGTTTATATTAGATTTATTATATTTTTAGTTTTTGTTTTGTTTTGGAACATTTGTGATTTATTCTTACATCTTACTTTATTGTGTATATGTCTTGTAAAGTTTGTTAATTATTTTTTCATTGTTCCGACAGTCAGACATTTGTCAAATTGTTAACAGGTGTTTTTCATTTTTATCATTTTGTGTATTTTAGTGCCAGGACTCATTATTACTGCATATTTTACTTACGTTAAGGAATGGCCCGTTGTTTGTAATTTGGCTGGTTGGTAGTGGTAAATCTCCTCCGGGTATTAAACACCTATGCCAAGTTTTTGGTGGGTGCCACGGGTGGGTGATCCCTCTCAATCCCCGTAATGATATCAGTATCAATGTCTATTTTTTTTTTCTCTTTTGGAAGTTATTTCTTTTGTTTGGAGTGGTAGAAAATTCTTTATTCTATTATTATTAAATAATTATACTATTTTTTGCATATTTTATTGATTCAAATTTAAGAGAAGTCAATAAAATTATTAACTTTTTATGAAGTAACATTTAAAAGAAATAGTTACTATTTAAAATAGCTATATAGCTATAGCTTATAGCTTCTTGTTACATAATGCATTCAACAGTGAGCAATGTCTTTTCATGCACTTGCCCCGCATGGAGAAAGGGGTGGGAAGGGAGATAGAAATTCTTATCAACAAAACAGGTGTGTGTGTGTGTATGTGAACAATATTCTTCATCTGTCTATTTTATTTATTAGTAAATACAAGTTTCATTTCAAATATATTTCAGTTTCTTGAGCAGCGATTATACAGAATGAGACATAATTATCGAAACAATAGGCTATCGCCTTAAATATTGATCCTAGACCCAATACTTTGAATTGCAAAAATTCATTAAAAAAAAAGGGGATGCAAAATATGATGTCATAAATTGCAAATCCATAGGGGGTCTACTTGAAAAAATACGAATAATAAATTTTTATACAGCCGCCGTAAGGTAAAAGTTACAATCAAGAAAACTTTCCTCGTCCATTTCTTAATTAAACACCAAAAATTGCATTTTCATATCTGTAAAACTCACAGAATTATGGCCGTTTAAATAATTCGTTAGGTTTTAAGGGATTAGACATGAATTGAAATACGTAAAATAAATGAAATACGTACAATAAAAATATTTCATTAAGAGTTCTAGGAAACATGAAAAAATATATTTATTGAGTTAGAGTTTTGATTTTTTTTTCTTTTTTTTTAATAACGTTTAGCAATTCTTATTGCAAATAAAATCACATCATAAAATTTCTCAAAAAGTTAAATTTTTATTAACTTATTAGTATTTTTTAAGTGCAGTAACTTAAAATCTTTCTAATTCCAAAACATAATCCATCAGATTTAATTTTTTTACATTTAATTAAAGAGGAAAACATAATTTTAGTTTTGTTTCAAGAATTTTTTAAATATTAATTTGAAAAATATTATTTTTTTTAACTTATTGATGCAACTTTTTTTTTTCCAAAAACTTCAGAAACCAAAACCAAAAAAAAAAAAAGACAAATTACGATTTTGCACCCTATTTCTTTAACTTGAGTTAATAATTTAAAAACTATAAACAGTAAAGAAAAAAAAACATTATGTAGAAAAATGCATTTAAAGTTTTAAGCAAAGATTGCCTCCTAATAAAATGTTTAAGTGCATTTTAAAAAATTACATGTGAAAAAATAACTGTAGTTTAAAATTCAGATTCAGTTTCACTTTTTCTGTTTCCACCTCCTTTCTGTTCTATTTAAATGTCCGTCAGTTATTTAAAAAAAAAGCTTTTTCTAACATATGATTAGGGGTTTTTTCATAACTTTAGCCCTCAGAGCTTCAGGCTGCCAACATGAAAACAAGAAAAAGCTATTATAAATATTTTTCACCGATATGAAACAATTTTTATTCATATCGATGTAAAAAACTATTGAAAAATTTATTTGGCCTGGCCGAGCTATCATTTTAACTTTTTTCAAGTGGGGTTGAACTATTTTTTTATCGGTCAAATCTGGACCGGACCTTATTTCGACCCATGTAAACCTCTAGTGCAGACTAACGGCATACTTTGATAGCATGTTTAGCGTAAAATCTGTTCGCTGCTTTTTTATGTCCAAATGAGAGACACTGTCTTAAATCGACATTTAAAAACTGACAATTTGTGGACAATCTCTATCTTGCTTTATAAATGAACCAAAAATTCTTCGTTTAGAGGCATGGTTAAGTGGTGTAAGTCACGAATTTGGATTTTAATATTTCTATGCGATTTTTAGATATGCAGATGAGATTTTTTTGTTCAGTTCAGGGATGGATAAGGAATAATTTTTCCAACTGAGAGTTTTGCCATAACTGGGCCGTCTAAAAATTTAATCATCGTATTTTTTCAAATGCATCCCCCATGGAGTTGCAATTTATATCATCACATTTTGCACCTTTTTTTATGAAAATTTAAAATTGGAAATATAAGCCTAGGAGCAATATTTAAGGAAATAGCATATTGTTTCGATAATTATCTCTCACCCTGTATACGAGTATATATTGAATTTCAAATCATTTAGTTGTATAGCTTTTACGTTGTTATAGAATCATTATCTATCATGGGATATCACTGAATTAACTACGTTTGATAGGACTGAATAGATCGAAGAAAACATTTTAAAATATCTTTTTATAGTTTGATACGATTTACATAAAATTTGAAATGACTCCACAAAATACTACAAAGATTATATATCCGAGTATATGTTAAATTTCAAATTATTCGGTTAGGTGGATTTTGCACTGTTATATCCGAACAGACTGGATGACGCTTATTTGTCCTACATATTTATAACACTACGAACGCATCTAAAAATAAATAAAAATAATATTGCCCAGTTAAACTGATGGCATTGAGCTCACAGGCTACGCATACTAGTTGTACATTACAGCCTTATATTTTCAAGGGTTAATTCCGTTCGAAAAAAAAATAAGAAGGGGAAACAGCTCTCCCCTTTCCCCTTTTTTATACTTAATCATTGAACCTCCTAAACTATCACGGACATGCTTTATCATATAAAAAAATCTATATCCAAAATTCAGAGCAAATCGGATAATTCTTAATAAAAATCCATTTAGCACTTATATAATTTAAGAGGAGTTATCCCTCTCTTTTATACTTAACCATTAAACTTCTAAAACTATTCAGAGATTTGAACGAAATCTGACAATTCTGCTTGTAAAACCCATTTATATAAATTAAGGGGTTGGACATTAGAGCCCCCGTTCCCCCTGTTTATACTTATTCAATGAACACCTAATAACAGTCGCGGAATCGCCTCATCAGAATGATCCTATATCTAAATTTCGAACAAAAACTGTTAATTCTGCATGAAAAACCCACTTATATCAATTAAGGGGTGGGGCATGAACCCCCCGTTCCTACTCTTATACATATCGAATGAACTCCAAAAGCTAATCAGGGAAGCGCCTTGTCAGGATATACCTACATACAAAATTTCAAGTGCATCGGATATTTTTATCATGAGTTATCGCGTTACGCATGAACGAACATACATACAGAACGGGCGGGCACATAAGCTCTCAGGCTATGATAGCCTGTGAGCTAAAAAATAAAAGCTTCTTGGCAAGCACAAAATTGATACTTGAAAATTGATACATTAAAAGTTTTTTGATAGCACAGTTTTCCGTTTACATACCCATAGTTAGATTACGAAGACAAAAAATCCGCATTCGCATGAATGAACGTTTGAAAAGTATGGAAACAATGTTTATTACGATTATATATGTATTAAATTCAATACTATGGAAATAATACGACTTAATCTCAAGCAGAACGTAATCACCATGGCAATCTAGAATCATTACCTATAAAAGAATATCACTGAATTAATTATGATAGGATTTAATAGAATGAATAAAACTTTTTTAAATATATTTTTTAGCTTTAATATGATTTTCATAAAATATAAAATGACAGGACTAAATTCTACAGCGATTATATATACGAGTATATATGAAATATGAAATCATTTGGTTGGGTAGTTTTTGCATTGTTATATCCGGGCAGGTAGGTGGAACAGACGACCACTATAAGTGTTATGTATTATTATACTTAAAAATGCACCTAAAAATTAAAAAATATAAAACAATTTTGACAAGCACAAAATTGATGTTTAAAAAATTTAGTCCTTTAATAGGACAATCTTCTGTTTACATCTAATGGTTAGTTTACGAAGACAGCGAATCCGCATTCATATAAAATATTCTCATTCCATTTTCGCTTTCTTTACAAACTATTTAGATTTTTTTTTAATTACGCGCAGTCATTCTTAATTATACTACAGTTAATTCGAAAACATTTGTGGATCTCTAGATTATGCGAATTTTATACAGTTAGCTCTTTAGGTGCGTTCTTAATTATGTAAATACCTAGCACCTATTGTTGTCGTTCCGTCTGTCTGTCTGTCCGTCCGTCTGTCTGTCCGCATATAAATAACGCAAAAACTACCCAACTGAATCGTTTGAAATTTAAAATACATAATTATTACATAATTTTGTCGAGTCATTTCAAATTTTATGAAAATCGGATGCATAGATCAATTACAGGGACAATGAAAAGGATTCCGTTACATTACGGTCAATGGGGAAAAAAGTTTGAAATGCATTTTAATATTTTGAAATTTTTAATACATAATTATTACATGATTTTGTCGAATTATTTCAAATTTTATCAAAATCGGAAGCATAGTTCAACTACAGGGACAATCAAAAGTGTTCCGTTGCATTAAGGTTAATGGGGGAAAATGTTTCAAATGCATTTTAATGGTGTTACACTCATTCGAACGTAATAAAATTTATATGCATCTATAAAGTACATATTATAAAATACATTTTGCATAATCTGTGGTGCAAAGAATATTTGTTATTGATTTACAAGGCCACACAAAAATATTCCATTGCATAATGGTATAGGGAGAACATTGTTTGGTGCGCATTTTAATTGTAATTAGTTACAATTTTATAAGATTGATATATGAGAGTATATTTTTAAACCTTCGTTATCGTACGAACGCACCTCCTTTGCTACGCTTCACGTGCAATTTCCAACTTGTTATATTTTTAACGGAAAATAAATTTCTTTTCATCAAATAAATTACTAAAAACAGAATAATTATAATCTCAATAATTTGGGGAAAAATTAGAAATATGTGATCGGACTTTTTCATTAAAAATTAAAAGATTCAATGACAAGTTGCATTCTTCACATTCTATGGTTTCTCCTGTAAGCATTCTTTAGGAAAGAAATATTCCTTGTCATTCGACTCCCCTCAGTTTTCTTCTCTAACTGATGATGGGAATATTCGTTGCCATGGAAATAAATGTTCATTAATCTAAAGCTTGTTGGCAAAATAAGAAGGCATTCAGAAAATTATTCAAAGATACTTGTGAAAATATTTCTACATTAAAGAATGTTTGAAAGGCATGAAAACAAAATTTATTATGATTATAAATATATATTAAATTCAGTAGTACTGAAATAATAGCACTCCAACTCAAATAGAATGTAATCATCATGGCAATCAAAAATCATTGCCTGTCTTTGGATATCGTTGAGTTAACTACGTTTGATGGTATTTAATAGAGTGGAGAAAACATTTTTCAATATCTTTATAGTTTTGATACTGTCTATATTATAAAGGCCAAACGTATCTGTGCGTAACGCATACGTCATTTTGCGAATGGCAACACTTTCAAATTTAAAATGAAATTTCGATATTGCAATTTTTGCTACTATAAAATTAATAAACTTCTAAATACTGCACACTTTTCATTTTTACACCATCGTGTAGGGAAAAAATGTACTTTTAAATGAAATTTGTTTGAAAGCTGCATCTTAATTTTTTTTGAAATATTAATTTTTTTGCAGTTTTTAACACCTCTCTTCTAAATGTGGCAACAAGAGTACTCCATTTCTATTAAAAGCAAAGGAAAAAAAGGAAAAAAATGATTACTGTATCTTTATGTTGCCATTTTCTCATTAAAAGGGAAAAAATTGAAATTTAAATATATTCTGTTATAAAACTCGGTGATTTTTTATTTCATTTACAAAATTTGATTTACACGTAAAAGAATATCAACAGTTTAATATCTGTTTCAGCTAATAGCATTGAGACTTCAAGTTTTGAATCAAAATGATAAAATTAAAATGCCAATTTTTTTGAAAAGGTGAATACGGATACAAAATGCGCATTTGTAAATTTGATAAGGTGAAAATGATGCCGGGTTTAGATTTCACGAGAAAAAAAAAATCCTATGATTGAGTCAAAGTTGAATAAATTTTGCTTTTTATCATTTTGGAATACTAGCATAAGAACCTTAATTGATAACTTTATCATAATAAAAGATCTTTATTATTTTTTACTGCTTACATATACGATTAAAGTTTAATTTTAACAATTTCTTCAACTGCGTTTTATAGAAATAGTATTTTGTTAATTCGACGATAAATATCGTTTGTTTAAGAGTTAGACGTACCAATATAAAATGCATTTTTTACTAAAACTAATTTTGTATTTTTCTCATAAATCAATGAAACAGTTCCTTCTTAAGCATTTTCTTTCGTCAAAATTTGACGGGTTCTGCCTTGTTTTCATAAAATATGAAATGATTTGAGTAAATTCTACAGCGATTATTTATACAAGTATATATTAAATTTCAAATCATTTTTGGGCAGTTTTTGTATTGTTATACCCGGACAGACATGCATAGCAGAGGACACTATAAAAGCTACGTATTTATATAATTACGAACGTACCTAAAAATAAAAATGTAAAAACTTCTTGGCAAGCACATATTGATACTTCAAAATTAAAGTTATATTATGTTACAGTATCCCGTTTACAAACACATAGTTAGTTTACGAAGACAACAAATCCGCATTCATATAAAAATTTTAACATCCCATGATCGCTTTCTTTATAAACTATTTTCCTTTCATTAAAATTGCGCGCAAGCATTTTTAATTACATTACAGTTATTTCGAAAAGTTTTGGTGATCTATAGATTATGCAGCTATTTTTTTTTTATATTTTCAATAGAAATTAAATTTATTTCCATCAAATAAGTTACTAAAAACAGAATAATTATAATCTCATTACTTTGGGAAAAATAGAAATATGTCATCAGACTTTTCCATTAAAGATTAAAAGAATCAATGACAAGTTGCATTCTTCGCATTCTATAGTTTCTCCTTCCCATAGGTTCCTTTTCCCTTCTTTGGGGAAGAAATATTTCTTGTCATTCCACTCACTTCAGTTTTCTTCTCTAATTTATGTAAAAATTCGTTGCCATGGAAATAAATGTTCATTAATCTAAAACTTGTTGGCAAAATAAGAATACATTAAGAGTTTAATTCAAAGATATTTGTGAAAATATTTATACATTAATGAATGTTAGGAAGTAATAGAATATCAAGTCATTTTTCTACGATAATTTCACAGAATTAAAAACAAGAAAGAAAAAATCTTGCATCTAGCTTAGATTGTGAAACGATTTCCCGCATATTCAGAATAATGGAACAGAACAGATTCGTTTAATAAGTTAAAATGTTACATATGTCTAATTCAATCATATGGAAATACATAAGACTTTTAGAAACTCCATTTCATCTCTTCCCATCTGCAATCGAAAATTATCCGAATATTTTTAGCAGCACTGTATATATGATATATAGATTTGTATCTATTAACAACATGCACGCCAAAATTTAGTTCAATTCAGAAATAGAAAATTAGATTGACCCATAATGACCCAAAAATGACCCAGTATTCAAACTTTCTCAAATATGTAATCTAGCAAAATTATCTTTTCGTGCCCGAAAACGCTATAATACAAAGTTTTGTAAAAATCGTTTGAGCCGTTTTTTAGATATAATTAGCTTGACCATGGCTCATTGCGATCCAAAATAAGTCACTGTCACTAATCGAATGTTCTTGAAATTGCGACCCAGCCCAATAGTATTATTGTGTAAGAAAACGATAGAATACAAAATATAGTAAAAATCCTTGGAACCATTTTCTAGCCCTCTAAGTGTTTGTTACGTAATATTCCTTTCATTAACAAGGAAGATCTCCATACTGGGCATACCTAGAATTTTATGAAAAATACTAATTAAAGTACTTATGTATGTAATAAAGGATCAGTCAAAATTAGCGGCGGAATCACATTAGATATTGTGTAAGAAAACAAAATATTTTCGAATATTTGGCGTGAAAAGACTAAAGAGTCACTCGATTTGGCGAGCAGTCCTTTTCCTCGCCAAAAGCAAACGATTATAACGAAACTCAAAACTGTTGGATATTTAGTTAGCGTGTAAATGGTATTTAATGAATTTAACAATGAGAGACTTTAGTGTATTATGTACATGTATATACATATTATATTGCATATATATATATATATATATATATATTAGCTGTTGAAGTAGCTATTTAATTAATCATTGGAAAAAATGTTTTCATAAAAAAAATCACATTGAGAAAAATTATCTTCGTAAGCTTAAGCGTATTCGCGTTTGAAATGAAATAGACGCCCTCTCGCGGGCAAAGTCTGAAAAACGAAATAGAACTGATACCGTGAGCATGAAATCAGTGTTTAAAAGGCCGATAAATAAATAAACAGTTCTATAACGCGTGCAACGTTGGGTTCTTTGTATTAAAATTATCTAAAATCAAAATTTTATACACAAAGTTTAGATCTATAATATAAAAAAATACATTTGACTTACTCATGGCGAAATAGCATGACAGCAACACAATGCTTTCATGCTTCAGCTTCTCTAAAGCAATTACTAGATTTTCCAGCATCTACAAATTCTAAAATTGTCGATATTTGTAATTTATCTCCCATAATTAAATAAAAAAGATAAAAAACTGCACTTTAAATAGCTCTTTAAACTGGTTCTATGCTACAGTGCTACAGCATGGAACGTAAACAAACAAACGTAAACAAACGATTATCAGGTCTATTACAACGCCATCTTTTGGTCACTACAAACGCGAATTAAAAAATAAAAGCCACAAGTTTCCATAGCAACAAAACCTAATCGACAATTCTCAATTGAACTTTGAGTAGGAAACAAATTTAATTTAAATTTTGAATTTCGTTTTAAATCTCAAATTTTGATGATTAAATTTGAATTTAAATACATATAAATATCGATATAACAAAATTATACTTAAAACAAATTAAAACTTATAAAACTAAATTTATTTAAATTAAATTTATCAAAACATGTTCAACATGAAACTTTTTTTTTCTTGAAGTGTATTACATAAGTATTGAGTGACATAAAGTATTTTTTGAAATTACATTCCATCGCCAACCGGCGATAAATCGCCAAATAACGAAATTTTCATTATTTTTTTTTTACGGTTAACGAATGGAGGTTCCGCCGAATTTTTTTTTTTATAAACGTATACATCCACACGAGAAGAACATTCTGTAAATTTTTCAGATTTTTCGGGGTATGCCCTTATAAAGACCTTCCTTGTAAGCTCCAGGTTTCACTGCAATATAAGCAATATTTACGATCAAATAACTCTACAGACTTGATGAATTTTCAATACTTTGAAGAATTGATTTCAAAGAATCATATTTTCTGAGTATTTAAAATAAAATGCAGATAAAACAACATTACAATTTTACCCATTTGCAACCCAAAAATGACACCATTTATAAAAATTTCTCCAACATTTGACCTAGTGCAATCGTCTTCTCGCAATCCAAAACAGCAAAATATAAAATGTAGAGAAAAATCATTACAGACTTTTTGAGATAAAATTTCTTTGACCCATGAAGACCCAAAAAAGACCCACTAATCAAAATTTTTCGCACAAGTCGGATATTTTCTTATGCCCGAAAATGACTGGATGCAAATTTCAGTCAAAATTAATTGAGCCGTTTTTCAAATTTAAATAGCTGACTCTGACCCATGATGACAGACTAAACGAATTTTCTCGAATATGTGATCCAACACAGTGGTCTTCTCGCATCGGAAAACGCTAGCGTGCAAAATTTTATCAAAACCATTAGAACCGTTTTCAAGATAAAATTTACATACACAGACACTCACACAAATAAGATTTGATTGTATTATAGTATCTTCTACATTAAAATCCATGAGCGTATCCATGCATGCTCAAAAAGTCCGAAACAGCAGGGCACAAGCCTACGAAAATTGGTATACGGGTTGCTGGTATCGGGCCCATGAACGATTTGGGGTCAAAAATTCAAAAATTTTAAATAGATATTTTTATATATTTTTAATGAATGTTTTCCCTTTTTAATCATTTGGAAAATGGTTGTTGTTTTCGGACAAAGACAGATATATCTGAGACTTATCTGACATACTACTGTTTCCCCAATAACAAAAAAAGTATTTAAAACTGTAAAAAAAATAATAGCTAAAAAACAAATTGAAATACGCCTTTCAAACAAATTGAATTTAAAAGTAAATTTTTTTGCCTATACGATGGTGTAAAATTTTTAAATGTATGATTTTTAAAAGTTTAAAATTTGCAGCAACTAAAATTGTAAAACTGAAATTTCATTTAAAATTTGTTTATTGTTGGTCCAGCAATATTAATGTTTAATCCATGACATACGTAATATATGACTCTGTTATTACGTAAGCCAAACTTTGATTATCATAAAAATGGTGTTTTTTATTTTTATTTTTTTAACTATAGAATTTATGTGTCTTATATTTCAGTCTTTGAAAAAAATCGATTTTTCATATAACTGTTGCAATTTGTTAAATTACAAATTTTTTACGTTCTACCAATAATCGCGAGTATTCTTATCAGTTCTAAACATTTAGAGAAATGTGAGATATACATATTACATACGCTACTTTGTAATAGGTAATTCCTTTACCTCGTATGCTCATAATTAGAAATTAAATTGCTCTTACAAGGAAGGTCTCCATACTGGGCATACTCAGAATTTTATGAAAAAAAGTACTAATTAAAGTATTTATGTAGGTAATAAATGATCAGTCAAAATTAGCGGCGGAATCACATTAGAAAAAATGTAAAAAAATAAAATATTTTCTAATATTTGGCGTGAAAAGACGAAAGAGTCACTCGATTTGGCGAGCAGCCTTTTTCTTCGCCAAAAGCAAACGATTATAATGCAACTCAAAACTCTTAGATATTTAAAATCCTTCTATAGTAAAAAAAACTAGCCTTAAAAGGAATGACTCCTGGAATGATGCTGATGTGGAAGATTTCCGGAACTAACGAATCCGGGTTGGCCACTCCTTCCATGAGTCGAATAGACCAATCAGGAAAGGGCTCCGTCTATGCATCGCCGTATGGGTTACCATAAAGAGAAGAAAGGTTACCATCGCCAACAATCGCCAAGTTTGTCGCCAACTTGGCGCTATATCGCCAAATTTGGCGACCAAAATTAGTTGTCCAAAGTGACGCCAACTTGGCGATAACTGTAATATTTCGCCAAATTTTTAATTTCTTTACAACACCAGTCGTTTGATACATCATTTGAGAGGTTTGCAACTGCTTATTCATATAATAGATGTCTTGTGTGTTATCCCCATTCTGCTCCCCAGGGGGGGGGGGGACACATTTTTATTTTCTTTACAACACCAGTCGTGTTACACAAGATTTGAAAGGTCTGCAACTGCTTATTCATATTATGGATGTCTTGTGTGTCACCCCCACACTCTGCTCTCCCCAGGGGGGGGGGGCGGTCACATTTTTAATTTCTTTACAACACCATTTTAGTGGCACATCATTTGAAAGGTCTTCAACTGCTTATTCATATTATGGAAGTGTTGTGTGTCATCCCCCACTCTGCCCCCCAGGGGGGCGCATTTTTAATTTCTTTACAACACCAGTCGTGTGACATCATTTGAGAGGTCTGCAGCTGCTTATTCATATTATGGATGTTTTTGTGTCGCCTCCCACTCTGCCCCCCAGGGAGGCACATTTTTAATTTTTTTACAACACCAGTCGTGTGACACATCATTTGAAAGGTCTGCAACTGCTTATTCATACCATGGGTTATTGGCGAGCGCAGCAAGCAGGGGTAGACAATAATTTGGAATCGCGAAGCGATTACGCGGGGGGTTGGCGAGCATAGCGAGCAGGGGGGCGGGGCCCCCCTAGTGCGTGTAAATGGTATTTAATGGATTTAAACATAAACAATGAGAAATTTTAATATATTATATACATATATATACATATTGTATTACATACATATATTACTTGTTGAAGTAATTATTTAATAAATCACTGGAAAAAATATTTTTATAGATTAAAAAATAATAATATTGAGAAAAATATCTTCGTAAATTTAAGCGTATACAAAAATAAAAGATAGATGTTTCCATAGCAACAAAATCTATCTACTATTCTCAATAAGACTTTGAGCTTGAAACAAATTTAATTAATTTAAATTATGAATTTCGTTTTAAATCTTAAATTTTGATGATTAAATTTAAATATAAATACATATACATATCGATATAACAAAATTATACTTAAAACAAACTAAAGCTTACAAAACTAAAGTTATTAACATTAAATTTCTCAAAACAAGTTGAACATAAAACCTTTTTTTTTTCTTGAAGTGTATTTGACATAAAGTATTTTTTTAAATTACATTCCTTCGCCAACCGGCGATAAATCGCCAAATAACGAAATTTTCATTATTTTTTTACGGTTACTCAATGGAGTTTCCGCCGAAATTTTTTTTATAAACGTATATATCTACACGAGAAGAACATTCTGTAATTTTTTCACATTTTTCGGGGTATGCCCGTATGAAGACCTTCCTTGTTAGTTATAACCTTTTAAAAAAAAATTAAAGAAAAGCAGTCTATCACAAACATGTAAAACTTTTTATTCTACTTCCTTTCTTAAAGATGTTGTTTTATCGTCTGCTATTATGATAAATTAAATTTCATTAAAAATGCGTAATAGTAGAAAAATATTTTTTTTTATTGTGTAGTTATTGAACAACTCAACACTTTAACAGAGAATTTGTGTTTCTTCATGGAGGAATGAGATAGGTGGAGGTGAAGTAAGGTTCAAAAAAGGTTTGCAATATGAATCCATTTATCGCTCAAATTTTAATGTTCAAACAAAAGGACGTGGAAAGAATTTTGTATTATAATACGAATTGAAAGAAATGAATTACAACTGAAGCATATTTTAAAAAGAAATAGCAAATTTTTAAAATGGTCTTTGTTCTATTATTATTTATTAAAATAAATGTTCGCTTTTAAAATAAAATAAATTGGAAAATTAGCAATTATTAAATATTAAATTAAAATTAAATTAGATATTGAAAGCATTTGTTACGAACTAAAAATTGTATTACTAAAAGATTCCTTCTTTAATTCAGTTTTAAATACTTTATAACGCAGATGAAAAACGTTTATGACTAAATAATTGCATGTAAATAAATATTTAAAATGTAATGATGAAAACATTCTTTTAAAATCATGTATGAAAACTTAAGCAATAAATATTAATCTAAAATATGGATTTTGACTGCAGACGATTTTAAGATATTAACAAAAGAATGTTATATTTTCAAGCAAAACGTTAAAATAATTTTCTATATTGATATTTAAAACACATATGATAAAATAATTAATAAACTCTTACCGGTGAAGGGATACATTAGTTCTTTTTTAAAAAACAATAGCAAAAAAATACGGGCTTAAACCTGTTTCAATTGATAGGCGTGTCAAAGCTCGTGGTTTTGTTTGTACTTAATGTGACTTAATGTAGGGTTATATTTTAGCAATGGAGGAATGAGATAGGTTGAGGTGAAGTAAGGCTCAAAAAAGGTTTGCAATATGAATCCATTTATCGCTCAAATTTTAATGTTCCAAACAAAAGGACGTGGAAGGAATTTTGTATTATAATACGAACTGAAAGAAATCAATTACAACTGAAGCATATTTTAAGAAGAAATAGCAAATTTTTAAAATGGTCTTTGTTCTATTATTATTTATTAAAATAAATGTTCGCTTTTAAAATAAAAGAAATTGGAAAATTAGCAATTATTAAATATCAAATTAAAATTAAATTAGATATTGAAAACATTTGTTACGAACTAAAAATTGTATTACTAGAAGATTCCTTCTTTAATTCAATTTTAAATACTTTATAACGTAGATGAAAAATGTTTATGTCTTAAAAATTGCATGTAAATAAATATTTAAAATATAATAATGAAAACATTCTTTTAAAATTATGTATGAAAACTTAAGTAATAAATATTAATCTAAAATATAGATTTTTGACTGCAGGCGATTTTAAGATATTAACAAAAGAATGTTATATTTTCAAGCAAAACGTTAAAATAATTTTCTATATTGATATTTAAAACACATATGATAAAATAATTAATAAATTCTTACCGGTGAAGCGATAGATTAGTTCTTTAAAAAAAACAATAGCAAAAAAAATACGGGTTTAAATCTGTTTCAGTTGATAGGCGTGTCAAAGCACGTGGTTTTGTTTGTACTTAATGTGACTTAATGTAGGGTTACATTTTTAGCATCACCCACATAGATAATACTTCCCCTCCTCCTATCTCATTCCTCCATGGTGTTTCTTCATAGAGGAATGAGATAGATGGAGGTGAAGTAAACCTCAAAAAAGGTTTGCAATATGAACCATTTATCGCTCAAATTTTAATGTCCCAAACAAAAACACATGGAAGGGATTTTGTATTAATAAGACGAATTGGAAAAAATAAACTAGAGCTGAAGCATATTTCAAGAAAAATAGCAAATTTTTAAAATGGTTTCTGTTCTATTATTTTTTAATAAAGTAAATGTTTGCTTTTAAAATAATTGAAATTGATAAATTATCAATTTTATTTTTAATCCGAATTGTCAATTCGTGCTTATAACGGATTAAACAGCTAGTAAGGTTTAATAAATTTAAAATAAAGTTAATAAAAATCATAAAACGAAACAAAATATTTCATCTTGATTCAATTATAAATACACAATATGAAGTTCAAAAAGGTTTGCCGTTTTACTTAAAAGGTTAAAAAAATAATAATAATACAGATATTATAAGTTTAAAATGTAAATTCTATTTAAATTTTCTTAGTACTTTCGGCCTGCATTTCCCTCCGCCAACGTCAAAGAATATTTTTATAGTTAATTACTGCTCCATTTACACAAATACGTCACTTCGTTTGAAATGAAAGAGCCAATAATTTTTAGAGTAATTGAAAGTAGAAGTAGCAGTCGACACTAATTTCTAAAAAAATAAATAAATAAATAAATAAAAAGATTTTCTGCTTTCCTTCTGCATTTAGTCGCTGACAAGAAGCTGTATTTCAAAGCGTATCAAAAAATTTTGATCTCATTATTTCATGGAATATTTTTTTAGCAAAAAAGATTACACAAGTTTTACTATACTATGTTTTACTTACCCATCATACGTAGTATAGGGTAAGTCTTGCAATCGTTTTGAAAATCGAAAAAAAAATTTGACTGATTTATACGTTTTAGATAGTGCAGATTCCGAAAAACATATTTTTAGAAAAAAATTTTTGCCGTCAGTCTGTCTGTCTGTAAACGCTCTATCTTCCGAACAAATTGAGATAGAGACTTCAAATTTTGTATGTAGTTAGTATGTAAAAATGGGACGAAGCCTATTTAATATCAGCAGCCTCGATTATCCGGAACTATTTTTTCGGACTCTCGAAAAATTCGTTCTGATGAAAGGTATATAAAAATTTTCGAATTTTTTTGTTCTGAGGAATTGACGTAAAAGGCTATAAAATAACACATATTTTACTTACAGAACGAAGTCGATCGGATTATTAGTTGCCGAGATATTTGTAATCCTGTTTTCCACATTCTTCGATTTTTCATGATCTTTCATTCAAATTTCAATTCAGAGGTATATTTTAATTGAAAATGAGACGCTTAATCCAACGCAGTAAGCTGTTAGTTTATATTATTATTTTTTTGGAGTTATAAGGATGTTTCTTTTACGCAGTTCGGTACTACTTGAGTAGTTTGGCGTTTTATATAATTTGTCGAAATTGGTTCATCAGCAGTTCTTTAATATAGCATTACTATGTATATTAACAACATTTAAATTTTGTTTATGAATTGCAATGCATTGTATAAATAGTTTTCAAATGTTTTATTTTCATATACATATCCATGATGGGTAAGTATTACGGTGGCCCTCCAACTGTTCTTTTGAAACAGATGTGGATTCAATTGGATAACAGCTGTCTTTTAACTACAGCAGGTGATCGGGGAACGAACTTAATCCATTACGAAACAGTGTTCGATAACAAAATTGTTCATTAATCAAACATAATTTTTGTATTTATTTGCATCGGAATTCATTAATCAGTTCCTTTAAGTTAAGAAATGCATAAAAAATAATATAAATCTTCTCTTTATAACAGGGTTAATGTGCACCATTATTAATATGGGCAAACCGTATTCTCATAGCTTTATCTTTGTCATGGCGTATTTAAATAAATATATGGCACGCCCTTTGTAAAAACTTTTAAGATCAAGCATTCATTGACAACGGCATTAAATAATATCAATTTGTCACATTACATAATTGTGTTGCAATTGTTGAGCAACCTTGTGCTTTGACTTTATTAGAACAAAATGTTCCTGTAAGGTCGTAAAGCTTTAGATTTACAAGCATCAATACAAACTATCTATGTCCTAATAAAGGCAAGGCCGATTTTCCACATGGCAGTATAGTAAATAAAACAAGTTGGAAATTGCACGTGAAAGTAGCAAATGAGGTGCGTTCGTATGATAACGAAGTTTTAAAAATATTCAGATCTTGCTGATATAGTAGAGCATACTCCGGATACAGTACAGTAGTCGAAATCTTTACGTTTCTGTAAATATGCAGGAAGTAATTTTTATTACACCTCAGCAACGTATATCTTATTCATAAAATGTGAAATAGTTGAATATAATTAAAACACGTACCAAACCATGTTTCCCCGTATAGCATTATATAGTGGAATACTTTTGTGTGGCCCTGTAATTTAATAGTAAAAATTCTTTGCATCACAGATTGTACAGAATGCATATTTTAGTATATATTTCATAGATTCATGCCAATTCTATTATGTTCGAATGAGTGTAACATAATTAAAATGCATTTTAAACTTTTTCCCCATTGACCATAATGTAACGGAATCCTTTTGATTGTCCCTGTAATTGATCTATGCATCCGATTTTCATAACATTTGAAATGACTCGACAAAATTACGCAATAATTATATGTTTTAAATTTCAAACGATTAAAATGCATTTAAAACTTTTTTCCCTATTGACCGTAATGTAACGGAATCCTTTTGAATGTCCCTGTAATTGATCTATCCATCCGATTTTCATAAAATTTGAAATGACTCGACAAAATTATGTTATAATTATGTGTTTTAAATTTCAAACGATTCGGTTGGGTAGTTTTTGCGTTGTTATATGCGGACAGACGTACAGACAGACAGACGGACGGACTGAGCGACAACAATAGGTACTTTACGTAATTACGAACGCACCTAAAAAATCGGTTCAAAAAGACATATAAAGACTTCAGCCAAGTCTCATTATTTAAAACATAACGAGTGTTAATCCAAATATAATGCGGAAATAAAAACTTAACATCACTATTGAATGTATCAGTAAGGACCATCTGCCGCAAAATTTACGTTTTCCAATTAGTGTCAAGATCTTGTTTGCTGATACGGTGAATTCATTAAACAATGTTTCGCATCTGACGCTGTTATTTCGCGGTAAGTATTCTTTAGAAGATAGAATAAAATCTTTTGCACAAGAAAATGATTCATTTAATGAAATAGCACTAGAAAATGCATCTATGCATTAATTATAATACTGAAAATAGTACATTTGCCAGAATGTAAGAACATAAAACTATAGTGACAATGGGGGTGGCCCAGCGGGGCGGGGATTATTCAGTAAAAAATTCAAGAACAAGCAGTTCATCGAAGAATATCAGTACATAAAGCAGCATATATTGTTAAATTTCTAAGAAGCTTCAAGAAATCGTATACGCTTAGAAATGTATATAAAACTTAAAAGTAGTCGAATGTGACAATCCCAAAACTTTCTTCTGTCTCATGCATCTTAATGCTTCAAAATTCAATAGCACTTTGCAAAACTAAATGACAATCTTTGCCCATCATCAAGAATATCCATCATCATTGTGAAATTCCGTGCATTAGTTCTTGAGATTTGCCTATAGCTAAAATCATATAAATTGAGCAACATGAAGCAAAGCAGCGGCAAATGTTAGCGGTTTACACTAAAACCTAATGAGCAACAACTTGTGTCTGACTTCAGATTCAGCGTCTAACTGATTCTGAATTTCCATGAAAAATTCGTGCGTTCGTTCTTGAGATAAAAGTATTGCGGAAATCATGAAAAATACAGCATATCAGCGCTACCTGTTGAGAGATTTAAACCAAAACGTAATCACTACCAATTCATTTTAAGGACTAACTGAATCTGAAGTTTTATAAAAATCTGTGCTTTAGTTCTTGAGATACAAGTATTGCGAAAATCGTCAAAAACGCTACATAGCAGCGCCACGCATCAAAACTAATCAGTACCATTTTTTATCAAGTCTAACTGAATCTAAAGTTTTGTGAAATTCCGTTCATTAGTTTTTGAGATAAAGCACATACAATTTTTTCACGCATACACAAAGATAGAGTTACAGACTCTGAGAGTAACAGGCCGACTCACAAATTCTTATCTTCTAAAAACAATTAAATCGCATTTCAGGACCTTCTAAACATTTACATTCTTTGAAAATCGGAAGTCAAACCTTTTCACGAAACCAATACTTTCTCTTTTTATAAAGATAGAAGAAAGTAAAAATTAAATTGCGGATTCCATCATATTAAACTAGTCGTTGGGGGCCACCGTAATACTTACCCATCATGGAATTTACCCATCATGTATATGAAAATAAAACATGTGAAACTATTTATACAATGCATTGCAATTCATAAACAAAATTTAAATATTGTTAATATACATAGTAATGCAATATTAAAGAACTGCTGATGTACCAATTTCGACAAATTATATAAAACGCCAAACTACTCAAGTAGTACCGAACTGCGTAAAAGAAACATCCTTATAACTCCAAAAATAATAATTCTATTAACTAACAATTAACTACGTCGGATTAAGCGTCTCATTTCCAATTAAAATATACTTCTGAATTCAAATTTGAATGAAGTACAGGGTCATGAAATATCGAAGAATGTGGAAAACAAGATTACAAATATCTCGGCAACTAATAATCTGATCGACTTCGTTCTATATGCAAAATGTGTGTCATTTCATTTTATTGCCTTTTACGTCCATTCCTTATAACAAAAAAATTCGAAAATTTTTATATACCTTTCATCAGAACGAATTTTTCGGGAGTCCCAAAAAATAGTTCCGGATAATCAAGGTTGCTGATATTAAATAGGGTTCGTCCCATTCTTACATACTAACTACATACAAAATTTGAAGTCTCTATCTCAATTTGTTCGGAAGATAGAGCGTTTACAGACAGACAGACAGACGGACGGCAAAATTTTTTTTCTAAAAATATGTTTTTCGAAATCTCCACTATCTAAAACGTGTAAATCCGTCAAAAAAATTTTTTTGATTTTCAAAACGATTGCAAGACTTACCCTATACTACGTATGATGGGTAAGTAATATTATACAAATTGAGATTAACGAATAATGACTTGTATAGCTGATGTTGAGCTCCCTGATCTGCATATTTACTACTGTAAAGCTTTTTGCTGAAATGGGTAAGCAAATTTGTCATTACGAAAATAATTTTAAATCTCTCGAACGAATAAATGATGTATCTCATTAATAAACATTTCAAAAAAATAAGATAAGATCAAACCTCTTCCTTTTATGATATCTGTGTGACATGAAAAAAACTTAAATGCAAAATATAATACAGTAAAACCTCCCTAATGTACACCTCTATTTAATGGACAATTTTCCAATCCCCACCCCCAAAACCTACACTTTTGTATGTTTAACCTCTGAATAACGGACATTCCGACTAGCGGACACTATAATCGGCGATAAAGGATGAAAAAGAATTTTTTATACAAAAAAAAAAAGAGTAAAGTCCTCGAAATTTATCAAAGAAATATGTCACAAATTTCGTGATCACAAATAAATGTAGAGGGTGGTCTAGGGAAAATCCCCCCCCCCCTACATTTAGTGTGAATTCAGGGTTGCTCGGGAAGGGCATCTCCTTCAGCATTGCAAAGTCCCTCCCCGGAAGATTTTATGCTTTTAATAGACAAAAAGTGCAATCCCTTCTCTCCTCCCGGAATTCTATAGAGTCCAATAACGTCACATTGAAAAACAAATTATATGTAACTGCAAGCAAAAGTAAACTTTTGTAGCAGATTTTTTCTTAAGAATGCGATATAGAACAGTAGATAAAGATGTGCACAGTTTTATTTCAGTTTTATTGATTAAAAGATAACTTTAATTTCTGATTAATCATATAATATAGGTTTTAGGAATATAAAAGTCGAATAATGAAACATTAAGCATTTCTTAGCGATTTTTGAATCTCTGAGGTTTTCCCAATAGCGGACACCTCCGAATAGCGGACAATTTCTTCGTTCCCGAGGTGTCCGTTATTTAGAGGTTCTACTGTACATATCTTTATACAAAATGAGATTAATCAATCAAGAACGAATTGCATTCCTCACATTCTGTAATTTCTAATATAAGGATTCAATTAGTACAGATGTATTCCACGTCAACCTGCTCAATTTAGTTTTCCTCTCTAACTGGTCTGAAAATTGGTTGTCAAGGAGACCTTTGTTCATTAATCTAACGCTTGTTGGTGAATTGGGGAAGAATATTTGTCATTAAGAAGCTAATTTTAAAGATCTCGAAGAAATACTTTCCATTAATAAATACTTCGCTAAATCAAATATAATCGAAATCCTTTTTAGGTGAGTTCGTAGTTATATAAATACGTAGCACTATTATATGCAAAATCTAAGTAACCAAATTATTTGAAATTTAAAATGTATAACTGCTGGATAATTTTGTCGAGTCATTTCAAATTTTATGAAAATCGGATGGATAGTTTCAATTGAAGGGACAATCAAACGTATTCCGTTACATAACGGCCAATGGAAAAAAAAGTTTTAAGTACATTTTAATGATGTTACACTCTTTTGAACATAATAAAATTGGTATACATCTATGAAGTATATACTAAAAGATAAATTTTGTACAATGTGTGGTACAGGGAATATTTTTTTTTCAATTAAAGGGCCACACTAAAGTATTCCATTACATAGAGGTATAAAGGGAAACATTGTTTCGGATGTGTTTTAATTATGTTAAACGAATTCACATTTTATGAAATTGACATCCGTTCCTGAGATTTACTACAAGTTACTCTTTGTATAATCGAAAGCAGATAGTATTTACAGGGAAATGCAAAAGATTTTCGATACTACACTGTATCCGAAGTACTGTATACTACTACACCAAGATATAAATACTTTTAAAATTTCGTTATAGCACGAACGCACCTCATTTGCTACGTTTGACGTGCAATTTACATCTTGTTTACTAAGTCGAAGAAATATACAAACTATAAAGCGAAGAGAAGCACTAATAACTAAAAACAAGTTGGAAATTGCGCGTAAAGCGTAGCAAATGAGATGCGTTCGTTGATAACGAAATTTTAAAATATTCAGATCTTGCTGATATAGTAGAGCGTACTTTGGATACAGGATAGTGGTCGAAATCTTTGTGTTCCTGTAAATATGCAGGGATTAATTTTTATTATACTTCATTAACGCATATCTTATTCATAAAATGTGAAGTAGTTTAATATAATTAAAACACCTCCCAAACAATGTTTCCCCGTATAACATTATTTAGTGGAATACATTTGTGTGGCCCTGTAATTTAACAATCAATATTCTTTGCATCACAGATTGTACAAAATGTATTTTTAGTACATATTTCATAGATTCATGTGAATTCTGTTATATTCAAATGAGTGTAACACCATTAAAATGCATTTGAAACTTTTTTCCCCATTGACCGTAATGTAACGGAATACTTTTGATTGTCCCTGTAATTGATCAATGCATCCGATTTTCATAACATTTGAAATGACTCGACAAAATTATGTAATAAATATACGTTTTAAAATTCAAACGATTAAAATGCATTTGAAATTTTTTTCCCCGTTGACCGTAATGTAACGGAATCCTTTTGATTGTCCCTGTAATTGATCTATCCATACGATTTTCATAAAATTTGAAATGACTCGATAAAATTATGTAATAAATATACGTTTTACATTTCAAACGATTAAAATGCATTTGAAACTTTTTTTCCCCATTGAACGTAAAGTAATGGAATCCTTTTGATTGTCCCTGTAATTGATCTATCCATCCGATTTTCATAAAATTTGAAATGACTCGACAAAATTATGTAATAATTATGTATTTTAAATTTCAAACGATTCGGTTGGGTAGTTTTTGCATTGTTATATGCGGACGGACAGACAGACAAACGGACAGACAGACGGACAGACAGACAGACGGACTGAGCGACAACAATAGGTGCTACGTATTTACATAATTACGAACGCACCTAAAAAATTAAAGTATTTTTAAAGCCATAATGAATAAAGTTCTTCAACTAATTCAAATAATAAATGACAATTCCTGTATCAAAAAAACGTTATGAAACAACTTCCAATATATTCAGAGTGATGTAACAAAATTCCACAGTTTAAAAGGGGCCAAGATACAATTATTTTAAAATTTTCTAAAAATATTTTATTGCGTTAATATTTTGTTTGTTTTCTAATACTTAAAATGACGTTTAAATTGTGTTTTTATCTTTATTAGAAGAGAAAGTACAATAGACTTTCTCAAATCCGCAACTCTAAAATCCACAACTCTCTAAAATCCGCACATACGGACGTAAACAATGAAACATTCACTTGAGATTTAGGAAAAACAGTTGACTTTTTTAGTTTTATATCAATTCCATACGTATTGTAATTTGTAATTCTTGTTAACATAACTGAATTCAAGTTGATTTCATGAAAGAAGAATAAATTTATTTAAAAAAAAAAATTCAAGATATTGCTGATATCACTGATAATCACAATTTTCTTATCGAATTTATTTATGTATTAATCAAGCTTTTATTGTTATTAAGTCGGGCTACAACTGAAATAAAACTTCTCTTTTTATGATTTTTATGTGAATTAGTAATCGTCCTTTATAAGGCAGGTTTCATTGAATAATTTAAGAAATATTTTCATCTTTAAAATGAATATTATCATATATTATTAATTATTAACTTGATCTTTGCTTTCAATATTATAATCATTTTAAAAATTATCTAAATTTATACTATTTTAGTTTATTATTTATTTTATTTTTTTATCAAATTATAAGCATATTTTGGACTGCATTATTAATAACATTCAAATTACTGTTTAAAAAATATAAACAAAGCAATGAGCAGAAATCTGCAAAATTCTAAAATCAGCATAACCTCTGGTCCCAAGCTGCGCGGATTTGAGGAAGTCTACTGTATTGTCGTCTTTTGCTGGTTGGATATGCTAGTTGGATGTGCCAATCCCAAAACTTTCTTCAATCTCATATGTGCATTTAATTATTGTAAAAATAGTTATACATATTAATGCTTTAATAATTTTAATTCTATACTATACCAACTTTGATTTTCATCTTAAATTTCTGCTTCAGTCAATGAATCGGAACAAAAAAGAGTTTCCGTCTCTACACGAGCTGATGGACAATAGAATGATAGGCATGTTTTTTTGTTTTGTCTTTTTTTCAAATTCAAGGAGGACCTACTTGCCGCACCCAAAAATAATCACACACAAAAATTTTAGTTAGTAATCAAAATTTAAATTTAGATTTTTCTGTATGAAAAGAAACTGAAATTCTACAAATAATCTTACGAATTTAAAAAATTTTAAGTTACACTTTTCTGTATGAAAAGAAACTGAAATTCTACAAATAATCTTCCGAGTTAAAAAAATTTTAAGTTACACTTTTTTTTCATAAATCTTAAATTTTAAATTTAAAAAAAATATGAAAAGTTTAATAATTTGATTTTGTCTACAAATAATACGGTTAGCCGCAACATTTGAATTCAAAATTTTAACTCAATAGATATTTAAATAGCATTCAAAAATTGTAATTTAACAAAATACAACGATTATTTGGAAAATAATATTTCCAAAAACTGTAATTTTAGACTTATGAATGATTTCTATATTTCAAAAAAAATAATAATAATAACATCATTTTTATGATGATCAAAACGTAGCTTACGTAATAACAGAGCCATATTAATATACCTGGACATTTTGAATTACGTTAATGTTCCTGGATCAATCCTAAACTTATATTAAATGAAATTTCAGTTCAATAATTTTCGTTATTGTGAATTTTTAAACTTCTAAACATCGCACATTTTCAGTTTTTACACCGTCATTTAAAGAAAAAAAATTACTTTTAAAGGGAATTTGTTTGAAACCTGTATCTCAATTTGTTTTTGAGTTATTAATTTATTTTTGTAGTTTTTAATACATTTTTTTTTTTTTTTTTTTTTTTGTAATCGTGGCAACAGAAGTATTCTGTTTCTAGACATTAATCATGGACCAATCAGAAAAGAATAAGTCGAGGAATTCAACCAATAAAATTATTCAGCTATACTTCAGTGCCATCAGTCAGACCAGTATTTCAGTTACTTCAGTTCAGTACCTTCAGTCCCGAGGACCACAATTATTTTCCAAATAGTTTAAAAAATGTGTCCCGTGCCCTTAATGAGACTAAAGATAATTTTTAAGGGGATTCGGTACATTTTGAATTTTTTTTAAAATTTAAGCATTTTAAAGCATATTTTTGGTATAATAATAAAAGACTCAATGAAGGAAAATTATTCTATCAAGAAACTTTTCAATTTTCTTGGTAAAATTTAAAGAATAATAATTTTTTTTAATTTAATTAAATTTTAAAATGGATCTTCTCGTACAGTATTGAACATTTTAAGCTAATACATTTTAACTGTTTCTAGAAGTATGCTGTATATTTTTAAGTTTCAGATTTTTCATAAGTTAATTAGTTTGGGGGAGGAGATTAAAATGATCAAATAAATGAAAAATTACAAGTAAAAACTTAATTTATTTTAATTTTTTATATGTACAAAAAAACTTAAAAAAAAATAAACAAAAAACGGCATTTCAAGTTTTCCCTTTTGTAAGATCGTCAGAGAATTAAAAACGCGTACTACATCTGAAAACGCATTTCCAGAAATTATTGTTCATGGATAACAGTGTAACGAAATTATTTTCTGTGCGCCTGTAAATGAACAATGAATGTCATGCATGCCATATTTTATAACAAGCATTCTGTAGTGTGCCTTAATGATGCATGTTTATTTCAATTTGTTTGAAGTAGGGTAACATCATTAAAATACACCGGATTTTTTCTATAATCTATGCAGTTTTTTCAGTGTCCCTGTAACCAAATATATATGCTACACGATTCTTTTTAAATACCGAACATGCCATAGCCATGCCCTAATAAATATATATCAAATGCACGGCAATCTTTTGTATACTTACGCGAGTTAGAGCAATGTCAGACTAAGCAGACTGTCAGATAAATCAAATTAATAAATATTTTAAACTGTATTGTAACTTGTTAAAAAATAATATATCACATGTTAAAAGAAGAAAAAAACAGAGTCAATTCAAAGATCTCTTTTGATCAAATGCAGTTTGTAACTCATTCTGAGAAAATGAATATACACTGCTGGCCATTAAAATTGGAACACCAGGAAGGAATGATCTGAAGAACATCAAAATCACATGAAAGGAAGAAGAAGTTCTGATATGCAAATGATTAGCATGCGCACTTAGACGACACAGACGGAAGAAACGACATCTGAGGTACTGATAAAAAAGGTTGCGTAGGGGATTTCTCATTCGGAAAGCGCTTTGTTAGGTCGGCGTTTGTTCAGAATATCGTGCTATGCATCGAATAATAATAAAAAATTATTACCGGCATAATTCGCTTGCTTTTAATTCATTAAAGGCAGGATCGTTGCCTATAGAGCATGTTGTTTATCATTTCATTATAGCGGCCTTCGCGCTGTCAATCCAACCATTGTCATAGCGAATAATGAAATCAATGGGTTGCTAAGGGTCATATACTGAAAGGCATGCCAGATATCAACGTCCTCCCATAACTAACATCCGAGAGGACAGTATTTTGTGAAATCGACTCTGAAAAACTGTAGAACCACATCACGCATCATTGTTCAGGAAATGGACATGTTTGCTGCGCACCCAGTACCCATTCGTACGATGTAACGACGTTGCCTGAACTGTCATCAAGGCGGCCATCACTGCGGCTCCCCTTCATAATGCAGCGTTGAGAGAGACGTGATTCTGATGGGCCGAACGAGAAACCCATCTGTAAGGGTGGCACAATGTCCTCTTTTCAGGCAAGTCCATGCTCGGCGTGCAGTATTCTGATTAGCCGTATACGTGACTGAGAGCTCCGAAGAGAACGCTCGTCACCTGCTTGCATTCGAAATTGCATAGGAGCCCTGCACCTGATATGATGGTTTGGACAAAGATTGGGTACGCGACACGCACATCATCGATTCAGATCAATGGTAATTTAAACAGATCCGATAGATTTCTAACATCTTACTCCAGTGGTTCCGCCCTGTCTTAGGGGCCTGCAAAACGCCATCTTCCAACAATCCTAACGCAAAACTACATGTTGCACGTCGTATTCTGGCCTTCCTCGATACATAGGGTACTCGATTGCTGCCTTGAATTCCACGGTCGTCAGATTTATCACCCATTAAAGATATCTAGTGAAGGATTGGTGAGAGACAGGCCGCCACCGCTCTTCAGCTAATACGGTTGAAGTCATAGAATGGCCTTCAACCTGTGGTGAACGTGCTGCTTCAATTCTATACCATAGTGTGGCATAGAATTGAAGCAGTACGGAATGAGTTACCCGTTTCTGCCATCCAAACCCCTTTCGATTCCATACCTAACCAGTTTATCAGTCAGTTTTAGTGGCTAAAGGCGGCAGCTCTTTCTACTAATCTTACACCTCTGTAAACCCCCAAACTACTTACAAATTAATCATATTGTTTTCATGCTTTACTGTTTAGATACAATAAATATTTTTTTTGCATTTTCTTTCTTTCATGGTGTTGCAATTTTACTGGGCAGCAGTATAGATATCGTTTATTTATTGCAACAACACCATAACTCAAAAATCACGATTTTTACATTAATACCACGGGGAAGATTCTAATTATGTGAACTTTTAACTAGAAGGGTGCCATTTTTGAGCTTTCAAGATTTCTTTTAAAAACTGATTTTAGCCCATAAACATCATAAGTGAAACTGGAAGTAACTTTGAAGTTAAGGGAAACTTTGTAATATTCTTAAGTTTCGGCCAAAAATTCTCGCCCTCATCATAACAAGATGTCACTTGAAAAAAATCATGTTTATTGTTATTTAGCATTATAATTCCCAAATATTAATTTAATATTTAAAACTTCATATAGTCGGCATTTTGTGAATGAATATGGGCGAAATTGCAGTTGTTTTTTACAGTGTTTTTTAATCAGGAATTACTACTTAGTAACATACTCAAAAGCAAGCATAATGTGAGCAAACGAACACCCCTATATAAGTATTTCAAAATACCGGATGGGTTTTCTGTAACTAAAGCAAAGAATATATCTTTTATAAAAATATATCACTTTATTTTCATAAACAATTTTAAAGTATAGTGAAAATCATTAAACAGTACACAAAAATCTACTGTCTCGTAACAACTACTACTTAAGTTTATTTTTATAGACATGTTCTACAGGGAAAAAAACTTGCTTCAATAATTTTCATCACTTTCATCATATTCATAGTTAGAAGTCAGAGAGTTGTTATTACTTGCATTAACTCGGCATACCCCATAAGCTTTAGAAGAGGGCAATCCATTACGCTTGCATCTATGTCTTAAAGTAAACAGTTTGTCTCGTAGGAACATTGAATCATATTAAGTAGATAAGCTGGAGCTCGTGGTAAGTCACAGAGAGCATGAATTACTTTTTATATACCAACCTCATTCTTACGACTTGATTCTTTCTTAGGAGGCTTTGCAGATATGTTTTGGTAAATAAGTACGATATCTATGATATTTATTAGAAGAATCGGTGAGAGAAAATTATCTAGATGTAATAAATAATTTTGCTGTAGTTACCTATCTTGACAACAATTAGTGAAATAGATTGTCCGGATTCCAGTGTCTTTCAGAAAACAAATTTATTGTTTTTAGGATGTAGACAAATTTGTTGGATGTACTCACGAAATGGAACAAAATATTTTTGCTGTAGAATGAAACTCTGTCTCCTTCATCAGTTTACGAAATGCTGAAGGTTTACCTTCTACAACATTTTGTTCACCTTCGCATTATCAGATGGCAGATTAAACATTTTCTGTAAATGCAGGTATAGTGACTTGAGATCATTAACATGCCATCACTGTTGCTGATTATGGGGAAAATTGCAAGCATAGTGTGCAAGTTCAATTCCCAAGAGTCAATTCTGCCAACTGTTATTAAGGTTCTTACAACAGTGATTATTCGCTGATACTCTAAACAGAGTTTACTTGTTCTCGAAGACGATTGCAAGTGATATTTTTTTTTTTTTTTGCCTTTAGAGCGATGTAAATCTGAGATACCACATCACTCAGTTCAACTTCCTTCATTTGTATTTGGTTAGTTATAATATTATCGAACAGATTATGAGCTTACAGTACGAGTTCATAAAGGTATCCATGTACATTGTGGTGAAAAATCTCTGAAACTAGTAGGATACTAAGAACTGCATCTATGAGCCTCGATCTATATGTAAAGTCATGATAAGAACCGTAGTGTGTGTACATAAGTACCACAATACATTTTTTCAAAATTTTATGATTTGCCGCATGACATGAGGTATTCAGCTGTAAGTGCACAAAATTGGAAGTTTGTGACTTATACAATTTTTGTGTACGGACTCTGTGACGGACAAGCATATAGAGGAGTGAGAGGAATAGAGTTTCGTCAGATGACTAAAACCCTAATAAAAATAAACATAGAGGTGCATTCTACAGATTATGTAGTGTATAGCATATATTGTTCATTTACAGAGCCACGCAAAACAGGTTACAAGACACACTGTGAGGAAAAAAGTAGGGATATTTCAAATCAAACTTTTTTTTATAAAAATAATTTATAAGATTAAAACAACGGTCTGTACAGACTTTCTTCCCAGGTTTTCGTGGGTTTTTCGTGAAACTGTGCACAGCTTTTTGTGAAAAATCTCGTTATAAATTTTGTGTATTTGAAATTACCGTTATATTCAGGTTCTTGTTTATACATTTGAAGAAGATATTTGTACATAAACTACATGTGTTTCCTTTTTTTCCTAGATTTTATTTCTAAATTATTAAATTTGTGAAAAGTTCAGTTTGGAGATGAAAATTTTTTGAAAAGCCTATTTTTAATTAAGGAACACGTAAACTAACGTCTGAATATTTGGATAGATGGATTTTCAAAATTATGCATCGTATTTCCCGTCATCGTTTGCCGTGTAGCTGTCGGCCGATCACATTCCCCAACATAGTTTATTAGCGAGAAATTGACGGGTTAGGGTATCGGCTTGGATAGCTTAGATGGTAGAGTAACAGCATGATACACTATGAACCCAGGTTCAAATCTTACCCCCCCCCGCTAATTTTTCACTCTATGTTGGTTTATTTTATTAATTATGATCATGTCTTAATATATATGTACCTTAAATAACTACCTGTATATTTCCATGTATAAGCCGATTTTTATATAAACCGAGTATACGTCTTTTCAGTGAAAAAAATCTTTCAAAATCAGAAACCCGTATTTAAGCCGATGTTAATAACAAAAGTTATGGAAAATTTAGCGAACGAAAACTTAGCATATTACCTTTGCATAGCTAACAGAAAAAAAAAATACGCTCGCCAAAATTATTGATATCTGCTACAGATTTTCTTTTAGATTTCCGGTGGCCTTACTTCTATTCTTGAACAAGGGAACATTTCGCTAAATGAATCATTTAAACAGGGCCAAAACTAAGGGGAGACAAAGGGAGAATGTGCTTCAGACACCAGAATGAAGAGGCGCCAAATAAAGGTTTTGTTTGTCGATTTTTCTTACACCTATATTTAGCACAGTATTGTTAATATTGTCTTGTTAATATTGTCTGGGTTATGACAAAGTACAAGGAAGGATTATGGGGCATACTTATTCTGTAGAAAGCGGAATTTTCTTCGATCCCGTCATTAAGGCGGCTCGAGGCTAACAAAAAAGACAGGCTACCGCAGTGTATTCCTGGTGTCTTTTTTCATAGACCTCTAGAGTGACGTGTTGCTCTTCTCGTACATCTTCATTGGTGCATTCGACTATCACGTGACTGCAGTGGTCTGTTATAAAGATGTGTCGCATAGAACCGCAGTAGCCTGTCTTTTTCGTTAGCCCCAGGCCGGCTGGTCACTTAGCGGCTGAATTCCCCTCGGTAATGTCAAGTCTGTGAGCGTTTGATGCATTCTTATATTCAAAATATCGCCTCAGGAAATTAATATTTTTAACTTCATTCTTCAGTGTTCTCTTCTTAAAGGATGTAACTTTTTTTCTTAGTTGTCAAAATATTTCTAAAATGTATGCTCAATTTAATATTTCATGTTTTAAAAACTGATGAGCTGGAAGTACAAATTTTAACACTTAACACAAAATTATGCATAGATTTTAGAAATATTTCGAAAACTAAGAGAAACGGATGGATCCTTTAAGAAGAGAACTCTGAAAAAAGAAAATAGTATAAAGAAAAGTTTAAAATATTAATTTCCCTAGGAGATATTTTAAATATAAAAATGTATCAAATGCTGATAGACTTAACATTTCGGCCGCTGAGTAACCAGCCGCCTTAAGATTCCAATGAATCAATATTTGGCAAAACATATTACGTATATCAAGATTACATATTTTATGATAACATATTTAAAATTTAAAAATAAATCGGCTATTAGAAAATTAGTAAAATTCTCTTTCTAAATATACTTTGCGGGGGATTAGGGGGAAGGGGACACCAAAATCCATGTTTGCATCGGGTACAAAAAAGGCTAATTTCGGCCCTGCATTTAGAGACAGGCTTTGTTCAAAATGGACTGAAAGACTGTCACCTGCAGATGCAGTTGTGACAAATGGCGGTAATAAAATAAAAATGACCTCGTTATCTCTGAATGGAGAAGAAAGTTTGGACTGAATTACAGTCTGAAGTGATCGTATGTCCAATCTTTCAGAGAAAGCTGCACCGATAATCGATGGCAGTAACTGAGAATGATGCCATTTTTGAAGAACCAGGCGATGATGATGATGAATTAGATACTAACGATATTCATCTTTAATGCAGCAATTAAAAGGAGTCGCTTGAAAATTCTGATAATGACTTGGATAATGAATCATGATTGATAACTTTTTCAATGTAAATGAATGGAATAATAAAGTACTTTTAGAAATTTTTAAGTTTTTTTATGCTTATCATACATTCTATTTTAGAATATCAAATTTGGAAACTTTCTTAAACTCGTTTATAAGCCTACCTCCTTCTACTTGAAGCCAAATAATGCCTAAAAATTCTCGGCTTATACACGGAAATCCTATATATAACACTTTCGGGTCCGAATTATTTCAATTTTAAGAAAAAAAATTTTTACGTTAATAACATTAACACTAGCTACCCAAATAGATTATTTAGTATTTAATGAGTATTTCATTGTCTGGAAGATAACGAATATTGTTGTTTTGTGGTACTATTCAAATAATATTCATATGACAATAGGATAAGGAAGAATTTTTGGAGATGTTTAGAAAATATTGTATTACAATAAGATTTAACTTATATTGCAACTTTCTAACCCTTTTAACGCTTTATTACACAGGAAAGTAACTTTTATTTGAAATTTATGGAGTGGAATATATGTTTAAAATAGAAATATCGCAAACGCGGAAAGCAAATAATATTATACGAATTGAATATTCCCAACTGAGCGAAAAATTGACCAGGCTGGGAATCGAACCCAGATACTTGGCTTACAAGGCCAATGCTTTACCTGTTAAGCTACCTGGGCGATAGGCAGCTGGGATTCTTCGCTCAGATAACCTTATTGGTCATAATATCTGGTCTGTCATTTAGACAGCTCAACAGAATAGACCGCAGGTAAAGAAACTCCATATGACCATGGGTACGTAGATATTCTATTATTTTCAACACAATCTAACTGATTGGTAAAGTAATCATAGGAATTGAATATTTCCAACTGAGCGAAAAATTGACCAGGCTGGGCACAATCAGTTAGATTGTGTTGAAAATAATAGTATATCTACGTACCCATCGTCATATGGAGTTCCTTTACATGCGGTCTATTCTGTTGAGCTGTCTAAATGACAGACCAGATATTATGACCAATAAGGTTATCTGAGCGAAAAATCCCAGCTGGCTATCGCACAGGTAGCTTAACAGGTAAAGCATTGGCCTTGTAAGCCAAGTATCTGGGTTCGATACCCAGCCTGGTCAATTTTTCGCTCATTTGGAAATATTCAATTCGTATGATTACTTTACCAATCAGTTAGATTGTGTTGAAAATAATAGTATACAAATAATATTAATTATTATTGTCAATAATTCCCTACACATAAAAGAAGTCATATAGTAAATGCATAGATGTATACAAACATTACTACAAGATAAGCTTTTTGTAAAAAAAATATCAACCGACTTCAAAAAAGCGCTAAAAAGAATTAAATAATTCTTTAAAATTCTCTAATGACAAAGCGTTATCCAATAAGCACACATCGGTTATCAGGTACCGGCATAAAAACGGTTAAATTTAATATATATAATTTAATATCCACCAAACATTGATTTTAGAAATAATATTTTTTACAAGAAATGAATTGACATATTTATGATTTAATTTATGAATATATACATATAAAAAGTAATGAATTACTTTTTGAAGTTGGTGCCAAACAATCACAATCGATAATGATCATCCCCATTTTAATTATGGTACTAGGCATAATTTAGCTACAATTCTTAATATATTTCAAATAGTTTGGCACCAACTTCAAAAAGTAATTCATTACTTTTTATATGTATATATTCATAAATTAAATCATAAATATGTCAATTCATTTCTTGTAAAAAATATTATTTCTAAAATCAATGTTTGGTGGATATTAAATTATATATATTAAATTTAACCGTTTTTATGCCGGTACCTGATAACCGATGTGTGCTTATTGGATAACGCTTTGTCATTAGAGAATTTTAAAGAATTATTTAATTCTTTTTAGCGCTTTTTTGAAGTCGGTTGATATTTTTTTTACAAAAGCTTATTTTATTTCCTATTTTTTAGTTATTCATGCCGTAATACATAATTATGTGTACTGACACACGATAGCATAACTAATGGGACGCACTGTGCTAAGTTCTGATGTATCCAGTTTACTTGTCACTGTTTGATTGTCAACTTTTCTGAAACCACTTACAATATCGGTTAGTATCGTTGTGAATCTCTCTCTTCTTTTCATCTCATCGTCCATGAGATAGTTGTGTAGTGTGTATGGCGCGTAGCGCCATGTATACTAACATAATCTGTACTTGTGAATCTTTATTTATTTATTTGAACAACATACATCTGACTTGTGTGCTCGACATGAAAGCCTGCTTATAAGTCATCGTCAATATACAAGGACGAGATAGCACAAGGAAGTTTACATCACAAGAGAAATACAACCAGGAGCCCCACACAAAGTGTTTGCGCCATGAGCCAGCAGGAATCGAACCCACAACCTCAAGATTAGCAGAGCGGCGTCTTAACCTATCGGCCACGGAGGCCCGTGAATCTTTAGAATTTTTTTACATGGTAACTTCTTCAGACAAGATCCGCCACTTCGAAAAGCTAGCGCATTCATGAAATCTTAAAGCCTGCATCGAATCCTATGGTCTTCGAAAGTGGGTATCGAAAGTGATAATCTATCAAGTAAAGTGTCCTTACACATAAGATCGTGACATAGTGCTTCCATATATGAGCACGCAGCAAAATGACTTCATATACATATAGTATTAATGTATAGTAAAATGCTTTTCTAGTGTAGTCAGTCAAAAGTACTCTTCCTTTAATAAGAAAAAGGAAAAAGAAAGATTTTAGCAAAAATCGCACTATGCTTCAATCGATAAGCAGCAACAATCTAATACCTATACAGGCAGTAATGGCATCGGAAATGAGCGGTGGTAATTCGACGAGGAATCTGAAACTCATAACCAATACCTGGCTGCCTCTATAAGAGAGTAACAGCATTTGATTCCCAAATATTTCTTTAACAGACGCTTTTGTCCCAACTACACTGTTAAAAATTTGAAACTTTTGCTGTATCGTCACTCCACCGCTTATATAGAAAACGATTAGTTAAATGTATTATGAAGGATTCTCATTAGTCAAAATAAAGATATTCTATAAAAGCGATGAAGTGACAGCAAAAGTTTCAAATTTTTAACAATGCATTGCAATGCCAGGCATTTTTTATTATAGAATTTGACGAAGATTTTCTGGAAGAATTCGATTGTACGCGTATGCGACGTTAACAAGATTGACGAAAATTGCCCGCTGAACAAGGTGCTTGGTGACTCGTTTTTGTCCAGAATCGTTTCAACCAATTATATACTGTGCTCCATGTGTCGTCATATTCATATCGAGGAATCCTACACTGTACAAAGTTTGACCCTTTTGCTGCATCATCACTCTATTGCTTTTATAGAAAACGATTACTTCACCCAATTATGAAGCATTCTCAAGGGTCAAAAGAGAGATATTCTACAAAAGCAGGGGAGTGACGTTGCACCAAAAGGGTCACATTTTTTACAGTGACACTGTAATCGGAAATGAGCGGTGGCGTATTCGACGAGGAATCTGAAACTCATAACCTATACCTGGCTGCCTCTATAAGAGAGTGACACCATTTGATTTCCAAATATTTCTTTTACAGACGCTTTTGTCCCAACTACACTACAAAAACTTTGACCCTTTTGCTGCATCATCACTCCAGCGCTTTTATAGAAAATGATTACTTTACTGTGTTATGGAGCATTCTCATTGGTCATAAAAAACATATTCTATAAAAGCTGTAGTGTGACGCTGCATCAAATGGGTCAAATTTTTAACAGTGTATCATGGAGCATTCGCATGGGTCAAACGAGAGATATTCTATAAAAGCGGGGGAGTGACGATACAGCAAAAGGATCAAATTTTTTTGCAGTGTACAATGTACAAAGTTTGTCCCTTTTGCTGTATCGTCACTCCACTGTTTTTTAGAAAACGATTACTTCAGCCTACACTGTTAAAAATCTGCTGATTTTGCTGCAACGCACTCCACCGCTTGTATATAATATCTCTATTCCAACCAATGAGAAAGCTCCATTTCACGGCCAAGTAACCGTTTTCTATACAAGCAAGGGAGTGCGTTGCAGCAAAATGCAGCAGATTTTTAACAGTGTATTGTGGAGAATTCTCATGGGTCAAGAGAGAGATATTATATAAAAACGGGAGCTGGTGATGCAGCAAAAGGGTCAATTTTTTTACAGTGCACACTGTTGAAAAATGTGACCCTTGTCCAGTTAGAGTTTCACTCTTTGAAAAGATCGTGTGTCTATGTAAGTGTAACATAAAAGAATGAAAAATGAACGTTTCTAATTGGTCGATTGCTTCGAAAAGATATTGAATTTTAATGTTTTAATTTTTTTTAAAGTTCTAATCAACAGATTTTTTTGAAATTCGAATGGGACCACATGGGCCCCATACGCTTTCAAACAAAAAAAGAATTATCAAAATCGGTTCATATTTACGAAAGTTATGCGTGAACAACAAATACATACAGGTCGAAATCATAACCTCCTCCTTGAAGTCGGTTAAAAATGATAGCAAGAGTATTTCTTAAAGCAAAATAATTTTCCATTAAAAGACATAGGGGTCATTCCATGTCAATTCAACCAATTTTTCCCCCATTTGTAACCCGACCGGCAGGGATTTGGATGAAACTTTGTGTGCACACTAATTCTATCATGAAAGGAATCCATCAGAAATTTTTCGTTCCCAGACCTCATAGTTTGTGAGATATGGGGGGTCCAATTCTTGGGTTTTTCTCACATCGCACATTTCTGAGTCTGTATTTTGAGATTGGAGTTCCATCTTTAAAAAATTGTTTCTCTGGATCTAAAACATGAATCATCCTAAAAATATCACTATAAAAAGATAAAAAGATGCAGATTTTAATAAAAAATATTTAAAAAATTTACTTGTAATATTTAGGATAAAAAAAGTCAGCCAAAGTTGAGAGTTATGGTTATTTTTCCAAATTTTTATGACTTCACGAAAAAGGCTGTACACAAAAAGGCAAATTAAATTTCCAATTTCTTTTTGTTTTAAATAAAAGTTTACACTTTGGGCTTTCTATCTATGAAATAAAAATGATGTGTTTCGCATGGCTTATGCAAAAATTTTGGGTACTTTCCAATTAGCCGGATAAGTGCTTTATTTTTATATATTACATATGCACACAAAAAAGCAAATGAAATTTCCCATTTCTTTTTATTTTAAATAAAAGTTTACACTTTGGAATTTCTATCTATGAAATAAAAATGATGTCTTTCGCATGGCTTATGCAAAAATTTTGGGTACTTTCCAATTAGCCGGATAAGTGCTTTATTTTTACATATTACATATGCACACAAAAAAGCAAATGAAATTTCCAATTTCTTTTTGTTTTAAATAAAAGTTTACACTTTGGGCTTTCTATCTGTGAAATAAAAATGATGTCTTTCACATGACTTATACAAAAATTTTGGGTACTTCCAATTAGCTGGATGCGTTTTTTATTTTTACATATGTACATATGTATAGATCTATATAAATACTGATGAATTATACATGTACATATGTATGTATATATACAGTATATTGATATATATATATGTATATAACACTGGTGCCCATCTAACCGAAAAGTACCAAATTTTGCCTTGTTTTGAGAATCTGCACCAATTAAGAGGAAAAAAATCTGACGAAGTTTAGTGGTACTTAAATAATTACTGGAGTTTCTATGAGTTACTGAATTTAATGTTATTTGATACAAAAACAAATTGGAAATTTCATTTGCCTTTTTGTGTAGAGACTTTTTCATAAAGTCGCAAAATTTCGGAAAAATAATCATAACTTTCAACTTTGGGTTACTTTTTCGGCCGAATATAAATCTCTATTAACTGCCCTAATTGCTTTTTTCACTTGCTTTTATTATGCCACTTAAATGGATCTCCACATTTATATAATTTATATTTCATTAAGAGCGAAATTCTGTGATGCTCACATATATTAATCAAACGGTTTTCACTTAATTTTTGTTTTATAAATGCAGTAGTCCTTACTAATAAAAGTTCTTTTTCTGAATCACAGAGATTATCAATGTAGTCTATTTCTCTGTTATTTGTATAGCTAGTTTTATGACATTTTAAACCAGTTAATATTACAATACTGCAAGCCTGAAGACTAGTAGAAGCTTTAATATCAGGCTCCATATTAAAACAATAAAGCAAAAAAAAATTTATACATATCACAAACTATAAAATGTGTAAAAATCAGAATATATTTTTAGTATCACAGTAAAAGTTAGATCATTCTTCTATCATAAGAAACAACAGAATGACAATAATTTGATTAAATTGATTTCAAAACATCTGCTTTCATACTAAAGAAGATTACCCTGCCTTTATCAGAAGATGTGTATACAAGGCAGGTGCAATTAAATCTTTCAGACTATAGAAACAAATTTAAGTTCTGTTAAACATTTGTGTATTTAAACTTGCCAATATAAATATTTAAACTGATTAAAATTAACCAAGGAAAGGAAATACAAGGTTTTGAACATTTTTTAAATACAAATAATATGTAAGCTTTCGAAATAAAGAATGGAAATGTGAGGAGAAAAAATTATCTATTTTATACTGTACGAAAAAAACTGTTTTGAGTTTAATTATTGAAAATAAAAGTAAGAGATTCTTTAGATTAGCAAAAAATGTCCCTTATTAAATAACTAAATGAAATATATGGACCATTCACTAAATTTAATGGGGAAATATATTACAGTCATATTTTTTTTTAATCAGAAAAAACAAAGCCTAAACTTTACTTTGCAAATAAAAAAAAACATGCCTCAAATAACATTAAATTCAATAACTCATATAAATTCCAGTAATTATTTAAGTACCACAGCTAACTTAGTCAGATTTTTTCCCTCTTAATTAGTGCAGATTCTCAAAACAAGGCAAAATTTGGTACTTTTCGGTTAGACGGGCACCAGTGTTATAAATATATATATATCAATATACTGTACATATACATACATATGTACATGGATAATATATATGCATTTATATAGATCTATGTACATATACATATGTAAAAATAAAACACGCATCCGGCTAATTGGAAAGTACCCAAAACTTTTGCATAAGCCATGCGAAAGACATCATTTTTATTTCACAGATAGAAAGCCCAAAGTGTAAACTTTTATTTAAAACAAAAAGAAATTGGAAATTTCATTTTCCTTTTTGTGTGCATATGTAATATGTAAAAATAAAACATGCATCCGGCTAATTGGAAAGTACCCAAAATTTTTGCATAAGCCATGCAAAACACATCATTTTTATTTCACAGATAGAAAGCCCAAAGTGTAAACTTTTATTTAAAACAAAAAGAAATTGGAAATTTCATTTGCCTTTTTGTGTGCATATGTAATATGTAAAAATAAAACATGCATCCGGCTAATTGGAAAGTATCCAAAATTTTTGCATAAGCCATGCGAAACACATCATTTTTATTTCATAGATAGAAAGCCCAAACTGTAAACTTTTATTTAAAACAAAAAGAAATTGGAAATTTAATTTGCCTTTTTGTGTACAGCCTTTTTGGTGAAGTCACAAAAATTTGGCAAAAAAACCATAAATCTCAACTTTGGCTAATTTTTTTATCCTAAATATTACAAGTAAATTTTTTAAATATTTTTTATTAAAATCTATATCTTTTTATATTTTTACAGTGATATTTTTAAGATGATTCATGTTTTAGATCCTGAGAAACAATTTTTTGAAGATGGAACTGCAATCTCAAAATACAGTCTCAGAAATGTGCGATTTGAGAAAACCCCAAGAATTGGACCCCCCATATCTCACAAACTATGAGGTCTAGGAAGGAAAACTTTCTGATGGAATCGTTTCATGATAGAATTAGTGTGTACACAAAGTTTCATCAAAATCCCTGTGGGTCGGGTTACAAGGTCTGGTTGAATTGACATGGAATGACCCATAGGTACTATTAATAGTACACCAGAATCGAAAGGGTTAAGTTAAACAGTTTTGTGAAGGATCCTTGTTTTGAGATGAAAAAATTTGTGAAGGGTCCGTGTTTTGAAATGACAAATTTTATAAACGGTCCTTTAAAAGATCCAATTTCTTTCTAAACATACACTGTTAAAACTAATGGTGACACATTGCACCTTTTAACGGTGAAAGGCTTGTCTCACTGGTGACATCCCTAAAGGAGCCAGAATGGTACCTTTAATTAGGGTGTAAAGATGGCACTCTTAATCCAGAGTGCCCAATAATAAAAAATTAAAAAACAGACAAACCGACTTTTGGCCCTCGAAGGATTCGAACCCACGACGTCTAATTACAAGCTCAGCGCTCTAACCACTGGGCCATCGAGCTCACCTTCAAAGTCTCCTTGAAATGCTCAAATATCATGAAATTCAAAGGTTGCTTTAGATAAAAAAGTTCGCCAAAAGTTAGCCATCCGAAGTTCTAAACGAAATTGGGATAGCGTATAGCGGTGATAGTCATCATAGGTAGAAATTGCTGTCTTGATCCACTAGTGACGGCGAGTTGAAGGGTAAGGATACACATCATAGAGCATGCGCAAATGACTAAGCGGTGAAAATCTTCCAACGGTATGCATTGCGCGGCACCCTAATTAGCGTGAAACAACCAGTAAAAAATCGAACGGCACCCCAAACACATTTTCAAGCCAGCGGGTGTCAAATGGTAACACCTTTTCACCCTGGGCGCCAAATGCAACCGATTTAAAACCTTTATTTTTAACAGTGTATCTCTGGTTAGAAATTGTATTTTTAGCGTTGAAATTAAACTAGTCGTTGGGGGCCACCGTAATACTTACCCATCATGGATATGCATAGTATATTATATGAAAATAAAACATGTGAAGACTATTTATACAATGCAATGCAAATTATTGACATAATAGTTCGGAACTTACTTATAGAAGAACATGTAAATATCAATAAATTTAACTGACAAAAATAGTATAAAGGAAAACGCATGTTCTCAAAAGTTTTAATGCTATTAAATACAAAATTTAAAGGTATATTTAAATACTGTTAATATACATAGTAATCCTCCATTGATGAATTGCTGATGAACCAATTTTGACAAATTACATAAAATGACAAACAACTCAAGCAGTACCAAACTGCGTAAAAGAAACATCCTTATAACTCCAAAAATAATAATCCTATTAACTAACAATTTACTGCATCAGATAAAACATCTCAATTCCAATTAAAATATATCTCTGAATTGAAATTTGAATGAAATACAGGGTCACGAAAAATCGAAGAATATGGAAAACAGGATTACAAATATCTCGGAACTAATAGTCCGATCGACTTCGTTTTTATGAAAAATGTGTGTTATTTTATTGCCTTTTAAGTGCACTCCTTAAAAAAAAATCGAAAATTTTTATGTACTTTTCATCAGAACGAATTTTTCGAGAGTCCGAAAAAAATAGTTCCGGATAATCGAGGTTACTGATATTAAATAGGCTTCGTCCCATTCTTGCATACTAAACACATACAAAATTTCAAATCTCTATCTCAATTTGTTCGTGAGATAGAGCTTTTACAGACAGACAGACGGACGGCAAATTTTTTTTTCTAAAAATAAGTTTTTCGGAACCTACAGTGTCTGAAACGTGTAAATCCGTCAAAAAAATTTTCGATTTTCAAAACGATTGCAAGACTTACCCTACACTACGTATGATGGGTAAGTATGTTTTTAGTTTTTCGTATTTTGAAATTTTTTTCCCAATGCGCACTTTAAAAAATGAGCTAAGTAAAAAAGAATTCAGTTCTTCTTAATTTCAGCGCTTTGAAAAGCGGTGCTAAAATGTACAATGATTTTTCCAGGATTTTTTAAATGCTATGTTTAACTAATGTCCCAGCTAAACAGTAAAAATGGAAAATCTGAGCCCCAGGTGCCTATGATTATTCTTACCAAAATTGTCAGACCTCTACATGTTATAGAGTTTCCAACTCATCAACGATTGGCAGATACACAGACCTTTCTTTTATTAATATATATACATTTATTTATTGATTTATTTATTTATTTAAAGTTCAAAATATTCTTTTTCTTATGTCAAAAACTACATATTTCTATATAAGAATCCTAGTCTTCAAAACAACTAAACTATTTTTAACATTTTTCAGGTCGCAAAACTCACACTTTAAAATGCCATATGTTCTCTTCAAATAAAATTTTTGGCTACCAGTTTAATACAAACCAAAAAAAAAATACCTAGATCTTATGCTCTGAAAAATATGCGTTATTTAGTAAAATACAGGGTGTCCAGTAAATAATACCCTGATTTTAAAATTAAATTTCTCAAACACAAAGATCGACAGAACTATGAGGTAAACCAGTGGTTCCCAAACTTTTAGGCTCGCGGAGCCCTTTTTGAGAAATTTTTTTCAGGCGGAGCCCCTGAAGCCAACTATACTCTGTAGTTTACAAATTAATGTTTTTTATGCCTATGGAGCAAATATGGAGCAAGCCTATGTTGAATAAAAATCCGAGCCAGTAATTTCTAAAATTGGACCAAAGTTCTCACTTTGGCATTTTGATAATACAGAAATTCTGAATTCAGTATGAATTTCCAGTATGAACTCGGAATTAAAGATCAAAATGGTAACCATGTTTGGATTATAAATTGCATTGGGGCTAACGTAAAAGTATTATTACCTATGGCGAAAACCACACAGATACAGAATAAAAAGGTAAGTTGCACCGTTTACATTAGCAGAGAGGTACTTCTATATAATTCAAATAGGCTACTCGCGAAGAAAAAAAAAGAGCTGGCTAGTTGTAATTACTCATGAGTAATTATGTAACACGTTTTCGCTAGTCCCGCCTACCCGTAATAGAATCAAGCGATTATGGAATATTTTTCTCGTTCATTCTTAAATTTCTAATACTTCTAAACATGCAACAAAAATAAATCATCTCTCACCCCCCCCCCTTTTTTTGAGCAAAAAAAAAAAAAAAAAAAAAAAACATTTAGAATTAAGTTCTCGTTTTAGTGTTTAAGTGAACGAGGCAAAGTATATAAGCTTTATTGTTTGGTGCAGCATTGTTCACTTTCTTGGACAGCTTATTTAAAGTATTTGGCTATTAATTACAGTTTTAAAAGAAACTTTCTTTCGTCATTGTTTTTTCCTCAAAACAGATATGCAGTTAAAAACTACATATGTTAACACCTTGAGGGGCAAACAATAATGTCTCTGTAATATTGAATTCTCACCGGAAAAATCGTAAAGTTTTATTTTAAAATAAGAAAAGACAATTTTTAGCTCACAGGCTATCATAGCCTGAGAGCTTATGTGCCCGCCCGTTCTGTATGTATGTGCGTATGTGCGTAACGCGATAACTCATGATAAAAATATCGGATCCACTTGAAATTTTGTATATAGGTATATCCTGACAAGGCGCTTCCCTGATTAGTTTTTGGAGTTCATTCGATATGTATAAGAGGGGGAACGGGGGGCTCATGCCCCCCGTTAGTTGATATAAATGGGATTTTCATGCAGAATTAAGTTTTTGTTCAAAATTTAGATTAGGATCATTCTGATGAGGCGATTCCGTGACTGTTATTAGGTGTTCATTGAATAAGTATAAATAGGGGGAACAGGGGTTCTAATGCCCCCCCCCCGTTAGTTGATATAAATGGGATTTTCATGCAGAATTAAGTTTTCGTTCAAAATTTAGATTAGGATCATTCTGATGAGGCGATTCCGTGACTGTTATTAGGTGTTCATTGAATAAGTATAAATAGGGGGAACAGGGGTTCTAATGCCCCCCCCCCCGTTAGTTGATATAAATGGGATTTTCATGCAGAATTAAGTTTTCGTTCAAAATTTAGATTAGGATCATTCTGATGAGGCGATTCCGTGACTGTTATTAGGTGTTCATTGAATAAGTATAAATAGGGGGAACAGGGGTTCTAATGTCCCCCCCCCGTTAGTTGATATAAATGGGATTTTCATGCAGAATTAAGTTTTCGTTCAAAATTTAGATTAGGATCATTCTGATGAGGCGATTCCGTGACTGCTATTAAGTGTTCATTGAATAAGTATAAATAGGGGCAACAGGGGTTCTAATGCCCCCCCCCTCTTAATGCCCTCTTAATTTATATAAATAGGTTTTTCAAGCAGAATTTTCAGATTTCGTTCAAATCTCTGAATAGTTTTGGAAGTTTAATGGTTAAGTATAAAAGAAGGGGATAACTCCTTTTAAATTATATAAATGCTAAATGGGTTTTTATCAAGAATTATCTAATTTGCTCTGAATTTTGGATATAGATTTTTTATATGATAAAGCATGTCTTTGATAGTATAGGAGATTCAATGATTAAGTATAAAAAAAAGAGGAAAGGGGAGAGCTGTTTCCCCTTCTTAATTTTTTTTTCGAACGGAATTAACCCTTGAAAATATAAGGCTTTAATGTACAATTAGTATTTGTAGCCTGTGAGCTCAATGCCATCAGTTTAACTGGGCAGTATTCTTTTTATTTAATAGTTTACTGCCAAAGTTAAAAAAATAAAATTTCGTTGAAAGTTTCTTTTGAGAATCTCGTTTAAATTAGGTGGGATAAAATATATACCACATCCCTTCAAGGATTTAAACGAACTGCAACTAGTAGAAAAAACTTTTCTAATAAAATGGAATACATGGGTGGGATTAAATTTATATCAGGGCGGGTACTCATTGACGAAAAGTCTAAGTAATGGTTGGAGCTGAGCAAAATTTCAAATTCTTAGTGTGATAACAAATGTAAAGAACCAATATATATTCTTTATATTGCTATTGACTTATTTCTGATTGGAAAATGTGGCAGAGACATATTAAAAGAAAATTTTACAGGGGTTGTAATGCTGAAAAAATGCGTATTCAGCAATATGAAAGCTTTTGAAATTAAATACAATTATGTAAAATAGCATAGAAAATTTAACACTAGAACGCCGGGCAAGTGTCAATTCGACACTAATCAGTGGACTAACTGTCGATTCGAACCAGAAAAATCTCGGAGAAATAAGATATAAACATGTTGCAACAAAAGGAGTTAAACAAATAAATTAAATAATTTTATATAATATTTTTGGTTGTAGATATATTTTATAAAACTTGCGTAAAATTTCCCGGCGTTCTAGTGTTAAAGAACTAAGAAATTATAAAAATAAAACAAACAGATTAAAGCAATTAAAGTTACGAAAAGAAAAAAAAAACTATATACACAACGTATATAAATATTAAATGAATCTAATTGAGGGGTTTGTTAAATGATACAAGCTATTACAAAAAAGAGGCATTTTAAATAAAATTTTTTAGGGACTTTTTTTCTTGTACAATGAAAAACAGTATAGAAAGTTTAAATATACAAATAACAAAAGACATTGAACTGTTGTTCAAAACTTTACCACAAATCACACAGAGAAGGCGATCATCATATGTTTCAATAAATCTTATTTTATAAGTAATTTTCATCGTATTTTAGTTTTTTATCGAGATTGCCTTCCCCCCTATGTCTCGGTTCTGTCTTGCTTTGATGACAATACTTGATTTGGGGTGTACGGTACAGAAATATTTTCACTGTCCAAAAGCTCTTTTGTTGCTTCATCTGATTATGAAGTGTGAGAAATAAAGAATTAAATACAAACAAAATCAATAGGCGGAGCTTCAAAGAACAAAACTGTTCTCAAGCACAGTTATTCAGCAAGCAGAGTTAACAGCACTGGCGGGCCTTTTCTGTTTTGATTGACGTTGTGCATTCGATTTAGAATACTATTTCTTGTAACCTAATTTAAATTTAATTTTTTAAACACATTAAATGTAGAAACATATAATAAAGCAATTCAAACCAAAAATATTATACAGAAAATAAATACATGTATAAGGCAAACACTTAAACAGTTTGGCGTGTATTATTGTATTTTCTATCCCAATTAAATGTATATTTTTGACACGCACATACACAAATTCCTACATACTTTTGAAAATCTTTCACTTGCGATATGCTAATTTCTTTCATAATTTTATTATTTACCTGGAACATCGCGGAGCCCCTAGAAGGTTCAGGCGGAGCCCCGAGGGCTCCGCGGAGCACACTTTGGGAACCTCTGAGGTAAACGGTTTGTTTATTAGGTAAGCTGTAAAAATCTTATATAGAAGTTTCGAAAGGTGAATATTTTGAAAAGATTGTGTTCTGATTGGAAAGAATGCTTTGATTTGACATTTTTTTTGTTTTAGATTGTTTGCGGAGAATGTGTTTTTCGTCTTAAATTGCCATATTTTAAGAATTTTTAGAATTAAATTTTTAAAATTTCGAAATTTAAGAAATTTAGTTCGAAAAACTTTAAACTATAGCACTGTAAGCCGAAAAACTCTATCTCTGCAAGCAATCTAAAACAAGAAAAATGTCAAATCAAAGCACTCTTTGCAATCAGAACACAATCTTTCCAAAATATTCACCGTTCGAAACTTCTGTATAAGATTTTTACAGCTTACCTAATAAACAAACCGTTTACCGCATAGTTCTGTCGATCTTTGTTTTTGAGAAATTTAATTTTAAAATCAGGGTGTTATTTACTGGACACCCTGTATATATGTACATTAAATGTGGAAGTTACCACAGATCATAAAACATTTAACATAAAACTTTATATCGTAAAAAGTTTCATGTCTTTCAGCATTTATTGACAAAAATGCTTTCCTTTCATAAATTTAAAGCTCCTTTTACGAAATAAGACATATCCAAAACTCTGGAAAAGATACATAACTTTCATTTTGTAGCATCGATTTTTTTCAACTCTCTGGATGCACTTTTCCGGTAATATTCACATACTTTTTTTTTATTCGTAAATCGTTTAAGTTTTTCAGTTGAGGAGCATTTGAATAACTGATCCAGATGATTTCAGAACAGGATTTATTTTTTATTCCGCATTTGATTTCAAAGTCCATATAACCTGGATACATTTTTATTTCAAGGCGATAGTTAACTTTTTCAACAATTTTGTTTATTTTTTTTTAATATTGTTCAAAGGGTGACCTCACTGCGTTTTTATGTCAAGTAATAGTGCATTTTGAAAAAAAAAAACTTTTTAACAGCATACTTAATTTTTAAATTTTTTAAATCCCCACTACCTTTTTAGCTCATAGACTATCAAAGCCTAAGAGATTGTATGCCCGCCGTTTCTGTATGTACGTACAAACGTATGTGTGTATGCAACACGATAACTCACGATAAAAATATCCGATTTGCTTCAAATTTCCGATATAGATTTATTATGAGAAGGCACATTACTTATTAGTTTTGAGTGTTCATTACTTAAGTATAAAGAAGGGGATAAGGGTAATCTCCTTCCTTAATTTCGGTGAATGGGTTTTTCACACAAAATTTGCGGATTTCCTTCAAAATTTGGATAAAAGTTCATTCTGATAATGGTCTTCTCTGATTTGTTTTGGGGATTCATTGGTTAAGTATAAATAGGGGATAGGGGTGCTACGATTCTTAATTTAGGTAAATGGGTTTTTCTTGAAGAATTAACGAATTTGCTTTGGTTTTTAGATATAGGTTCATACTAATAAGATACATCCTTGATTAGTTTTTGGGTTCTTTTGGTAAGTATAAAAGGGGGATCGGCGGGGCTACCCCTCTTAATTTAGGTAAATGGGTTTTTCATGCAGAATTAACTGATTAAATAAATAACTGATTAAATAATTTAAATATAAGTTCATACCGATAAAACATTTGCTTAAATAGTTTTGGGGGTTTAATGGTTAAGTATAAAGGGGGAACTAGGGATAACCCCTCTTAAGTTAAGTAAGTTAGATTTTATGCAGAATTATCCTATTTGTTCAAATTTTGGAAATACGTTTATTGTGATAGTGCGTATCCCTGATTAGTTTTGCGGATTCAATGATTATGTATAAAGGGGGAATCTAATCCCCTGTAATGATTTGTGTTTCGATGGGCATTATTCCTTGAAAAAAAAATAAGGCTGTAATATATAACTAGTGTGAATAGCCTGTGAGCTTAATGACATCCGTTTAACTGGGCAATTTTCTATTTACTAATTAATATATCAGCTAATTATTAACAATCTATGCCTCGAGTGCATCAGGTGCCACGAGTTTATCCAATATTTCTGATAAAAGTGACGTACATTTTACAGACATCGTTAACAGAGAGACACAACGTATGCAGGCAGAGCAACAATTTGTTTTGTTCGTATAGGTATAGATTTTCAATGTTCAAAATATGCTTTCACATGTCAGAATCTGCACATTTCAACATAGGGATATTAGAATTTTAAAAAATGGTACTTCTAGGTTATCCCGTCAACCAAAAAATTATTGCCAAACTATGAGATTAAATGCCAATAATGGATGATCGTGAATGTCACATTCAATAACATTAAATACGATTCATGTGTTTAAAATGTCATTAAGTGATTTTCATTTCGACTTTTTACTAATATTTTTATTAATATTCTACTAATTATTTGTTTTTTCGTTATTTAAAACAAAAATTATTTCAATATGTATAATTTGGCTATTAGTTTGGCGATTTGTATAATTTGGTCAAATAGGTCGACGGATAACAGAGTAATACCAAAAAAATAAATATATAAAATAGCTTTCACTTTTTTAATTCGAAAATCTACTATGAAGTACCACCTAAACATCTTGCTAATTTTCCTTGACAGTAATATTTTCTTTTCATAAATTTGAAACTTCTTTTACAAAATTAGATATTTTTGAAGCTATGGAAAAAAAATAAACAAATAACCCTTATTTTATAGCATCAATTTTTTCCCCTTTCTGGATGCACTTTTCCGATAATATCCATGCACTTTTTTTCCGTAAATCATTTAAGTTCTCACTTAACTGGCATCTGAATCATAGATCCAGATAATTTCAGAACAGTATTTTCCTTTTGCATTGTATTTCTTCCGCATTTGATTTCGAAATACATATAACCTGGAAATTTTTATTTTTATTTATATTTTTCATGTGACCCATATATAGCAAAGATTAGATTAATCGGATTTTGACAAATAATATTGCGTTTTTTGTTTTCCAAAATGCTTTTTTTAAGATTCATCAGTGCTACTTGGATTTTTATTATTTTCAACATTAATTATTTTTTTTTTTCAGATATTTCAATTTTTTTCTATTTTAACTGACAATACCTTTGCTTTTTAGGTGCGTTCGTAATTATGTAAATACGTAGCACCTATTGTTGTCGCTCAGTCCGTCCATTTGTTTGTCTGTCCGTCTGTCTGTCCGATTCTCTGAAGATAGTTAGAAAATTACTTGTTTTGTTCCCTGGACCCGTCACTTCTCTCACATTTGTTAGTATAGTATACAATATCAGAAAAAAAAAAAAAAAAAAAAAAAAAAAAAAAAAAACTTGACACTTGCGATTTTAGACGTTTTGTTAAATATCTAGAAAAATACATCAGGAATTATCCTGAAACTCTAAGTGCGTAAACATAACAGAACAAGTCATACATTTCCGTGAAGATTTTTTCCTCAAACTCTATAGGAGACTGTCAACAAATTGATTGTCAACATTACGGTCAATGGGGAAAAAAGTTTCAAATGCATTTTAATCGTTTGAAATTTAAAACATATAATTATTACGTAATTTTGTCGAGTCATTTCAATTGTTATGAAAGTCGGATGCATAGATCATTTACAGGGACAATCAAAAGTATTCCATTACATTACGGTCAATGGGAAAAAAGTTTCGAATGCATTTTAATGATGTTACACTCATTCGAACATAATAGAATTGGCATGAATCTATGAAATATATACTAAAATATGCATTTCGTACAATCTGTGATGCAAATAATTTTTATTATTAAATTACAGGGCCACACAAAAGTATTCCACTACATAATGCTATACGGGGAAACATTGTTTGGGGCGTGTTTTAATTATATTCAACTATTTCATATTTTATGAATAAGATACACGTTGCTGAGGTGTAATAAAAATTACTTCCTGCATATTTACAGAAACACAAAGATTTCGACTGTATCCGAAGTACGCTCTACTATATCATCAAGATCTGAATATTTTTAAAACTTCGTTATCGGACGAACGCACCTCATTTGCTACGTTCACGTGCAATTTCCAATTTGTTTTACATTTATACAACGTAGTGTGTAACTGTTTAAGAATTCAGTTCGTCTGTCTTCCGTCTGTTTGCCTGTCCACGCTATCATTCACGTAAATATACTCAGATTGTCATGCAATTCATATACATTATTTAGGTTATTAGTATAATTTAATTCGTCATTTCCTTCATTTCCTAAAGTATTCTTTATGTGAGTATTTTCTTGAAAATAAATTTTAAAGATAAAGTTCAAAAATACCGATAGAGGGCTCTTTAGACTTTGAAGTAACGAACGACTATTTTTTACCGTAATTTTTAGTATCTCATTAAATACCTTCAAACACTTAAACATAAATTTTAAGCTCAAAATTTTAATCGTTGGGAGTGGCTACGTAGCGCAAACTGAACTGTGTTCAGGTGCCGTGAGAGAAGGGGACTCAAATTACAACTCCTGAACACAGTTTAGTTGGCTCTACTTAACCACTCCCAACGATTCAGTTTTTAGATTCAAAATTTAAATCTAAACATTTTAAAGCATTCATTAGGTACAAAAATTAACGGTAAAAAATAGTTGTTCGTTATTCTAAAGAATAAAACGCCCTCTATCGGTATTTTTTTAACTTTAAAATTTACTTTCAAGAAAATACTAACATAAGGAATAGTTTCAGCAAAAACCGCAAACGAATCGACCATTTTTTTCCGATTTTTCATAATTATTTGAAATTTTGACCCTTAACTTAAATGGCGAATATCTCCATTGGAAAACTTTTGGGACCCTTAGTTACCTATTTAACCCTCTTGGGTCCGAATTTTGTTTCCAATTTGAGAACGAAATTATGTTTATTTTAATAACATTAATCGTAGCTATCCTAATGGACTTATTGGAGTTTTAAAATTATCTCATTGTCTGAAATATAAAGAATATACTTATTTTGTGCGCTACTCAATGCATTTTAATATGAAAATAAGCTAAGGAAGAGTTTTTGGAGACGTTCGAAAAATAACATATTACAACAGAATTTGCAAAATACTTTTTTTAAGATTCATCAGTTCTACTTGGATTTACATTATTTTCAACATTTATTATTAATTTTTTTTCAGATATTTGAATTTTTTTCTATTTTAATTGACAATACCTTTGCTTTTTAGGTGCGTTCTTAATTATGTAAATACGTAGCACCTATACTTGTCGTTCAGTCCGTCCGTCTGTCCGTCCGTCTGTCTGTCCGCATATAACAACGCAAAAACTACCCAACCAAATCTTTTGAAATTTAAAATATATAATTATTACATAATTTTGTCCAGTCATTTCAAATTTTATGAGAATCGGATGGATAGATCAGTTACAGGGACCATCAAAAGTATTCTGTTACATTACGGTCATTGGGGAAAAATGTTGCAAATGCATTTCAATCGTTTGAAATTTAAATTACATACTTATTACATAATTTTTTCATTTCAATGTTTTTGAAAATAGGATACATAGATCAAATACAGGGACAATCAAAAGTACTTCGTTACATTACAGTCAATGGAAAAAAAATGTTTCATATGCATTTTAATAATATTACACTCATTCGAACATAATAATATTGATATGCATCATAAAGTACATATTATAATATATTGAAAAGAAACTGTTGTGAAAAGAATTACCATTACATATTACACTACCATTACATAAAGTATCCATTACATAATGAGAATAGAGAGAACAATTTTTTGCGCATTTTAGTTGTAATTAATTATTTACAATTTCATGAGATTGATATATGAGAGTGATATTTTTAAAACTTCATTATCGTACGAAAGCACCTCACTTGCTACGCTTCACGTGCAATTTCCAACTTTTTTTTTACATTAATACAACGTAGTGTATAACTGTTTAAGAATTCAGTTTGCCTGTCCATGCTATCATTCACGTAAATATACTCAGATTGTCATGCAATTCATATACATTATTTAGGTTATTAGTATAATTTAGTTCGTCATTTCCTTCATTTCCTAAAGTATTCTTTACGTGAGTATTTTATTGTAAATGAATTTTAAAGATAAAGTTCAAAAATACCGATAGATTGCTCTTTAGACTTTGGAGTAACAGGACATTACAAATTTATAGTGTTTTTTTTCTTTCTTTCTTTCTTCGTTTTATTATACATTATTCGTTCAGAAAAGTAAGTTATATTTTAAATTTCGAGACTGAAATATATGCATAAAATAAGGGAATCACCAACGGTGATAAGATAATTAAGAAAACATTTATTATTATTGCTATTACCAAATGTCAGAACATAGATAAATTCGTAATAAGAAAGCCATAGCCATATGCTATCATTTCTATATGTAGAAAGTAATTAAGGTCTCCATACTGGGCATACTCAGAATTTTATGAAAAAAATAATAATTAAAGTACTTATGTATGTAATAAAGGATCAGTAAAAATTAGCGGCGGAATCACATTAGAAAATATGTAAAAAAAAAATAAAATATTTTCGAATATTTGGCGGGAAAAAACGAAAGTCACTCGATTTGGCGAGCAGCCCTTTTCCTCGCCAAAAGCAAACGATTATAATGCAACTCAAAACTGTTGGATATTTAGAGTGCGTGTAAATGGTATTTAATGAATTTAAACATAAACAATGAGAGACCTTAAGATATTGTATACATATATATACATATCGTATTACATATATATATATTACTTGTTGAAGTAGTTATTCAATTAATCACTGGAAAAAAATGTTTTCATAGATAAAAAAAATCATATTGAGAAAAATTATCTTCATACATTTAAGCGTATTGAAAAATAAAAGCCAGGTTTCCATAGCAACAAAATTTAATCGATTTCTCAATTGGACTTTGAGATTGAAACAAATCTAATTAATTGAAATTATGAATTTCGTTTTAAATCTCAAATTTTGATGATTAAATTTGAATATATATACATATAAATATCGATATAACAAAATTATACTTAAAACAAACTAAAACTTACAAAACAAAAGTTATTTAAAATAAATTTCTCAAAACAAGTTCAACATGAAGCTTTTCTTTTCCTTGAAGTGTGTTTGATATAAAGTATTTTTTGAAAGTACATTCCATCGCCAACCGGCGATAAACCGCCAAATAACGAAATTTTCATTGTTTTTTTTTTTTTTTTTTTTTTTTTTTTACGGTTACCCAATGGAGATTCCGTCGAAATTTTTTTAGAAACGTATATAACCACACGAGAGGAACATTCTGTAATTTTTTCAGATTTTTCGCGGTATGCCCGTATGAAGACCTTCCTTCTAAGTAATAGTTAAGACAAAATAATACTCGATGAAAAGACATGTGCTATTAATAGTACGCCAGACCCGAAAAGGTTAAGTTTAGTTTGTCTTGATGTGTATAAATTTTATATATTATACTACCAAACCCAGTGGCTTTATTCGTGTAACAGTTAAAATTATACTTTTAGTTTGACTAAACTTCATTATTACACTGCATTAGACAGAAATGAGATTTAAAATAATAAAAGGAACTAATTCTAAATAAATAATAATTTCGAAAATATTTTGAAACTTTTATGTTCAACTCATACATTTCAGTATTCATTTAACGTTTGAATTTCTCAGATACTATCTTCGGTACTTACGTATTAACGCCACCGCCGCAGACATTTCGCCAATAAAGAGCAATCTTGTTCGCACGCGCACCCAGTTAACATTTATAATCCTTGTTTTCTCATTGTTTGCTGATTTTTGACGCCATTTTTTTAGTGCTACAAAAATACGTATTCGGGATTTGCCAAAAACAGAACAAGATGCAATATTATTTTGAATCTATGATAAATTCTATTATCGCCCCATTTTCCACCGAAATCCGATTGACTACTTTGTTTTTAAATAAAGTGTTTTGAATTTTGAAAGTGTTTTGATTTTATATAATGTGTTTTATTTTATGATTTGTCTCAAAAATTTTAGGTGTAGATTGGCGTTTCTTAAAAACCGCCAAATCTGTAGCTGAGGTGGCGTTAATACGTAAGTACCCTATCTTCTTATGCTTTTACTTCTTAAAAATAACCATCATGTCAAACTCGAAGCTTCTTGTCTAACTATTATTTCTCGAATGGTAGCGGCACAAACGTAAAATGTGTATGTTGAAAAATGGAATTAATAATGGGAAGAAGCCTGTTGAATATCATTTACCTCTATTTTCCGGAACTATTTGTTTGGAGACTCACGAAATATTCGTTCTAATGAAAAAAATATAAAAAATTTCGGATTTTTTTTTTTTTTTTTTTAAGGAAATGGTTATAGAAGACAATAAAAGAACTTAATTTTTGGATAAAAAATGAAGTCAATTAAAAAATTAGTTGTCGAGATATTTGTAATCATATTTATTTAAAGGGGTCCGGACACATAAAAAAAAATTATTTATTAAGTTAAAATTTGGATTTTTTTTTTTAATGGCTATAAAAGACAATAAAAGAACATAATTTTTGGATAAAGAATGAAGTCAATTAAAAATATTGTTGTCGAGATATTTGTAATCATATTTATGGGTCCGGACACATTAAAAAAAATTATTTATTAAGTTAAAATTTGGATTTTTTTTTTTTTTTTTTTTGGAAATGGTTATAAAAGACAATAAAAGAACATAATTTTTGGATAAAGAATGAAGTCAATTAAAAAATTTGTTGTCGAGATATTTGTAATCATATTTATTTAAAGGAATCCGGGACACATTAAAAAAATTTATTTATTGAGTTAAAATTTTGATTTTTTTTTTTTTTTTTTGGGGGGGGGGGTACTACTAGGTTATCCCGTCGACCAAAAAACTATCGCCAAATTATAAGATTAAATGCCAATAATGGATGATTGTGAATGACATTAAACTCGGTACACATGTTTAAAACGTCATCAAATGGTTTTTAATACCATTTTTTATGTGTATTTTTATTTATGTTTTACAAATTTATCTGTTCTTTCGTTATTTAAAATAAAAATTATATCAACATGTATAATTTGGCTAAAATGGATAACAGAGTAGTACCTTTTTTTTTTTTATCATGATTAACCATATCATTTATAAACAAAATCACATGATAAAATTTCTAATAATTGTTTTTAAAAATTTTAAATTAAAAATTTATTGAAATTGTCGGCTAATTTAAAATTGTTATAACTCTAAATATTTTTTTACAATTTCAATTCTTTTTTTTTACATTTAAAAAAACACAATAATACACATTTAATAATAATAATAATACACATTTTTTTACATTTAAAAAAACACAATAAATATCTAAATTTCAATTGTGATTCAGCATTTTTTAAAAAATATTTTTTAAAATTAAAAATATTCAAAGTAAAAATTCGAAAACAAATAATTGAACTTATTTTTTAAAAATCGTATTTTCAAAAGTAAATATTTAAAAAAAAATGGATGAATCAAAATTAATGTTAAACAATAAAAAAAAATATATATTCCAAGTTTGAAGGTATTATTTTCAACGGTTTTTTAACATTTTAAATCTGATAAATTGTGAAAAACCTCATCATGAAGAAAAACGAATTTTCACAAGAACTCATATCCATGTCAATCATTGCCTGAAAGCTAGATTTTGAATACAAACCAAAACGTAAAAATAACATTTACTCTTCTAAATTAGGATAAAAACATAATTTAAACGTTATTATCAGCATAATAAAACAGAGAATTTTTTAATGCAATAAAATATTTTTAGAAAATTTTAAGATTTTTTTTTTTTTTTTTTTTTTTTTTCTTTTTGTGTCCCGGAATCCTTAAATCGGTAAAGTATGGAGATTATAAATGTATATAACTATACCTAAGTTCTAACAGCTCTCTGTCGCAAGGGGGCAGTCTGTACCCCAGCGGCTAAGTTTAGTCTGTAAATTTTCTCTATTTTCCTGTAACTGTTTTTTTTTTTTTTTGGTTTTTTTTTTTTTTTTTTTTTTACCTTAACAAAAGTGACAGGAAGGGACACTATACTCTACAGACAAATTTTCCTTGCCTGAGCAGTCCCTAGGCATCCAAACTATACCGAAGTAATGTTACAAATATATAAAAAAGAAAAAGGGAAGAAAAAATTGTAAAAATAAAATGAATTTTTAAACACTGATAATATTATTAGGGTAGGGGGGGGGGCTTCGAGGAATTATTACATATGGTATCGAAACGGGGGGAAGAGTATCCAAAATTGTCAAAAAATTGATAACGTTATATATTTAAAGAGCTATAAACAATCCAGCAAACGTTTCTCATTCGTGAAAAAAAAAAAAAAAAAAAAAAAAAAAAAAAAAACTTTTTTAGATTGGGAGACGTTAGGATAGGTAATCACTTACCGAGTTCTTGGATGAAAATCTAGGATTAATTAATTCGCATATTAAATGACAATCAGTCTGGTGGAAATCTCCTAAATATCCAAATTTAGCGGTTGGCTCATAAGTTTACCATTGGGCTTTTCTGCACCTAAAAGTGCTATTACACGTAAAAATTGCAAGCGACAAAATTCGCCTGCTTTTTTTCGTTTTCTTAGCGTTTCATTGGCTGTTCGAGAAGAGTCTTTACCATCATTTGGATTTCCAAGCATTTGATTGGCTCTTACTGGCGACTCGCTTCGTTCCAGGCGTCAAAGACGCTCCGACACAAGGGAATCGCGTGCTAACCAAGCGACTCCCCTGGTCCCATAGGATAACATGGAGACGCCTGCAATTTGACGCCTGCAGCAATTTGACGCCATCGATACGTGTAATAGCACTTTTAAAGTATGAAAACATGGAGGCTTGGAAACAGGAAAATATAGTATTAAACCTATGAGTCTAACACTAAAGACAGGTTTTTAAGTGGTTTCCGCCAAGATATGACTTGGCAGACCAATTGCATTTTAATATGCGAATCAAAATTTAAGAAATCCTACAATTTCATCCATAAATTTGATGAGGTAATTGTCTGTACTGCCGCCTCCTGGTCTATTGTTGCAAACGTATATAAAACGAAAAAAGAAGAAAAAACTGTAAAGATAAAAAGAATTTTTAAACGCTGATAATGATATCATTAGGGTAGGGGTGCATGTGTCTAGCAATAATGGTAACGTATAATACCGTAATGTTGAGAGAGGACCCAAAATTATCATAAAGTTGATAAAGCTACATATCTAAAGCTCTATCAGCAATCCAGCAAACGATTTTGATTCGTACGAAAAAAATAATAATCATGATTGTATTTTAGTGATTTTGAATAAATAAAAGATATAAAATTATTGTTGACAATAGACGAATGGAAATAAAATTGAAGATATATTCCTCGGTATAGAGATTCTTTTGATTCATTTTCTGTCATGTTAAATCTTATATTTAATACAGTGATGTTTCCGATAAAAAATTCGAAATATACTATATATAGCTTTAGCTTCTTTAGACGTTCCATTCCGATACTCTCTTTATCTAAAATGTATTATTGTTTGAAAATCTGAACTTGTTATTGATTTCCATTTCAGTTTTTAGTAACCAACATAAAACTTCTTTTTTTTAATAACGTTTTGGCAACTGTGTCAGATGGAGACCCTTTTAGCCATTTTATTTTATTTCATGTTTTGTCTTTCAATCATCAATATTTTAGATGAAATTGCAAACTATTTCTATATGTGGTGCTTTATACAGGTGCTCTTTATTTGTAAAATGTGTTGTCATGCCAAATGCCAAAATGTGCTCTGATTAGTATTGATTTACTTTTTTAAGTTATAGTGATGTATAGAAATGATTTTTTCCAAGTAATTACTGATTTTTTTGTGTAAAAACAACAATGTTTATTTTTTGTAAATTAGAAATGTAATACTTTCTACATAAAATACATTTAAAATATCTGGGAAAACGGGAATTCAGCTTTTTCCGTATTTAGTATAGCCCCCGATGAAAAAAAAAAATGCATATCTATACAAATATCAATAGTACAAAACATATTTCAGCTTTAAGACTAAAAACACGCGCTTTTAATTACATACATATCTAAAATAGTTTATACTGTTTGATTGCTAAACAACGCACAGCCCAAAATACGGAACCTAGAAACATACAAATTCGTGAGAAAATACTTATGACGTTAGCATACCGGATTTATGAAAATTCATCCCCTAAAAGTGGCAAATGGGGGATCGGAAATTCTGGAACATCTTACTATATCTCAGTAGTCGTTTAAGATAAAAGCGTGAAATTCCAGAAAATAAATCTTCTAAAAAATTAATTAAACATGTATTTTAGAGATTTTAGGAAAACTTATCGATAAGGAAAAAGAGTCGAACACATCTAACAACGAAGGTCTCCATATGGGCATACCGAGAAAAATCTAAAAAAAATACAGAATGTTCTTCTCGTGTGGATATACACGTTTATAAAAAAAAATTCGGCGGAACCTCCATTCCGTATCCGTCAAAAAATTAATGAAAATTTCGTTATTTGGCGATTTATCGCCGATTGGCGATGGAATGTAATTTCAAAAAATACTCTATGTCAAATACACTTCAAGAAAAAAAATTCATGTTGAACTTGTTTTGATAAAGTTAAATAATTTTAGTTTTGTAAGTTTTAATTTGTTTTAAGTATAACTTTGTTATATCGATATTTATATGTATTTATATTCAAATTTAATCATCAAAATTTAAGATTTAAGACGAAATTCATAATTTAAATTAAGTAAATGTGTTTACAGCTGAAAGTCCAATAGAGAATTATCCATTAGATTTTGTTGCTATGGAAACATCTGGCTTTTATTATTGAATATGCTTAAATGTATTAAGATAATTTTTCTCAATATGATTTTTTTTTATGCATGAAAACTTTTTTTTCCAATGATTAATTAAATAACTACTTCAACAGGTAATATATATATGTAAACAACAGGTAATATATGTAATACTAGCAGTTACCCGTGACTTCGTTCACATAACATTTAAAGAAGAAATAATTGATCAATCAAGTAAAAAATTTCGATGATGAAAAGCATGTGTAATTAGTAACTTTTTATCGCGAATTTATGGTAAAAACTTCTGATAATCCCTATTTACTAATTTGTTTGCTGGTTAAAATTTTCCTTTCAGCGATTAATACTAATAGATAGAAACATTCTTGAATTCTTTTGTTCAGCCCTGTAGTTTTTCAAGTGCCTTTAATACACGAAAGTATCTTTGTAAAATATAGTTCAAACAAAAATATTTCTTATTACTACCTAAATTACATTTTCAGAAATTATCATCCGAAGACAACCTTGTATCCAGTTCTTCCCCTGTATATCATTATATATATATACTACAAACATTTCTTAGTTTACTAAATGCAGTTCAAAATAAAAATGCATATCATATATGTTATAAAGCAGAAGTTCTGAAACTTCCAAACGGGTGTTTTCGAAAACTACCCGATGGATTTTTTTGCCGATTGTATCATTCGATAGGAAATATTTTTCCGAAGGTTTATAATTCAGATTTATAGGGATAACACTGATTTTTCATAGTAAATTTCATATTTTTCGATTATTTTTGACAAAAGGGTTGCCAGTAGCTGTCTTTGGCGAAAATTATAATTGCTAAAAGAGTTAAAATGGCTATATCTATTAGAAATATTACAAATATCTTGCAAATGTTAGCAGAAAATAACTACTGATAATATTAATAATAATAAAGAAAGACCGCTTAAATGAGGCGTAATATTATAAAAATATTTTTATCTTAAAAATGAAAAAAAAATATTTGTAATGCTTAAAAAATAAATTGTCGCGAAATATAACAATTGGTTCAACTTTTGGCGACTTATCCCTGGTGTTAGAATAAAAACATGAATTTCAGAAATTGATTAAATGAATTTTGAATGATAGTTATTTCCCTTTTTATTATTTTCTTTCTCTTTTTTTATCGAATTTCCGTATAATATAACTTACAGAAGAAAAAAGCAGATCTGATTGTAAAAGTCACTGTAAGTTGTGAGTTACTATTCGTTTGTATACCATTTTCATCTTGCTTTTGTCGCCAAAGAATGTTTTTTTAAGCCGAAAATGCACTACTGACTTAATGCCTGACTTAGGTTCTTAATGGTCGCAATAATTTTTTTTTTCAAGTGAAGATAAATTTTAGAGTATATTTTAATATTCAATCGTAAATATAGATATATAGATATTAGTATAACTCTTTTATTTCTTTTTGCAAATGTTTTCATTGTTAATTTAATTTTTCTTGCGTCATTTCGTCAATTTCACTTACAGGAAAAATTTCAATTTTAAAATTTAAAAACTGAAGAAGGAAAGATTACCCCATCGATTAAAAATCTACCCCCAAATTCCAAGATTAAATGTCAGTAATGGATGATCGTAAATGTCACATTCACTTGACATTAAGTATAATATAAATACTAATTATGTCATCAAGTGATTTTTAATTCGACATTTTATTTCTACTTTTATATATGTTCTGCTAATTTGTTTTTCGTTATTTAAATGAAAATTTATGCTAATCTATATAATCTGGCTAATAGTTTGGCGATTTGTACAATTTGGCGAAATTGGTCGACGGTATAACCAAGTAGTACTGAAGGAAAAATTTTGCAATTCAAAGTAAATTTATGCAATTTTGCTTTATTACTATAGATAAATTCAACATTTTGAAATGAAAAATTCCCGCTGAACAAAATTTACAAGTCTTTTTTAACTGACCATTTCCTCTTCAATATTTCTTCAATCAAACTTTTGCTATTCTCTGTCGCGCAGGCTAACAAAAATGTATTTTAAATATTTTATTAGATAAAACGTAAATAACATTTTTCTATTTTTTTTTAAATATTTTTAAAATCTAATTCTACTATTATGTGTCTTACAGGACAAAATAGCAAAATTACTTTTAAAAATGGTTTTATCTGCTAATTGTATGTTATTTGTTTATTTGGGTGTTTGAATTTATTTTTGTCATCAAACAATGCGATTTTATACCAAGAAGGCATAAGCCGGAGCGATGTTCACAATTACTAAATTCTCTCACTCTCTTTTAAATGTGTGAGAGCATTTTTAGGATATTTTTTTTATGTTTAATTGTAAATATATAAATAGCAGTTATAGCCAAAAAGAAAAAAAAATGCGTATAATGTTTAAATTTTAGTATAAATGTCTTCCTCATCCAAACTGTAAAATAATTTAATTGCAACTTTTTAAAGTTTTGGCGCAGATCTCATATACATCATACATATCATTTGCACAATTGCAACAAAATGGCGATTTTATGCCACACATGGTAAACCGACTATGGTTGTTTATTTATTGATAAACTATTTATTAACTTTCATTTTGTTTTTTAAAATAATATAAATCATTTTGTTCTATAGCTATTAATTAAACTTTTTTATTTATTCTTTTTTTCAAATAATACAAAATAATTAAAAAATATTTATGAAATTGGTAATTAAAAACCAAGTTCTCCAAATTGGCGCCAGAAAAAAATTGCGCCAATGTGGTTCATACATGACATCTCTGTCAAAGTTTTTTCTTATACATCAGTAGGGAAAATGCAGTATAAATACCAATTAAAAAATTTTCCAAATGGAAATTTTGTCACGGATTTGGTCATATACTCATCGAGGTATCTCACTGGCGCCAAAATGGCCTTATTTGCCTCATATGGTAACTCAGCTATAGTTGTTTATCTGATGATAAGTTGTTTATTTACTTTCATTTTTTTTTCTTTTTTGAAATGATATTTGTTGTTTTGTTCTACAGTTACTTTTTATTTATTGTTAATTGCTGTTTAAAATGATAGAAAATAATAAAATATACATAAATTTCTTTGGTATTTTAAAACGAGGATTTTGCCACATTGTAGTTGGTTGCAAGATAATCGTGTTAAACCTATTGCGTATATGATGTCTGTGTAGGAATCTTTTGTGAAATATGAAAAGTGCAAATTGGCTACTACTTGATTATCACGTAAACCAATTTCCCCAAATCGTTCGCCAAATTATACAAATTTACATAATTTTATCTTAAATAACTAAAGAGAAAATGCTTAAATACGAAAGAGCAAATAATTTTGTTTTCATTTTTCAGGAGGAAATTTTGCAATAATAAAGTAATTGTTGTAGTGAGAATTTTAATGTGTGTGTGTTTTTTTTAATCGTTGGCAACTTGCTGTAACGAAAAATGTTTATTTTTTTCCTGCTATTATTTTGTAACAGCTGGTTTTGTGAAAGCCATGTTAAGATGGTATTCAAATTTTTGAACCCTTCCCAATTACCACCACTGGGGCCGATTTTGCTCATTTGCAATTCCCACTGAGATATTAACCATCCCAATATACTTGACGAGTTTGAAGATGATTCTTGCATAATTGTGCCTTTTACCCCGCGGACAAAATTTAATATATATATAAACTTTTTAGGTGGGAGTAGCTTTGGGTTCCTGGCTTCACATAATGAAAAGTTGTGAAGAAATTTTTCAGAAGTTGTACCATGGTAACGACTGTAATAATTAATATTTCTACAGATAAGGGAAAAATTTAAATCCTGTTGCCATAATTGTCTCATTTCGCTTCCAAATGTGCACTGTTAGTAATAAACTAAAATAGTTACTTCTAAATAGCTGGTTTTTGTGCAACGTTTAAGATAATTTAATATCACAATGGTGTCTAAATCGTTTTCAGCTATGAGCAAGGTGCTGCTGGAGGTCCAAATTATTTAAAATACAAATTTAAATTCACCAGTTCGTTTCATCCACGGTTGATTTTGAAATATTGACCAGCGCAGCGGGCATAGCCTGCTAGTTTTATTTAAAAACCACCTTTAAGTAAATTACGCTCATATTCAGTAACCTTTCCGAGATCTTTTGTGTAACCCTGTATATCTAAATTTAACTATTTATACTATTACCATTTATACTCTCCATTTAATATGCATACATTTAGCGAAACTGAAAAGGACATATCATAATTCAAAATGCATTTCATCCATGCAACAGTCATCATCCATCATATACAGTACTTCGAATAGAATATATAATATTTGAAATCTTTTGTGTGTCCCTGTAAATGCTATGCACTTCGTATTATGCATGAAATAACTCACATTAAGCCTCAGCAACGTATATATATTTGATTATACATGAAATCGTTTACCATAATTAATATATGTCGGAAGCTGTTCCTCTCTTTATTCTTATGCAATGAAATTCTTCTGTGTAACCCTGTAAATGAATAATAAGTGTCCTGTTCACTACATACTTTACAAAATGCATATTTTAGTGCACTTTGTAAATGCATATAAATTTGAATATGTTTCACAGGATGTAACATCGTTAAATTTAATTAAAACGATTTTCCCCATAATGCCGTAATGTAAGGAAATTTTTTGACAATCCCTGTAAATAAACTAATCATGATAGAAACTTTATTTTCAATAGGTATTCGTGCTAGGTAAACGTTAAGAACGTCCAAAAATTTCATGGAAATCGGAGTATATTTACTAAAATTAGAAAGCGACCAGATAGACAGACAAACCGAAAGCATAATAACTTTTCAACTTTCTTCGAAAGTGTTAAAAAATCGAGCCAAAAATATATTAACCAGTAGTTTTATTTTCGCCTTTTCCCCACAAAAAATTTCTTCCATTGATAATTATGAGTTTTGGATAAAAATATTCATTTGTATGTAACTTATTAATTAATATTAGTAAAAAATATTTCTGATTCATTTTAAATATGACGTCATTATTTATCTCGCTCCATTAGCTACTGATATTCATACCCCTTGTATTTTTAACGACTGCTATAAAGTACCTGTTTTATTTCAACTATGACGTCACATTTTCATAAGTGAACCATTTTATTAAAAATATAATTCTTTTTCATTCTTTTTACTTTTAATTTATGTCGCCATATTTTACACAAAAATTCCCGTTAACTAAACAAATATCCTTGTTAAATACATTATAAAAAATACACCTTTTATTTTTATTTCAAACATGACGTCATATTTATTTTCTTTTAAATTATTTTGTTATAGTTTTTCGCGTGGAAGTTTTTTATTAAATATTCATTGCTGCTGAAAAATTATTATTCCAATTTTTTTTTCTTGGCAACAGGAAAGGAAAATGGTTAAATTTTATCTGAAAAATGACTATTGATTTTGTATGAAAAATAATTAAATTTTGAATTATTAAGGAAAATATTTGAATAAAATAAATAAAAATTAGCCTATGTTCATTCCACTCTTATAATCAATCCATATGCAAAGATTCAAAGACATTAATCCATCCGTTTTGAAGCCAAGTTCATTCCAATTTTTCGGACACACTTTCACATTTATAATATATATAAGGACAATAGGTATACATATGTATATAATATATTAAAGTCTCTCATTGTTTATGTTTAAATTCATTAAATACCATTTACACGCATTCTAAATATCCAACAGTTTTGAGTTGCATTATAATCGTTTGCTTTTGGCGAGGAAAAGGGCTGCTCGCCAATTCGCGTGACTCTTTCGTCGTTTGACGCCAAATATTAGAAAATATTTTATTTTGTTACATATTTTCTACTGCGATTCCTCCGCTAATTTTGACTGTTCCTTTATTACATACATAAGTTCTTTAATTAGTATTTTTTTTCATAAAATTCTGAGTATGCCCATTATGGAGACCTTCCTTGTAAGCAGTCGTTTTAAGTAGGACCGTGAAAATGGCAGATAATAAATCTGTCAAAAAAATAAATAAATGCGTGTTTAAGCGATTTTGAAATTTGCTACCCCAAGGGGCTTGAAGTGAGGGGTTGAAATATTCCAAATTTTTTAGCCATTTTCATGTGCCCTATCATCAGGCCGCCCTCTTACCTTTCATCAATATTATGAACCTTTCTCTCCGCTTCACTCCAAGTGGCCTTTTTCGAACTTTATTGAGATCATAGTGATCATTTTAAATAAGATTTTTTTACAGGTTGTCTGATTAATACTATTTATGATATAGGAAATTTTCAAAGAGAGGGGAAGAGTCTATTCCGGAGTGCGTAATAGTTGGAACTATGGGGAAGATGTTTCTAATTTGACTTAAATACTGATGTGATATATCATCGGAAAGCTCTCTGAGCACTGTTTCGTGTTATACACATCCTGTGCTTCTCCCCCACTTTGCCCACACGAGGGTTCATATTTTTAAATTCAGCCGACACCCTTCATGCGATATATTTTCGGGAAACTCTGTAACCACTTATTTATATTATGCACTTCCCACGCCCTTCCATCGACTTTACCCCTCTAGGGCATAACGGTTATCTCATTCCATTAGGAGATCTCCTAATAATAAGAAAATAGCTAGATTATTTTTCAAGACTATAATTTCATTCAGGCGGTATTTTTGTATGCGCTGTAATTAAACACTACGTAAATATTATGGAGGTGAATTTTTTATCTTCTAAGATGAACCAACTCCTGGATTTTCTGTGAAATAAATATTCTACAGACTAACTGAAATAATAAAACATTTAAAACTTATAAAGGAACGCTGAAGATATTTTTACAATTCTGAAATATCTAGGCTAGTTTATTACATTTTTATGATGGTATTAACTCTAAGAGAAATAATCCAAAATTTCTACATACCGAAAACAATTAAACTTGGATTATAGTTTCCAAAAGTCGTGTTTATTTAATTAACGTAAATCCAATATCAGACATATCCAGACAGAGAAAAGGGATTTATGACTGTTATGAAATATAACATATTTCAATTCTTTCTAAAATAGATTATCTGATTATGTGAAGCTATAGAACTATAAAATTTTAAGAGTTTGCTCTGAAAATTGAATGTTTCTAACTTTAATTTTGACATTCGCATTATTTTTTTAATAACAAAATAACTAGCAAAGCCATATTTTGTTTGAATTCACGAAGCAATATTTCATAATTTGAATATTTGGAAGTAACCATATTTCTTTACATTATTTTTGCATCTTTATTAAGCAAAAACGTTATTTCATGTTTTTTTTTTTTTTTTTTTTTTTTTTTTTGTATTTTTTAATTTTAGAAATGTGAATTCAGCCAAATTCCATAAATTGTTTTTAAACGACAATTATATCAAAAATAATAATTATGGTAATTACTTATCAATAGTAAATATGTTTCATTTGGTTCAATTTCCAATTATCGAATTCGAATAACACTTTACATAAAGAATTTAACAATTAATTTTATTTGTTTAGAATTCTTTTGTTGTCACTTTACATACAAAATAATAATTATATATATATATATATATATATATATATATATATATATATATATATATATATACATAAATATATAATTATTTCAAAATGCGTAAGTATCGTCTGCTTAACCCCTTGAGGGGCAAAGCACTTCTGTTCCTAAAATGTTCAAATGATTGATTGACACCGGAATTCATAAACAAATTTATATGATAGCAAGTAAAAGCTATTTTGTTAGTTACATTGTAAAAAACAAAACTTAATACTAAAATTCCGGTGCTAATGTGGCTTAAGAGAATTAAAATTAAGTGGTATATCTAGACACACGGCAGTGTGTCAGCCAAGTTCACAAAGTAAAAGACGACACACCGGCCGTGGGTTATATTACCTGAACCATTTCGGGCCACTTTTGACCCCCCAATAACTTTAATTCTATTTCACCTACACACTTGCAATTTTTTTTGTAGTGTAAGACCATCTGCTAATTTCCGAATCCTACAATTATTTTGAAAAATCTTTTACCGTTCACGAGACATTGGCGTCTAAAAACCGCTATTTTTACCACTGACTCACTGACTCACTCATAGAAATGTTTGACTACTACCAGGTGACTTAGAAAGTTGAAATTTGGTGTGAAGTTAGGTTATTGGATCTATAAATAGGAAAAAATCATAAATCACCATTAATTAAACATTAATGGTGATTAAAAGATAAATTATTGAATTACAATGGGAGTTTATGAGAATTTCACAAAATACCAGAAATAGTGCCAAGTTGGCGTCACTTTTGGCGACTATCGGAGCTAATCTCTGAAACTACCGAGCCAATTTCAAAAGTAATAGTACCAAAATAATGGTATTATCCCCGGTTCAAACATAGACTATATCTTATGCTGTGTCACTAACCAAAAAGGGTTCAGAAGCCAAAAACATTCTAAAAATGAGATTTTTGTTTTACTAAAAGGCATAGAAGCACAAAATTAGGCATGTTAATTATTTATAAGATATTAATGATAACTAATGACATTTTCTAAAAAATACCAAATTTAAAAGGGGGGGGGATGTGCGAAAAGCGTTCTAAAAATGTTCTAAATTAGGATTTTAAAGCAATCTAAGCAAACAACAAACCTATCTTAAAAGTAATAATATCAAAATGATGGTGATAGCCCTTGCTCCAACGTAGGCTATATCTCATGCCGATGCCACTAATCCAAAGGGGTAAAAGAGCAAAAAACGTTCTAAAAATGCGATGTCTGTATGTTAAGGGCCTAGAAACATAAAATTTGGCATGTTCATTACTTAAAAGATATAAATGATCACTAAGAACATTTGTTAACAAATACAAAATTTAAAAAGGGTAAAAATGCGCTAAAAGCGTTCTAAAAACTTTCTAAATAGCAATATTTAAGCAATCTTGGGAAGTTAGCGAACCGTTTCAAAATAAAGATGCCAAAATGATGGCGACAGTATTTGCTCTAACAAAAGTACTGGATAAATTACCAGATTACAATGGGAATCTATGGGAATTTGGCGAAATACCAGAAATAGCGCCAAGTTAGCATCTCTTTTGACGCGTAATTTTTGTCGTCAATTTAATGATATATCGCCAAGTTGGTGACAAACTTTTTTTGGTCGACGAGGTAATCAAGTAGTACCCAGTCACGGAAAAGAAACATCCTTATTAGTGGAATTTAAAGGAACATAAGTACTCATAATGTTAAAATTTTTAAATTTGACTGAAAAAAAAACAGTGAATAAAAGCAGGAAAAACTGTAAGACTGATGAATATTAAATAAAGTTAATTTAATATTAAGCCTATTTATTTCAAAAAGGAAACTAGTTGGATGTGTCAATCCCAAAACATTCTTCTATCTCATAAGTACATTTTAATATTAAAAAAAAAAAAAAAAAAAAAAAAAAACGTGGTGATCCCAAAGTTACCCACTATCGAATTTCCTCGAACATTTGACCTAGCCTAATGAGATTCTGGTATCCGAAAAGCCTAAAACGCAAAATTTAATTAATATTCTGAGAAAATGAGCTTAGTAGTGCCTCATGTTGGATAATTTATACTAAAACCTAATAAGCATCTATTTATGCCAAGACCTAACAGAATCTGAAATTTGATGGAATTTCGTCCATTAGTTCTTGAGATATAGTTATAACAAAAAATTTGCAAAACGTAGCACAGCAACACCATATCTTGGACAATTTATGCCAAAACGTAAAAAAGCGTCTAATTATGTTATGGTGTAAAATAATCTGAAGTTTGATGAAATTCTGTGCATTAGTTCTTGAGATATAGCTAGTTTTAAAAAACCGTGTAAAATATAGCACAGCATCACCATCAGTTGAAGGATTTATAACAAAACGTACCCATCGTGTGTCATTATGTTATATGTCATTTTGTAACAAAATCTGAAGTTTTATGAAATTCTGTGCGTTGGTTGTTGAGATATAGCTATCGGAAAAATCGTGCAAAATGTAGCATAGCTGCACCACCTGTTGCAACATTAATACCAAAATGTAATCAGCGTCTAATTATGTTATATATTCTAGTGTAACATAATCTAAAATTTCATGAAGTTCTCTGCATTAGTTCTTGAGATATAGCTATCGCAAAAATCGTGCAAAATGTAGCATAGCAGCGCCACCTATAGGGCAGTTCACACCAAAACCTTTTCAGCGGCTATGTATCTCAAGGTATCACGGAATCTGAAGTTTGGTGAAATTCTGTGCATTAGTTCTTGAGATATAGCTATCATGAAAATCATGAAAAATGTGGCATAGCAGCGCCACCTGCTGGCCAATTTACACTAAAACTTAATCAACGTCTATGTATATGAAGAGGTCACAGAATCTGAAGTTTGGTAAAATTCTGTGCATTAGTTCTTGAGGTATAGCAATCTTGAAAATCATGAAAAACGTAGTATAGCAGCGCCACCTGCCGGCCAATTTTCACCAAAAACCAATAGGCACTAATTCATATCAAAGTCTAACTGAATATAAAATTTTATTAAATTTAGAGCATTAGTTCTTGAGATAGAGTGCCCACAAATTTTTTTCTCACATACAGACAGACTCACAGACAGACGGACAGACTCACAGACAGACATTTTCTAAAAATAGTCAAAACGTGTTCAGGACCTTCTAAAATGTATAAATCCGTCGAAAACCGGAAGTCGAAAATTTTCATGAATCCAATACTTTCTTCTTGTAAACATAGAAGAAAGTAAAAACAAATACCTACTTATTTGACAAAAAATAATGATATCTTATCAAAAACATGAATGTGAAAGAAAGGTTTCGCTAATAAAAGAAATGAGATCTAACTGCAAACCAAGTTCTTTCGAAGCTCCTTAAGTCATAGCTCCTGTCATGCATAATATTCTTCAATTGCTTAAAATGATATGTTACGATACTTGTTATTCAATAGAGTGACTTGGCAAGTTTTCAGCCACCAACTTTAATTTTTGACTTGGACAAAGATCTAGTCAATCGAGTGTTTGATTAAGTATCTTGAAGTTAAGGTATTAACAAGTTAAGGAAGTGATCAACTTTAAGTTCTGATCAACTAAATAGAGAAATTTGAATAAGAGAAAGCTTGCTAAGTCGCTCTATTGAATAACAAGTAACGTAACATATCATTTTAAGCAATTGAAGAATATTATGCATGACAGGAGCTATGACTTAAGGAGCTTCGAAAGAACTTGGTTTGCAGTTAGATCTCATTTCTTTTATTAGCGAAACCTTTAACGAACTTGGCATTCTTTCACATTCATGTTTTTGATAAGATATAATATACCGGTGCCCTTCAAGGGGTTAAATGATTTTGCGTACTAAGAATTAATTGTGTATTTTAATCTTACCACTGAAAAATACTTTTTTAATAGAATGTAAATAATAAAATTTTTCCGAGTTTTAATTCATTTAAAATATGTTAGATTTTTCATAAAACTAGTTGGATATGCTTATCGCAAAACTTTCTTCTATATCATATATACATCTTAATATTTCAAAATATAGTTACACATGTTAATATAGTGCTGGTATTAATTCAATACTATATCAACTTTAATTTTCACCTTAAATATCTGCTTCAGTCAAATAATTACACGAAAAACAAGTTACAATGTGAAACATGACACTTATTAAAATCAAGTTTTCCCTTATTCTGTTATTACCAGCTCTTTTCTTTGCAAATAGCCGCCTTAAGCAAGACGCGAGCTCTCGTCTCTGCGCGAGCCGATGGTCAATAGAACTATGAAGAATCGAGAAAACGATACTGTACTATCTTTAAACATCTTAACTTAAGATATAAAACAGTACTCAATGATTGGAGGTAGACGAAACTTAAGGACGAAACATATTTAATACACAGGATTCACTACACACGACATACACATATTGTAAACACAGAACAATTAATCTAGAACTCAGATACATTATGTTCCTTACATAATTCCATGGAATGGACAAGGGGCGCCATCTACAGTTTTTCCTGAAAAGTAAAAGTATAAAATACCACAGCTCTTCCCCACTTAGTAATGAAGTCGTTCAGGAGCTCTTCGATGTCTTCTGGACCGTCTGAGTACCTGTGGAGAAGAAGTAGAATTAGTTTTTACATGTTCAGGAGCATCAACTGTAGCACCAGTAGGAACCGACGGTTTTGGGAGAACGATATCAGAGGTAGTTGAATTTGAACTCGAAGAATCAGGATTATCAAAGTCAGTTGGAGTAGGATCTGAAGTAACTGGAACATGAGAGTGAACTGTTTGCGGATCTGTGAAACTTGACTGTAAGGGTGGAAAATCATCTTGCTTCACCTTTGCATTTTCGCTTCACAAATTTTCTGTGACATTTTCTTCTGAATTTGGATCATTAGTTAAAGAAATATCTTCCCCTACATTAGCTATTTGATCCACATGCCTTTTCCAAATATTTGAACCAACTTGAACTCTGTAATGTAATTTCCCTTCTCTTGCTACGATTCGACCAATTTTCCATTTAGCTTCTGGCGTATAATTTCTTACCGCTACTTTCTGGTTGATTTCAAATTCTTTTACTTTAACTTTAGATTTCCTTGCAGTTTGCTTTTCATGAACAAAATTTGCAACATTCGGCACGATCAAATCTATGTTTGTTCTTATGTGCCGCTTTAGAAATAAAGATGCAGGACTTTCCCCCGTTGTAACATGTGGCATCTTCCTGTACTGCATAAGAAAGTTATTCAACTTCATTTGTAAAGTACCTGGTTCCGAAGCTAAGGCTTTTAATCCACGTTTGACGTTTGCACATATCTCTCAGCCTGTCCATTTGTAGATGGATGGTACGGTGCACTAAACTTATGTTTTACACCATGACTTTTTAAGAATATTTCAAATTCTTCAGATGTAAACTGCCTAGCATTATCTGATACCAAAGAAATAGGAAAACCGTATCGTGCAAAGAGAGAAGAAAGACAAATAATTGTATTTTCTGAAGTTGTACTAGGAACTATAAATACTTCTGGCCATTTACTATAAGCATCAACCACTAACAAAAGCATTTTTCCGTTAACAGGACCAAAATAATCAATAGGAATTCTCTGCCATGGAGCTGTAGGCCATTCCCAATGATGTGTATCAACTTTGGGAGGATTATTTTTCAAATTTACACAAATAGAGCAATTTCTTGCAATATCTTCAATATCATGGTCTATTCCTGGCCACCATACAAAACTACGGGCTAAAGATTTCATTTTCACTATACCAAAATGACCAAAATGTAATTCCTTTAATATCTGTTGTCGATGAATTTCTGGGATAACTACCCTACAACCTTTTAAAATACAACCATGCTGAAGAGTAAATTCTTCTTGTTTTCCGCCAAAAAGTAAATTCTTAGGAATTTCTGAACCAGAAATGAGATGCTGAAAAATTTGTCGCAAAAGAGGATCGGTTTTTGTAGCTGAAGTAATAGATTTAGCATTTAAAGGTAAAACAGAAAGTTGATTTATTTGAATGATTTCCGATTCATCAAGTCCCTCATTTGAATTATATTCGTGGGGCAAATCTTCACTACGTAATGGAAGACGCGAAAGTGCATCGACATTCCCGTGTTCAGTAGTTTTCTTATAACGAATGTCATACTGGAACGTTTGTAAATATATGGCATATCTTTGCATTCTAGCAGCTGATAAAACAGGAATACTTTTAGAAGGTGAAAAAATTGAAACTAGTGGTTTACTATCAGTAAACAAAGTGAATCTGTTACCGTACAAATATTGAAAAAAATTTTTAACACCAAATATTATTGCTAATGCCTCCTTATCTACTTGACTATACCGTTTTTCGGCATTATTCAAAGTTCTGGATACAAATCCAATAGGCTTTTCAGTATTGTCTGGCATCACATGCGAAAGAACTGCAGAGATACCATATGGAGAAGCATCCGTAGCTAAGATTAAAGGTAATTTCGGATTGAAATGGGTAAGCACTCTGTCAGAAGTAATTTCTCTTTTTATTTTTTTAAACGCTTGATCACATTTGTAAGACCAATTAAACTTTACATTCTTTTTAAGCAAATTATTCAAAGGATGTGCAATTTTCGATAAATTTGGCACAAATTTAGCGTAATAAGTTACAAGACCAAGAAATGCTTTAACCTGGGAAACATTTTCTGACTTAGGGGCATTTACAATTGCTTCTATTTTATCTGGTGTTTTATGAATACCATGGTTATCCACTTTATACCCACAATAAGTAATTTCATCTGCCATGAAGAATGATTTTTCCTTATTTATCCGAATATTATATTTTTTCAATCTTTCTAATACTTGCTTTAACCTTTGTAAATGAATTTCGTCTGTTTCCCCAGTTATTCCTATATCATCAATAAAAATTGTAATTCCCTCAATTCCACTTAAAATTTGCTCGATTTTTCTTTGCCATATAGCAGGAGAACTACTAAGACCCATTGGTAATTTAAGAAACTGAAATAATCCTTTAGGCGTATTAATAGTTAATAATTCCTGGGATTCCTCATCAACGGGCAATTGGAGGTATGCTTGATTCAAATCAATTTTTGTAAAATGAACACCACCACTTAAAGTAGCTAACATATCTTCTATTTTAGGCAAGGGATATTTTTCTACTTTCAGATATTTATTTAATGTGACTTTAAAGTCTCCGCATAAGCGTATTTTACCATTAGATTTTACCACTGGAACAATCGGGGTTGCCCACTTGCTATTTGTAACTGGTTTAATTATATCTGCTTCTTGTAATCTTTGTAATTCCACATTGACTGCAGCACGTAGTGCATAAGTAACAGTCCTAGCTTTACAAAATATGGGTGTAGCATCCTTTTCAAGGTAAAGCTCTGCCTTTAACCCTTTAATTTCCCCTACTTTATCAGAAAACAAATCAGAAAAATCATTTAACAATTCTTGTAATTTATCAGAATAATTTACAGTCTCATTAACATAAACAGATCTTAAATTATGTGGAAAAATATCGAATGCAGAGGCCCAATCTCGGCCAAATAATAATGGAAAAGTATCTTCTTTTATCAAATATAATTTTAACTTTTCTGTTTTATTTTCATAAGTAACATTTACTTCAACATAACCCACAGGTTTAAAAATTTCACCAGTTGCAGTTTTTAACTGAACATCTGGGGGAAATATTTTATAATCAGGAAAAATTCTGCGAAATCTTTTTAAAGGAACAGCAGAAATTCCCGAACCTGTGTCCAACTCCATGTCAGCTCGTGCTTTATTTTCAATTAACACAGATAATTTAATAGGATTTGCACCTGTATTTTTAATAGTTAATACATTTACTGTATCTACCGAATTTACGTGTTTTTGGAAAGTTTTACTTCTACATACTTTTCCAATATGGCCTTTTTTCTTACATATTTTACAAGTAGCATTAATAAATCTACATGAATTGGCTAGATGGGAAGTATTTCCGCATCTATAACATTTTAATTTACTTTTATTTGCTTCAGGAATTGTATTATTTATATGATTGTTGACATTTGACTTCTGACAGTCGTTAGAAAATTTCTTTGGGTGTACATTCTTTGAACTTGAAATTTTATTAATGCTGAAATTTTTATTTTTAATTTCAGAAATTTCAATATCTACATTGTGTAAGGATAAAGCTTTCTCAACTGCTTTCTCAAAAGTTAAATCGTCTACTTGCGTAATCAATTTATTTTGAATGCTTTCGCATTTCAAACCGCGTAAAAATTGTTCAAGTAAATTTTCATTTAATGTATCACCCGTAAAACAACAAAAAGTTGTATTTTTCTTTAATCTAGCAGCAAAATCTTGAACTGATTCCGACTCATTTTGGTAACACTTACGAAATTTTATTCTTTCAATAAATTTGTTGGGGGCGGGGCTTAGATGCTTTATCAATATGTCAACAATCTCAGAATATTTTAATGTTTCACATTGTTTCGGGAAACATAAATTACTCAGTAAATTATAAAGCTTAGGGCCCATGCAAGATAAAAGGGCCGCAACTTTTTTTTCCTCTTTTAATTCATTCAGAATAAAATTCTGCTCCAGGCGTTTAATATAAGCCTGAAATGTTTCTACTTTATCATCATATTCTTTAAATGAGAACATCGTATTTTTTATGCAATAAGACAGGAAAAAAAAGTACTTTAAAGTTCAATGTACTTACCACCCCCTTATTTTATAGCTGCTGATATATTCTGGAAAGCTGCTGTTACCTTGAATAGTCGTCGAACTCAAAAACGAAAGAAGGAGCCATTTCTATTTGGCGCGCCGTTATTCTTTTAATATTTTTGCGGTACAAAGTTTTATCCATACGTCGCCAATTGTACTATCTTTAAACATCTTAACTTAAGATATAAAACAGTACTCAATGATTGGAGGTGGACGAAACTTAAGGACGAAACATATTTAATACACAGGATTCACTACACACGACATACACATATTGTAAACACAGAACAATTAATCTGGAACTCAGATACATTATGTTCCTTACATAATTCCATGGAATGGACAAGGGGCGCCATCTACAGTTTTTCCTGAAAAGTAAAAGTATAAAATACCACAGATACAATAAGCGTTGTCACAGTGCTCCTTTCTCACGGAATATTTCCTAATTCAAGGAAAATTTGTTGGCTCTAACCAAAAACACACACAAAAAATTTGGCTCAATTCTGTACATATCTTTATATACTTTTTAATTGAACAATTATGAAAATATCACAGAAATCACCTTTACAGTGCCCCCGCAGATTCTGGCAGATTTTTCTTCAAATTCAGGGAGGACCCGCTTGCCATACCAATCAATAATCAAACACAAAAAATGTAGTTCAATTCTTTGCATAATTTCGTGTTCTATTTGATGGTACAATAATGAAAATGACACAGACATCTTGATTATAGTTCCCCCCTGAAGCTCTTCAAAGAGGAATGTAAGTGTAAGTAAAATGTGCTAAAACAGGAACGCAAAATAACGTCTAATCGAAAGAATTTGCACTTTTTTCGAAACTGATCGAGAAAATTCGCGAATTTGCCGCTCCTGATATACATAATTCACAATTTTTCCGCACCCGATCGGTGAAATTCGCGATTTTTGCGAAGCGGATCCACGAAGTTCACAATTTTCCATGCCTAATCGACGAAATTCACAATTTTTTTCTGTGTGATCGACGAAATTTGCGATTTTTCTTCACTTGATTGACAAAATTCACGATTTTTCCGTGTTCAATCCACGAAATTAGCACATTTTTCCGTTCTTGTTCGATCAAATACGAATTTTTCCGCACACGAACTATGAAACTGACGAAAATTGACCGACGAAATCTGCATTTTTTTCCAGGCATAAATTAATGAAATCCGTGATTTTTTTTTCTCGCGATAAACTGACGAAACTCACGATTGTTCTGCAGCCGCTCAAAGATTTTTTAAATTTTTCCGCGCATCATCTACAAAATTTGCGGTTTTTCCGCGCCCTATCAACAAAATTAGCGATTTTTCGTTCCGAATCGATAAAATTAGCGATTTTTTCGTTCCGAATCGACAAAATTCGCAAGTTTTTTGTACTCGATCGCCCGAATTCGTGCTTTTTACGGAGCCGAGCGACTATATTCGCGATAATTTCTTTCGATGGAATTGTCAATTTTTGTTCGCCATATCAACGTAATTCGCGATTTTTTTTCAATCCCAATCCACTGTATTTTCGCTTTTTACGAAACTGATCGACCATATTTGCGACTTTTTCGTTCCCGATCGACAAAATTCGCAATTTTTCCGTGCCCTCCCAAAAGCGATTTTTTCGATCCCGATAGACTAAAACCGCGCTTATTACGAAAGCGATCGACCGTATTCGGGATTTTTCTGGGCCCAATCGAGGAGATTCGCGCCTTTTTCCGTTCTTGCCCATAAAATACGCATTTTTCCGCACCGAACAATAAAATTCGCGATTCTTAACTGATTGATGAAAACTGTGATTTTTTTTCTCGCGATAAACTGGTAAAACTCGCTATTGTTCTGCAGCCGCTCAAAAAGATTTTCGCGATTTTTCCGAGCATCATCGACAAAATCTTCGATTTTTCCTTGCCCTATCAACGAAATTAGCATTTTTTTCGTTCCAAATCGACAAAATTCGCGAGTTTTTCGTACCCAATCGCCCTTTTTACGAAGACAATCGACTACATTCGCGATAATTTCTTTCCCGATTCACGAAATTGGCAATTTTTGCGTTCCACATCAACTCGAAATTCGCGATTTTTTTTATTCTCAATCAACAAAATTCGCGTTTTTTTCCGTTCCCGATCGAATAAATTCGCGCTTTTTACGAAGCGATCGACAAAATTGGGGTTTTTCCGTCCCCAATTAACGAAATTTGCGATTTTTTCGTTGAGATAGACAAAATTTGCGATTTTTCTGAAACATACAGACAAAATTAGAGATTTTTCGATGGCCGATAGACAAAACTCGCGATTTTCCAATATCCAGTTGACGATATTTTCTATTTTTCCGCGCCCAGTCAACGAAAGTCGCGTTTTTTTCGCGCGGTAAACAGACAAAACAGGCGATATTTCCGCAATATATGAACAAAATTTGTAATTTTTTCAAGTATTATAAAAAATTTAGATTTTTTTTCCTTGGCCGATAAACGAAATCTGAAATTTTTCGCGTCCGATCGACAAAATTCGGGATTTTTCCGTGCCTAATCGACAAAATTCGCGATTTTTTCATGCCCGATTTGCGAAATTTGCTACTTTTTATCGTAGTTCCCTTTTCACAAGATTTACTGTATTTTAAAATTTTTTCCTTAAATCATCTGTCAAAAGTTGTGACCCCCCCCCCCCCTGGAGGTTGCGCTGAATCCGCCCTTGGTTCCCCCAACCAGCGGATTTTTTTTTTTTTTTTTTTTTTTTTAAATTCCGGAAGGTCCAGCTGACCATAGTCAATTACCGTAAAATGGGGTGAATAGGAACAGCGGGGTGAATAGAAACGAAACTTCCTGGTCATACAAATAAATCCATTACAAATATATGTGATGATATTTTTAGTTGCCAATTTTTTTATAAGAAGGTAATAACATTAAGAGTTGGGAAATTCAGTTTTGCCATGTGGGCACCGCTATTGGGGTATATAAAAAAACTGCAAGTGGATCCCCATACACTTCATTTTTTCAACGTCTTCAAAACTTTGTATGTAACTGCAGTATTTTTCGTATTCTAAACCTAAGAGTAGGTTTTTTAATTAATGACGGACCTGTAAATGTTATGCTGCATTCAATTTCTAAACTATGTCATGAAAAAGTGAAAAATGGCTTGTAACATCAGATGTTTGAGATTTACAGGGTAAATCGGAACACGTTTTCTCTCATGGTTTATTTTTCTATACAGTAATAGTTTCATGTAATATCTGAAAACATACATATGAATGTGTATTGTAACAATATTTTGTTTGTATTAATTACTTGAAGAGTTTAAAGGTGCCAGGAAATTACTTAGTTAAACAAAAAAGTCAACACTCAATCCAACAGACATGGAAAGTACAATAAAGGAATTTTAAAATGGCAAATTACTTAGAAAAATTACACAGAATTATTCTCTGATATCCATAACTTTACATAAACATTTCAAAATGGAAAACCAATTAAAAATGAGAGGAGTGTAAACAGTACTAAGAGCTGGGGATGAGGGCATACTAGTAGATCGTATTAATACATGCAGCGATTGGGGCCACTCAATAGATTCACGTACCTAATGACTACTAGTAAAGTATAACACAGAACAGGGCTGAATTTGTATTAAATTCTAAATCTACAATTCGAATACTATTTCTTAGAAGAAATTTTGATTTTTCTTAAATTCAAAGTTGTTTTCTAATTTTAGGTAGATTTCGTATGAAATACTACTTATTGCATTCGCACCAGTTTATATACCTATCTATATATATATATATACATAAATATATCTCACTTTTTTATGGACACGATAACTTCTATAATTCTTCACTAATCTCCACCAAACTGGTACATAAAATCAAAGTGGATAAAATCTCGGCTAAGTTCGTTATTAGGTAGATTTCGTATGAAATACTACCTATTGCATTCGCACCAGTTTATATATATGTTGCGGCCAATACCCGGAGCCTGGCCAATACCCGAACTGGCCAAGCTTCCTGGCCAAAACCCGAAATACATGAAATGAATAGCGTATTTCGGGTTTTGGCCGGCCAATTCGCGAACTGGCCGAGAAGCTTTGGCCAACATCCGAACTATGATGCATACGTACCAATTTTTTTTATATTAAGATAATGTAATATTAAAATGTACAGTAAAAAGATTCCCATTGATTATATTGAAACGAAATATTTTTGTGTACCCAACTAAATTAACCAAAAATAGTACACAATTCCCTTTCAATATCGAAATTAATTGATAAACCAAATACGATGACAATTAAAATGTTAACCAGAAACTTTACTCAAGTTAGATCACGGACAGGCTGATGTCTAGACTATTTGAATTCATAGACACTTTCAACTACAATCCCTGGCCAAATTATTAGACGCACTCATATTTTCTTGTGTCGAATCATATAACAAGTTTCATAGAGATATTACTATACCAATAATTTCAATTAATTATATACATCATCTGTAGGATTATAATAAATTGAAAATATGCCAATGACTTTAAAATTATTTATTTCTGTAAATTAAATCAACAATTGCTAAAACTGTAAAACTTAAAACATGAAATTAAAAAAAAATGTCAATATTTTTTGGAGTCTTCTTTGGCGGCAATCAGTGCCTCTATTCTTCATGCATGCTGTTAGTACAAATTTTAAATGTTTCTTGCATGTGTGAGTGATCAGACAAGGATAAGTTTTTCTATGAGCTGTGTTTTGCTCGTTATGAGCTCTTTGGCCAGTTTTTTTCTTCATTAGCTCCCAAACATTTTCATTGGCATTCTTGTCTGATGAATTAAAGGGATCAGTTCAACACAGGGTATTTTTTTTTTTATCGAAAGTAGACCTTGACGGATCGTGCTATGTAACAAAAAGTTTTACCTTGCAAAAATACAAATGGTTCTTCATTTGGAAACCATCATTTTAGCTTTAGAATAAACAGATTTTGAAAACCTCTTTATATTGGTCTGGAAAATTTATTAAGAAGTTATAACAAACGAAACCCAGCTGATAGAAAATCTTATCCATATCTGGAATCGTTACTCACGCATACAAGAAACTCTTCAATTTTGTATTAACAACATGCCGCAAAGAACAGAGGCATTGATAGCTGCCAAAAGAGGCTCCAAAATTATTGACATTTTTTTGAGCTCCAAGTTATAAATTTTGCAATTTCAGCCATTTTTAATTTAATTTGTAAAAAGAAAGAGTTTAAAAGTCATATGCATGTTTTTTATTTATTATAATCCTACAAATGATGTACATAATTAATTGCAGTTATTCGCACAGTAATATTTCTATGAAGCTAGTAATATGATTCGACACAAGGAAGAGGGAGTGCGTCTAATAATTTGGCCAGGGACTGTATGTTAGAAAGGATTAAGCCGAGTGCTTATATCTATTTCGCGTATTGGCCGATCGCATCTGGCCAGTTCGCGAATTGGCCAATTGCATCTGGCCAGTTCGCGAATTGACTGGCCAATTCTAGAATTGGCCAATCATTTTTTAACGTTTCTGGCCAATTCGGGAATTGGCCGGCCAGTTCTAGAATTGGCCACTTTCGGGTATTGGCTGCAACATATACACTGCTCAAAACAATTAAAGGATATTGCAGTTTTAGGTGGATTTAGTATCTGGGAAACTTTTTAGCTGATTGATACATGATCGACAGACATAGTAGGTTATATGAGAATAAATTACACATGTTTGGCAGAAAAAAATGCATTTTATTGCGCATTTGTGTACAAAAGGAAAAAAACACAATTTGTGCATATGAGAAAGAAAGAATAAGAAAAGGTGTTTTCTTCAAAGAAAATCATTTTCATTAGGGGGTATGGTTTCCACGAGCGGCCAGCAACGTTGAACACCTTTGAGGCATGGACTCAATGAGGCTATTAATGACGAGTTGGGGTATTCTGCCCCACTCTTCCAGAAGAGCTCTTTCCAGTTCTTGGAGAGTTTGTGGAGATTATTGGCGGCCAGAGCTCGTCTTCCTAGAGCGTCCCAAACGTGCTCGATTGGATTCATGTCTGGAGAACACGCTGGCCATATCATTCGAACGATTCCTCCCTCGAAAAGGAAATCCTCCACCAGGTTTGCACGATGTGGCCTGCAGTTATCGTCCATTAAAATGAAGTTATCTCCGATTGCTGCAGCGTAAGGGACTACAATAGGTCTGAGGATCTCATCCCTATATCGGCGACCAGTCAGAGCTCCATCTCGAATGATGTAGAGGTCAGTGCGCCCGTCAATGAAGAAGCCACAATACACCAACACTCCTCCACCGCCAAATATGACACTTTCGTGCACGAACGCAGGATTATTCCTACTACCACGGTCCTTCCAGATGAAAATATGCCTATTATCCGGGTGCACAGAAAAACGGGACTCGTCAGAAAACAGAATATTGCTCCATTCATTTCTCCTCCAGTTGACATGCTCGGTTGCCCACTCCCTGCGGTCGCGGCGATGCCTTGATGTTAATCTAGCACATACCATCGGTCGGCGAGCATACAGACCTACAGCATGGAGCCGGTTTCGGACAGTCTGAGTTGAAATCGTGGTGCCTGTAGCCGAGCGAAGGTGTTGTTGGAGAAGAGTAACGTTCATGTTTCGGTGTCTCCGAGCTGTTAACGCTAAATACCGATCTTCATTGGGCGTTGATGCCCGTCTACGACCTTGCCCTGGTCTTCGGCCTGCACATCCACTCTCCAAAAAACGGTTCCAGATCCTGGAATTGACACTTTCTGACACTCCAATGGCTTGCGCTACTTCGGCTTGAGTTTGGCCCCCTTCTAACCTACCAACAATTCTCCAAGCTTCTTAATCTGTCAAATGACTTCGCTGAGACATCGTACTCATCGAAACAAAACAATCACTGAATGCCGATCATTCTTGTCTTCATTCTCTTTTATCCAGTTGAAAGTCAAATTTCATTCGCTGCCGCTGAAGCGACGTTTTTGACGTCGAACTCAAAATTTGCATACTCCACAGTTTGAAAACAGAAAAATTTGCATTTGTGATTCTCTTCTTCTATTTTCGGCAAAAAAAAATTCGTTTATATCTTTATTTTATATAAAACTTCAAATATCCTTTAATTGTTTTGAGCAGTGTATCTATCTATCTATCTACCTATCTATATATATATATATATATCACTTTTTTATAAACACGATAACTTCTATAATTCTTCACCAAACTGGTACATAAAATCAAAATGGATAAAATCTCGGCTAAGTTCGTTAATGGGCAAAATCGGACCAAGGGGGTCGGAATAGGGGGCGTTTTTGTGAAAACCGAAAAAACGCCATAGCTTCTTAATTATAGTAGATATCGAATCGGTTTAAAGTTTATATTACTTCTTAAAAATGGGCCAAAAGTTTATGCATGACAGATGTTTGATAAATTTAGAAGTGGGCTCAAGGGGCTAAAAAAACAGGGGTTTTGAGAGAAAAAAAATTCATAACTTCGTCAATTTTCAAGATATTAAATCCAAGTAAATTTTTTGTAAATGTTCTTAAAATTATCTAAAACTTTTGTATTTACAAGTTTTTGATAGGACCAACTTTTACCGATGAAAAAATTTAAAAACGAAAAGAAAAAGGGCGGTGAAAAAAGAGAAAAATCCATAACTCCGTCAATTTTTAAGCTATCAAATCTGATTAAATTTATTTTACATCTTCTCAACAATATCTACAATTTTTATACTGACATTTTTTTCATACGACCAATTCGTATGGCAAAAAGAAATTAAACAAAAATAGGAGTTGGAGAAAAAAACCCTCAAATCCAAACTCCTTATATTCTGATTCATTTTTAAATTCATTTTTGATTTTAAACGCATCCAAATGGCAGATCCTCTTATTTAGAAACTGTATAAAGTGACGCATTGATGAATTTTCTAATAACGACAGAATATATTTCAAAAAAGGCTGCCAAAAAGGGTATTTTGAACAGAATTTCCCAAAGTCATCGGGACTGAAATTGAAGGAAGTATTCAAATAAGAAATTGCGTTTTTTCTGACTCGTTTTTAAATCCATTTTTGCTCTCAAACGCATCCAATTTACAGATCCTCTTATTTAGGAACTACATAATGTGATGCATTGGTCATTTTTTTTGATAAAGACGGAATATATTTCAAAAAAGGTTACCAAAAAGGATATTTTGAACAGAATTTTCCGAAGTCGTGACTGAAAGTTTAAGGAATTGTTCAAATAAGAAACTGCTTCTACTCGTTTTTAAATCCATTTTTGCTCTCAAACGTATCCAATTTACAGATTCTCTTATTTAGGAATTATATAATATGATGCATTGGTCGGTTTTTTGATAAAGACAGAATATATTTCGAAAAATGTTACCAAAAAGGGCATTTTGAACAGAATTTCCCGAAGTCATCGTGATTTGAAAATTTAAGGAAGTTTTCACATAGCAAATTGCGTTTTTTCTGACTCGTTTTAAAATCCATTTTCGCTTTCAAACGCATCCAGTTTACAGCTCCTCTTATTTAGGAACTATATACTGTGACGCATTGGCCAGTTTTTTGATAAAGATAGAATATATTTTTTAAAATGCTGTCAAAGTGGGCATTTTGCACAAAAGTTTCCGAGGCTATCATGATTAAAGAATTAAGGATGTATTCAAACAACAAATCGGTTATTTTGTGACTCATTTTTAAATTCAATTTTTTTCTCAAACGCATTCAACTGACAGTTTTTTGTTATTTAGGAACTATATAATGTACTGTTTTGGTCGATTTTTTAATAAATTCAGAATTTATTTCAAAATATGTTGTCAAAATGGGCATTTGAGCTGAATTTTCGTTAAGATGATTCTGATAAAACCAGTTTTTGCAGAAAAATGAAATTAAAAATTTTTCATAAACGGCCAAATGAAGTTATTAAACTGGGTTAATCTCTAATCTTTTTTTTTTTTTTTTTTTTTTTTTTTTTTTTTTTGAAATGAGCACTTTTTGAAATCTACCTCCGCCTATAAGCCAAGCCGACAGGGATTTTTTAAAAGGCATATCTTTATTTGTATATAAAATAAAGGCTTGGTTTGATAGTAACTACGCGTTTCTATTCCTCCCTTATCATTATTACCTATTTTTATTAACCCTATTAAAATTTGAATTAAAATAAATAACAATAAATAATCATTTGTTCCGAACACCATTAAAAAAATAAAATATATGTATGTAAACAGTAACAAATGTTACGTTTTTGCTTAAAATGTAAAGAACAAAACAAGACCGAAGTTTCTAGCAAAAAAATAAAAGAATTAAAAAATCAATTATTGCTTTTTTTAACATTAAAGATGAAAAGTGTTCCGATTCACCCTATTTTACGGTACGCAAAAACAAAAAATTGGTTCAGTTCTATGCATAACTCCATGCACTTTTCAGCGGTAAAACATGGAAAAGGGCACAAAAACCGCTATTACAGCGCCCCCTTCCTGCGGATTTTTTTTCAAATTCAGGAAGGACATACTAGCCGTAAACAAACTCTTGCACAAAAAATTTGGTTCAATTCTATGCATAACTTCATACACTTTTCAATGATAGAATATTGAAAATGGTACAAAAATTGCTATTTCAGCGCCCTATTTGGACGAAATATTTCAAATTTGAAGGACAACCTGTTTGCCACAACCAAAAACATACACAAAAAATTTGGTTCAATTTTATGCATATCTTCAGACATTTTTTGATAGTACAATGGCGACAAACGGCCATATGGACATACGGACACACACAAACGCGGAAAGACACATATTTTCTAAAAACATGTTTATTGGAATCTCTGACCCCTAAAATGTGTAAATCCGTCGAAAACAATTTCGATTACAATATTTTCTTCTATTGAAGACAGAAAAAAAAGGGTATTTTAAAAATTTCATAAAAGAAATAGCGAAAATATTATAATATGATTAAAAGGAATGAGCACCAAAATATACGCCTTTTCCAACCAATCTTAAAAATGCATTTTATTAAAATGTATATTTTCCGCGCAAATAACATACATTTTTAGTATTAGAAATTTTAATGTTCTTCTACGGTTTGAAGTAATAATTCTTCATTTATTTTGAATAGTTAAAATATTTCGTCTTCGCAAACTGCAGATATATAGACTCCTTTCCTTATTAAAACTAGTTGGATGTGTCAATCCCAAAACATTCTTCTATTTCATAAATACACTTTAATATTTAAAAAAAAAAAAAAAAAAAAAAAAAAAAAACGTGGTGACCCCAAAGTTACCCACTGTCGAATTTCCTCGAACATTTGACCTAGCCTAATGAGATTCTGGTATCCGAAAAGCCTAAAACGCAAAATTTAATTAATATTCTGAGAAAATGAGATTAGTAGTGCCTCATGTTGGGTAATTTATACTAAAACCTAGTAAGCATCTATTTCTGTCAAGACCTAACAGAATCTGAAATTTGATGGAATTTCGTCCATTAGTTCTTGAGATATAGTTATAACAAAAAATTTGCAAAACGTAGCACAGCAACACCATATTTTGGACAATTTATGCCAAAACGTAAAAAAGCGTCTAATTATGTTATGGTGTAAAAGAATCGGAAGTTTGATGAAATTCTGTGCATTAGTTCTTCAGATATAGCTAGTTTAAAAAAACCGTGTAAAATATAGCACAGCAGCACAATCAGTTGAAGGATTTATAACAAAACGTAATCATCGTGTAATTATGTTATATGTCATTTTGTAACAAAATCTGAAGTTTGATGAAATTCTGTGCGTTGGTTGTTGAGATATAGCTATCGGAAAAATCGTGCAAAATGCAGCATAGCTGCATCACCTGTTGCAAGGTTAATACCAAAATGTAATCAGCGTCTAATTATGTTATATATTCTAGTGTAACAGAATCTAAAATTTGATGAAGTTCTCTGCATTAGTTCTTGAGATATAGCTATCGCAAAAATCGTGCAAAATGTAGCATAGCAGCGCCACCTATAGGGCAGTTCACACCAAAACCTTATCAGCGGCTATGTATCTCAAGGTATCGCGGAATCTGAAGTTTGGTGAAATTTTGTGCATTAGTTCTTGAGATATAGCTATCATGAAAAACGTAGCATAGCAGCGCCACCTGCTGGCCAATTTACACCAAAACGTAATCAGCATCCATGTATATCAAGGGGTCACAGAATCTGAAGTTTGGTGAAATTCTGTGCATTAGTTCTTGAGATATAGCAATCTTGAAAATCATGAAAAACGTAGTATAGCAGCGCCACCTGCAGGCCAATTTTCACCAAAAACCAATAGGCACTAATTCATATCAAGGTCTAACTGAATATATAATTTTATTAAATTTCGAGCATTAGTTCTTGAGATAGAGCGCCCACAAATTTTTTGTCACATACAGACAGACTCACAGACAGACAGACAGACGGACAGACTCACAGACAGACATTTTCTAAAAATAGTCAAAACGTGTTCAGGACCTTCTAAAACGTATAAATCCGTCGAAAACCAGAAGTCGAAAATTTTCATGAATCCAATACTTTCTTCTTGTAAAGATAGAAGAAAGTAAAAAAAAAAAAAAAAAAAAAAAAAAAAAAAAGACGAGAAATTTTGATGCAGCGATAATATTTTACGTATTTATTCATTCATGACTTTATTCATTTTTATTGACCCAATGATTTTATTTATTGCAAGAAAAACGCAGATTTCATTATCATTTACAAAAATAAATCCGTGTAATAGAAAAGATATTTTCAACAAAATATTCTTCTATCTCATAGGTACATTTTATTATTTCAAAAAGTAATTTCACATATATATTAATATTTTAATTATTATTTGTATTAATATTTTAATATTATTAATTCAATACTGCATCAACTTTGATTTTCATCTTAAATTTCTGCTTCGGTCAATTAATCGGAGAAAAAAAATTAGTTGGAAGTGCCAATTCCAAAATTTTCTTTTATCTCATACGTACAATTTAATATTTCAAAAATTAGTTACACATGTTATTAGTTCAATACTATACGAACTTTGATTTTCATCTTAAATTTCTATTTCAGTCAAAGTTAAGGTAGATCATGATCTATATATTTAAAAGACCTGACTGCTTTTTTAGTCATCAGCCTTGAACTTTCTACTGACCCGATTTTGATAATTATTTCTTTGAATGAAAGCTGTTTATGTGTAGATGTGCCCATTTTGACTAATTTATTTATTTCCATTTTTAGGTGCGTTCGTAATTATGTAATACGTAGCACCTATTGTTGTCGCTCAGTCCGTCCGTCCGCATATAACGACGCAAAAACTACCCAACCGAATCGTTTAAAATTTAAAATACATAATTATTACATAATTTTGTCGAGTCATTTCAAATTTTATGAAAATCGAATGCATAGATCAATTACAGGGACAATCAAAAGTATTCCGTTACATTACGGTCAATGGGGAAAAAAGTTTCAAATGCATTTTAATCGTTTGAAATTTAAAACGTATATTTATTACATAATTTTGTCGAGTTATTTCAATTGTCATGAAAATCGAATGCATAGATCAATTACAGGGACAATCAAAAGTATTCCGTTACATTACAGTCAATGGGGGAAAAAGTTTCAAATGCATTTTAATCGTTTGAAATTTAAAACGTATATTTATTACATAATTTTGTCGAGTCATTTCAAATGTTATGAAAATCGAATGCATAGATCAATTACAGGGACAATCAAAAGTATTCCGTTACATTACAGTCAATGGGGGAAAAAGTTTCAAATACATTTTAATCGTTTGAAATTTAAAACGTATAATTATTACATAATTTTGTTGAGTCATTTCAAAGGTTTTGAAAATCGGATGCATAGATTAATTACAGGCACAATCAAAAGTATTCCGTTGCATTACGGTCAATGCGAAAAAAAAGTTTCAAATGCATTTTAATGGTGTTACACTCATTTGAACATAATAGAATTGGCATGAATCTTTGAAGAATGTACTAAATTATACATTTTGTACAATCTGTGATGCAAAGAATATTTATTATTAAATTACAAGGCCACACAAATGTATACCACTAAATAATGTTATACGGGAAAACATTGTTTGGGGCGTGTTTTAATTATATTAAACTACTTCACAATTTTTGAATAAGATATACGTTAATGAAGTATAATAAAAATTACTCCCTGCACATTTACAGGAACACAAAGGTTTCGACCACTGTACTGTATCTAAAGTACGCTCTACTATATCAGCAAGATCTGAATATTTTAAAACTTCGTTATCGTACGAACGCACCTCATTTGCTACGCTTCACGTGCAATTTCTAACTTGTTTTATTTTTAATTTTAAAAGCTTTTTTAAGAAATTTCTACAAAACAGTGACAACACCTTAAGCTTTTCTCACTATAATAACAGTTCATTTTGCTTTATGGATAATGTGCATGTGACGTCACGCATCCGAAAAAGGATGTACTTCTCAACTTGTGGCTGGCAAAAATAATAATTCTTGGAGGGTTACTCACTTATAATGTACTAGCGGCCTTCGCCCGCTACGCTGGTCGGTTTATCTAAAGAAATCTTGAAGAAGTAGTTAGATAAGGTTCAGACATACATTAAAAAAAAAAAAAAGCAAGTCGATCATTCAAAAAACGTTGGGAAATATCAAATATTTACTGTAATTTTTTAAGAAAAACAAAGTTTCGAAAAAAAAATTAAATCGAAAAAAAAATTACACTGACATATTAATGCAAGGAAATTTTCCCAGAGAGAAAATTCGCCTTGAATACAATATTTCAAATTCTTTTAATTGCTTATAGGCGTTAATGCCAACATAGTGAAAAAAAATTCCATGCTGGGAATCGAACCCGGGCCATCAGTATGGCGCACTGACGTTCTACCGACTAAACCACATGGAACGACAGCCAGCTTGAAACTTTCTCATACTTAAGTAGACTGGCGAAAACATAACGATAGCGCGTTTTAAAATCGCACAGTGACATCTATTGGATTTTATATGTACTAAAAACGTTATGTACTAAAAAACGTGAGCAGCGCACCTAATAGTTTCTTTTGTTTCTTTTTGTTACTTTTTTGTCTGTTGTCCGATTTTGATGAAACAAAGCCTATACACTGCCCGGGAGTGTGCATTCTTCATTAGTGAAAACCGCATAAAAATCCATTCAGTAGTTACGAAGATAACCTCGAACAAACAGACAGACAGACAGACAGACAGACAGACAAAAAATTCAAAAAATTTTTTTTGTGTTTCATTGGTTTTCTTTTATCGCCCTGACTCCATTTTTGTCAATTATCTTCAATGTACAGACACACCGGGTCCTACTGTTTTATTATATGTATAGATTATTTCCTGCGTATAATACAATAAAATGAAATTTATTATATCGACGTGAAAATTACATATAGCTTAGAATTTTCTAATGCAGTTTAATTCGAATTTTTGCCAACAGCAAAATAAGCTGTCGTGAAAAAAGTCAGTTTAATTTACAATCATGCACATTATCTATTACATTCTGCCAATCAGGAGCTTGATCTCATCGGTAGATGTGCAATCGCATTTGAAAAAAAAATAATAATAATAATGGTTTTCATAAAATTTAATCCTAATAAAATGATTGCACATAATTATTCACTAATCGCGGTACAATACACAGATTATTTGCTAAGTAATATTATTAAGTATTATGTAAATAAAATAACAGAAAACAAACTTTAATAAAATATATAATCTAAAGCACAATTTTGTCGATGGAGAAAATGTCGTCATTCAAAAACCAGATAAATTTGTTCCATGAATATAATATACATTGTTATAGCTATGTCATTGATGATGTCATATTCTCCGACTTTTATTCCTGCATCTAAATAAACTGAACTTCTATTTATTTAAAGGTCGGTGGTGTGCACAAATGAAAAAATTTCTATAAATTGAGTCATTTCTATTTAAACATAATAAATATTTTATAAAACTAAACAATTTTTAAATAACTGCATAAATTATGCTTTTAGATAAGTGTTTTTGAAGGTGTAAATGATGTCATATTAAAAAAGGAGTAATACCTGTGATATGGCGGTATTACGATAATTCTATTTTACATATACAGTGGCTCACAAAAGTGTTCGTACACTTAGGAATTTCAACGAAATAGTGCTCTATCCATTAATTAAAATTAATATTTTAGAATGGGTATTTAAGAGTAAGATCTATGACTCATTTATAACAAAACTACATAAAATATTTTAAAAAGATAGTAAAACTTTATTTTGAAAAAATCATTAATCAAAAAACAACAAAAAATTTACCTCACAAAAGTCTTCGTACACTTTTAAAAAATCGCTGTATATTTGGAAATATTGTAATATTTCGCTAAAGTTGTACTTAAAAGGATATTATTTAACACCCACAAAAGTTTTTTAAACATCTGGGAATAGATTTAATTAGTGTTTTTTGTAATTTCTGAATGAAAGTTGATGCCTTCATCGAACATTGCTGTTTTTACTTCGCTTTTTGTTTCAATGCTGTGTTTTACTGTTCTAACTTCCAGTTATCTCTAAATATATTTTACTGGGTTTAAATTCAGAAATTGAGGTGATGTTTTTAGAACTTGTGAACAATTGTAAAGACGCTAGAGGCGAACGTTGAGAGCCATGTGCCTTGTATCATTATCCTGATCAAAAACAAAGTTTGTATCTGTTACCCATATATTGGCCTGATAATTTTAAATTGCCTTTTAAAATATTTGAACAAAGATCGTGATTTATTATGCTATCAATATATACAAAATTATCTAATCCTGATACTGCTATGCACCCTCACACAAGGACAACTCCACTGCCATGCTTTAATTGTTCCAACAAAGTTCTTTGAATTAAATTCTTAATTCTTTTTCTCCATACTATTATGCCCTCATTGGAGCCACGAATAGCATATTAGATTTAATCTGTAAATAAAACATTATTTTAATATGATTCGGGTTTATTTATCATTGATTTTACTAAAGAAAGCCTAAGCTTTTCTGTTTTTCGCCCTGACAAAGAATTTTCTACGGTCAGAATGCCTATATAATGCAGTTGGGCTTACCACTCGTCGAACAGTTTCAGGTGAAAATGAAGTAAAAACTGTTTCATTAAATTCTGTAGCAACTTTTATAGCACTTAAACGCGGATTTTTTACGACTTTCCTAATTGTAAGTATTTGATCTCATTGTGTTAACTTAGATTGACGACCTTTTCATACCTAGTTTTCAATCCATTTTTTTTTCTATAAAGCCTTTTATCGCATACCTATTTCTATAAAGCCTTTTATCGCCGTAGAATTAAAGTAACTAATTTTGCAATATTTCGAATTAATTTACTACTATTAGAAAGAAAGATAACTAATTTCGAACGCTATTAGTCGTGACATTACGATTACAAACCATTTTTAATTAATAAATAGAATATTACGGACCAATTCTGCAAAATATAAAGCCACAGCGATTTTTCAAATGTCAATACAATGCAAAAATAAAAATAAAGCGACAAACAATATTTTTAATAATGAATTTATCCGAAAATGTTTCTGTGTACGAAGACTTTTGTGGCGTGTATTTTCTGTGACATCTTCAGTTTACATTTTTAGATTTTAAAAAAATCCATTAATTTTAAACAAAAAGGCTGTGTGTTATTTAGAATAACTTGGAGATAATATAAAAAATTTCTCGACTTCATATACGAATTTAATTACAGGGAAATTTCTTTTTAGTACAATTTTTTAAAGTGTACGAACACTTTTGTGAGCCACTGTACATAATATCAAAAATTAATTAAAATCATTTCGTTGTATTAATTTAGTATTTAAAATAAAAACGAATAAAAAAATTTCTGCATATTAGCAACAAACACAAAAATTTTATTCTTTTTAATAACAAAGATTTTCTTTTCGTTGCCATAACAATAAAACTAATTTTGACAAGTTCATAGAGGCTACAAACTAATAAATAAATTAAATTTATCGCAAGTGGTGTAAATGTGTAGTGGGTTGGTTATGCAGTTTAGGGACTCCCTGTTTCTATAATAATTAAAATGTTTTATTAATATTATAATTATTGTTCATTTACCAAGCAATATTTAAACGTAGAAAAAATAAACCATGCAGATATTTTTCAATTCGTCTTCTGAGGTATCATATTAACTTCCTAAATAATTTAGTATTTAAATAACTTTTAAGGTTTATAAGCCGCAATGAAAAAGATTTGTAGCTGGAAATTTTTATTTGTATCCATATATTAATTGATTAGTGATTATTTTTAATTAGTAGATTAAATTAGAAGTGATAGTAGATATCAGTAGTAGAGAGTAGAGAGTAGATAGTAATTAGTAGTGATTATTTTTAGTAGATTATTTATTAATGCTGATTACAGAGTATTGTGTGCAATATTATTTGTCATATTTTCAGAAAAGAATGTTACTTTATATTAAGAGTTCTGAAAATTATAAGTAAAAAACTTGGCAAAATTTGGGACCATTTTCATAAAAAAAAACTTAAATTTCTCTGCGAGTACACATTCTATTTGCATAAAAATGAACATAGTTTATTTCAATAAAGCACTTAATCATAATCTAGAGTTTGAACGCTTTTGCTACATTAGTTTTGACAGGGTTATTCAAAAGATATTCATTCTTTTTTAATTTCTTGACAGTCCCCTATGGAGCTTCGGGAAAAAAATCTTCACGGAAATGTATGACTTGTACTATTATATTTATACACTAACTGTTTTGGGATAATTCCTTGTGTATTTTTCTAGATATTTAACAAAATGTCTAAAATCGCAAGTGGACGTTCATCAATGGCCAGGTAGTGTATGTATAAATTTTAAACATTATGTGTGAATTTATCTTACAGTGAAGGTCTCCATACGAACATACCTCGAAAAATCTGAAAGAATTACAGATTGTTTTTCTCATGATGAAATATATGTTTAAAAAAAAATTCGGCGGAAGCTTGATAGAATGTCTTTAGAAAAATTAAGTTTTCATTTTTTGGTGATTTTTCCTTGGTTGACGATTGAATATAATTTCAAAAATTAGTTTCTACGTCAGATATATTTTAAGAATAATTATGTTATGTTGAAACTATGTTGATGAACTATATTACTATTGTTTCAACTATTACACTTTCATAAATGTAGGAACATGCAATTTAAATTTTCCAACGTAATTTTATTTTGTAGCAATAATCTTTATTAAAACAGCATCAACGCTCGAGTTAGTATAATCAATAATACAACTTCTGTAGAATGAATTAATCTGAAAATAAATAAATAAACTCTCTTTGAACTCCATAGTATTTAGTATCAAAATACTCTTATGCAAATTTCGAACTATTAATATTAGAAACAGAATGTAGCATGCATATAGAAGTTCATTTTCTCACCAAAGCACATGTCTATAGAGGTTTCCATCAAGTGTGCTAAGACATTGAGTGCTTGTAAGTTTGCATCCTGGACGAATACAGGAGGACTAATCAATCCTACTAACCTTTAGGGGTGCTGATTACTCAGCGGCCAAATTCCCTCTCGGTAATGTTAAGTCTATGGCCATTTGATGCATTTTTACATTCAAAATATCTCCTTAGAAAATTAATATATTTAAGGTCATTTTTCAGTGTTCTCTTCTTAAAGGATGCCACCTTTTTTCTTAGTTTCTCAAAATGTTTCCACAATTTATGCTCAATTTGATATTTTATGTTTTAAAAACTGACGAACTGGAACTAAAATTTTAACACTTCATATAAAATTATGCATAGATTTTAGAAACATTCTAAAAACTAAGAAAAAGAGAGCCATCCTGTAAGAAGAAAATACTGAAAAAAGAAGTTAAAAATATGAATTTCCCGAAGAGATATTTTGGATATAAAAATGCATCAAACGGACGCATACTTAACATTACTGAGGGGAATTCGGCCACTGAGTAACTAGCAACCTTAACAATCACAAAATCTGCTCTGAAACCTGAATCAGCTCAACGGAATAAATCAAAGATTATTATTTTTTGGACCTGCAGTAAATGATGCATACATATAAATTTTAACACAATTATTCAATTGTAAATAAAAAAGTTCCAAATTCCCAAGCGAGTGAAAAAAAAATCTCGGTCAGGGATGTATTGGCTGAATCTGCCAATGCTCTGCCAACTGAGATATTTTGGACGAATAGAAGGCTAATTCACTCAACTAACCCGTAACAATCACAGATTCTGGTCAGTTATCTGAACCAGCACAACAGAATAAAACAAAGATTAGTTTTTTTTGGAACTGCAATAAATGTTGCATGCGTTAATTTTTAACAAAATTATTCAATTAGTAAATAAATCATAACAATTGTAATTTGCCAAATGGGTGAAAAATACCCAATACATGTCTGATTCGAACCCTTTCCAAGACTTTTTTTACTCATTTGGGAATTTACAACTGTTATGACGACTTTTAGTACTTTTAATCATGCACTGAAGATGAAGTTTTTAAAATTCTGAAACAGCTGTGTGCTAAATGCATTTAAAAATTATTTGTGTTTCTAATACGTTGTCTATTTGTAATTTAATATATTGGCTCAATGCTCCATTAATATACAGAATGTCCCAGTATTATAGACCCAATATTTCGGGGACATCCTGTATATTAAAAAATATGTAACTAAAAAGATACAAACTCAATTATTTAAAATCAATATCGGAACAGATCTACAAAATGATGATTCAAATCGACACAGTATTTTGCAAATAATCTACCACAATCATTATTTATAATAATAAAAATCTATTATTGTAGTTATCCATTGTTTACTACTTTTAATAGAATTTTTTTTACTTTGAAAAGATAAGTAGTATTTAATGCTTTTACCATGTTCACATCATATCATAACAGCGACTCAAGAACAATGGACTCTATCGTTTTAAAATTCGTTTTCGCTTTATTATTTGCATAATAAAATAAAAGCTTTTTATTTTCCAAACTTTTAAAAAATTTCTATAAAGGCACTTGGGAAACATTTTAATGATTATTTATTTATATTGCTATTTTTTAAAGAGATTCTTAAAAGATGTCGAGCAAAATTATTAAGCTGACTTTACTAATATTTTTTACATTCATAAACATTCTACTTTACAATATATATGAAATGCAAGTGGGAGTTTCCTTCCGGTTGTTTATAACTTGGGTTATGTGCAACTGATTTCGACAGAAATTGCACTGTCAGTTTGTTAATTTTTCAGGGAAATACATAACACGTTATTTTACATTGATTAGTTATAGAATTAAAGGGACTCTTCATTCACTTGAAAACATCCATTTTCTAATATAAACCTATGGACAGGTAGTTTTCAAATTTATCATTTAAATTTGATTATTTTAAAACCTGTTTTTTTTTTCTTCTTCTTCTTTCTTTCTTTCTTCGTATAGCTGAAATTGATCTCGAATATGTTTTTCTTTTACTATTTCAATTTCAATTGCAGCTTTTTGATAAAATAAAGGTACTTTCATTTTTGGAGCCAAATTCTCAAATTTATTTATTATAATTATTATTATAATTATTTGTTATTGGTGTTTTAGTTTTTCTTGGATAACCAAGCCTATTCCAATATAAGAAGTATCAAAGTCGAAGCACTTGTTTTGTTTATATTCATTAAATAGTAACTTTTTTTCTGAAAATCAGTGAATAAAAAAATGACAATTTGTAGAAAATCCCTTATCATTTAGCTGCTTTTGGAGATCAATTCAAAATGAGCTCACTCTATCGACGATATCTTTCTAAATTTTCCCGATAATTGACTGATTTTTTTTTTTTTTTTTTTTTTTTTTTTTTTTTTTTAATTTTATGAGTTCTCCATACAATTGACCTCGAAATTATGATAAAAAATATATATATTGTAGGCGCATGCACAGATATTATTTCATATAACTGTTCATATTTTATAAAATATTTAATATATTTATATTCCATAATGTTTCTACAACATTTTGCCAATTTTTTTGAAACTGGTGTTAAATTTAGCAGAAAATCCTGCATGATATGAACTATAAACGCACAAAAATTTTTGGAATATAAAAAAAAGAAAAAAAATCACTACTTCTCCATGAATATTCATGCTATTCTTACAAAAAAAAAAACAGTAAATATATTGTACAGAATCCCTATAATGTTTATTCTATAAGTAAATCAAACAAAAAACAATAGTGAATTTTCATTGAAATGAAAATTTCAAATGTAGGCAGATACCTTAAGGTTAAATGGCTAATCTTCAATAATCAAATTTTTTAAAAAATCTTGAAAGGAAATTATTTTTTAAACCATGAAAATCCATAAATCGAGATACAGTTCTTAAACAAATTGTATTTGAAAGTAGATTTTTGTTTTTATTCATCAGTGGAACAATTTTAAAAATGTTTAGAAGTTTATTAATTTTCAATAAAATGAAATTGATTGCTTGGTAAATATCCCTAAAAAAGAATAACATATATGAAATTAAAACTTATTTCTATTAAATAAATTATGTTTATCTTTTAATTTAAGAATAGTGGATACGTAATAGTGCTGTAAAAATAACGACAAAATGAATACCCGTATGGTATCATTATTTTCGATCTCTCTACCCGTTAGAAAATATTCGTTACGTTACTCGTTATTTTCGTAGCTGTTCAGAAACAAAGTATTAACGAGCATCGTACATACTACAAAATGCAACAACTCGTATTACATTCCGTACATAGCAGTCTTTGAAAGAATTGGTTACCGCTGTGCTTGTAATGTGCTGCCATCTATATGTAAAAAAATTATGTAATATGCTATCTTAACAACATTTATGAATCGTTTTTTGTATTTATAAATAAAATGAGAAACGTTTCAATTGCTTGATGTCTGAATGGAATCTGTAAATTATACAGGGTGATTCAAAAAAGATGGGAAAATTTTTAAGGGTTAATAGTACACATCAAGACAAACAATATTAAATAGGAAACCAAGGGTCCCAAGCGTTTTCCAAAGCAGATAGCCGCCATTAAAGTTTAGGGTCCAAAATTTCAAATAAACATAAAAAACGGAAAAATTGGTCGATTGATTTGAGGTTTTCACTAAACTATTCTTTATGTTGGTATTTTCGTGAAAATAAATTATAAAGATAAATTCCGAAAAATGTCGATAGAGGGTGCTTTAGACTTTGGAGTAACGAACAACTGTTTTTTTTTTTTTTTTTTTTTTTTTTTTTTTTTTTTTTTTTTTTTTTTGCTGTTATTTTTTGTATCTCATTAAATTGTTTCACAAGCCTAGACTTAAACTTAAATTTTGAGCTCAAAATCTGAATAGTTGGGAGTAGTTAAGTAGCTCAAACTGAACTGTGTTCAGAGGGTTCAAATTTCAAATGATTATAAAAAACGGAAAAATTGGTCGATTGATTTGAGGTTTTCACTAAAACTATTCTTTATGTCGGTATTTTATTGAAAATAATTTATAAAGCTAAATTTTAAATAATGGCGATAGAGGGCGCTTCAGACTTTGGAGTTACGAAAAACTATTTTTTACCGTTATTATTTGCATTTCGTTAAATTTTTTTAGAAGCTTAAACATAAATTGGTCGATTTGTTTCCGGTTTTCGATAAAACTATTCTTTATGTCATTATTTCCTTAAAAATAAATTTTAATGATAAATTTCTAAAATTTTCGTTTGAGGGTGCCCTTAACTTTAGAGTAACCAACAACTATTTTTAAACGTTACTTTTTCTATCTAATTAAATGCGTGCAAATGCTTATACTTAAATTTTGAGCTCAAATTCTGATTAGTTTTGAGGGGATAAGAACGGCAAACTGAACTGTGTTCAACAGTTGAAATTTTACTCTCCCCACCCCTCGAACACAGTTCAATTTTGCGCTACATAATTACTCACAACGATTCACATTTTGAGCTCAAAATTTAACTATAAGCTTTTACAAGCATTTATTGGATACAAAAAATACCAGTTAAAAATAGCTGTTGGTTACTCTAAAGTTTAAGGCACCCTCTAACGGAATTGTTTGAAATTTATCTTTAAAACTTATTTTCAAGGAAATACTGGCATAAAGAATATTTTTGGCGAAAATCGTAAACGAATCTACCATTTTTTTTTTTCCGTTTTTTATGATAACTTGAAATTTGAACCTCCCCACCCCCATTGAACACAGTTCAGTTTTCTCTACTTAACCACTCCCAACGATTCATATTTTTTGCGCAAAATTTATGTCTAAGCTTCTAAAAAAATTTAACGAGATGCAAATAGTAACGGTAAAAAATAGTTTTTCCTTACTCCAAAGTCAAAAGCGACCTCTATCGTCATTTTTTGAAATTTAGCTTTATAATTTATTTTTAATGAAATACCGACATAAAGAAAAGATTTAGTGAAAACCGCAAATCAATCGACCAATTTTTCCGTTTTTTATAATCATTTGAAATTTGAACCTCTGAACACAGTTCAGTTCGTGCTACTTAACCACTCCCAACTATTGAGATTTTGAGCTCAAATTTTAAGTTTAAATCTAAGCCTGAGAAACCATTTAATGAGATGCAAAAAATAACGGCAAAAAACAGTTGTTCGTTACTCCAAAGTCTAAAGCGCCTTCTATTGACATTTTTCGAAATGTATCTTTATAATTAGGATGAGCGAAGCGAATCCTCTACTAGGCCACTCAAATTACATTTTGTCGTACACTTTACAAAAAAACTATTCAATATTTTAACTTCAAATTAAACACAAAAATAAATTATGATCTGTAGATTTGCACAATATAATTTTTTTACAGTAAAACGTTAAAAAATTTATTATTTTAATTAATTTATTTTACATGCATTTCCAATACGGACGCATTTTAGCAAATAAATAAAAAATGAAACGCGTATATTCTCAGAAAAAAATATAAATCATGGAGTTAGTAATTATAGATAGAATCATGATTAATTTAATAAATAAAATATATTTTCATTATTCAGCAAAATCGTTTGCACAGATGACACTTAAACATTTAAAAAAAATGATATTGTGGATTTTTTTTTTTTTTGTAAAGTGGCAACAAAAGAATTGTAAACATATAAAATTAATTGTTAAATTTGTTATATAAACGAAAAATTAAAAGAATTGAAGCCTGAAGTTGTTGCCTCGATTCAAGCTCTTTATAAATGTACTAAAGCAAAGTTGGCCGATTCAGAAACGACAAACTGACTTTAAGCATTTCTTACTTTATCATTTGGATCTAAAGTAATGTTACGTTCTTATTTGTGGACCGAAAAAGGTTTAGTGAACGGGACTTCAGACTTTGTTGTACGTAATAAAGAAAATCACAAGCCACCAGACCAGATATCGCGAATAATCATGGATAAATTTGAATACTACAATAATTTAATTTATAAGAATTGGTACCAATTCCCCCAATAATTAAATTCTGGAAAAATGGAAGCATAAATTGCTCAAGGAAAGAATTTCTTCTGCAGTTAGCTTTTGCTGTTACAATTCATAAATTCCAAGGTTTAACATTAGATGAAGCAGTTGTAGATATTGAGGATATATAGGCACCAGTTGGCTTAAAAACGTACGTAACGTTGTCGAGAGTGAAAATCCTTCAAAATTAAGCATTCAATAGAAATTTTCCTTACGAAAAATTCTACAATATCAAAAATTCATACATGTATAAAAACGAAGAAATTAGGTAAAAAAGTTTTACAGTTAAAAATTCATAGTATCAACGAGAGCAGATTTCAAATGTTTTTCCAGAAAATAGGATTTTGACGAAGTAACTTTCTTCAAGTTCTCTTCAAATATATTATTCTAAAATAGCTACCAAAGATTATTTGATGTTAATTACAAAGATTGGAAACATGCATATTTCAAACAACTTTAAAAAACACCAGTGGTTACTGGAAATTGTAAAAACATCTTTAAAAGAGCTTTTAGTTGAAAATTTAAAAATATTTTGTAAAAGTTTGCTTCGAAAATATTTTATTATGCCAGTCTTACACCATAAATAAAAAATTAAAATTCGCCAAAACATAAAATAACGTTTTTGTTTAATAAAGATGCAAAAATAATATTAAAAAATATTTTTACTTTCAAATATCTGTTTTATAAAATAATGCTTCGCGAATCCAAACAAAGCATGGCTTTTGCTAGTTTATTTTCAAGAAAATACCAACGTAAAGAATAGTATTAGTGAAAACTGCAAATCAATCGAACATTTTTTCCGTTTTTTATGTTTATTTGAAATTTTGGACCCTAAACTTTAATGGCGGCTATCTCCTTTGGAAAACGCTTGGGACCCTTGGTTTCCTATTTAGTATTGTTTGTCTTGATGTATACTATTACCCCTTAAAATTTTTCCCATCTTTTTTGAATCACCCTGTATATTTTTAGGAATACTAATGGAAAATTCTTCTATTACAAATAAAAATGAATTGGATAAAGTATCAGAAAAATAGTCACTTTCATTTTACGAATAACTTTCAATATAATAATTGATCATGAAGTGATGTGACCCCCCCCCCCCTCTCAAAGAAAAAGTGTCATGATTCCCCCCCCCCCAATCTAAATTGAGGGCGGGATCCGCTTTTGCATATAATACTTTTATATAATACTTTTGTTATTCTTTAGAAAACAAAAGTAATCGTAAATACTAGCAGGGCCGTGCGAAGTGGGGAGGGCGAAGGGGGCGGTCGCCCCGGGCGTGGATATAAAGGGGGCATCAAACCATCCTCATTTCTTTCTTCCTTTATTGTAAAAAATATATATAAAAACATATTGGAATTTGTGTGTGTGTGTAAAAAAGACATACATTTTCAAAGTAGGATATTGCTCTTTCTTTGAATTCGAAAGGGACTGCAAACTGTTTTACTGAAGTGTTAAATACGTTTTTTTCTACATGTGTTTTTAAGATCCCCTTTGCCAAAATGTAAATGCAATGTTCTTTTATATTACTTAGTTGTTAAAATTAATCCTTTTAAAATTCCAAAATAAATGCAAAACATGTATGTAATAGTATTTATTTGTGTTTTTAAACTTTATAATTTTGTGACACCTGTTGCAAAGAGAAATGGTGGTGGTAGGGTGTGTGGGGGGGGGAGGGGGGGGGGGCGCAAAACACAAAACTTCGTCCTGAACGCAATTTTATTCTCCGCACGCCGCTGAATACTAGTACATATACATTCGTTGTTTTCTCTAATTTTCAGAGAGTTACTTTGTCAGTTTTAACTATTTTTTAAACTATAAATAAAATCTATATACCTGCAGTGATTTAAAATTTCGTAAATTATAAACCTGGGCGTTTAAAATACTTCATATGAAATGTAATGTCACAATATTGCAGCAAATCTACATATAGCTATACCATATATAAGCTAAGCTATATACTGTACATGAGATTACAATTCGTTACCATTACCTAGGCCCATAATGAAATTTTGTTAAAAACCTTTTTGTAACAGAAATTTGAATAAAAATGCAAACAATTGCAATATAAGAATAAATAAATTCATCCTATGAAAGTAGAATTCTATTTTGAATGGAAAATTCTAAGATAAATTTCCACGAAAATTATACAATGCAATTTCATCTGATAAGACGGAAAATTTGTCTAAGATAAAATGTTTTTTCTCGTGATTCTATTTCAATAAGTATATTATTGTATATATTAAAAAGAAAAATAGTAATTGAGTACCTTAATAGAGATGTCTATTCTTTTGAAACCAGTAAAACATGAGACAACGAAACCTCCCTATAACGGACACTAAAATTAAGCAGCTCTCGAAAACTACTTCAAAAACTTCCCTCCAATTCCATCCGCACATTATTGGAGAATGAACGAATGATAAAGAGATGAAACGACTAAATGAAAGAAACTTAAGCAGGAACAACCAACACCGACGCTATGTAATAGCGTCGGTGTTGGAACAACTGATTTCCAGTCTTAAATCCGAATACCAACTCTCATCTTTCCCAATCAGACTACCGGCGCCATTCTTGAATCACGAAATACTGGGAACGTATGATGATTGTTTCATCTAGTTTTGCAGTACATTGATGCCTAACGACTAACTACTAAAATTCCAACATAACGATTCGGTATCTCGTATTAGGAAGAATACCCGTTTCTCAAAAACGAATACGTGCAGTTTGCAACAGCTCTAATACGTAATGTTTATGACCAATTCAAGTTGAGTGAGAAAATTTCAAAATTAATGCCAAAAATAAAAACATACACATTTATGATTAACGACTGAAATTTGAAATAATATGCTTTTGCCTCTGAATCTTTTGTATTAAGTGACACTAATTTTTGAAAAATATTGCACATAACTGCATTGTAATGTAAAGGATCCTTGAAAGATTTGTATCAGTAATTCAAATATAATTTTATTATTATTATTTTCAAGATAAACTTTAACTTACATTAAAAAAAAAAAAAAAAAATCTAATAAAGAAAAATATTATTGAATGAATAATATATTTATCACTTTCAAAATTAGGCATGATTATCAAAATAAACTTTCAATGTTTAATGAAGCATTGAATATTTATAAAAGCATAAAAAAGACTTTTTATTGAATGCTCATAAAAGAGTGCGTTTTTATTTTTACTTTTCTCAAGTTGTTACATTGTTTCATTAAAATGTACTAGTATATTTAAATAAAACTGAAATACTGGACAATCACAAATCATTCATCTCTTAAAATGAATACACTTTTTGGTTAATACTGATTAAATAAAATAATAGAAATAAAATTTAGAAATAAAATAATAAATTATTATTTTATTTTAATAATATTTAAATAAAAATTATAAATAATTTGTAAAATAGTGAATTAATATATTTAAAGTAAAATAAATTTGGAATATTCCAACATGAAAATGTGCTATCAACCAAACAATGAGAAATTCATAAGTATAAAAAAAATAAACCATAATAACATGAATGTGAGGAGATAATTACGCATAGAAACAATCCAAAAAGAATTGATTAGATACGAGCATAAGATTCTCACAATATTCACAATTGTAAGGTAGAAATAATGCATGAGATAAATAAAATTTCTTATAAATGAAAGAAAAATGACAGACATTTCCTATAATGGAAGATAACATCGGGATTTTCATTGTATATTTTATTCTTTCTCTATCATCATTTAGCAGGGTTGCCACTCAAATCTTGAAAAAAAATTCTCTGTGTTTTCCCTGTACTGCAACACACGTTTATTCTATGTTGAGTGTAGAAAAATATATGTGTGTATGTATGCTAATTAGGCATCTTATAATTTACCATTACCCAATTAATTGAACAAATATAATACATTATATGATATAAGCAAATGGAAAAACCCTTTAAAGTTGTTACACTTATCCCAAATTTTAAATTAATAATAATAAAAACAGTAAAACATTCAAACATTCTGCTAAAATATACTTTGAAATATTTGTAAATGAATATTAAAATATCTAAAAACTTTGTATCTAATAATTTTAAGAATATGACATTTTAAAGAACCTTACCTAAAAATCAATTATCTTATCACAAAAATTGCAGAAATAAAAAAAAAAGAAAAGAAAAGAGGAGAAGCTACATACTTTATGAATTCAACTTAATATTTATATTAAAATAGAAGACATATAAAATATAGGATAACTTTGATACACAACACTTGTTTATTTTTTATCTTAAAAATATCGTAAGACAATATTCAGCTTTCAAAATAAAAGCTGGAAAAAAAAAATAAAAAAAAATAAGTTTGGATATAGTAGGTAAAAAAATTTCCTGTGTTTTCCAGATTTTTTAGGATTTTTTCAAAATTCCCTGGATTTTCCGTTTTGAGAGGGGATTAAAAAATTCACTGTGTTTTCCCGGTTTTCCAGGTTCTCCAGGTGGAGTGGCAACCCTGTTTAGTGTTGAATTTTAGACAGACATAGCAATCTTGTACAGTAAAACCCCAGATATCTGAAAAGCATGGGACCGAAGAATTTTTGGTTAATTGGGGTTCCATAGGAATTTTTAAATAACCAGAAGACTTATGGTGAAAACTTCTTTGGTGAAAAGCTGTGCTTGTAATTTAGAACATAATTATAATAAAAATGTTGTGGTACCATATTGAAATATTAAATACTTACTGAAGTTGAAGAACAAAAGAAAATCATAATATATTTTGTGAAAAAAAAAAAAAAAAAAAATGAAATGTTGTGTGTTTATCTAACAAAAAGATGAAATTATGCAATGGACCAAATGAGAAAGTGGACTTTGTTTATTTAATAAAGAATATACTTTTTTAATATTATTTCTACCAGTGTGCAATAATACTCTTTCAAGGTTTTGATTTTTACTTATTTTGCTTCTAATTTTTAAAACTAATTTGCATTTAAACAGCTCTTTAATATAATAAAAATGATTCAGAATTGTTTATAGCTAAAACTTACAAGTAAAATAGTAATTATAAATCAAAATATGTTGTAAGATATCATTTAACTTTGGTAAAAATCATTCTGACAAATTTTTCACATTTAAAATGGCCTTTAAGGAGTTTTAAGGTATTTTGGTTAAACCGATTTTCGGATAACTGGGGTTCTACTGTACTAAGAAGCTATTTTGAATATTAAGTCAGTGAGAGATTGGGCCTAAAGAAAGATAGTTTTACATCCCAGTTTTGTTATTGAACATATTTAACAACAAAATTGAAACTTGCATAATAGATCAAAAAGGAAGAGATCATCTTACAAAACATTTGCCTTAGAGATGATCACAAAGTTCATGAATAAATAAACAAAATTGTTTGTCCGATGCATTGAATGTCCTGTATTAAAAAGTTCATATGTACCTGTCATTATATTAATAACACTAGAGGTTAAAAAAATACACCATCATTTTCACTTTAATTGCATATGTATTTAGTTCTAAATGTTGCATAATTCTAATTTTCACTCCATTGAATATTTATAACAAAAATGGTACTTTGAAATAAAATTTATTCCAAAATATTAGCTTAAGTTTATCAACCTTCAATTATACTTTTAAATAATTTGCAGATATGAAATTTCTTATTTATGCAGCTTTTTAATGAGTAATACAATACCATTACAATAACATAGCATGATTAAAAAAAATAAATAAATAAATAAAATAAAAATAAATCCATTTTACTAACAATTGTTGAAATTACAGATAAGACAATATCAGCCCATTTGCAACAGATAATTTTAAAATGTGAGTCATTCTTTTATTTGCATACATCGGTAACAGTTAATGGCAATGTTTGCAAACATTGAGTGCATTGACTTTTCGATCATTATTGTATAAAGCGTAATTTTTTTAGTACAGTAAAATAAACACACAAAAGCAAAAAGAAACTGTCAAGGTTATCACAATTTGCAATTTTTAACATTTAATATATATATTTTGAACATTTTTTTAATATTTTTAACATTTAATATTTTTTAGAAGCTATCCAAAAGCACTTTCTTCAAGTTTGTGCTAATATAATTTCATCAAAGCACCAGTTGTGTGTTTATCTTCTCACAATAACTCTTTATAAGGGATCATATAATTATATCTCTTGATATCAAAGGATAACAACAACTACTTTTTATTTTGCAACTATACAGCAAACTTGATTTAAAACAGGTTTATTGCTAAACTCACATTTTCAAAACCAAATCTTGTAAAGAATAATTCTTATTCCTGCATGAATTTCAACACTAAGTGATGATTTTCAACAATGATACAATTAAAAAAGACAATAATGTTTTAACCTTTTCCGGCATAGACAAAATCTGTTAATAAAATGAGAAATTATTGACTGTCAATGGAATTCAAAAATGAATTTTTTAAATATTTTGAAATCCTTAATTGGTGCTGTTTGCAAGTTTCGAATTGAAATTAGGTATTCCAGACAGTGCAAGTGTGCCGGAAAGGGTTAAATTATAAACAGGCAATTAAACCTATTTTTTGAAAATGAGGTACATTGGATATAACATTTTGGCTGAAATTTTTTCACCATAAAACAGGAATTTTATAATGAATTAGATTATAGGAGTATCATTGATAAAATATTTCTAGAAAAATAATTAGTATAGGCATAATTGAAATTATAAAAGAAAGTTTTAAAAATGTGTAAACAAAATAGAGCATAAAACTACACTTATGAGTGATATTTTTGAAAAAGTATCACCATTTTTTTTTGGTAAGAGAATCTCTGTGATTTGATAGGAAATTATAAATACTGCACTTGGAACTACTATGAAAAATAAAAGCACAAAAAGTAAAGCACACAAAGACATTTTTTATGTGTATTAACCACAACTAAAAATTCACACAATTGTATGAGAAATATAAACTAAATTATTACAATCTAAGCAAAAAATGTATAAATATAAGGACCAGAAAGTTATAGGTTACACTCTGATTGCTAAATGTGCATTTCTCATTTAGTAGGTTACTTCATATAATATTCACATACAACTTAAAATGTAATAAAAATTAACAATTTTTAGAGCTGGTGAGTCTATTTTATTATATATGTCTTTACTCCAATAATAGAGAAAATGCGTGCCAAAATTGTGCAAATACAGTCGAGTCTCTATATAACGAAATCCACCGTTCCAGTAAAAAATTCGTTATATAGAGAAATTCGTTGAATGGAGAATGATGTTAAAAATCGTATTTAATGTGTGAAATTTGAACAAATATTATTTTTGATCTTTTTAATTAAGAATTTGAAATGTTTAATTATAAATATTAACCTAATATTCTCTTTCCTAATTATTTAAGCAGTTTCAAAAAAGAGAACAGACATTTATTTGAAAGCTTAATGAAAATCAAATAAGGAAGACTTACATTAATTTCAGACAAAGAAATCTGAATTTTTTGTTGTTTTGATTTTAAAATTGTTACGCTCTCAAAAAATTGCTCAAATTTCAGCAAGGAATAAAAATTTATAGTTAACATTTTCCTCCATTTGAAAGCCTCTCTTATGTGCCTTTTATTGATTCTTCTCTGTGTATTATATGTGTAACAATCCAATTAACTCTATTTTGAGAAAGATGTTGAAAAGTGTGTGGGAGGTGGGATGAACTCGTTGGATTTAAAGAACAAAAAGTGAAGTAATATTTAAAAAAAAAAAAAAAAAAACTTAGCACTGAACGATAAATCAAAAATAAGTATGGAAAATTGATTCCATATGGTTTCGAAGCTTTTTTAAAACTGAACAAATTAAGACCAATTTATGAAAAGATTCGTTATATGGAGATAGATATTTCGCTATATACAGACTGTTTTTAATGTACTCATGCGAAAAGAGGACTGTTCCTACTAAAAATTCATTATATAGAGAAATTCGATGTATGGAGTTTCGTTATAGAGAGACTCGACTGTATTTCAAAATTACACAAGTATAAAATAGTTTGGGTGTATTAATCGTTTGACGATTAATACACAGCACTATCGCGCTTCCAGATTTTGGAATGAAAACTAATTAAAATGCTATTAATGTTAAAGACACAGTTTTGTTATGAAAAAATAAGAGCGGCAAAATATTTGCTCATGCACAGAGATAAAAACTTGTGCTGAAATAACAGGCCAATAGCGCCACACGGCTTGTTTGACTTGAAGTCTGGAAGCGTGATAGCGCTGCATAGTCATCAAACAGTTAAAATAATTTTTTTTCGCATTGTATAAATTGCAGAAAAAAAAAAAGAGAGAAGAAATAAAAAGTTGTAATAGATTTTTTGCATAACATAAACATTTTACAAGAAATGCAGTATGAGTAATTGGTATATTCATTATTGCAATAATTATGAGAATTTAAAGATTTCTTTCACATGAAAGTCTCTTTGATTGACCAGGATAGCAGTCAATGTAGTTGGATAAAATTGCTCATATTATAAAACTTCTATTAGCGGCTATAATTCAGTATTCCATACAGATGGAGATTGTAATAACACTGCACTTATTAATTACACCATATTATTTATTACATTTTATTATTTATCAATTTCAAACAGATTTATTTTTATTTGAAATATTTAACTGAAATCTCAGAAAAAATGAGCTATGATGTAATTTAGATACATAAAATGCTTATTTAGAATGATATGAATATTTAAAATACATTTTTAACTAAATATAAAATTCATAATTCCTTAAATATATTTTTTATTATTAACTTAAAGATAAAAAGACTAGAAAATAAAAGTAAAAAATATGACATAGTGAATGTATGGCACAAAAATGACTAATTAAACTTAAATGACTACAAACAAATAAAAAAAAATTGACTAGATATTTACCACATATCCTAAAAATGTCAGATTCATTTGAAATTTCGTATTATTTTGTATAAAATTCGTGCCACTTAAATAACATTCTGCTTCATAAATTTTTCTAATTTACCAAATACATTGGAATAAACAATGCACTTAAATTGTATGATTTTTCACATTCTCGTATATATGATAATTAAAATATATGTATGATAATTTAAAAAAAGGAATTAAAAAACATAAAAAATATATTGATGATCACATTTAATTAAAAATATTATTTTAAAAATACTGTGCAGGCACTTCAGAAGAGATAAAACTTATAATACAATATGATACAAAAAATATCATTTTCATGCAACGTTATATCCTAATTTATCAAGGTTTTTTGTAACAACATTGAACAGAACATTGACAAATCCTTGGGATCTCACTCTGGTAACTGAAATAAAAAAGAACAAAAGAAAGATTATAACAAATCTATATAACAAAGTTTAAAGCAAAATCATAAAGCACAGTTCAACATTATAAAAGCAATAGTTGATATGATGTAACATGATTTAAAAATTACAGTAAAATAAGATCGTTAAGGATACTGGTTAGGCCTGGTGAACAAAGCATGGTTGAACCTAATTATTCGAAAATGGCTTTAATTTTTACGATGGCTTCCAATGTTGTATAATTAAATCAGATAAGGTTCTTGAAACTGCTGGAAATAAAATATGGTTGTAAAATTTGAGACAGAAACCCCTCAAAATTTATCTGAAAAGTATAAAACATTCTAACCAATGCTAAAGTGGATAAAATACAGTTTTTCAGAAAAAAATAAATACTTGGAAAAATGTGAAATGTTACTTTGAATTGAGAGGAAATGAAGGAACTTGGGACAACAAAAGATGGCAAAAAATCCTTTAAAAAATATATTAGGATAAAAATGACCACTAACAGGGACAATAAATCAGACACGACTCACTTGGTACTGACTGAAAAACATAGATGGTCAGCAAACTCAAAAAGGCTGCCAGTCTTACTGACAACAGAGTGAAAAAACAGGTTTCAGGTATTATAAACGTACACCTCAAATGGACGAATGAGAACATCATCAGAGCATGATGACATGATCTAGAAAAGATGGCTGCTGTGCAACTGCTCAAATCCCCAACGAATACCAAGGGGAAAGTAAACAAGTTGAAAATTGCATGTGAACGTAGCAAATGAGGTGCGTTCGTATGATAACGAAGTTTTAAAAATATTCAGATCTTGCTGATATAGTAGAGCGTACTTCGGATACAGTAAAGTAGTTGAAATCTTTTTTGTGTTCCTGTAAATATACAGAAAGTAATTTTTATTACACCTCAGAAACGTATATCTTATTCATAAAATATGAAATAGTTGAATATAATTAAAACACGCCCCAAACAATGTTTCCCCATATAGCATTATGTAGTGGAATACTTTTGTGTGGCCCTGTAATTTAATAATAAAAATTCTTTGCATGACAGATTGTACAGAATGCATCTTTTAGTATATACTTCATAGATTCATGCCAATTCTATTATGTTCGAATGAGTGTAACATCATAAAATTGCATTTGAAACTTTTTTCCCATTGACCGTAATGTAATGGAATACCTTTGATTGTCCATGTAAATGATCTATGCATCCGACTTTCATAACATTTGAAATGACGCAATAAAATTACATAATAATTATATGTTTTAAATTTCAAATGATTAAAATGCATTTGAATTTTTTTTTCCCAATTGACCATAATGTAACGGAATCCTTTTGATTGTCCCTGTAATTGATCTATGCATCTGATTTTCATAACATTTGAAATGACTCGTCAAAATCACGCAATAATTATATGTTTTAAATTTCAAACGATTAAAATGCATTTGAAACTTTTTTCCCCATTGACCGTAATGTAACGGAATCCTTTTGATTGTCCCTGTAATTGATCTATCCATCCGATTTTCATAACATTTGAAATGACTCGACAAAATTATGTTATAATTATGTATTTTAAATTTCAAATGATTCGGTTGGGTAGTTTTTGCGTTTTTATGTGCGGACGGACAGACAGATGGACTGAGCGACAACAATAGGTGCTACGTATTTACATAATTACGAACGCACCTAAAAAGTATGAAACAAGCAAGAAAATGCCAAAATTTCAAAGAAATATTCAAAAAGTGAAAGTGACATATCACATTAAAGGAAATAATAAATGCTAAACAAAGGGAATGGAGGGTTAAATAAATAAAAATGAGAAAATATAAAAAATTTAAAATTAAAATTTAGAATAGGAAATTTTGTACAGGGTCATATACATGACACAACTTGAATGTGAATATCGCATTTCCATTCCAATGTAACATATAAATTGATAAAAATTAAACAAATAAATGCTATATTTTTATGCATTATAGTTGAACATATTATCAGAGTGACAAGAAAAAAACTGATTTTTAGTTATACTAATGGAGATCTGCTCCCTTAGTGTTATGTTCAACAATGCCTCGTCCTAATCCTGCAGGCTCTAAAAGCAAACTAATTTGCTCTATTTTATAAAGCTACGCAAGTAAAGAAAATTGAATATTATCAAGACATTGGCTAAATTCTTTAATCAGGCTGCTTTTATTCCTTCCCAAGAGGTTTTAGGGTTTCCAGAGTTGTATCCACTGCTGTTGTGACTACTGTTTATGTGATTAATTAATTAGAAACTGCCTTCTGGAATTTTGTAACATATGGAAGAAAATTTTTGTTTTAGATTCCATAAGAAAATCTTTTTCAATGAAATGTAATTTTCACCATTAAATGCTTTTGTACAAAAAATAAATTTCTTTCTTTCTTTTAAAACATTTATGTGTAACTATACTTTTTAACATAAAAGTGTCTGGATATATTATTATTTGGAGTTTATAAAATCTGGCAACCATAAATAAAAATGGCTACATCAAATTGCAAATAAAAGCTCTATTCTAATAATAAAATTTTGAATGAAAAAAAAAACTTAAATTAAAAACTTATGAAAGAAAAAATTAAAGATTAATAGACACAGCACACCATCTAGTCATGAACATGCCTACAAAAGATAGTTACAGTATATTCATAGTTTTTGATCCTATACAACTTATTTACTGAATTATATTGACTGCTTTCAACATTAAATAGTTCTTAAAATAAATCTTCAGTTTTAAAAGGGTCTGATTCAGTGTGTTTACCATAAATTTTTCCATAAAACTACCAGTTTTCATATTTTTACATGCAATAGTTTTTACAGAATAAGACGAGAAAGTAAAAAAGTCACAAAAAAATAAATCCATCACTGCACCACAAGTATTAATTATATTTTAGAATAGAGAGGTGAATTTTTAAAATATTTAATTTATACATTATAAGAGTTAGTTTTTCATTCAAATCTATATATATAAAAGAAAGTCTGGATTTCGTATTAATCACAGCACAAAAATATCTACCGAACCAAAAATCTTGAAAATTGGGGTAAAAACACTTCTTATAACATCGAGTGCCACTAAGAAGGGATTTTCGAAAATTTCACCCCTAAGATTGGTAAAAAAAAATGAACGAACTTATAAAAAATTCCTTAAAAATCAGCTTTTGTAGTTGTTCTTCAACTGATATCATATTTTAGTGTATTTTTTCATGCTGAATTGAATGGTACTAAGCAAATTCTTTTAAATCCATTAGTTCGTTAGATACTTCACATTTTCCATATTTGGCGATTTCTTCAGCGCAAAAACCTGAAATTTTCAATCCTTATCTATATATATAAAAGAAAATCTGGATTTCGTATTAATCACAGCACAAAGAAATCTGCCGAACCTCAAATCTTGAAAATTGGGGTAAAAATACTTCTGATAACATCGAGTGCCACTAAGAAGGGATTTTCGAAAATTCCACCCCTTAGAGGGTTAAAAAAAGGAACGAACTTTAAAAAAATTCCTTAAAAATCGGCTTTTGTGGTCATTCTTCAACTGATAACATATTTTAGTGTATTTTTTCATGCTGAATCGAATGGTACTAAGCAAATTCTTTTAAGTTCAGTAGTTCATAATATACTTCACATTTTCCTGATTTGGCGGTATCTTCAGAACAAAAACAGAAAATTTTCAATCCTTATTTATATATATAATAGAAAGTCTGGATTTTGTATTAATCACAGCATAAAAAAATCTATTGAACCTACAATTTTGAAAGAGAGTTCTATAATCAGGTTAACATGATTATGTAGGCTATATTTAATTATCTCAATATATATAACACGCAAAGTGAAATTTCATTGCGGCCGCTTATACTTTAAGTTCTACAAGATAGATTTTAATGGATTTTACATAGTTAGTTAAATAATTTTTCAGAAATTTTGTAACAAATGAAATATAGCATTCTTCGTTGTTTAATTGAATACTTAGGAAATGTTTTTAATCAGATGAACCCAATTACAAAAGTTTGGCTTTATTTTAAAAGTTCTGCTGAATGAATTTTTATGTGATTAAAATTGTTAACATGTTGAGCGTACGTCATTCATTGGTGACAAACATTGAACTTTCCGTTTAGATGACTGATTTTTCACCGATGAGAGACAGTCTAAAGTACGATATAAAACTAAAAATTACTATGATATAAAAATTTCATTTGATTCAAAGTTTCTTAAAAAAAAAACTGATTAGCGTAGCAGGCGAAGGCTGCTAGTATTACATAAAAATCAACAAAACTAGTGTTAGAGTTAGTAGTAGTAGTGTTTTTCTAATGCTTTGAGCAGAAAATATTATAAAAGAGAAAAATAACTTGTGCATGGAAGGATTGCATATTTCTCATTCAAACAAACATGACAGTGCTTTGTGTTACATTTTAATTTATGTTATCTTGCTAGAATTAATAAATATATTACTTAAAAACATATAAAATGGCTGGAACTATGAAATCATTCCAAAGTAATTCTACAAAAGTTTGTGATGAACAAATGAACATATTGGTAGAAGAAACAGAAAAAGTTATCTTATTAACTTTATCCAATTATTCAAACTTCCATCAGAAGATGAGTAATCACCAAACGATGTTATTATCTGGACCGTGGAGTCAGAGTCAGGATCATTTTTGAGCAAAGGAGTCAGGAGTTTCTAGAAAACAAGTTGATTCCAACTCTCATGTTTTTGTTAGATATTTTGAAATGAAATTAAACTAATTATATCGAATTTTATATCCATAAAAGAAATTATTATTATTTTTTAAATCATATCAAGCTACTCAAGTTAATGATTCCCAAAATACTGTCTGGCATACACAGTAGATGAAAACCGTTTTAATTAAAAACTCTAGCAGATTCTGAATAATTTTCCAACTATTAAAATTTCAACTTTATTTATTTTCCATTCCATCAAAATTTTTCTGCTCTGGCAGACACAAATTAACATCAAACTTTAAGAGATTTCCCCTTTTCAAGTCCATGGATCCAAAATAGTAAAATTTCTGTTTTGTTTTCTTCTTTAGATTCTGATAGTTGAACTTTTTGAGTTTGTGGGATGCAAAATTGAAAAATTAGTAAAACAGATTTTTTTTTCCTCTTTTTCCTTCCAAAGCCCTAAAAACAGAATTAATAAAAAAATAGTACAATTTTTGCCTTATTTTTCCTGTGTTCCATCATAATTTTAACTAACAGCTGCACTAGTATATTAGTCAGGCTGGAGTCAGAGTCGAAGACATTAAAAACTCCAGAGTTGGAGTCGGCCATTTTTTCCACCATCTCTGCAGCCTGATTATTATGATATCAACTAGACCGCTTCTTTTTGCATTGATCAAGACATATACTGATAGGTAATCACATTAACCAACGGATTCAACTAGTTGGTACATATTCCACAAATAATATCAGACTGAAATCATAGGACATTCCCCATATGTAAATAAATATCTGAATATTGACAAATGGAAATATTTTTCATTATCAGAAAGATGCAAAAACATTTGTATATCAAGAATTAGCTAATTAAAAAACAAAAAAATTTGTTAAAGGTTAAAGCCTAAATATTGCTGTAAAAGGATTTTACATTGAAAATTACAAGTTTAAATTACCATTATTTTTCAATTGTATGAGGCAAAAATTATTACACAAAATTCATCAAAAGGAAGCGTACATGGGTTTTAAGCAAACAAGGATACCTAACTTTATTTTTACTTGGTTTATATTCAAAATTTTAATGCCAAGAATGAAGTGTGGTATATATATATAGAGAGAGAGATATAACACTCTGAAAATGGTTCATATGTTCATATCTCATTTCAACAACCTTTTAAAGGCTTTTCTTGAAACTTAAGATAAACTTAAAGATACAACTGTGCCTCCCATATCTTTTTCCATTAACAGTACAAAATGAAAAAGGTGAACAACTACAAAAATCTGATTTCATGATGATAAAAATTTGTTGGTCAAGCTTAATTCTTTTTGATGGGCCCTGCATATGCAAAGAAGGAAGGAAACATTTCATACAAAGAGGAGAGGAGGGGAGATATGAATTTTATGAAAATTCATCAAAACAGCTAACAGGTTAAAAAATATTCTTTTTTAGACTTTTAAATCAATTTTTCCTACAAAAAGTTTGTGAAAAGGAGTGTGGGGAATTATATTTGGGAATGGAAAGAAAATCAAAACTGTTTAAAAAGAAGGTTAGTGTCTTATTTTCTCAGCTTACAGTTGGAATTTTATGGTATATACATACCTATATATACAGCAAAATGTGGTGTAATTTAACAGTAAGATTGTTGCAAATTTCACTCATATCCATTAAAAAAATTGATATGGTTTCATTTACAATTGTTCATTTGTTGTGCATATTTAAAATTTGATTATATATTATCCACATTTTCCTCAATAATATTTCTTCTTTTTTCCATGATTCTGGGGTTTCCTGAGCCTTTGTAGCCAGTAACAACTGTTATCATAGCTATTTTACAGCTATATCATTGATTGGCTGTTAAAAATATGCACCCTTGATCAAAAGCATATGGTATGAAAAGCACTTCAGACGTTGTGGTCAATGTTATGTTAGATGACATAAATATCTTTCGTATGATTATTCATTCATTTAATTTCAATTTTTAAACTCAATTTCTTATATCAAAGTTAATGTGATTAAAAAAAAGAAGTGATTATAAATGCCACATCACCAAAATCACTATACGGTTGAAAAATAAGCATTTAAGAATGCATCTGTTGAAAAATACAGAACATTTTAACAGATAGCTTTGAATGAAAACAAAAGGACAAACAATCACTGGAGCTATAAGCAAGGTTGGTAAAAAAACGCTTAAAAAAAAAACCAAAAAACATGGTTTTTTGGTTTAAACCAGGTTTTTTTTTTTTTTTAATATGATTTCCTATTACATATACATGCATATTTATCAATAAAAATAAATATTTTTGAATATATAAGTAATAACTTGATTTAAAAGTAATTCTAAACAATGTAATTATTTAATATACAATTAGTTATATAGAAAGTTGAAATCACTTAAATATTAAACATTTTTAGAAAAAGCTATGTCTTTTATTTCATAAATAAAATATTCTACATAATGAAACACTGATACCTTGAAAATCTTAATATACAATCTTTTAATTATTAGCACTATAAATAAATATATAATGCAGTTTCATTTATAAAATTTCATATGTATTATTTTCACAAAGTTATTCAAAATATTTTCTTTGAAATACTTGTTATATGAGATGTCTGATTTTTCTGTTAGAAGACTACATGAATTATCTTTTATTGAAAATAAAGCTTTTTATAAAGTATTTTTGGAATAACTTGAATTTAGCAGTAGAGTCCATACACTTTAAGAAGTATTGTGTATTGCTATTTGACATTTCTCCTCTAAAACTACCAGGTTAAAAGAAAAAAAAAAAGGCGACAAACAAAATTCATAAAATAAACAAAAATACCTATTTAATAGCTTTTTAGACTATTGAAAACATTGATCTAAAAATATAAAGCAGTTTTATAAATACTGTCTACCACTTTTAACTTCCACAAAGCATTTAAATAGCCATCAGACTACATGCTATATTTTAATGCTTAGTACCTTTAAATGTTTAAACAAAAAAATTACATCTTTTTAGGTATTTTTATGAGATTTTCTTTCTATTATGTCTTAAGCAAACCTTCCCTTGTCCCTTTCTCCCCAATTTTATCAGCTGATCTAAATAATGAGTTTGCTTATGCAATAGAAGATTTAAATATATCTTATTCCCCCCAATCAAAAAAATTTCCTTTTAGAGTTTGATTGAAATCTTAAAGGTCATTTTATGTTATTAACTGTATATCTGTGTTTCTCAAAGGAAAACATTTTTTTCTTCTAAATATTACATATTTTTAATCCACTTTGTCTTTGCCAACTTTAGATAATTTGTTTTCTTTATAGCTTCAGATATGTTTATCATTGCATGAAATTTGCATTCTTCATGTATACTAACATGGCCTATACTAGACTGACTATGTCTCATAGTAACTGCTGAGAACAAAAATGAGAAAATATTATATTAGATTTGTTCTAAAAAACCAAATGGTTTAAACTATGCCAATCCAGTTAGTAACAGAATAAAATCATCATGCAAAATCCCCATTCCCAATGTAAAAATGCAAGAAAAAACAAAGGTTTAACCCAATAAACACAGAGAAAAAAAACTGTCAATTATTTATTAGCATACATAACAAGAAGAAATCAATGGAGGAAATTACTTAAGAATGTCATATTTAAGGCTTTGAGGAATGGGGAAATCCTTAATAAATCTTAACTAACCAAGCAATTAAAATAATAAAAGTGCATTTTTAGCTCGAGTCTGCCCTCCTGGCTATAAATATAAATGTTTTACAATAAACGGTTATATACATATATATATATATATATATATATTTAAGTCTTTAAAAAAAAAAGGAAGAAAAACTAATTTTTTTCTAACCAGCTAATTTTTAAAAAATTGGTTACTCTGGCATGATTATAGCTTATAGAAAAGTTGGGTTGATTAAAACTATTTGTCATTATAGAAATTTATTAATTTACCATTTTTCTACAACTTTGCTTGTAAGTTCTGCATAACTTGTATTTTGCATTTTTCAACGTGTAAAATGAAACACAAAAAAAAACCAAGTAAAAGAAAAAACCAACATGTTTTTTTTTAAACCATTGGTTTAAACCACAGTTTAAACCAGCTTGGTTTAAACCAAACAACCCTGGCTATAAGCCAGTTAAATGCCAAATCTCTTGACTTTTTGTCAATAAAAAGTAAACACACAAATAAATCACACTATAAGTCAACAATTAAAATTAAATGAAAGAAATCATACTGTCAGCATTGAATTTCTAAATTTAGCCAAGCATATATAAAAAACAACACTTTCCTTTTCAATTCTTTTAACTCATAAGAAAAAAAAAATAACTTTAAATAAAAATAATTAAAAATTAAATCTAAATTGCTTTTTGAAATGCATTGCATTTGAATTCTAGGAGCTCACTATATTTCCAATAAATAAAATCCAAAAAGGAGTATTAAGAAAGTTATATTGCAACAGCTTTATGTGCTACTAAGCCCATGATTATGAAAACAATAAATAAATCAAAAGTATTCATCAAAGAAACCCAAATTCTTTGAAAAAAATTTATATATAATTACCTTCCCTGCCTTCTCCTTGAGCAACTATACATGGATCAACAAATTCTGGCCTCCTCCCAATAAACCAACTGCTAAGTTTTTGTAGCAGTGAAGATGATTCAGGAACAAACATGGGAATTCTTCTCCTGTGTCTAAAAAAGATTATGAAACTAGTTTATTCAAAGAAAGGGCAAATATATACTACATGTAATTTTAATAAAGGTAATTTATAAAGGCTGACTAACTACAGTAGACTCCCTCAAATCTGCACTCCTAAAATCAGCACACAATTTATGGTAAACAATGAAACATTCAGTTCAGATGTAGGTGCAAAATTTGGCTTTTTTAGTTTTATATGAATTCCATACAATTTTTCAATTTGTAAATTTTGTTAAGGTTATTGAATTTATGAAGAAAGAATAATTTATTTCTGAAAAAAAAAAAAATCAAGATATTGCTGATATTATTGGTCATCATAATCTCACCAAATATTTTTATGTATTAATCAAGCTTTTTTAGTTATTAAGCCTGGCTAAACCTAAAATAAAGCTTTGTTATTTTATGATCCTGATGTGAATAATTAATGTACCTTTATAAGGCAAGTTTCATTGAATAATTTAGGAAAAATACATTTCATCTTTATAATGAATATTTAATTGTACATTATTGATTATTAACTCGACCTTTGCTTTTAGTATTTTAATCATTTTAAAAATTATCTAAATTTTTATTATTTTAGTTTATTACTAAATTTAATAGTTTAGTGTATTAATTACAGTAGCAGTCATTATATTTTTGATTCTATTATTAATTACATTCAAATTACTTTTTTAAAAATATAAACAAAGCGATGACCAGAAATCTACAAAATTTTAAAATCCGCACAACCTCTGGTCCCAGGCTGTGTAGATTTGAGGGAGTCTACTGTATAGGCTTTTGTATACTAGACACAATCAAGAAATTTTTTTTTTGTATAAAGAAATCTTTTAATGATCCTAATAAAATAATATATATATATATATTTTGTTATTATTTAACACCGGTACAGTGTGTAAAAGGATATCAATCAAAAAATTGCCCATGTGTATTAGACACTCTAAAGCCAGTCCTGCAGAAAAATAAAATGTTTAAAATTTATAGTTTAATAAATAATAATCATAATTTTATAAATAATGGAAGTTTATCTCAAGCATATTACAATGCCAAAATATTAATGACATTGTTACTTCTTCAATATAGTATTTTAGATAACTCTAATAATGTTAGATTAATTTATAACACGATTATTCAATTCGTAAATGAATTATAACAGATGTATATTTTCCAAGTGGGTGAAAAAAGTCCGAGCCAGGATTCGAACCAGGGATGTATTGTCTGAAGCCCTCAATGCTCTTCCAACTGAGCCATCCTGGACACGAAGACTGGAAGACTATTTTCACCCAAATAACCTTAACAATCACATAATCTAATCTGATACTATGGATCAGCTCAACAGAATAAATCAAAGGTCAATATATGGAACTGCAGAAAATTGCTGCATACGAAATTAAGCTTCATCAATTTTATAAGCTTCTATTTTATAAGCTTCTGTTCTATTTACATCTGTTATTTATTTACTGATTGAATAATCGTGTTTTAAATTAATCTAACATGATTTCCTCTGCAGTAATTTTCTGCAGTTCCATATATTGACCTTTGATTTATTCTGTTGAGCTGATCCATAGTATCAGACCAGATTATGTAATTGTTAAGGTTATTTGGGTGAAAATAATCCTCCAGTCTTTGTGTCCAGGATGGCTCAGTTGAGCTTTAAAAAATTAAATATTAATAATAAAAATGTACAGTAACTTTTACAAATTCCAATGATGAAAACATTTATAGAATATAAATTTTTATCTCAATAACATTGTTTATAAAAAGAATATAGTAGACTCCTTTAAATCTGCACAACTCGGGAGGAGAGGTTGTGTGGGTATCAGAATTTTCTGGATTTCTGGTCGCTTCTTTGTTTACATCTTTTTAAACAGTAATTTGATCGTAATAATGCAATCAACATTGTAATGAGTACTGGCAATATAGTAAAATATTAGAAAAATTAACTAAAATGATAAAAAGTAAAAGTGAAGTAAATAATTTATAATATATAATTAAATATGCATATTAAACATGAGATACATTTTCCAGAATTATTCAATAAAATGTTCTTCATAAAGGTACTCTATTAATTCTTATCAAAATCATAAAAAGAAACTTAATTTCAAGTTTAGCCGTTGTTAATAATTAAAAAAAAGCTTGATTATAAGTATATTTGATAAAAAGACTGTGATTACCAGCAATAATTTTTTTTTTTCTTTCGGAAATAAATATATATTCAATTTGTGAACAACCATGTGTTCAGAAATATTATCAGGAGTTACATTTTAAAATAAAATAATGATATAAAACTAAAAAATTCTGTAATTTTGCCTCTACTTCTGAATTGAAAATTTCACTGTTTACATCTGCAATGATCTGTAGATGTTAAGCATTCACCAATTTTAGGATTGTGGATTTGAGGGAGTCTACTGTACTCTTAAAACTTATGACTTTCTATGAGTAAAAAGGTGAGGAATAGTTTTTTAAAATTTATCCATTTCTTTTATAAATTTTTGAATATATAAGATAAAAATGAAGGTCAATGAGAAACAAGAAATATTTCTGAGTCTTTTTAAAATGATTCTCGTTAGAAAGCTCCTAACAACCCTTTCATTTAACCTTTTTGTCATTAATTTATTTTTTATACGAAATTCAAGCAAGTAATAGAGCATGTCTATTTATTTTAGCATTAGTCATTTGAATTGTTTGCATAATCTAAGTGATGTTCCTGCAGCTTCCTTACAACATTTTTTTTTTCACTGTCACTTTAATTGGGGATTAAATTATCAGCTTTTGCACTTCAAAACTGCAGACAATCAGACACATGTATCATATTAAAAGACAAAGGGATTGAACAAATATTTACAATTGTTGGATTTTAACATCATTTTTGAATGCACAGAAGAAGACATTTCTCCTGTGATTTCATGTAACAATAATTGTTTTTGACTATAAATTCATTAAATATATATATATATATAATGTTTAAAATTTAGTGAAAACTTGAAGGACTTTGAAATATATTTGAATGATTGAAATTATATTGAATGGCTATTTTCCAAAATGTTAAGTTTTACAACAATAAATGTGGGGAATAACAAAAAGTTTCTACCATGACACTTAAAAAATTAGAAAAAGTTATTAGGGAAAATAGAACTCAAGCATGATTGCAAATTATTTATGAAGATAATGCTATGAAAAGGTTAAGAGGAAAACATAGGAAAAGAAAAAAAAAACTGAACTTTACTTAAAAGTTACATAAAAACATAAACAAATTCTCAAAATAATTCTACAGAGATAAATTCCCAACAAATATTATTGTTTTTTCATGCATATTGGATTCTGTATACAAATGAGAGAAATGTTAACAAATATTGAGAAAATACTTGATGGTGAATTAGTTTTGCAATTAAAACATATACATAATATCTCTTATACTAAACTTGCATAAATAATTTAAGTTTAACTTAATATGTAGTTGCATGTGGAATTCAAGGAACTTTCAATGTTTTGTGCAGATAATGGTAGCAGTATAAATTAGATGGCATAACAATGTGTTTCGTTTGTAATAGGAATAAATAATAGATATTACTAAGATATAGGAAGATAGTGAATCTGCCAAAAAACTAGAATAACTTTGGATAAAAATTTGGAAGTAAAATTTTTATATAGCATAGATAGATACATAGATAGATTAATAAAACTGCAACATTTGGCTTAAAAAAATAAAAAAATAAATAAAAGCTGGTCACGTTACTTTCTTACAATGTTTTAAATGTGAAAACTGTGATAACCAGGTGTGTACAAATAATAAAATAAAATAAAACAAAAGTCGACAGTAAAAATTCCTAGATTTTAATATATGTACACATATAACATTATTTAGTGAAAAAAAAAAGAAAATTATAAATTAAATTTTTAAAAAAACGAAATATGTACCATTAATAAAAAAATAAGCTACATTAATAAAAATGGTAGCTTGTATATGAATATTTAGTTTTACATATAATATAAATATTAACAGAAAACTTTTCGAAAAGTTCATTTGTTCAACATAACATATATAAATAATAATAATACATAAATAAATAAAAAGCAAAGTAGAAAAAATAGAAATATACATGAAAGTATATAAAATTATCAATAACTTGTTTAAATGTAAAGAATAACTTAAAAACATATTATATAAAAAGGAACACTCCAACATTATAACACTCCTAAAACATGAATCATCAAGCAACACAAATTTAGCAAACTATACGATACATATGGTATTACAGTCTGGGCTTAAATTCTATCAAAAAAATATTCATGTTCTAATTTTCTGCAGTAACAACCATAATGCATTCTTATGTTTTATAAAAAAATATGAGCAAACCTATAATGCAACCATGAGTAAAAATGATAAATGCAGTTGTGGTTGCTTCTATGTTCTGCATCACTGTTTAAAAACCATTGAGGCAGAAAACAATTGAGAAAACCACCACTTGTGAGCTCATGGTGGAATGTGTATAAAACAAATCAGATGTGTATAAAACAAATACAATGTACAGAAGACACATATATGAAACATGGGATGTACATAAATATGAATTGTATAAGGTGAATACATGAATTTTTGGTATAGATAGTAAAAACATTGGACATTAACAGTTTAAGGTACTTTACAAATAATGTATATGTTTCAGGGCAAACCCGATTTTAGGCTAAACTAGATTGGCCTAAGCCCCACTAGTCTATCCTAATGACCATCAGATAAACTAATTTTTCCTAGGCCAAACTAGTCTATCCTAGTGCTTATCGGATAAATTAGTTTTTCCTAGGCCAAACTAGCCTATCCGAAAGCCCATAGGATAAACTAGTTTTTCCTAGTCCAAACTAGTTTATCTGAACACCCATCGGATAAACTAGATTTTCCTAGGCCAAACTAGTTTGGTCGAACAGTCATTAGGATAAACTAGTTTAGCCTGCTATTTATTGGTCTGAACTATTTTATCCTAGGACGATCCAGTTTATCCTAGGCCAATTGAATTTGGCGTGTTTTTATTGATCACAAAGTCCGCTTCGGTGCCAATCTTCTCGTTTAGCCTAGTCCAATCTAGTTTAACCTAGGACAATCTAATTTATCCTAGGCCAATCCAATTTGACGTGCTGTAATTGATACCAACTACTGTTTGGTACACTCACAAAAAAAAAAAACAATTATTTCAAACTCAAATTTAATTTATCAAAAATTAATCAAGTTTAAGCTCAAATTCACAATACTTCAAACAAATCCGCTCAGCTCAAACACATCTATTGAAATAAGCGAAGTTCATTTAAAATTCATTCTTTTATTTATTTTACTTTCTTCTGTCTTTACAATAAGCAGGGGTGCAAAAATCTAGGCGCCAGCAGGCAATTTCGCACCACAAAATTTATTTCGTTTTTCTTCGTCTAATATTTCGTGTAAAATTCCTGCTAGAATGCTATTAAATTTTGAGCGAAAAAAACTTTAAAATTTTAGTGGTGTGAGACTACTCTCTGGCGCCTACATTTTTGCACCCCTGACAATAAGTGTTTGATTCGTGAAAAATTTTTAATTCTGTTTTTTGATGCATTTATATGTTTTTACAAATTGTGAGTCTATGACTGTTTGACTGTCTGCGACATAAATTTTGTAGGTGCTGTATTTGAAGAACTAATGCACAAAATTTAATAAAAATTTATATTCACATAGTCTCCGATCTAAATTGATGCTGATTAATTTTTGATGTAAATCGCTCATCAGATGGAGCTGCTGTTTTGCATTTTTTATGATTTACGCATGGGCTTTATCTTAATAATACACAAATTTCCATCAAACTTCAGATTCAGTCTGTCCATGACATAAGTTGGTGTTGTTTCTATTTTGAAGTACATCACTCAACATGGCTATGCTATGATGCATTTTTCACAATTTTCACAATAGCTGTATCTCAAGAGCTAATGAATGGAATTTAATAAAAATTTATTAGATAGTCTCTGATATAAATTGATGCTGATTACTTTTTCATGTAAATCGTATAACAAATGGCGCTTCTAAACTGCATTTTTACCGATTTGCAACAACACTATTTCAATAACTAACTTAAGAATTTTCATCAAACTTCCGGATTCAGAAAATCCGTGATATGAAATAATTCTGCTTACGTTTTCATGTTAATTGCCCAATAGATGGTGCTGTTGTGCTCAATTTTCCCGATTCCTGAAATAGCTCTGTCACAAGAATTAATGCACGAATTTTCATCAAACTTTGGATTCAGTAAGCCTCTGATATATATGACTGACTTAACTAAATAAAGGAGGGGATGCAGATAGCCTTTTGTCCCCCCCCCTCTTATTCTTATCCAATGAACTTCTGAAACTAATCAAGGAAGTTCGTTATCAGGATGAATCTATGTCCAAAATTTCAAGCATATTGGATATTTCTATTAGGCGTTATCGCATTACATACATATGTACGTACATACATATGTACATGGTTACATACAGACATATATTATGACATGGTTATACACAGAATCTGCCAGCACATTAGCTCTGAGGCTTTGATAGTCTTTGAGCTAAAATCACATCAAATTGCATCGGCATAGGATAAATTAGATCAAAACTAGAAAGTTGGTGCCGTGGCAGTCTTTAAATTCAATAAAATCATGCCAAATTGAATTGGCCTAGGACAATCTAGATCAGCCTAGGATAAACCAGTTCAAACCAATGAATAGCAGGCTAAACTAGTTTATCCTAATGCCTGTTTGGCGAAACTAGTTTGGCCTAGGAAAATCTAGTTTATCCGATGGGAGTTCAGATAGACTAGTTTGGCCTGGGCCTGGGAAAAACTAGTTTATCCGATGGACATTAGGATAGACTAGTTTGACCTAAAATCAGATTTGGCCTGTAACATATATATGACATACATATGATGTATATTTGAACTTGTAAAAAGCTTGGCTAAATCGTAAGTGCAATTTCAGAACTAGCTTAATTTTAGGGGAGTTATAACAGGGAAGTATGATAAAATACAAAGTTAGCAAGAAATAAGTTGCATACTTCAGAGGGCTCTAGAATGTATCCTATTGGTCAAAATGAAATCAAATTTAAATTACAGATAATTCAAATGATGTGCTTGACATTTATTAAAAAAATTGAAAATACAAAAATATGTCAGTAGGGGGCACAGTAATACATAAAAAAGACTTAATTTGCTTTATAAATAATATTAAAAAATTAAACTGGTCAATAAAAATGCAAAATCTGCCATAATATTCTTTTTAGAGTGGAGTACGGCACATTCAATACTCAGGAAACAACTGGCACATTCACTCTATACCATACTAAAACTGATTGTCGAAATGTATCAAATACTCTAAAGCAGGAAACTTATTTCTAGCAGGCTCCGCATTTTAGTATGAGTGTGCCAGTTGATTCTCAAGTATTGGTTACACCCTATTCTACTGTACGAAGAATCTTATGATGGATATCCATTTTTATTGAACAGTTTCATTCTTTTAATATTAATTATAAAGCATATTAAATGGTTTATGTGTATTACAACACCCTCAATTGGAAGACTTTTGTATTTTCAACTTTTGTAATTTTTTTTTAAATAAATGTCAAATGCATCATTTGAACTACCTATTGTTCAAATTTGATCTCATTTTTACCAATAGAATGCGTTTTAGAACCCTCTGAACTGGATAACTTATTTCTTGCTAACCATGTATACCTATTTTCTTTTATTTCTTTTATATTTTTTGCCTCATCAACAAAATTTACGATTTTTACGAAATCAGTCGACGAAATTCGCAATTTTAACAAAGCCGATAGACAAAAATCGCGATTTTTATAACGCCAACCGGCGAAATTTGTGATTTCTACATAAGATCAACAAAATTCGTGATTTTTACAAAGCCTATTGACGAAATTTCTGATTTTTCATTCACATGATTCATAAAATTCGCGACTTTTCTGCGGCTAATCAACAAAATTATCGATTTTTTCGTGCCTGATCAACACAATTAGCGATTTTTACAAAATCGATCAAAAAAATCAGTGATTTTTTTTATGCCGATCGGCAAAATCGTAATTTTTTAAAATCTGATCGATGAAAATCATGATTTTTCTTTGCAAGATCAACAAAATTCGCGACTTTTACGAAGCCGATCAAGAACATTTACAATTTTTCCGCACCTGATCAATACCATTAGCAATTTTTACAAAGCCATTCGGTAAAATTCGCAATTTTTACGAGGTGAATAAACAAAATTTGCAATTTTTACATAGCCAATCGACGAAATTCATGATTTTTACGAAGCTGATCGATGAAATTCGCAATGTTTACAAATATGATCACAAAATTCGTGATTTTGTCTTCGCATGATCGATAAAATGCGCAAATTTTACGAAGTCGATGGAAAATATTCACGATTTTTCCGATCCAGATCAACAAAATTCGCGATTTTTATGAAGCTGATCAATAAAATTTACCATTTTTCCTCTTCTGATCAAATTCGTGACTTTTACGAAGATGGTCGACTAAATTCGTGGATTTTATGAAACCGATAGCTGAAATTCACAAAGTTTATAAATCTGATCGTCCAAATTCACGAATTTTATCAACAAAATTTTCAATTTTAATAAAGCCGATTGATGTAATTTGCGACTTTTACGAATCTGATTGACGAAATACGTGATTTTTATTCGCATTTTCACAAAATTTGTGGCTTTCCGCACTCAATAGAAGAAATTCGTGATTTATTTTGAGCCTGGAATTGCAAAATTTGAAAATTTTGCAATTAAGATTACCGTGTCCGACCAACAAAATTTGCTATTTTTTGGAATCCGATACATAAAATTCGCGTTTTTTCAGTTTCTGATTGACGAAATTTGCGTTTTTTCTGCCTTTAATTGACAAAACATATAATTTTCTGTGCCCAATCAACAGAATTTAACTAACTTTGATGAAATCTGCATTTTTTTATGCAGCAAGATGAAATTAGCCATTTTTTTTCCCTCATGATAAACGTACAAAATTCATGATTGTTTTGCCGCAAATCGCCAAAATTTTCAATTTTTCTGAGCATCATCGCAATATTTGCATCCTTATCAATAAAATTTGTGATTTTTTTTGTTCCTGGTTGGTGAAAATTGCTATTTTTCGAGCCTCATGGACAAAATTGAAGATTTTTCTTTACCTGAACGAAATTTGTGTATTTTCCGCGCCCAACCGTATCCGACGTAATGTTATTTTCCGGCGGTAAATTGATAATTTTTTCTTTGCGACTTATGCACAAAAATTGCAATTTCTTCCAGTTGTAGATTGACGATGTTCGCGGGCAACACGATAGCCCATTGCAGGCCACAGGTTGTGCATCCCTAATGTAGAGTATACACTTTTTTTTATACTTATGCACTGTATACTTCATGCAAATTATAATTTTACTTTTTATTATTCCAAAAATTTTGAGTAACTAAAGGTTTGTTTGCATTCTAGTAGGAGAGGAGAGTGGGCCAGTGATGATAAATGCAGACCAGTAAACTCACATGCTTACAGGTCCTTGGGATCTTTAACTTTTTTTTATCAATTCTACTGCTCTTCATTATAGTCCTTGACTCTCTCACGTCATTCAGTACATTGTACCTGGTTTATTGTGCCAATCATATGGTAGTTATTTCATTAAAATTTACTTTCCTACCTGCATGTCATTGTTTATTAGGATTTGAAGATAATATTAGAAGTTGGATTTAATGTAAAAATACATACTTCCAAAACTGAATCAATTCTGTGGATTAGCACTATTATTAGCAGTACTATTGCTATGAATAATTGCAGTATAAGTCACATTTTATAACATTTCTGATTTTGCAGATTTTTAGATTACATTAGAATAGTCATAGACCTCAAAATATTTATTTATTTTTCTTTTTTAAGGAATGAATGTAGAAGGTTATGATATTAAAAACTTTAAAGAAATCTTATTCAAGATATACATGTCTGAGTCAGCTTTATATTTACTACTTATCCTTTTTCAAATAATAATTAAAAGAATAAAACAAAATTAGACATACTGTCCTGCAGCCATAGGTATATGTACTGATCCATAGCCACGGATGACATCATTTCCAAAATAATCCATGCCATAGACACTTAGTACGAGTTGTGGCCCTAAAATTCACAGCAAAATATTATAATGTATATAAAAGTTGTACAAGAGATTATGATTCAATAAACTCCAAATACTATACTTGTCAAATAAACAACCATTCAAAAATATCAAATGACTTTATAAATTGATTATAATCACTAAATAAATAATGCAATACAATAAAAGAAAACCTTAGTAATCATAAATAAATTAACAAATCATATTTCTGTATATCATAGTATGAATTTTGAAAAAAGTACTGCTTTGAAACTGTAAATTTTAATCCATGATGGATTTAAGCATGTTTGTCACTTTTATACAGATAGGCATGCTTAAGAAATTGAATTCTAAAAACTTTCATTTGGAACTTTTGGTAATTAATATATATAAAATTTTAAAAACAATATGTATTCACGCAGTACATACATTTTAAAAAGAGACTTTTTTAAAGCTTAAAAACTTTTTAAAACAATACATCTGACTAAAAATTAAAAAGAAACATAGAAATTCCAAGTAAATTCATCTATGATGCAAGAATTCAAGAAGTTCAAAGAAATTATGTGATTATAGTTTTATTAATCACATGAATGAATTAATATGTAGAAGGGCAAATTCAGGTATGAAGACAGAAGCCAATGATAATAAAATCTGGGGGGCTCAATTTGAATTTTGAGAATTTATTATTATTTATTAATTGCAGATTAACCAAAAAAGTGAAAATCTCACAATTTTGAAAATAATTTTTTATATTCATGATGCAAGGAAAATAGTAAAAAGCACCACAGGTAAGAAATCATGAAGAGAAATTTTATCAAATGAAGAAAATGAAATTCCTGCAAAAGATGACAATAGCATTGATTTGCAAAAAAAAAAAATTATATAGATTTGAGAGAGTTAAATTGTTCTGAAAATGTGGAGAATGAAGCAGTGCAACAATGCAAATTTGAATATTTCAAAATTGAAAGGTCAGTAAATAAAAAAACACCTGCTGGAAAAAAAAAAAAAAAAAAAAAAAGATGCTATGAAATTTATTTAATAAAATTTATTGAAGCATAAATGAAAAATGAAAACAGATTTCTGTTTCATTTTTCACAAAACATTGAGGTAAACTATATTTCTATTTTTTTAACTGTACTAATTGTAAATTTAAATAACATTAAAATTTACTTTCATTCCGTTTTGCATATATAATAAAATTAATATTTAAGTATAAATGCTACCTATTTCTAATCGGCATTAATCTTCATCTTTCCACACTTATTATTTTGTAAATTTGAAAGCTGTTATTTTACAGAAAAAAAAAAAAAAATGTTTATTTTACCAAAGAAAATGATGCTTTTAAACTATAGCGACCCCAACAATGAATCAGCAAATGACGAAGATATGTAACAAAGTTACATTATCAATATTTTTTTTTTTTTTTTTTTTTTTTTTTTTTTTGAGTTCTAAAACATATTTCAGATGTTTGTTTATTTTTAAATCTGTATGTTGCACTGTTTTATTATTATTTTTTTTTAATCATCTGCAGTTATTTTTGTAAATATAGAAACAAACTTTGATTTATTGAACACTGAGATAGATGCAATCCCATTTTTTGAAAAGTGAAGGTTATTCAACAAGCAAGCATGTGAAAATGGCAATGATTTGAAACTATATTTTACAAATGCTAAAGCCACATACAAATACAACAAAAAAGACTGTGAAAAAAAAGGCTTCCATGTTGGAAATCGGTTCATTAATTCAAGAATACCACTCATAACTCCTTTAAGGTTTATGTTAACCGAAAAATTAACATTCATAAAATGGTAATAATAAACAGTTACCTTAGAGTGAAAATTTGACAGTTGATTGGAGTAAGTTAGACAAAAAGTGTGTTCCTCATACCTAATATGATGATTTAATGGACGAAATTGATGGAGCTAATAAAATTGTCAAGATTGAGAAAAATTTGTTTGTAGATCAGAAACACAACAGCAGCAGGATACTTACACAACAATGGATATTCAGAGGCATGTGCTAGAAAAATTGTGAGTACTTTCTTGTTCAAATCTCAAACCAAAATTCTAGAATGTTAAATAATAAATAGATCAATAATCTACAAAAGTATGATTTTGACGATCCATCAACCTTTATACAAACATGTTCATACATGTACATTTTGTTCATACAAAATTTGTTGAAATAATGTGGGATTCTGCCTATAGGCGCAATAAAAGACAACAAAGCACAGATTGCCACCACCTTGTTACAACTTTGTTATTATTTAAAAGCATGGATATGGACTTTAAAAGCAGACAACTTTTAACACAAACAAAAAAAAAATTCGCCATGAGAGTTTCCATTAACGAGGTTTGGCTGTAATTACAATAATGTTTAGCTTTTGTCATGTAATATAATTTATTTATTGATTAAGTTTTAAATGTTTTTGTTTTTGTTGCTGTTGTTATTCATTTACTATAATTTATTCATTATATTATATTTATTTTGTATTATTTACCATTCTTAACAATGTTATACATTCAATGATGTAAAGTTACTGTTTTGAGTGTGACTGTCAACAATAAGCAAAGTTGTCTATTGTCAATTATTTTTAGCAGTCAATCTCCTGGCTTGGATGAAACATGAATACCATATAATCTACTAAAATAACTCCTCCATAATGGACACCTCTATTTTATCTATTATTTTGTTCACATTTTTAATCCCCAAAAATGATTAATTTAAATGTTTTTACTTCTAAATAGTGGACACTTTCAGATAGTAAACAAATTTTGTGTTCTCAAGATTTGATTATAAATTAAAAAGCCAAGAGGGGAGTCTGGTATGACAACATGGTTTTGCCACAATTGATATTGGATGTATAGAAAAAAAGGGGGGGTCAGTAAAATAATATAAACTTATGTATGTTACAACAGTACTTCTAAGTTATCCCGTTGACCAATTTTTCCAAATTATACAAATCGCCAAACTAATAGCCAAATTATACATGTTGACATAATTTTTATTTTAAATAACGAAAAAACAAATAATTAGTAGAATATTAATAAAAATATTAATAAAAAGTCGAAATAAAAATTACTTAATGACATTTTAAACACGTGAATCACATATAATGTCATTGAATGTGACATTTACAATCATCCATTATTGGCTTAATCTTATAACTTGGTGATAATTTTTTGGTCGATGGGATAACCTAGAAGTACCATTACAACTTATGTACACTGATATACAGATTTGTCAAATTTAATACCAAAAAAAGGACTAATCAAGTCCCAAGTTACTAATTTAGCAAGAATTCTAGTCGAATAATTTTAAGACAATTTTTAATAATGAAGTTTCTATAACAGTTATTTTGTTATATATTGTTTATTTCGTTATACATTATTTCTATGCACCCCCATTCCCTTTTCAATTCAAAATTCATTTAAAATTGTGTTTCATTTCTTTTTCATTTCCCCCGGCCATTATTCTTTAACCTTCTAAATTTCAGCTTCCCAAGATTATTTGTAAGAAATATGCCCGCATTTAATCAACCGTGTGAAACAATTTCCAGCTGTCAGCTAATTCAGATCAGATGTCCTTTTCATTGCCTTTTATGGTCATGCACACAGTAACACGATTAAAAATACCACTTAATGCGTCTTTTTCCTCTCATGAGAATATCTTAAAAGAATTTAACATCTGCGTATCTAGATTTTCTCGCCCCTTGTTTGAGCCTCTTCTGTAGACATAACGATAGCAATTTTATGGGTGTGAACATTCTTCTCAGCTGTTACTAAGCCCTCTTATCTGCACATGTAACTTAAAGTGGTGGCAACCACAGGAATTTAGCAACCCTTTCCTCTACTGGGCATTCAGATTGAATATCGATCATGCGAACTGCATTTTGGCAGCAATTAGATATGTCTCCTCCATTGTGCATAGACAAACTTTTCGTATTTTGGCGACTTTATTCTACGCCAACACTGTGTGTTGTCTCTGAAGGACTTCACTTGACCTCTTGCCACGAACTGAGAGAGTTCTAATTTTTGCTTGGGAGACTGAGTCTCTGATGATCTGTTTGTACCTCTCCCTGCTTCATATAGATACAATAAATGTTTAACTGATTCACTATTGTGAGGTTTTTTCGTAGCTTTCCCACCGAACCTGATCAATGTTGCTTTTATATTCAGTTTATTCGCTCTGCATAGTACACTGTTAAAAATCCTTACACAAACTTCAACAGTAAATCTCCTGTATAGTTTCAACTCAAAGAGCTGGTATAAGACATGCGCAATTCTGAAAACAATACAGGTTAAAAAAAATATTGATGCTACATATTGATAAATAATAATGACAAATAAATAATTATTTTGCCCATTTTTATGGTTAAATATACCAGACAACCTTTTTTGTAATTCAAATGAAATTTTCTAATAACTGATGTAGCAAAAAGAATTAACCTATGTTTCAAATAAATATTTAACACTCATAAGTCTGAAAAAAAAAAGATGATTAAGCATTAAAAAAAATTGTATGATTAGAGTAGTATAGATGAAACAGCTTTAAAATGTCAAAATGAAAATACAAATTAAGAATATCTTATAAAACAACAGATGAAAATCACTTGAAATATCAAAATTAACTTAATATTTTCTAAATGCAATAAACAAGTATTTACAAAGCAAATAAATATCTTTGTTTATTCAAATCGACATGCTTCATCATTTTGACAATGACATTCTCAGGATTTATGTAAATATTTTCTTCAAATATGAAAATATTTATATCAGTATAAACCTTGAGAATGCCATGATCAATGATGATGAAACATGTTGATCTGAATAAATAATGACATTTATTTGCCTTCTAAATGTATTTTTATCACTTTTAACAAATATTAAGTTAGTTTTTATGAATCTCTTTTTATTATCAATATTTTATTAACAGTGTCATGTAAATGAGCCTATTTATGAATAAAAAAAGATTTGCCTTCAATATTTGAAAATAATGTTGTGTCCAGTAAAAAGCTCAAAACTATAAAACAATACTTTTTTTTATCAATTATATTTGAGGGTTTTTATACTAGTTACAACACAAAAAAAGTTCTTACATAAATATAATTTTTAAATATTTAATATTGATTAGGATAGTACAATATGATTATTGCAACAATTATGTGCATAAGAACATCTATAAGGCTAACATGAATATGCAAAAGTTTTGACATGAAACAAAAGGTTTTACATTAAAATTTTAACTATCCTATGTAATGTTTCAACACAACTTTATTTGTGTTATGTCTGATAAACTTATACTACATTTTCCATTTCTTTAAAAAGTATTTACCGTATTTACTCGTGTATAAGGCGCACCCCTACTTTACAAGTAAAAATGGCGATTTCTTAAAATCTCGTATATAACGCGCACCATAAATTTGATACGCTAATGAAGAATGACCAAATGAATTTCAGTAAAAAAAAAAGTCGAAACAAACATTACACCAGACCAGAAAACAAGACGAAAATGCATTTTTAGACTTCGGGTTGTAAGAGAATGACGGGAAATAGGAATGAGTGACGGTAGAGAGAATTGCTAATTAGCGTTTAAATAATGTCACTAGTTCTGCTGTATAAAAAACTGCAAGGAGTAAAATAAATATGCAGTAATACTTCAATTAAGTAACATTTTCCGAGTTTTAATATCTTCTTTGAGTAATTTCTTGTTTCATATGTATATAGTTCGACTGCATCCAACAGTAAAAAATTATTCTGTGTTTAAGGCGCACCTAGGAGTTTTGCCCTAATTTTTTGAAAAAAAAAGTGCACCTTATACACGAGTAAATACGGTAATTGATACAATATGTACTTTTTAAAAACTAATATTTAGGTTTTTATAAATAATAAATATATTAGAAACTGTTTTACTGATTTTGGATATTTATTTTATAATAATAGATAGTCAATGGCTAAAACAAAGAAAATATAACCATGAGTTTGTTGGACTCATGTGTCAAGAAATAGAAGGATCAAATTAAAAACAGAAATAATATTAAAATCTAAATCGGAAAAATACTTACAACCGTGAGGATTTGTACTTTTAAATGAAACATCCAAAGGAAAATTGAAGGCAAATAGGCACATTTCATCTTCACCTTTTCTGGACAACTGTGAAATTCCTTCTTCAGTACCCTGTGAAATAGTTTGAATGTCTAACTAATCTATTGCTAGAACTTCAATTACACATTTGAAATGTACATTCACAAAAAATAAATAAAGATTATTATAACATACAATAGCTATTACTTCTCATGCAATCTGATAATGGTCCAAGAGCTGACAACACAAAAACCTATGTTACCGAGCAGAAGACAAAAAACCTTTATTTTATGGAAGATTAGTAATATGAAAATCACTACTACTAGGTTATCCCGCCGACCAAAAAAATTATCACCAAACTATAAGATTGAAAGCCAAAAATGGATGATCGTGAATGTCACATTCAATGACATTAAATACGATCCATGTGTTTAAAATGTCATTAAGTGATTTTTATTTCATTTTTTTGCTTGAATTTTTATTAATGTTCTACTAATTATTTGTTTTTTCATTATTTAAAATAAAAATTATGTTAATATATATAATTTGGCGATTTTCATAATTTGGCAAAATTGGTCGACGGGATAACAGAATAGTACCGAAAAATCTAATGATCCATGTCTGCCGGAAGTGAAGAGGTGCATAAGCCAAAAATTAATACCACTAGTGGCTCACTTGTAGGTTTATCATTGTATTTTCCTGCTCCCAGTTTTCCATGTTTTTAAACCTTCTATTGTATGGAAAACACAATGTTAAACCTATGAATAAACCACTAGTGGTATTAGTTTTTAGCTTATACACCCTTCACTTCCAGCAGACATGGATCATTAGATTCAACTATGACAACACTTCCATAAAATAAAAGGCTTTTTATTGTGCTCGATGACATAGGTTTTTGTGCTGTTGGCTCTTGGACTATAATGAAAATTGTTTTTGCAAATAAACAGCATGTTCATTAAATTGGACATTTTAATTCTTATGATCATCTTTCCTTTCCCCTCCCCTTAATAATCCTTTATTTAGAGTAATATACAAAAGTGATTATATTTGTTTTTGGCATCACTAATTCAAACTAAGAAAAGTCAATAAAATATCGTTTTTTATCAAATAACACTTAAAATTAACAGTTAATAGTTCAAAGTATTTTATAATACCTTTTTGTTACATAATGCATTCAACAATAATAAAGTTTTGTTGCACTTGCCCCAAATGGGAGAAGGGTCAGGTGTTGATAGAAATTCTTATCAACAAAGCAAGTGGACAGCATTCTTTCTCTTTTATTTATTAGTAAAAACAAGGTTCATGTCAAAGGTACTTCACATATGATTTCTTGAATTATGATTATATATGCAGACACATATCCAGAGTAGGAAAGTATAATACTGGGATATTCCATATTTTAGAATTAAATAATATATAATAATTCAGTGATTTTAATAATAAATTTGTATTTTCATAAAAATAGAACATATTACAAATAAAAGGAGAAAATTTTGATAAGATCAAAAATATATCATTTTTTTTTTTTTAATGTAATCATTTTTTGTAGTTCTTAAGAATATTTTTAATGAATTAAGTTAAGAATATTTTTAATAAATCAAAGTGCTTCACTTATAAGTTAACATACTATTTTGAATGAATCAAAAATGATATTGATATCAAAAGACAAACTCCCCCACCCTTTATAGATATCTTACAATATTATGTGGCGGACCCCTCACTCCCCCCTAAAATGATAACATTATATATGCACAGCCCCTAAAAATTTGGGGGAAAAGTGATTAAAAATTATACATTGGAGTAAGTACAGTATTTTTTAAAATGCAAGAAACTATTCTAAAAAGAACATATGACTTACCGATGAAATAATCCAATCTGAACCATATGTGTAGCTATATTTGCAGTAGATATCATCAATTTCTGGAAACTAAATAAAATTGTAAGGGTATAATAAGTAATAATAATAATAGCAATTAATAGCTATTTCTAGATGGTTATAACTATTTATAATGACTTTCGCATGCCAAATAATGCTATAAGTTACATATAGTCATAAATTTTTAAAAACTCAATTTTTTTGCAAGTTGTTGCAATTTTTTCAGGTTTTTCAACTGAAGAAGGCTTTATGGTCTATAAACAGAATATTCTATGCAAAAATATAGTATTGTAACTACACTATATGGCTAAATGTCACTTGTGATTTTAGATGTTAAATAGCTAGAACAATACATGATAAATTATCCTGAAACTCCAGGTGTGTAAACAGAGTCACATATTTTTAAAAATATTTTATTCCCGAAACCTCATAGGGGCAATCAACAAATTGAAAAAGAATGAATATCTTTTGGATAACCCTGTCAAAACTAATGTAGCAAAAGTGTTCAAACTGTAGATTATGATTAAATGGCTTATTGTAAAAAACTGTGTTCATTTTTATGAGGATAGCATATTAACTCACAAGGAAATTAAGATTTTCATAAAAACAGTCCCAAATTTTCACCCAACTTTTTTACTTATAATTTGCAGAGTTCTTAATATAAAAAAACAAAAACTTTTCACAAAATATGACAAAGAATATTGTAAACAATATCCTACAATCTAAATAATAAAAAAAAAAGTATGAAAATTATTGTATGAAAAATGAGCTGGTTTACTAAATAATGCTTCAGTAATGCATGTACAAATGCAATCAAAATATAATGTGAAATAATGTTTTAGAAAAGTGTTATGGAGCACCTTTTATAAAAATCTCAAAAGCATAGCTTGAAAATTCTGAAAATTATCATCAACAGAATAAGCTCAAAACTCATTGTTCCCAAAATGAAACAAAAAGATAAGGGGCTGTATGCATATATCCGTTGATTAATGTCAATATACACTATCTACCAAAAAGTATTTGTACACTTTCAGTTTTTGACATTTTGTCAAATATTTAAAAATATACTGGTCGGATTCTTCTGGAACTTCAGAAATATAAAGATTATGTTTCACTTTATATTTATTTACATTCATTTGTTAAGCGGGTAATTAGGGGGCCGGCAAAAAAACAAAGGATAATAGAAATATTTGGGATCGCCCTGTACATGAAAATGCACGAAACGACTTATCGCTTTAGAATACAAATATATGAATACAGTAGAATAAGTACACTAATTTTTGTGAGAATAGCATGCATATTTATGGCGATAGAGCGATTTTTTTGAAAAATTCAAAAAATTCTGGTATGTTTTTTGTTTATATCATAGAGGGTTTTTGACCAAATTTAACGCAAATTTCAGAAAAATTGGCAAAATCTACTAAAAAAAATATAGCGCAATTGGAATATAAATATATTTAATACTTTATGAAATATGAGTAGTTTTATGAAATAATTTTTATCTGCGCATGCGCGAACGATAAAAAAAATTCTTTTACATCATTTAATAGTCAATTCTATGGAGTAACTTATAAAAAAAATCCAATCAAATATCGTGAAAATTCCAAAAGATATCATTATTATAAGTAAGCTGTTTTTACATTGCTCTCTAAAAACGGCTGAATGATAAGGGATTCTCCACAAATTGACATTTTTTATTAACTGACTTTTAGGAAAAAATTAGTACTATTTAATGAATACAATATTGCTGCTAATAAGTATCTTGACACCTGTGATAGAAAAGGAAAAGGGCTTTTATTCTTTTCCATCACAGATGTCAAGATACTTATTAACAGAAATATTGTATTAGATATTGTATACATTAAATACTAATTTTTTCCTAAAAGTCAGTCAAAAAAAAATGTCAATTTGTGGAGAATCCCTTATCATTCAGCCGTTTTTAGAGAGCAATGTAAAAACAGCTTACTTATAATAATGATATCTTTTTGAATTTTCACGATATTTCATTGGATTTTTTTTATAAGTTACTCCATAGAATTGACTATTAAATGATGTAAAAGAATTGTTTTTATCGTTCGCGCTACGCAGATAAAAATTATTTCATAAAACTACTCATATTTCATAAAATATTTAATATATTTATATTCCAATTGCGCTACATTTTTTCTACTGCATTTTGCCAATTTTTCTGAAATTTGCGTTAAATTTGGTCAAAAACCCAGCATGATATAAACAAAAAACGTACCAGAATTTTTTTAATTTTTCAAAAAAATCGCTCTATCGCCATAAATATACATGCTATTCTCACAAAAATTAGTGTACATATTCTACTGTATTCATATATTTGTATTCTAAAGCGATAAGTCGTTTCGTGCATTTTCATGTACAGGGCGATCCCAAATATTTCTATTATTCTTTGTTTTTTTTGCCGGCCCCCTAATTACCCGCTTAACAAATGAATGTAAATAAATATAAAGTGAAACATAATCTTTATATTTCTGAAGTTCCAGAAGAATCCGACCAGTATATTTTGAAATATTTGACAAAATGTCAAAAACTGAAAGTGTACAAATACTTTTTGGTAGATAGTGTAGCAAGCATATACAATAATTGCCCACACTACTATAGTTCGATATAATCCCTCATCTTTTTGGAAACAACAGATTTTAAGCTTATTCTATCGATGATAACTTTCAAATTTTTCAAGCTATAGTTTTGAAACTTTAACAAAAGTTGCTCTATACGTTTAGCTAACACATTATGCATATTATTTGATTGCATTCACACATGCACAATGAAAGGTTATTTAGTAAATCTGCTCATTTTTCATACAATTTTGATTATATTTTAACTCTTATTACAGGGTACAGTATACAACGATATTTGTCATATTCTCTGAAAAACACATTTTTTTACTTACTTAGCAAATTATAAGCAGAAAACTTGGAAAATTTTGGGACTGTTTTTATGAAAATCTTAATTTTTCTATGAGTACACATGCTGTCTTTATAAAAATGAACATAGTTTATTAAAATAAGCCACTTAATCATAATCTACAGTTCAAATGCTTTTGCTACATTAATTTTGACAAGGTTATTTAAAAGATATTGATTCTTTTTCAATTTGTTGATGGTCCCCGAAGGGGTTTTGTGAAAAAAAATCTTCACGGAAATATATGACCTGTACTATTCTGCTTACACACGTGGAGTTTCAAGATACTTTCTCGTATATTTTTCTAGATATTTAACAAACTGCCTAAAATCGCAAAATTTTTCTCCAAAGTGCATTTTACAAATTGCCTTTCTGCTTACTCATAAAATAGTGAATTCATTCATTTTAAATTTTGTCAGTTCTTATGTTATACACTAATTATGCAGAGACTAAACAAAGGACTCTTTTTTTCTTTGAGGGGGAGAAGGTTTTGTTCTACCAGAAAACATTTTTTTTTAATTTATTTATTGTTCAGAAACAACATTATTTCATTTTGTAACCATTTCAAATCTCCTTTTAAGTAAATCAAAATTAAAATACAATGATTACCAGAGGGTATCAAAACAAAATATCCATCAGAAGAGTGGCAATAACTTCAAATATATAGCATTTTTGGATATTTTTGAGTTAAGTTAGACAAGTGAGATGATAAATTGTCAAATATTGTTCCCGTCATTCTTACTACATACATCTCATTTTAAACATATAAATATTTTACTCATTTCAGTTAAAATACATATATACCATATATCTCCCCATGTAAGCCGAATACAACTTTTTAGTGAAAAATCGTCCAAAATTAGAAACACATACATAAGCAGATGTTAAAAAAGGGTGAGGAAAAATTCAGCAAAGGAAAAGTTAACACCTTTTTTGTAAATACATAGAAAAAAAAAAAAAAAAAAAAAAATGCAATCTTCAAAATTATTGATCTCTCCCATTTTGTCCAGAGCATGCTGCTAAACACCTTTAATTGGGGCCCCCTCATTCCATTAGGACTTGCTTGTTCATAAAAGTGAAGTATCCTATTTTTTAATTGAATTATCACAAGAAATGATGCCACCACTGAAAGAAAGCTATATGAAAGAAAGCGATTTTAATGAATTGCTTGAAAGTTATGATAATCATTTCAATAAGGAATTGGTAATTATTTTCATTGTAAAAGAATGAAGCTTTTAAGTATTTATAGAAATTAGTAAGTATTTTTAGTTTTTTTTTTATTTACCATCTAATTTAAAAATATCAATTTTTGAAATTTTTTTTATACTCGTGTGTAAGCCGATCCCTCTATCTTGGAGACAGAAGAATGTCCAAAAATTCTTGGCTTATAAATGGAATCTAAAATACAATACATTTGAAATACACATACTTAGTACATACATTTCAAATTCATTTCTATCACTCATTTCATTAAAATAAAAGTAATAAAACAGAATACTAATACAGTAGACTCCTTCAAATCCGCACTCCTAAAATCCATAACTCTCTAAAATCCGCACATATTTTATGGATGTAAACAATGAAACATTCAGTTCAAATGTAGGTGCAAAATTTGACTTTTTTAGTTTTATATCAATTCCATATATTTTTCAATTTGTAATTTTTGTTAAGGTTATTGAATTCGTGTTTTTTCATGAAGAAAGAATAATTTATTTCTGAAAAAATAAAGATATTGCTGATATTATTAATAATCACAATCTTACCAAATATATTTCTATATTAAACAAGCTTTTTTAGTTATTAAGTCTGGCTAAACCTGAAATAAAGCTTCATTATTTTATAATCTTGATGTGAATTAGTAATGTGCCTTTATGAGGCAAGTTTCATTGAATAATTTAGGAAAAACACATTTCATCTTTATAATGAATATTTAATTGTACATCATTGATTATTAACTTGACCTTAGCTTTAAGTATTTCAATCATGTTAAGAATTATCTAAATTTTTATCATTTTACTTTATCACTTATTTTAATATTTTAGCATATTGTAAGCACTCGTTATACTTTTGATTTCATTATTAATTACATTCAAATTACTTTTTAAAACATGTAAACAAAGCAATGACCAGAAACCCGCAAAATTCTAAAATCCGCAAAACCTCTGGTCCCAAGCTGTGCGGATTTGAAGGAGTCTACTGTATAAACAAAAACATTTTATTTCATTTTCAAAGAATTGTTTTTAATTTACACATGCAAAATATAAAAGTAGCTTTTCTTGAGATTTGTGCCTAGCTAACATGAAATCTTATTAAAAAAAACAAAAATAAAGGCAAAGAAAAAAATTAATTGCTTAATGAAAAATATATAAACCACCATTTTTTCAACTGTGTCCAGATACAATACCTTAAGTGCAATTAATTGACAAATAATATAAACAACAACAAAATTAAAGCAGTGATCAATAGTAAAATTTCTAATCTGCATTAGTTTAGGAAATATGCTTTTGCTAAATTCACATTTTTGTTTGTTTGTTTTGTTCCTAAAATTTCCAATACGTTTATTATTTCCAACTTGTCTTTGACATAGAAAATTGCTAAAGAACTTTTTCTAGACAAAGGATATGTCATCTTCTGAAAGATTCTGGGTGTCATAAAATAATACTCAGGAGATATATTACCAGCTTTTTCAATAATGACGAAAGCTGTTTGCATAGCCAACTGGTTTAAAGGTCCTACTAAAGCTAATACTGATACATTAAGTAAATCGGCTCTTTCTAAATATATATATTCAATAGATACGTTTGTTCTGGATTTGTATATAATGGTTTATATATTGGACAAATTGCTAGTGATTGAATAAGGAAAAATAGATGGTTTGATAGAAAGTGTGCAAACTTGTCTGTTTAGAAAGGCAAGACCTCGTATCTCGCTACAAAGAAATTATAAGTACGAAATACCCGAACTTCCACAAAATAAAATTTATAAACTAAGCTTTTTAATAAAATTAATTATAATAATAAAAATTAAATACCAGGTGATAAATAATAAGATACTAATTAAAATTTCTTTTAAATAACGACTGATGAAATACGTAATGAAAAAATTCACGTTATTTTCTTATCGTAATAATACCTCAGCTGTTTCAATTTGACCACCGATCATTAAAAGAAACGACTGTTCATCACTCATGATTAAGAAGTAATCAAATATTATATTAATTTACAAATAATACATAAAATACATAATTTTAAATGTTTGTTTACAATTTTTTTTAAACTATCATCCTCTTTTGTTTGGTTTCTTGAACCCGGTTTCCTCGGTTACAGATATTCCATTCCACGGTTGGATGGTTGAGAAAGTCAATGGTTGAGAAACATGTCATAATCTCTGAAACGATTTATAGAGGACGCTGTACATCACGGAGTAGGAAACTTAATACGCATGATTCTCCAAAAATACAAAGTGAAATTTTGGTAAATAATGAGGGCGCTGAAATACGTGGTAGGTTGGATGCCTAAGATGCATATGTTCGGATTAAAAGATATTTTATTTTATTCGTTTATGTTTCATATTGATATTTCATAAAATAAATTAAGATGGGATATAAGTGCTGTGTTCCTGGATGTAAAACAGGCTATGATAGTTTTTTAAAAAAAGGCGAAGGGGGAAAAAATTAAATTTATTCCGTGTCAACAAGTGAGTGATGTTTTTTAGGCTTTAATATAAAGCTATTTGCTTGTAATTATATTTAAATTGAGAATCTTTTATAGTATATAGATCTTAGTGTATATATATTTTAAATGTTATGTGGAATAATAAAGCACAGACTTTGTTTTGTGTCTAAATACAAAATTATTTAATGTGCAAAAGACTTGTACATTTTACAAAACATTAATTAGCCAAAGATTTTTTATGCATTTTTATAGCATTTATAAGTAGTATTTATTACTTCTTATTCATTTTTTATCAGGTAGTAACTGAATCTGAAGTTTGATGAAAATTCATGAATTTGATTTTGAGATACAGCTATTACGAAATCATGCAAAATGCAGCACAACAGCGCCGTCTGTAAGGCAATTTACACAAAATACTGAACAACATTAATCTATTTCAGGGATTAACTAAATCTATAGTTTTATAAAAATCCATGCACTAGTTCTTGAGGTATGGCTATTGTGGAACTTGTAAATAATACAGCTTAACAGCACCACCTGTTAAGTGATATACACCAAAAACTAATCAGATCTATTTTATAGCAGTGTCTAACAGAATCTAAAGTTTTGTGTAATTCTGTGTAGTTATTCTTGAGATAGAGTTATTGCGATAACCACGAATAATGCACCATAGCAGCACCACCAGTTGAGCAATTTGCACCATAACGTAATCAGCACCATGTTATACCAAGTATTTGTAAGTGAAATCGCATGGCAATAATTAAATTGTTTTTTGTTTAAAAGAACTTTGGACAATAGACATTATTTCATGACTCCATGTATTAGGTTTTTTTATTTTCAGACGATGAACGTGAAATGATGCTGATATATTATTATTATTCTTGGTATTTTCGATATTATGTTTTCTATATATGTCCTGTGATGTGAACGTCTAATAAATGTTTTCTGTATTTATAGAAGAAGTTATATTTATCGTACAAAATATTATAATTTCATCTAAATATTACGAAAATTATTAACATTTTGGTAGAAGAGCGGTGGTTTAAAAAAAAAATGTTTGTGTTTTGAGTGCGAAATAAATAAAATAAAAATATGAATTGAGTGGAATTAGGCCTAATGGAAGAAAATAATTTCTCCGATTGGAATAACCGCCAATAGGATAAATTTAAGAGGTAAGAATTTTATATGCACTTAAAATATTCAGGAAGATAAAGTATTTTAACTATGTCTGAGTCAAATATGTTTGGAATTCCCAGAATAGAACCCTTAACAAGTAAAAATTATACGTTATGGAGTATGAGGGTTGAAGCTTTAATTAAGTCGAAGCATTTATTTGATGTTATCGAAAATGATGAACCAATAAAAAATGAAAAGGATCCCGCTAGTTTAAAAGTGCATAAAACATGGTTAGAGAAAAATGATGAAGTATATGGTATAATTATATTAACGTTGTCAGCAGAACAAACAACGGCAGTTAGAGGAGTTAAGAAAGCTAAAGAATTATGGGAATTACTTAAAAAACGTTATGCAGGAATTGAGAATCAAAGAAAAATTCAATTAAAAATTAATTTGGCGAGAATAGAAAAAAATGAAAGGGAAACAATCGAAGAATATTTAATAAGAGCTCAAGGTATCGCAAACGAAATATTAGAATTGGGTACAGAAATTGATGAAAGCGAATTAATAGGATTTATTATAGAAGGACTCCCAAAGAAATATAGTGAAGTAACAACTGCGATATCGTCAAACCCAAATATTACTTACGAAGTGATGCGAGAAACTTTATTGAGATATGAAAGAAAATATGATAGATTTCACGAATGCGATTTTAAAGCATTTAGGGCTAATGAAAAGAAAAGAATTTATTGCTTCGCGTGCGGAAAGCCAAATCATGTAGCGCGGAATTGCTATAATAAATCAAATATGACACACTCACGAAATAATAGAGGATATTTACCAAACAAAAATTTTCAAAATTTTTCTAATAATAAAGTTAAAGCATTTCAGGATATGAGAGAATATTCACAGATCAATAAAAATTTTAACAAGAATAATAATGTTTCAAACAAGAAAATAAAGGAATTTACATGTTTTACAAATGAACAAGCATTGCACTCAGATAAATTTCATAAAAATCAGTGTAAAGAATCTGAAAATAATAGGGAAATAACCTGGATGTTAGATTCAGCTTGCACTTCGCATATGACGCATAGAGAAGATATCGTTGTAGAAGGAAAACCTGAAGATGTAGAAATTGCAACTGCTGACAGCGAACGATCAATACAAGCAAAATATCGCGGAAATGTTCATGTTACTGCTTGTGATCAGAAATTTGGCGAATCAAATATAAAACTTACAGATGTTCTTTGTGTACCTAATTTAAGAGAAAATTTGATGTCAGTTCCAAGTTTAGTCAGAAAAGGAAAATATGTGATATTTAATAATGAAGGAGCAGCCATTTATGAAAAGAACACAGGCGAATTAATTGCTCAAGGAATTTTTGAAGATAATACATTTAAAATAAATTTAGCTGTACGAGAAATAATTGAAGATAGAAACGAATCTTGTTTACAGACAAAGGAATCTAAGAAAGAACTATGGCATAGAAGACTTGGGCATATAAATTATGCATACTTAGAAAGAATGTCAAGAGAAAATCTTGTAAGGGGATTAGAAGAGATAGATGGTAAAGAAACAAAATGCGAAATATGTATTCAAGGAAAATTAACGAGAACGCCATTTAATCAAGTGATAGAAGAAACAACACGTATTTTAGAGCGGCTACATGTTGATTTATGTGGACCAATGACCGTACACTCATTAGGAGGAAATAAATACATGTTAATGGTAGTAGATGAATATAGTAGAAGATATTTTGTAGATTTTTTAAGAAGTAAAGATGAAGCAAAAGAAAGAATTATAAATATAATAGAGAGAAGAGAAAATGAAACCGGCAAGAAAGTAAAAGCAGTGAGATCAGATAACGGTGGAGAATTTACTAACGAACAGCTCATGAATTATTATAAAAGAAAGGGTATTAAGAATGAAAGAACAACAATTCATAGTCCTCAAAGCAACGGGATTGCTGAAAGAGCTAATCGTACAATTATTAATACAGCAAGAACATTGCTGATAGAAGCAAAGCTACCTTTATCTTTTTGGACCAAAGCAGTGTCAACAGCAGTTTACATACATAATGTTACTCCAACGGCTACAAGAAAGAAAACGCCATTAGAATTATGGTCAAGTAATAAACCTACAGTAAAACATATGACAGTATTTGGATGTAAAGCTTTTTATCGCAACAATGACATCAATAGAAAGAAATTTGATGTAAGAGAAAAACCTGCAGTATTTATCGGATATTCAAGAGATCGTCGAGCATACAGATTATATGATTTAAAGGAAAAGAGAACATGTGAAAGCAGAGATGTTGTGTTTATAGAAGAAAAAATGGGATTTGAAGATATAGTAAATAAAGAAGAAATGACTGATGAATTTGAATACATCAATATTATCAGTAATAAGAATATAATAGATGAACAAGAAGAGAACAATTCAGATGAAAATGAAGAAGAATTAAATCAGGAAAAAGAAACAATTAGGTTGACAAATGATTCGAATGTTCCTGAGACAGAGGAAAATGAAATAAATAATATAATTAGTGAAAATGAAGAACAACAAGAAAAAGAAAGTAATCAAAATAAGTTTTCTGGAGAACTTAGAAGATCATCACGAATTAGGAAACCGAATCCAAAGTATTTAGCAAATCTGGTGCACGAGGAAGTTCCAAAAAATTACAAAGATGTATTAAATTCTAAAAATAAGGATAAATGGATAGAAGCAATCAAAAAGGAATTACATTCGTTAGAAGAACACAAAACATGGAAAATTGTTGACAAACCAAAAGATGTGAAAGCACTGAGAAGCAAATGGATTTTTAATGTAAAAGAAAGCGGTGAAGATGTAAAATATAAAGCTAGGTTAATAGCAGACGGATCAAGACTTAAATTTGGAACAAATTATCAAGAATCGTACAGTCCAGTAATGAAAACTGAATCATTTAGAACTTTATTGGCAGTCGCAGCAATGAAAGGCTACAAAACTAGATTTTTCGACGTAGAAACAGCCTATCTGAATGCAGATCTAGAAACTGCTGTTTATATGAATCCACCTGAAGGCCTACAAATTGAAGGTGGGAAGGAAGATATTACTTGTGACAGGAAATTTATATGGATTGCCTGAAGCAGGAAGATGCTGGTATGAAAAATTGGTTAAAATATTTGATAAGATTGGATTAAAACCATGCAAAGCAGACCCTTGTGTATTTGTCAATAAAAGAGATAATGAATTTATTACAGTTGGAATCTATGTAGATGATGGGATAGTCGTTAGTGAATCCGAAGATTTGATAAATAAATTCGTACAACAATTGAATAAAGAAGCGAAAATTAAAGAGCAGAAGAAAAATATAAAATTCCTTGGTATTGATATTGAAGAAAAGAACGGAGAATTTTTATTAGGTCAAACTAAATATGCAGAAAAGATTTTAGAAAGATTTGATATGGAAAATTGTAAAAGTGTGAAAACTCCTGGTGTACTCGGAATAAATTTAGATGAATATGAAGGTGAAAATAAAATTGATAAAACACTATATCAAGAAATGCTTGGAAGTATAGGGTATTTAGTAAGAGGAACAAGGCCAGATTTAGCTTTCACTTTAAGTAATTTGTCTCAATATGCAAAAGATCCTAGAGAAATTCATTTACAGGCAGTGAAGAGAGTTTTGCGTTATATCCAAGGCACAAAAAACTACAAACTTCGAATTAAAGGTAAAAAGGGTCAATTATCACTTTGTTCTGATGCTAGCTGGTGTACTACACAAGATTCAAAATCATTTGGTGGATATATCATAAAAATAGGAGAATCATTAATTGGATGGAAAAGTAATAAGCAGAAACTGGTTGCGCTTTCTGCAATGGAATCTGAGCTTTTAAGTTTGTGTGATGCAGTTTGTGAAGGAAAATGGCTAATGGGTCTCTTGGAAGAATTAAATCAAGAAGAAATGGCAAAGCGTCCAATAGAAATCAGTACTGATAGTCAGTCCGTAATTGATTGGATCAAAAACCCAAGGGTGAATAATCGTAACAAACATATCAATAGAAAATATCATTTTGTGAAAGATGAAAGAGCTAAAGGAGAAATTGAAACAAAATATGTCAATTCATCTGAACTGGAGGCAGATATAATGACTAAGAATTTGAGTTATGATGTCATGAAAAAACATATTACAAGTCTGGGCATTGCTGAGCATTATTGACATGCGAAAGGAGGGATTTGTAAGTGAAATCGCATGGCAATAATTAAATAGGGCATTCCAACATGACGTCAGGGACATTACCGCCCAAAATCTTCTATCTGCGCAACTTCACGCACATATTATTGGCATCTTTCAAGTGAATGTATGGTTACCATTTTGGCTGCTTTATCGCATTTGATTTAAATGCCAAATGCTTTATTTAAATTAGCCTTAATCATTTGTTTTTAATAGAAAATTCAGAAATCTTTGCGCTATCCAGACTTGAATGTAAATGAAAGAAATATATTACGTAAGTGTTTTGTAATTGTTTTCTATTTAATAATCTGTCCGATTACTTCTTGTTCAATATTTCGTATAATTTTTTGTCTGTTACGTGAATAGTAATATTTCTAGTGCTAGAATCATGCCTGCTTTTCAAATACTTGTAAACTGTTTGTATATTTTTATATTAAAGCTTATTTATCATTATGATAAGTATACTAGAATATTTTATAAAAAAGACATTGTATATTTTGAAAAATATTTGTGATATACAGTGAAACCTCCAAATAAGCCGACACCCATGGGACCGGAACTTTTGTCCCTTAAATAGAGGTGTCCCTTATTCGGAGTTTTTTCTTCTTTTTAAATTAATCTTTCAGATAGACATAAAATATAACATTAAATTAAAGGTGAAATTTAAATGTACCAGAAGGATATGAATTACGTTAATCAGACACAACAAATAGATATTTAATTCATTGAAATTTTTAATCGATTACTTCATTAAAAGATTTGTAGAATTATTGATTTACATTTTTTACACAAATATTTCATACATGTAAAATGTGCATTAACATTTAAAAGAATCTTACTTAATCAATCAAAAGTGATTCTTTTGCAGATTTCAATTTTTCATTACAAATCTTTCAAGTGTTCATTTACCATGTATATAAATTTCAATCCTTCATTATCAGCAACATTTACTAAAAAAGTATTGAACTTTACATATTTTAAAACATCTGTAAAGTTCTTTATTTCACAATTTCCATTTCTTCTTCAGTTTCATAGTCATCCTTACAATTTTCAGCACTACTTTTGATGGGGATAAAAACACTAATTGTGGGTAAATAAATGCACATCAATTGAGTCATATCAACATGACTGCCTGTCTGTTTGATAAGCTCTCAAAAATCTATTTTTGTTTTCATCACTGGCTACTTCATTATCTGAAATGCAAAAACCAGCTCCTTTCATCGCATTTTCAGGTGTCCCTTACTCAGAGGTAAATACATTACTCGGCCTATATCAAGGGACTGGGACCGGAACTTTTGTCCCTTAAATAGAGGTGTCCGTTATTCGGAGTGTCCCTTATTTGGAGTTTCACTGTACATGCTTGTCGATTTTTTTTTTTCCCTTTCAATCAATACGCAACACTACAATATTTCCTTCTAGTTCTTTTACTTTTAAAACAGCCAATTTTGCAGACCTATTAATATAAAAACATATATCTGCCAAATTTCCCCCCATTTTTTTTCTACTCAAATAAGTATTTTATTTGCTAAAAGTTTTATTTAAATTAAATGAAATTGAATAAGTACCAAATAAATATAACACAGTTTATGAATTTTCTGAACTCATTTAAGTTTAACAAGTAAGAAAAATTATGCCTTAAGCATAGATTATGGAACACTTTCTTACACTTCCTCTTCCTGAAATCATTAACAAAACATCATTATCTATAAAAATAAGGTGTTACTGTTCACAGCCAAATATGTATTCTAATACTTTTGAACAGCCGCATATTTGATTTGCCGATTGATATATATATACTACATAATGAGTAAATTTAGTCTTGCAAGAAAACGCCTATTTTCTTTCAACAATTAATATTAATAGATCAAAACATACTTGAATACTTTTGTTCAGCCCTGTAGTTTATCTAGTACCCTTATTATATGAAAGTATTTTGTTAAAATTTAATTCATATAAAAATACTCTTTAAACTACTACCATTGTTAAGTAAATTGCTTTATGCTTATCAGATTGGAAAGCCTAAACATAGATGGGTTGCACTACAGGGGACGGTTAATTCTGGGAAAACTACATTCGCTTCGGGTGTAGTTAGTTGATTTATTTAATGGGGTCCTATGAATATTAATACAAATGAGGACAATAGCTAACATTTCAACTAGGGCAAGCTATCCGCATGCTTTTCTTACATATTATGATTTAACATCTGTTGGTTTCCATAATATTGAGATTGACAGAGTTATGAGAGAAATGATGGATGGGAATAATAACAACAAATGAACAACACTTTCCTGCCGAATTGTATAAGGTGAACTGTCAATCGGGATCCAGTTTGTTAATTTTTTTTTCTGAATGAACAGTTCTACCAGGCTCACAAAGATGAATTTCAAGAAGTTAAATTTGATTTTAAAAAAAAAGCTATTGTTATCAATATTAATAAGTATGATTTTTTTTTAGTAAATTTTCGAAAAAGTTTCATTTAAGGTAAAAAGTATGTATAAATTAAATATTGAAAAATTTTCTAGAAGTTTGTGAAATGTTGGGTCTAGAATTCGATATTAGGGCAAAGCATGAAAGCCTTAAAGACCTCTTTCAGGTAAGTGTTGCAGTAAAATTTAGAAGTAATACATTTTTTTTAATTTTTCAAAATCTATTTATCCGTTTACTTAATTTTTTTTTTTTAGAATTTAAACCGCTACACAGGAATTGTGTCGGCTGTGCCAACAATGTATTGGGATAAAAGCTACTGCAAAAGAAATTCGTCCAGATTGCACCCTTTTGGCAGAATCGGCACTCCCCTATGAGAATCATCACAGGCATAGACAAATCCCGGCATCAACTGTGACCCTGCATGCTAAAGATTTCTCTTCAAGAAGATCTCCCATTAAAAAAAAGTGAGATGTGACAATGGCAACAGAAGAATATGTTTGTAATTATATGTGAATAAAGGCATAACGCTTGGAGAGTTTCTAGCGCGGGTAGCGCCTGGCACACAGTGTTCGGCCGCTCACACAGGAAACTCCTCCCGGTCAATGCTTTTGTTACATATAAAAAAAATTATAAAAATCAAGAAAAAGAAAACACATATAAACAAAAACAAGTAAGTTTACTTCAGTTATATTTATTTGAGATATAAGTTTAATATATAAAAGAAAAATTAGGTAAATTAAAAAAGAACTTTTTTTTCCCTCTAATTTTTTTTTAAAATGTTCGCATATAAAAGCTTTTTAGTTTATCTTAAAAAATTTCGAAGGGCATTGCTGATGGCATGTCTTTATCCTCTAATCTAGAGGACTGATTTTTCCTACGCTTAGATTCTTTAGGATGTTCAGTTTTAATTCAACATTGTGCAAATTGTCAGCAATACATAGAATTTTTGTTGGGAATTTGATCCAAGTTGCATTGTTTTGGATGTTAACTTTACATTATATTGCCTCAAAACTGGCATGTTAAAAAAATTATTGTATAAAGTATATTATTGAGGAAAGTCCCACCTTAGAGAATTCTGAATGCCTTTATGGCTTGTGTGGATAGGTGCATTGTCTTGCTGTTAATCCTTTCTTTTTTTTTTTTTTTTTTCATGCTAGAAGTGTTGTAACAAATGAAAGATGGTCAAAATGAGTTTGTATATATATGTTTGAATTAAAATTTTCGGAAATATACACAAGTGACTCAACGTCACTGAACGAAAAGCAGTCTAATGCTGCAATGATTACGTCAATTAACTGTTTTGAGAAGATCTCCTTTTCTTTTTTCAAATTGTCACAATAGTTTTGAAATTTTATTTTTATTTACATTTTAGATCATGGTCTATATTTTAATTTTTTACAAAAGAGCGCAGGTGTTTTGTTATCTCATTGTCGCGTGTCATTTGTATTGACTGTGAAATATTTTGAAATTTTATTTTTATTTATATTATGATAATGGAACTTGTTTGACGGTTCTGAAACATGTCAATGTCATTTATTTTTATTATAACACCTTTCTTAAATAAAATTAAAAAATTTTATTAAAATGTTTATATAAAAGGTGAATGTTTTATAATCTGGTGATTTAAAAAATCAATTGGATTTAATTAAATTTTTATAATATCAGGACCATTCAAGTTTCACTTATTTTCATCAGAGAAAGTAACCTGCAGCAGTTTGTTGTCCCAAGTCATCACTTGTGTGGTTGAAAATATTATTGAGATGATTTAAGAAAAAAAAAAGATTTTATTAAAACATCAGTTAGGTGGTGGATCAATTGCAACATGGGGCTGCTTTTTGTTCAAAGATGTGGAGCCATTTGTATATGTTTTTAGCAAAATTTAATTGAAAGACACATGTACAAACTCTTTCTGGCCATCTCTCATTTGTTGATACAATTCTGGCAGGGAAAAAAAAAAAAAGGATGGCTATAACAATGAGATAATGTGCCTTTCCACAAAACATTAGTTCCACAAGAAAAATATTGAAGTCTTGCAATGGACGCTCAGAAATCCAGTTTTAAATCCTATCAATAACTTATGGTGAGATCTAGAAGATTGAGTTTATCAAAAAGGAAGGCATTTTTTCTCATCATCAGAACCCAAGTCTCTGATTAAGGATGAATAGCACAAACACAATCCCGAACAGTGCAAAAATGAATGATGTCGTGGAATGGTGGAATATTTGCAATCATTAAACTTCAGAGGTGGTTGCATTAATATATGAAAATTAGTTCCTTTGGTTACTATGTTGAATTTATTTGCTGTCCTTATTGTTTTTACACAAACAAAAATGGTGTTTTTTTTTTTTTTTTTTTTTTTTTTTTTTTTTTTACAATTACTTTATTTTCGTAATAAAATACTTAGTTTTGTTGATTTTTTTATTAGCTTTTCAACTTGATACCTTTTATAAGGAAAAAAGATTTATTTGTTTTGAAATTTTTAAAAAAATCAAAATTTTTTGCTGTTTTTATACGCAAAGTAGTTATTAATGGGCGTAATCAAGAATTACTGCTTTTATATTTCACATTGATTTTAATATAAATTTATTAATAGTTTAAATAATTAAAAAAACTTTTTTGAATAGAGAAAGAAACCTGTAATATGTTTGGGTCAATTTAGTATAAAAATCAGATGACTTTCATGAAGATATAAATTAATGTTTTTGAAATGGGTTCAATTATATCATCCTCAAAATCATGCTCTTCCAGCTGTATCAAGATTTAAGATAATATGGATATACAATCATTTCCTGGTCCATTTGGATCCAAGAAACTCAAATAAAATGTCAAAAATGGGTGTTACTAATTGAAAATTCAAAGTTGATATAATTTTTTAAATGTAGATGACTTCGAAAGCATAATTTATACACAATAATAATTAATAAACATTATGCTTAGTCTGATTCCTAGAGTTTATGATTATTTTTGGCATAATTAGTTCAGAATAACCCCTTTCATTCCACTTATCACCATTGATGCTCTAGAAATTGGTAACTGAAAACTAAGAATTTTTTTTTTGCTACGCGCGAAATAGAGTTTCTGCAATGCTGCAAAAAGTTCAACCTTCGTTAAAAATTAAGTATTTTTTTAACGTAATGAGATTTGTTTATCAATCAGTTAAATATGAGATAAATTTAATTTCTGTTACAATCTGACAGTTATTACTTTTGCGAGTCAGATATTTTGTAGCAAGAGGCATTTTGTTCTAGCCTTAAATCATGACTTTATCTATATACAAAATGCTAAATTTATGTTTCACTATTACAAAATTTGGTACAGCGCAATTTATGCTGTGGTAGTGTATTAACGCCACTGCAGCATAAATTGTACTGATGTGCCAATAAAGCAGAGTTCGCCAAAGTGGGCCTAGCCCGAAAAAACCCGGGCGGGTTTTTGATGTGTTCAATAAGAGAAAGAATATTTGAGCAGCTTAAGAATTTAGGCGTGCAAAGTTTTCTTGAGACAATAGTGCACCGGCCAGCGGGCCAGTCTGAGCCTCCCCGTGACCTCCCTTTAGGATCTGCCGTTACACTTACATATACAGTAGACTCCCTCAAATCCGCACATATTTTACGGATGTAAACAATGAAACATTCAGTTCAGATGTAGGTGCAAAATTTGACTTTTTTAGTTTTATATCAATTCCATATATTTTTTAATTTGTAATTTTTGTTAGGGTTATTGAATTCATGTTTTTTCATGAAGAAAGAATAATTTATTTCTGAAAAAATCAAGATATTGCTGATATCAATGGTAATCACAATCTTACCAAATATATTTATGTATTAATCAAGCTTTTTTAGTTATTAAGTCTGGCTAAACCTGAAATAAAGCTTCATTATTTTATGATCTTGATGTGAATTAGCAATGTATCTTTATGAAGCAAGTTTCATTGAATAATTTAGGAAAAACACATTTCATCTCTATAATGAATATTTAATTGTACATTATTACTAATTTGACCTTTGCTTTTAGTATTTTTATCATTTTAAAAACTATCTGATTTTTTATTATTTTAGTTTATAACTTATTTTAATATTTTACATATTGTAAGCATCCATTATACTTTTGATTTCATTATTAATTACATTCAAATTTCCTTTTAAAAAATGTAAACAAAGCAATGACCAGAAATCTGCAAAATTCTAAAATCCGCAAAAGCTCTGGTCCCAAGCTGTGCGGATTTAAAAGAGTCTACTGTATCCTTTTTTTGTACATTCACAATCATTTTACTTTTCTCATTTAACAATTACCATGAACATTTTTCTATTAACTATCTTTTCTTTTTTTTTTAATAGTATTTAGAAAAGTTTTAGTTTATTTTCTAATACAAAATTTTATGCCAAATAAATAAATACATTTTTTAATTATAGCTAATAAAGTTTTTGTTTTTGCAGTTATGGTAATGATAATAATAATAATCTTGGTGATGATAATAATATTTAATTAAATTCAGACCCAAACAGAGAGTAGTAGAGTGGTTAAACATTACCAGGGTCTGACTCGTCTAGCAGTCTTGGCTTCAGTTATAAAAACAAGCACAAATATTTGAAAATTCATTTTTATCAAGAAAGTTTTGGTATTGTGCCTCTGTTTTTATGACATGACTAATTTCAGACATGCAAACAGGAATTAATCAAATAGAAGGTTGAATAAAGTCACAAGAAGGTTTAGCATTTTTTTTTCTTTCATATCTTAAGGGTCTACTTCAGTCAAATGAAAAGACCCATTCACTAATGCTAATCCTATGGAAGAAATTTATACACATATCTCGGTTGCATTTCAATATTTTTAAATGATTTTTTGGCTTTGGATATCCGAGATCGATCTGTATGCATGACGTTAGTTACTTTTTTCATTTTGTTCACGGTTATTTTTTACACGGACGCTTTCATTTTTGGAACCGGTTTGGAAAGCGAAAGCAACCCCATAAAAAATATCTGCAACCAAAATCGAAAAACTAAAAAACGACCTCCATTCAGATCAATCTGAGTTATCCAATGCAAAAAGAATCATCTAAAAATATTGAAATGCAACCGAGATATTTTTATAAATTTCTCCCATAGGATTAGAATTAGCGAACGGGTCTTTTCATTTGAGTGAAGTAGCCTCTTAAACATTTTCATTTAGAGTTAATCAATGATTTTAATTAAAATTGAATTATATTTTCAATATTTTAAATTTTATTTAAAATCTTTTTAAATAGAGGTTAAAATCTTTTTAATTAGAAATAAAAGAAGGTTACAAATGCATCTTACATTATAAATGTATACATAATTGTATACAAATAATACTTTATAGTTTTTTTAAATGGTAATGTCCAGCAAATTTATTATCTGTAATAAAGCCTGTTCAAAACGGAATCCTGCTATAAACAAAAAACAACAAACATATGTATCATATGTATATACAGTAGACTTCCTCATATCCACAACTCTCTAAAATCCGCACATTTTTTATGGATGTAAACAATGAAACTTTCAATTTGGATATTGGGAATTTGATTTTTTTTTTTTTAGTTATGTATCAATTCCATAGGTTTTTTATTTTGTAATTTTTGTTAATATGACTGAGTTCATGTTTTTTCATGAAGGAAGAATAAATTTATTACAGAAAAAGTTCAAAATAGTGCTGATATTACTGGTAATCACAATCTTCTTACCAAATATATTTATGCATTAATGAAGATTTTTTTTTTGTTATTAAGCCTGGCTAAACTTGGAAAAAAAAACTTATTTTATGATTTTGATGTGAATGAGTAATGTAACTTTATGAGGCAAGTTTTGTTGAATAATTTTGGAAAAATACATTTAATCTTTAATAATGAATATTTAATCATACTCTATTGATTATTAACTTGACCTTTCCTATTAAAACTTTAATCAATTTATAAATTATCTAAATTTTTACTATTTTAGTTTATTACTTATTTTAATATTTTATTACATTGTAAGCATTCGTTATAGTTCCAATTGCACTATTAATTGCACTCAAATTACTGCTTAAAAAATGTAAACAAAGCGATGATCAGAAATCTGCAAAATTCTAAAATCCGCACAACCTCTGGTCCCAAGCTGTGCGGATTTGAGGGAGTCTACTGTATATTATTAACCCCTTGGGGATGAGCGACTGATATATGTGGCATTTAAAATTCTCAGAATCCTTCATTATTCCCACCAGTTATTTTTTAAGTTTACCTTATTTAATTGGAGTATTATCACTATTTAAGTACAGAAAATTTCTGTATTGAAATATCAGTGATTAAAGATTTAAAATTAAACATTGTGAAGGAGCTAACTGTATTATTAAAAGAAAATCATTGCTGCAAGAATAATAAGACTTGGTAAAAAACTATGGAAAGTAGGGTTCATTATAGCTGTATGTACTAGAAAAGTAAGAATGGATATATCATAAAAATTCAAAGTGATATGAAGCTAAAATAATATCAAATATTGCTATTCTGTATAACTCTTTCATTTTTTTTTTTTTTTTTAATCCTTATCTATGTATAAGGAATTTAACTCGGTACTGAGGATAAAAGGTACTGCATACTTAAACTTCATTTCACATTTCATAAAACTAAATTTAGCTTAATAATAACCTTTTGTTTAAGTACTTTTATGTTAACTGAGAGCAAATTGTTTCAATAGTATTTTTTACCTCGCTAATGCAGTTTTTATTTTTTGTGATTTAGATAAAAATAATGCTTTAATATTGAAATAAAATTAGTGATTGACTGAATCAGGAATTTCGCCGATTACCGAAAATTAGGTCAAAGTGTGCACCGAATATTCGGTATTCGGCAACCGAATACTTAAAATTTTTTAATAAATATTTTTGCATGTATTAACTTTTTTAATAATGATAGAAAGTATTCTTAGGCTTCTCCGACCTTTCGAAGAAATAACAAAAATTATAAGTAACAAAAAATCTTTAATTTCAGAAGTAATACCTATTATTTCTACATTGAAACGTTACTTGGAAAAGTGATAATGTAGAATTTTTTGGAGTGGGAACCATGAAAGAACCAAAAAGACTCGCAGAACGTTTTTCAGAAATTTATGATGATGAGTTTTATTTTCTAGCCTCTATTTTGGATCCCAGATTCAAAACAGCTTTTTTTAAAGATGGAGCAACTGCTAATAAATTAAAAAATGTATTTAAAAATAAAGTGCAATAAATAATAAATATATCCTCTCAAACTGAAATTACTAAAATTAATCACAAAATTTCAATAAAAATGATGCCCTGTCATAAACTGTGCATTCATCATTTTGGGAGTGCTTTGTTGAAATTGCTACAAGTGAAAAAACAGAAAGTGAAAATCCTTCTACTGAAAATGATATCATCACATTAGACATTAAAGCTTCAGATGAATTGGCTGCATACATAGTAATACCACTTATATCAAGGGAAGACAACCCGTTAATTTAGTTGAAAAAAAAAAAAAAAAAAAAACATAATAAGTATCCAACGTTATCCAAGTTAGTTAAGAAATACTTATCTGCGCCTACCAGTAGTGTTTACAGTGAACATTTATTTCCCAAAGTAAAATGGATTTATGAACAAAAAAGAAACATTACAACCAGATAATGCCGTACAGCTTTTTTTTGCCTCATATTTTGTCCATATTAAATTTCAATTACAAATAATTATAATGTATCATTTTATAAATTATCACTTATATAACTGAGGCATACTATTGAAATAAATAACATTAAATGGGCATTAGCCATCATGTACTTTTAGAGTAATACTTAACCTATTATTTTTCATAAATTATTCTAAAAATTCAGCCGAATATTTATAAGTATTCGGCCAAAACCGAATATTCGGTTTACATGCTGAATCACCGAATACCAAATCAACTATTCGGTATTCGGTCAATCCCTAAATAAAATGCCTTGGTTTGCCTTATTATTTTCTGTTTTTCTTCCTCTTTATTTTAATGAAATAATAAAAGATTTTTATTTTAAATGAAATGAATGCAATATAAAAAATTGCTAGATTATGGCAAGAACATTGTTTGTCAATATATAAACTGTGGCTAACTAATAAAAAATATAGTTTTTCACAAGGAACTATTCTAATATTAATAAAATACAGTAAAGTATGGTAAGAAGGAACTCCTAAGGATTTTTTAAAAGTGTGCTTTATTAATTTTAGTATGTATAATGTTATGGTTATGATATTCTTTTTATTGGGACTGTAATATTCCTTCTTGATCATTAATGCAGAATTTTTTGAGACAGCAATATCATTACATCAGAAATTTCATAGCTTTGGTCAAAGAAATACTATATAATTATATTTGCTGCGTGAAATCTGTCAACATTTTTTAGTGTTTAAACTGTACCATCAAATTTATTTTAAGAAACATACCTACAGCACAGATTCAATTTGTTCAGGCTAATATTAAAAGAATGCTGAATTCTTCAGAATAGTGATAAATGATATAGAGGGAATTCTAAAATGGTGGCATTTTATTAACTTATGAATATTAAAGTACGAATATGTCGAATTTCTCAATATCATTGGTCTTACTCTAGCATTTGGTTTACTTTCTAATTTAATAAATTCTAATTCAGAAATATAAAGAAGTAACAGAAATTTTAAATATAATATTGAGGAAAAAAAAATTCATTAGAAAAGCAGAAATTAAAAAGGAAGTAAAATTCACAAATAAATTGTGATAACATCTACAATGAATCCTTCATGCTTTTGTTAAAAAAAAAAAAAAAATAATAATAAAGCGTTCTGGTTCGGCATTACAGCCTAATATATTACAATACAATTTTATCTTTTAAAAAAGGAGCGTTTTAGTTCGAATTACAGCCTAGTATATTAAAATACGATTTTATATAAATAATATTTATATATAAATAGATGAATATACAATAAGCGTTAAAAGTGAAGCATTAAATAAATATGCAATTTTCCGCTCGCAATATGTCAATCAATCGTTATATTTTTTGTAATTATAAATTTTCTTTACTCCAAAGTAAATAAGTTGAGTAATAAAACATTTTTTTTTTTTAATTACAGCTGCTTATGAAACTTTTTTATCTACTATACATTTTTTAAATATTGATAATCATAATTTTTCACGTTGATTTAATTATTATTCTGAAATACATTATAGTATGTGATGTTTCATGTAACTTGTGATAATAATTTGTTGTTTACATCTATAATATGTCAACAAAAATATACGAGGTTGCCAGAAAATCGCCAAAAAAACCCGCCAAATCTCCCGCTTCATTGGGGGTGATGACGTCAGTTTTGTAGAGAAACATGAAAATCACGTGACCGCTGCCATTCGATGAACTGCCCTATTGTTTTTTGTTTAAAAGAACTTTGGACAATAGACATTATTTCATGACTCCATGTATTAGGTTTTTTTATTTTCAGACGATGAACGTGAAATGATGCTGATATATTATTATTATTCTTGGTATTTTCGATATTATGTTTTCTATATATGTCCTGTGATGTGAACGTCTAATAAATGTTTTCTGTATTTATAGAAGAAGTTATATTTATCGTACAAAATATTATAATTTCATCTAAATATTACGAAAATTATTAACAGTATTAACTGAATACAGAATTTTATGAAAATCCATGCATTAGTTCTTGAGATATGATTGTTATGGAAATTGTAAATAATGCTGCATAGCAGCGCCATCTGTTGAATGATTTACACCAAATGTTAATCAGCTTTAATTTATATCAAGAACTACCTCAGTATCATTTTTTAAAATTAAAATCTGTGTATTAGTTCTTGGGATACAGCTATTGCATAAATCATAAAAAATACAATATAGCAGCGACACCTATTAAGCATATTACACCAAAAACTAATCATCATCAATTTATATCAGTGACTACTTAAATATAAATTTTTATTAAAATCCGTACGTAGTCCTTAAGATACAGCTGTTGCATAAATCGTAAAAAAATGCAGCTTAGCAGCGCCACCTGTTGAGCGATTTACATCAAAAAATGATCAGGATCAGTTTAAATAAGGGACTACCTAAATATAAAATTTTATTGCAATCCGTGCGTAGTTCTTGAGATATAGATATTGCGTAAACCGTAAAACAATGCAGCATAACAGCGCCATCTGTTGAGCGATTTACACTAAAAACTGATCAGCATCAATTTATATCAGGGACTACCTAAATATAAATTTTTATTACAATCCGTGCGCTAGTTCTTGAGATACAGCTGTTGCGTAAATCATAAAAAATGAAGCATAGCAGCGCCACCTGTTGAGCGATTTACACCAAAAATTTATCAGCATCAGTTTATATCAGGGACTACCTATCAGACTATACTATATACATTTTTATTACAATCCGTGCATTAGTTTTTGAGATATAGCTGTTGCGTAATTCGTAAAAAAATACAGCATAGCAGCGCCACCTGCTGAGCGATTTACGCCAAAAATTAATAAGCAATAATTTATACCAGGGTCTACCTAAATATCAATTTTTATTAAATTCCGTGAATTTTTTCTTAAGATAGAGCACCCACAAAATATCTGTTACACACAGATATTTTATAAAAACATGTTTTTTGGGATCTCTGACCCCTAAAACGTGTACAATCCGTCGAAAACCAGAATTCGAAAATTTATACGAATCCAATACCTTCTTCTGGTAAAGATAGAAGGAAATAAAAAAAAAATGGTGCTGATAGAATAAATTTAATGCTCCCTCAATCTCATTGGACGGGACGACCCCCCCCCCCCCCCTTTCACATGGGCCTGAATGTCCGGATGGAGAGGATGGGGATTTAAAAGCAAAATTCCTGAATGAGCTAAGAACAATTTTGATTAATAGATTTATTTTTACTGCACAGTCACAAATAAAAGATAGAAGCAAAGTAAAAAGAAATAATTAATAAAAAAACCAATGTTTAAATTATTTTAAATGTGTATTCTGGAGATCCTATAATTTACATATTTTTTTTCCCTCCAAATAATTAAAATAAAAATTTGCTTTAATTCCACATGCATTAATTGCATAAATATCCAAAGTTATGGATTATTAAAATGTGGTAAGGTTATAAAAACTATACGCGAAATTAAAATTTACTTCAAAATATTTAATGAATATTTAATTTCTAAAAATCATAAGTCTATTTCTTTGCGATATTCAACTTACTTACAACAGTCATTTTAATCTGCGATATTCAATGTTTTTAAATGGCCTGCCCTTTGGTTTTTGTCAGAATGATCTCGTATTTTAGATGGCTTAAAAAAGAAAATGAAGAGCCGAATACCTTTAAAAAAATATGCATGTTGTGAAGAAAACTTCAATTAACCAGATTTTCATTTCCACAACTTTCTAAAAGTTCATATTTTTCGTAATTTTTTTTTTAAATGACCATTTTTTCCACTGAAAAGCATTGCAGAAGCATCGATCGACAGCCCACATTCAGCGGTTTCGCCCCCTATCTTAAAAAAATCCGCATGGCAAAATTTTAGGCTGTGTCTATTCTTACGGCAGCCGTAAGAATATTATTCTTACGGCAGTCTGCTGTACATGCGCAGTCAAGACTGCCGTAACGACTGCCGGAGATTCTGAAGAACGAATCTCCTTTTGAATGAATCTTCTGTCCGGCAATTGACTGCCGTAACTTGTAAACAAAAAAATCAAAACAATAATAATAGTGAATTCTTTAAGAACGTTTTTAGTGCTACAATTTTTTTTTTCATGGTTGTATATTGTTTGACGAAGTTTGCTCTAGAAATAGGAAATGATTTCAAAGGACTTTGATGTTATCAAAGGACACAGATATTTTAAAAATCTAATTTTAATACAGATGCCAGCTGATACCACTTTTAGAAGCATATAATTATATTTATTGTGTGCTTTTGGGTGTGTATCTGCTAGTATTTAGGTGTGTGGATATTCCAAGCGCAAGCAGGTGAATCATGATGTTTTTATGCGATATGTTTGAAAGTTCTCCTAAAGTAAACTTTATGCAGGTAAGGAATGAAAAATATTATTTGCTTATTTATTTTGATCCCACAACTTCAATACTAATTTTTGTATTAATATTCACTGTAAATCTATTTCTTTTCTTTTTTTCTTTTTTTTTTCAAATTTAAACAGTTTAAAATTTCATAAATTTATAAAGATAGCAGTCATTGATAAGCCTAAAAATTGGCATTTTATACAATTATTATTCATTTCAATAATAATCTTAATATTCTGTACAAGTTTAATTATATTTTATTTTAATGTTGTTGTTTTAAATATGTCAGTTTGTCCAGTCATTTTTGGGTTAGAAATATAATCCAACAGTACTTAATTATACATATTTATAAGTAGTCTTTATATATTATTTAATTAACTGTATGGCTAGTTTTTAAAATGCTTGCCTGTTTGATACCATAATGTTAGAATCTATATTTCATATCAAATGAATAATCTATTGATGCTGTTAGAAATCCCATATAATATGTCAGGTATATTCTAGTTAATAAAATATATATCTAAATTTTCAAACGTTTTGTTATCATACTCTGCAGTTAAAATAGTTGTATCTCCTAAATAATAGCTAATTTAACAAAGACCTTTTCAAAGCATTTTAACTAGGCTGTTTTTGCATATGAATTAAAAAGTATGGCAATGTATTGTTAAATTTAAGTATTTCTTCCAAACCACTTTGTTCATAAATGTTAAAAATTTAATTATACTAATTTGCTATTTCTATATTCCATGCATTGCATTTCACCAGAATAATAGCAATATAGCTATTTTACACAGGTTTTGATCTGTGCACTTGACAACAAATCTAAGGGAAATTATATTGTCTTTTTTATGTAATGTAAACAAAGAGGAAATATTTCTTTCCACCATTGAACATTTGTTTTGTGTCCATCTATGAAAAAATGTACATCAACATGCTAAGTATTTTTAATTACCCCTTATGAGTATTATTTATATACTATATTATTATTTATTTGTTCAGTTATAAGTATTTGTTATGTAAAAATTGCTTTTTTTTTCCATTTCATTTTCATTTGTTAGGATCATTAGGCCTAACTAAAATTACATATATAAAAATCATCAATTTGGATTTTTCTCCCTCACTGTATGAAAAAAAAATAATTTATCATATTTTTACTTGTTTATTAAACTATAAACACAATAAGAGAATTCTTTTTACAATAAATAAAAAACAAATCAATCTTGTAAGTTGTATGTTATGTTAACTGTTCATTTGTAAGTGATCCATATAATTATTTTCTTTAAAATTAATAGGGTTTAAAATATTCTAATTTTTTCAATAGTTGCCTCAGAGTGAAAGGTTTGAAATACACAATTTTCTTTTTCTAAAAATCTTTCAATTGTAAAAAAAAAAAGAAGAAAAAAAAAACAAAAACAATAATATAATTTTTGTATTAATAGAGCAAAACACCATTGTACTGTTGCATTTTAAACCTATATTGACAAAAGTGCTTGTTATTTTACTGTTTTCCTTCAAAATCTTTGTGAATTAAAAAATATTTCAAGAGTCTTTGATTATAAAATTATGGATGATGAAAATATTTGTTTTTTAAAGTTCAACATTTATATAAGGATTAATTTTAAAACAATTTAAATCAAAATTTCTTAATTACTCTGAAAGTTATTATAGTGCAGACATAGAGCATACAAAGAGCTTTATAAATCTAATTACAGTAAAACTCCAGTTACCTGAAAAGCATGGAACCACAGTATTTTCGGTTAACCAGGGTTCCATAGGAATTTTCGAGTAACCAGGGTTCTGTAGGAATTTTTTAATAAACGGGAGGCATAGGTAAAACTTGTTTGATGAAAAGCTGTGAGTGCATTTTAGAATATCATTATAATAAAAAATTCTTGGTATCATAATATAAGAACTCTGAATGATAATCCAAAATTACAAGTCGTTCCAATAGCAAGGCGATAATTTATTAGTTAAAATCGAAGTTCAGTACCAATAGTGATGTGGAAAGAGTTTGCTTTTTAAACATTCGAAGAGAGAATTTCTTGCTTCAAAGAAAGAGAGATGCATGTGCAACACAGAGCCACGGAAATCAAAGACAAATCGCGAATTTTATAAGTAATGGATGAAGAGATGCATGTTCCGGTAAAACAAAATTGTACATTGCAAACATAAATGAAATAATGCCCATTCTAAAGGCTATAAAAAATTAAGAAGTTGACTCAGTTTATTTATTTCATAAAGTTCATGCTTTTTAATACTATTTCTACCAGTGTCTACTAACACATTTCAAAGTTTTGATTTTTACTTATTTTGCTTCTAATTTTTTAAGCTAATAAGTATTAAATAATTCTTTGATACATTTAAAAGGATTCAGAATTGTTTTGATCTAAAACATACAAATAAAATAGCAATCATAAATCAAAACTAGCAGGGGTGACTGAGCTAAGCTCGGTCAAAATTAAATTTATATTCAACTTGATATAGTATTTTCACTGCATCATTCACTCCGTATTATTACTGTAAAACAAGTTATTACAAAAACAATCAATAAGAAAACTATGTTTGTATGCACATGTCCATAAATTTTACTTTATTTTAAAATTTACAACAAAAGGACATCGATCCAAATCACTTTTTTTGCTTGACTCTGGTTAATTTAACCATGCATCTCGAATCCTATTAAGAATGTATTAAAAAATTCATCACATTCTGAAAGACAACATTTTTTGCCAGGTATAGCCAAATTTGAAGACATTCTTTTATTTCGTACCAAATATGTGTTGTGGCTTTCGTAATCTTAATAGTCAATTTTTTGGCCAAATGTTGCCAATATTTTGTCAAATATCGTGAACTTATTGGTTGCTGTCATTTTCTCGTGACCCTGACAAGTATTACCCAAAATGACTCACTAATCAAATTTGATCAAACATGTGACTTAGCTTAATGGTCTTCAGGTAATCAAAAACAGTAGAATATAAAATTGAATCAAAATCGTTTAAGCCATTTCTTAGATAAAATTAGCTTGACAGCATTGAGCAATGAAACGAAATGGCCCATTAATATAATTTTGTTTAACATGCGACTCAGTCCAATAATCTTCTTAAAAGACGTTTTGTTACAAAATTTAGGTAAAATTGATTGAATCGTTGTTACATATAATTAGAATAACCCTAACCCATTCTGACCCATTAATCGAATTTTCACGAGCATGTGTCCTGGTCTAATGGTTTTCTCTTGCCCAAAAACATCATAATACAAAATATAGTCAAAATGGTGCGAGCCATTTTTTACATAAAATTAGCATGACCCACAAATGACCCTTATAATCAAAATATCTCGAACATGTGACCTAGCTCATTTTTTTGTGTGCTGAAAAATGTTAGATACAAAATTTAGGTAAAATCGATTGAGCTGCTTTTTAAATATAATTAGTTTGACCCTGACCCATTATGACCCATTAATCGAATTTTCGCAAACATCTGACCTAACCCAATGATTTTCTTGTGACTGAAAATGATAGAATACAAAATTTAGTCAAAATTGCACAAGACATTGTCTAGATAAAATTAGAATTACCTAAAAGTGACCCACTAATCGAAATTTCTCAAACACGTGACCTAGCCCAATGATTTTCTTATGCCCAAAACATGTTATACACAAAATTTCGTTAAAATCAATCCACTCGTTCTTTAGATATAGCTTGACCATGACCCACAAATGACACTTAAAATTGAAATCTCTCAAACATGTGACTTAGCCCATTAGTTTTCTCGTGTCTAAAAGTTGTTCATATAAAATTTCGTTCAATCGATCCTGCTGTTCTTTAAATATAAACAGCTTGACCTGGACCCTTTATGACCCATTAATTGAAATTTCTCGAACATGTGACCCAGACCAATGTTTTTCTCGTGACAAAAAAAATATGTGGTATACAAAATTTCATTAAAATCAATCCACCTGTTCTTTAGTAATAGCTTGACATGATTCATCATGACCCACAAATTACCCCTATAATCAAAATCTATCAAACTTGTGACTTAACCCATTAATTTTCTCAAGTCAAAAAACTGTTATATACAGAATTTCATTAAAATCAATTAGGGCCATACCGAGTACTCGGTATTCAGCATACTCGGCCAATTTGCCGAGTACTCGGTATTCAGCATACTCGGCCAATTTGCCGAGTACTCGGTATTCAGCCAAATTTTGGGCCGAGTACCGAGTACATTACCGAGTAGTTGTAAGGATTTCATTTATAAGCATTTATTATCATTACAATGAGAAATTATTTGGAACAATACATTATCAATGAATAAATCAAAGTTTAAAGCACTAACATATTTAATTTCTTCTTGCAAGCTAGTTCTGGTTGCCATAGTATACAATCATCATCATATTTTGCACTGATGATGGTATGCTATGGCTACTGAAACTAGTTTGCAAGAAGAAATAAAATCTTTTGGTGCTTTAAATGTTTTGATTGATTTATAACATTATTGAAGACAAAGGAATTTTAATAACTGATCTGTAAAAGTCATTTGAATATAAATGTATAATATTTGCAATTATTCAAAAAATATTTTATTTAATATATAAGAATGTGCCTACAAAATACGGAAAACTTAAAAAAAGACACAAATGCAAATTCTTCCCTCCAGTTAACTTCTTAATCCGCTTTTCATTGTATCACAATTAAAATGGCTGAAACTTTCTTTTTCCAAATTATGTTGTAATGTTTTAATTGGTAGTATTACTCCTAACATGGGGATCTATTCATTTGAGCTCATCAATGTTATGATTACTCTGAATAAAAGTAACAATTTCAGTACACTTCACAGTGATTGCTACTGAACTGTGGTTAAATTTATCTTACTTTCAGCAGCATAAAAGCAAAGAGGCTGTTTTAATTCATGCAACATTTTCAATATATTATATTTTGAGCTCCATCTTATGGTTTATTACAGTTAATTACTCTAATAATTAATCTTTTTAGATCCAGGCAAGGAAACTGAACTTTTTTCGAAATTTGAGCATGCAACTATATGGAATAGTCAAAATCCTCCTACAATGTTTTTAGCTTCTAAGATGTCTAAAACAGCCTGTTAGGCGATAAAACGGATTTTATTGTAGGTTGCATATTGTGAATAATGCAAGCTTACATCATTACTTTTAACAACAGTTATTTGAATTATTCAAAATTACAGCTACCATAATCATTCTTGATATAGATTTCATTTGTAAATTGAAGAATCAGTTAATTTACATTGGTTGAATTTAAATTTTATGTATCACTTTTTTTCCATTTTTTAAAAGTAATGCTACTGTTTTACACTGTTTGAAATTTTAAAAATTATCTTTAAAGGGTGTATAATTAAATTTCAAATTAGTTAATTAGAAATTATTTAAAAGCTAACTAGAAAATATATGATTATGTGTTAAAGAAGTATCTTTATTATATTTACATTGTTTGTTACTCTTAAAGCTCACTTTGTGTGCATTGAAAGCTCATTCGTATATACAACTACTCGGGCTTGGTAATTCGGTACTCGGCCGAGTAGTAAAAGGCTCGGTACTCGGCTTCTCGGCCAAAGTACTACTCAGTGCAGCCCTAAAATCAATCACGTCGTTGTTTAAATAGCTTGACCCAGACCCTTTATGACCCATTAAAATTTTTTCTCAAACATGTAACCTAGCCAAATGTTTTTCTCATGCCCAAAACCATAGAATGCAATTTTTAGTGAAAATTCCGTGAGAAAATCTATAGATAAAAATAGCATGACCCACAATGACCCACTAACCAAATTTTCTCGAACATGTTACCTAACCCAATGGTCTTCTTGTAATCCAAAATGATAAAATATAAAATTTGGTCAAAATCATAAGAGCCATTTTTAGATAAAAATGTCTTCACCCATAATGACCCACTAATCGAAATTTTTTGAACATGTGACCCAGCCCAATAGTTTTCTCATGCCAAAAAACGATGCAAAGAGAAAATTGCGTCCAGGAGAAAGTTAGAATTTGGCACGCACTACCCCCAACTTTTTCTTGTGACAAGCGAGAAATTATGTTTAAATTTGGCGTCCCCTAAATTTACATGCCTGGGGTGCCATTTGCCCCCCCCCCCTCTCCTTTCATATAACACTGTTTTGTATATCTATTTGCATCAAGCAATACTAGCAGAATCTGCATTTATTTGATAATAGAAGGTTGGTAAGTATGTAGAGTCAAATCCACTTAAGACATGCTTCAAAGGATTAGGCAAAAGTTACATATTGAACGGGTTCACATATTAAATGTGATTTGCATAATGTTGCAGGAACAGAACTTATTTATGCATCTAATCATTTAAAAGACTTTTAGAGCTTTTGTTTATTGTTGAAAAATGTTTTTCATACCAGATCCTGATTATCACATGGGCAAATCGGGACTTAAATTCTGGGATACGGACTTTAAGGAGCCCCCAATTCCATACATTAAATTATATAACATTTACTTTCTTTTTCCAACACTTCCATATGTTGAAATTATTACATTCATTTTAAAGTAATATAACAAATTGCTAAAGTTATTTAAAAAAGTTTTGTTTCATACTAAGAAAAAAAAGTGCACTTTTATTGATTAAAGTATTTAATTTAGAATTGACGGAACTATGAATTTTCATTTATGTCCAGAGTGCCAAAATATGTTTATATATTACACATAGACATATGAATGGCCATCAGTTCTATTTGAATAATGATTCAAAAGGGGTCCCCTAATTTATCTTTGCTCAATTGGTCTGCGGGGACTGTTTTACACATATTTAGATGAAACTTTAATTATTCCTGTTTAATTCATTGGGTTTTTATAAAACTAATTGAATTAAGTAAAAAAAACATGGATTCAAATATGACTTAATTGTAGATTATAAAAAACATTACAATCAAAATAATTTTCTTGCCTGCTTAATTCAACCTTCTTTCTCTACTTAAGTAACACAAATCAGTGTTGAATTCAGAAACTTTTTACCAGGAGGAAATAAAACCAATGAAAATGGAAACTGTTTATGATTAAAACCTGTTCTAAAAAGAAAAATCATATTTTTGCCTTATAAATATCATGGAATTATAGAAGTTAAGAGGAAAATTAACTAAAAAAATGGGTTTTTTTTCTTTTTGATTTTGTTTTATAGGTTTTACTCTGGTATTTTGTGAAAAAGTCAGTAATTGTTTTCAGAATTTACTTTTAGTATACAGAAATTTGTGAAGTTTAGGAGTGGGGGATATTGTTAAATAGAAATAATTTTAAGTTCATGAAGTTTGTTTAATAAAATATGAATAAAACGAAAATATTGAAAAAATGTACTTTTTTTCGGGCAGGTTTTACTTATTATTATTTTTTAATGCAATGTAGCCAAATGAGAAAAGTTAAATTAAAAAAAAACACATAATCGAGAGATATTAACAAAAACTAAAGTGTAGTGCACCCTTTTTTTTTTTTTTTTGGTCAGTACTATTGCAAATTTGTAACTTTTAAAAAAATCTGCAATATTACTATGTATAATTTCTCTATGTATTACTATGTATAATTTCTCGTAAAAAAAGAAAAAATCACTTTATTAAAACTTTTGCATATTCTAAGGATTCATCTGAACATTTTCATGAAACTTGATTCACCTTCTCATTGTGCAGAAGACTTCCCCCTCCCCCCAATCTCCCATTCTCAATGCCAAAATGTCTTTGTGATGGTATAGCAGTAGTAAGTGTTTATCTAAGTGTGAAAAAAATTGTTTTGTTTAGCAGAAAGAATAGAAATGATTAAATAAAGAAATAACTTCACTTTCATACAATCTGCCGTTATAAATTCATACATTTATTGCAACAGAAACTCTCCGTTTGAAAGTTGTACAGGCACAAAATGATGATAAACTTTGTTATAGTGAATATATTTTTCACAATATAGAGATTAATTTACTCTGAATGGTGTCCAAAGTCAAGGTTCAGCAGAAAATTTCATTAAATAAGGAATTCGTTAAGAAAAGTTCCACTGTATATGGTGCTATATAATCAATGAAAAATGATTGCAAGTATGTGAATATTTGAAAATGTACTTGTTGATTATTTTTGTTTCAAGCAGATGAATGATTTTGTAAACTACTTTGCATAATTAATGCATGTCTTTGATTAAGATAAAAGGAATAGATGTTCTCAGTACTGTAAGTGTGTAATGATAATCATTCAGATTGGCCTCCCATCATCATATCGAGAGTTTATAAGGTCATTATTTGGTATTAAGACAAGGGTTCTATCAGAGTACATTTGTTACTAATGACATAATGTGTCCATTGGTTCTGTATGTAAGTGTGTAATGTGATAACTCTTGATAGAAATGTCAAATTTGTTTCATTTTTTTCCAGGTTCATTCTGATAAGGTACTTCCCTGATTACTTTTTGGAGTTCATTGGTTAAGTATAAAAAGGGGGGGGGTAACAAAGGTCCAATCCTTCCCTTAATTTAAATAAATGATTTTTATCATGCAGAAATATTCGCTTTGCTTTATATTTTACATACCAGTTTATTCTGAAAAGGAGCTTATCTGATTAGATTTGAAGTTCATTAGTTTTGTACTTATAAAGCAGGACCAGTCCTCCCCACTAGCAGTTTATTATGTTAAGGATGATTAAATTTGGAGGTTCATTAGTTAAGTATATATAAAGGAAGACTAGTCCCTTTATACTTATAGACAGGGATTCTATCATAGTACATTTGTTACTAATGACATAATGTGTCCACTGGTTTTGTATGTACATATGTAAGCACGTAATGTGATAACACTTGATAGAACTATCACGCTTGTATTGCTTCTTTTTTTTTTTCCAGGTTCATTCGGACAAGATTATCCCAGATTAAATTGAATAATACCTTGCATACAATATTTCAAGTGAAAATCAAATTTTTATTGCTTAAGAGGCGCAAATGCTGATGTAGTGAAAAGGTTTTAAAGTCAGTAGAACATAGGAAACCTTTTCGCTAGGTTGGCATTTGTGCCTCTCAAGTAATGAAAATTTGATTTTCATTTGAAATAGGAAATTTATTTATTGCATTTTTTTCTCATCTGAGTTCTCTAGCAATTCGGTTGCTAAGCTGTCATTGAAGATGAAAGTATTTAATTGGTGCCAGAACATCAGCATTGCCAATTCACTTAAACAGCCTTTTATTTAAGAACCTATATACACAACTCGGACAGAGAAATTTGAATAAACAATCCTATGGGAGTGTTGTTTACAGATTTCTCGTTTGCAGATAATATTTATAAAAAAAATTTGGCCTGAACACACATAAGGTCGATATGTTTTTTTTGCAGTTTTGGTTAAAGTTATTTTATGTTGAGATAGTTCCATTTTTTGAACTGGTTACAACTTGTTCCAAAAGTGAAAATATCCACATATTAAAAAAAAAAAAAAAAAAAAAAAAAAAAAAAAAAAAAAAAAAAAAACTGGAAATAAAATTGAAAAATTACTGATGCAATATAAAAGGTGTCAACTTCAAGTGTCTTATGCAGAAAAAAAAATAATAAAATAAAAATAATGAAATGCAAGTGAAAAATCTGTAAATGCTCTTGCAGGATTTATATTAGCTTGAGGTTTACTTCCTGTGATTAGTGTAGGTTCTTAATGATTATAAATATGGATGTAGTAAAGAGTTTGTGATGATATACACTGCATAAATTCTGGATTTTAAAAATTAGATGTTGTGAATACCCTCTGTTTTTAGTAAACTTATAAGCATATTATGTAGTGTATATTCATAGTGTTATGACTATGCTAGTGATCAGGGGTATACTCAGCTATATGTGATCAGGGGTCGGGAAATACATCATTTTACATGTACAGGCAAGTGGATTTTCTGACAAAGTGAGTAAATGTTTAGGATTTTGCAAAATTGAAGGATATATATGTATATATTACACTAGTTAGATATATTTTGTAACTTTTCAAGTTATCACAGTGTAAACATGTACACTAAGTTTATCCTATACTCAACTTTCCTTTGTTATAAATACTATTTTTAAAATTTACAGAAAAAATATGAAAATGCATTGAGTAATTAATAATTTACGCAGTCACTTGCATTTTTTAATAACAATTTTCAACTGCATGTTGCATCATACAGGATGGTAAGTTTTTCTTAAAATTTCGCCTTTGCACACCTATTAGTGATTATAAACCGAAGAAAATAATGTATAGGTAGTAGAACTTTAAATAAAAAAAGTCCAGGCAGAATATTAATAAGAAGCAAAAAGTAGCAATTCAACTCACAATTTAGGTATACCGGTCAGTGTTTTCAACAAAATTAACTTTTTTCCTGCAATCCTTTGACTTTTTTTTTTTTTTTTTTTTTTTTTTTTTTTTTTTTTTTTTTGTAAGCCTTTGACAAAATTTCTGTTTTACATCCTTTAATGAAATTTGCATTTTTCCTGCAATCTTTTGATAAAATTGTTTTTATTATTATTTTATGTTTTGTAAACTATTTATGAGATTTTTTTTTCAAAGAATATTTGCCCCAAAAAAAAAAAAAAAAGTGTCTAAATATTGAGACAGATTATTTAAAATTTTTGAAAACTAATACTTTACACTTTCAGAAAATTAAAAACAGAATTATCCTTACACAGTTAATCTAAATTTGTCATCTTAAATACTGTTAATTGTCTAGTACAAGGTGATCGAAAAGACACACAACACCAGAGATATAGTGTATATATTAAAGTACAAACGATTCAAATTACAAACATAATCTAGATTGAAAGTAACAATACTGATCAAAATTAAATATTGTTGCAGAAGACAATGACAATGTGACCCTTTCTCTTGAGTATTTTTGGGTCTCTATGTTTGAGGAGTTCATTGGATAAGTCTAAGAGGGGGATGGGGGGCTAACTTCCCATCCTTAATTTAGATAAATAGGTTTTTCATGCAGATTTCGTTTAAATTTTAAATATAGGATCATTCTGTTGAGGCACCTTCATGATTAGTATTGAGTGCTCATTGGATAAGAATAAAGAGGGGGAACAAATAGCTAATTCTCCATCCTTACTGTATTTACTCGCGTATAATGTGCAATTTTTCTCCCCAAATTATCCCTTTCTGGCACGGGCAAATTTTGTAGTAAAATTACTAATTATCGACTGCCACCGGAATTTGCAAACGACTTTCTTAGATATTTTGAATTCCTTAATTTTAACTTTCCTTGTAAAAGTAAAGTTTTACTAAAATATTATTGGTGCCACTTGCAAGTTTGGAATTAAAATTAGGTATCCCGGACAGGGCACAGTGTGCCGGAAAGGGTTATAGGGCAAAAACACTGAGTGCACATTATACACGGAATATTTTTTATTGCTTTACGTGCTCACAAGATATATCTATGAATCAAGAAATGTATTCATAGAATAAATTAAAACTGGAATCTTACTGAATAGAAGTATTTCTGCATTTTTATTTCACTCCTTGCACTTTTTTATACCAAAGCGGTAGTAACATTATTTAAACACCACTTAGCAATCCTCATTGCAGCTACTGCTTTTTATGTAACAATAACAGCAAAAATTCATGTAATATATACAGATTTGCACTATAAATAAAAAAAATCTGTAAGGTTAAAAAATTCTTAAATTTTTTTTTTAGGAAACTGGGAAACCTAGAACTTTTTATATAACTACGACCCAAGTAACAGATAAAATTTTAGTAAGATTAGTACAATTTTACTAGATTCATTTGTAGAGCAACAGATTTCTATAGTCTCACAAAAACTAGTTTTGTAAATTTCTCTCTTGCTTTTTTTTTTTAATTTATTTATTTTTTGTAGCACAGTGTAAAGATAAAATTTTAGCAAGAATACAGATTTCTGCGACTTTACATTTATAGAATTAAATTAACCACTTAACCGGCGACGGGTATGGGGAAACAGTGCTTTAACCCCCGATTTATCTCGGGGCAGCCGTTGAAGTGGTTAAAAAAAAAAAAAAACAATGTAGACGTTTTTATGTATTTCGTTTGCAAGTGATGTCACCATATCATGGCACTCACTCCCTACACAAAGTCTAAAAAACGAATTTAGACTTCTTTTCTAGCCTGATTGATATTTGTTTTGAATTTCCAATGATTAGTTTTGGAAGTTCATTAGACAAGTGTAATAAAAAGGAGAAAGGCTACCTCCCCCTGGCCTTATTTTAGATAAATGGGTTTTTTATGCAGAACTATCAATTTCTTACAAATTTTGGATACTGGAACATTTTGACGAGGCGCCTCTGTGATTAATATTGGGTATTCATTGGAAAAGTAGAAAATAACATCCCCCCCCCTAAATTTAGGTTAATGGGTTTTTCATGCAGAATTTACCAATTTGCTTTAAATTTTGTGCATAGGTTCATTCTGATAAAACGCTTCTCTGATTTGTTTTGGGAATGCATGGAGGACTACCTTTCTTAATTCAGGTAAATGATTTTTCATGTTTAATTAACCAATTTGTTTCAATTTTTGGATGCAGGTTCATAGTTATTAGATGCTTCCCTGATTAATTGTGCAGTTCTTTTGTTAAGTATAAAGGAGGGAGGGGTTCGGACAATTACCCCTCCCCCTTTAAATTAGTCAAATGGGTTTTTTTGTTTTTCAAACAGTGTTATTCCTTGAAAATATAAGGTTTTAATAAACAATTAGTATGCGTAGCCTGCGAGCTCAATGCGGCCAGTTTAACTGGGCGTTGTTTTTGGTTTTATTAACATTAACACTATTTTTTGTTTTTATTAACATATGTCCTAGAGTTTGAAAAAAAGACAATCTATGGAGTAACAAGATTTTGGAACAGGTGCAATGTGGTTTGTGGTCTAGATTTTGTTTATGTTTTTACCAGACCAAACCTCCATTTGTAAAATTGGTCAAAGTTGAAAGTCTGATGTCATCTCAATTGCTAATATAGTGATGAGTTATACAATTTTTATTTTCTACATATTGACTTTGAGATAAATAAAGGAACAAACATTCAAAAAGACTAAATTAATCAATCAGTTTGTTTCTGATTTACACATTGGAATCCAGTTGTGAGCAATATCTTAAACTAAAAGAAAAATATTTGAAGGGAATTAAATATAAAATTTAAGTGTATTCTCAAAATGAGAAAAAAATATAATGAAATGCATGAGTTACAGCAAATACATTTTATTTTATAAACAGTTTGTGAACATGTGCATATATAGATTGTTTTGCATATTTCAATAAACATTCCTCCCTCAAATAATGTTTAAGGTTAGCCAACACTAATTTTATCTTATTGATATTTAATAAGGAGTGTAATGTGGGTATACAGCATATACTTAATGTATTTTTTTTCTATAGAAGCATTGTATACTCCATATTTCTCAAATAAAGCTATAGCACGTTATTTAGGCACGGCGTTCATGACTTTAGAATAAGCCTTTTTTTAAGACTACAATACTGTATTATTATTATATAGCTTATTATATTTTATCTGCTTATTATCATTTTATTACTACTAAAGGTGAATTACAATAGGTATACTTATTATTTTTTTCGCGTGGAAGACGAAGTTGTTGGTCTATAGAAATATGAATAACAATATGCATGTGTTCACAAACTATTTATTAAATAAAATATACTTTCGATAATCCACGCATTTTTTATATTATTTTCTCATTTTGTAAATGCCACACGTGACTGCAAAGTGCGCGAATCAGAGATGTAAAATTTAATAAATTTAGTCTCTAAGCTGTAGTTCTTCTTAAAATCTGAAAAAAAGTGGAATTAAAGTTGGTGAATTATTCCTTCTCAACTTTTTTTGTTTTGTTTAATCAAAACAATCATCAAAATTACGCATTCAGCGATAATAAGCCACCGCGTTGTTGCTCATTGTCACATATGAGTCGCTCATTTTCCCTGATTCATTCTCATCAAGAATCTCCGGCAATCGTTTACGGCAGTCCTCGACTGCGCATATGCAATAGACTGCCGTAAGATTAATATTCTTACGGCTGCCGTGAAAATAGACACTTCGAAAATTTTAACACCACTCTCCCCTCCTGCTTCTTACTCCGTGCTGTACATTGTGTCCCTGTTACACAGTAGCTAAAATCTCGTAAAATCTGCTTTTAATGCGTATTTAGAACTGAAATTTTAAATTATACGTATTACATTATTTATTATTTGAGGAGATTTTTCGTAATTTTTAAATTACTAAATTAAAATTTACCATCATCAGATTTCCAAGTATTTGATTAGCTGTTACTGGCGACTCGTTTCGTTCCAGGCGTCAAAGAGGATTGTGCGTAATTTTTTTTCCAACCACCTTCGTCGTTCCAAGACCAAGCTCGCACTCTGAGTGGTTGTTGCTCTCGGCACTGTTTTCATGTAACTTGGCGATAATCATACTTGGCGTAGCGATAGATGCTTCCGTCGAGGAGTTTGATTTCCTTCCGAACCGAGTACAAAGTAACTTTTCTCTTGCAGCATTGGATTGGATGGAACGTGTCTTACTGAAAACTGTACTCTTTAAAAGTTTTTACACACAACTTTTTACTTTGTACTCGGTTTACTTCGTACTCGGTTCGGAAGGAAATCAAACTCGACGGAAGCGTCTATCGCTACGCCAAGTATGATTATCGCCAAGTTACGTGAAAACAGTGCCGAGAGCAACAACCAATCAGAGTGCGAGCTTGGCCTTGGAACGAGAAGGTGGTTGGAAAAAAAAATACGCGAGGATTGTTGTTTGCTTTCGAAGTGATTCTCCTGGAACCATAGGATAACATGGAGATGCCTGGAATTTGAAGCGACTTTGACCCCTCGTATAATAGAACCTTTAGATACAAGAGTCCCACGCTTATATATTTTTTTTCGCACGAAAAATCTCTCTTTATCTTCCGATTCTCTGAAGATAGTTAGAAAATTATTTGTTTTGTTCCCTGGACGCCAGCTTCTCTGTCACTTCTCTCACATTTGTTAGTATAGTATACAGTATCAGAAAAAAAAAAAAAAAACTTGACACTTGCGATTTTAGACGTTTTGTTAAATATCTAGAAAAATACATCAGGAATTATCCTGAAACTCTAAGTGTGTAAACATAACAGAACAGGTCATACATTTCCGTGAAGATTTTTTCCTCAAACTCTATACGAGACTGTCAACAAATTGAAAAAGAACGAAAACCTTTTGGATGACCCTGTCAAAACTAAAGTAAAAAAAGCGTTCAAACTACAAGTTATGATTAAATGGCTTATTGTAATATACAGTGTTAATTTTTGTGAATATAGCATGTATACTCGGAGAGAAATTAAGGTTTTTATAAAAACAGTCCCAAATTTTTTCATGTTTTTTGCTTATAATATGCAGAGTTCTTAATAAAAACAATGTTCTTTTCAGAAAATATAGTAAACAACATTGTACGTAACAAATTGTAATCAAAAGTAAAAAAATATTAATAATTGTATGAAAAATGAGCAGGTTTACTAAAAAAGGTTTCAGTGCGCATGTGTGAACTCATTCTAAATATATTTTGCATGATGTGTTAACTACATGTATACAGCAACTTTTGTAAAAGCCTCAAAAATATAGCTTGAAAATTACCGTCGACAGCAAAAGATAAAATATTTGGATACAGCTCCTCATATTTTCTCTTCATTTTGGGAATAACGGACTTCGATCTTATTTTACCGACGATAATTTTCAGAATTTTCAAGTAATGTTTTTGATACTTTCACACAAGTTGCTGTATATATTTAGCTATCACATTATGCAAATTATATTTTGATTAAAATGCGCACTGAATAAAGGCGCACTGAAATCTTATTTAGTAAACCTGTTCATTTTTCATACAATTCACTGGTCAACAGCCAAAAAATGGTCTAACTTTTTCCAGCTGATATATGTTCATTTTCATTGTAATGTATATATATTTCTATTAACTGTAACCTGTAACCAAGAACTTATTTAACTGTATGTACTGTAAACTGTAACCGGTTGTTAACGGCAACATCACCCGATATCAGACGCTATGTAAGCATGAAGGTGAGTAGCGTGGCTATGTTTAATAAAGATTGTTGTTGGAACTTAATGTCCCATTAATTGGGTGTTTAATTAAAATATGCTTCACAACGTATAATATGATGATTGAGCTTAAGCTCTTAACAAGATCCAGATCTTATATGGTGTCAGAGAAGCTGATCGGGAAAGATTGAAACCGCATGCTCGAAGATGGAATGCTTTAAGCCGCCAGCAGAGTTTAACTTCACGTGTGGGAATGTTGCCGAGAACTGGAAAAAATGGCGACAAAAGTTCGAAAACTTTATGATAGCCACAGAGAAGAACGAAAAGCCTGCGAAAAATAAAATAGCCATTCTCTTGAACTTGCTGGGTGATGAAGGCGTCAACATCTTCAACACTTTCAAATTTGAAGCGACAGAAGCAGAGTCCTACGACGCCGTGATAAAAAAATTCGAAGATTACTGCATACCGCGACGGAGCGTAGTGTTTGAGCGCTACAAATTCTTCTCAGCGGTCCAACAAGAAAACCAATCGGTGGATAACTACATCACCGTGTTAAAAACACTAGCGGCGTCATGTGAATTCGGCGACCAACAGGAGAGTTTAATTCGAGATCGCGTCGTCCTAGGCATCCGTGATGTTGCTCTACAAGAGAGACTTCTGAGAGAAACAGATTTAACTCTTCAGAAAGCTGCCGAGTTTGTGAGAACCACAGAAATTAGCAAAGAACACTCTAAATCTATCAACGGACCTAATCTCAGTGCTTCGGTGGACGTTATTCGGAGGAATCAAACAGGACAGACTAATAACAAGTTCAAAAACTCTAGAACTGTTAAAAAGACAAACCCTAAAAATGAACCGTATGATTGTTTCAAGTGTGGTAAGAAACACAGAAAAGCAGAATGCCCTGCTTACGGAAAAACTTGCAGAATATGCAAAAAAACAAATCATTTTGCTAAAGGATGTAAATTTAATAAAGAGAAAAATATTTGTGAGATAAATACGAATGATAACTTGTTTGTTGATACAGTGGAGATTGATAGTGTGGTAAGTACATCATCCAATTCTTGGTTAAAGGATATTCAAATTAATAATGTAAATATTAAATTTAAATTGGATACAGGGGCAGAGGCAAATGTCCTACCCTTGTCAACTTATAAAAGTTTAAATGTAAACATGGAAGTTGAACAAACTCATACAATGCTTTTATCATTTGGTAATTTTAAAATTAAACCTGTTGGTAAAGTAAAATTAAAATGTACTGTTAATAATCATGTTGATATACCTATTGATTTTATTATTGTTGATAAAATGTGCAAACCCATTTTAGGATTAAAATCATGTAGTGAGTTAGGATTAATTCAAAGAGTTGATTGTATAAAAGCTGAAAAGCAAAATATTTTGGATGCATATAAAGATGTGTTTAATGGGTTAGGTACATTTCCTGGTGAACCTTATAAAATTGTATTAAAAGATAATTCTAGCCCTGTTGTGCACCCACCTAGAAGGATTCCTCAGTCAGTTAATCAAAAATTAAAACTTACTCTTAAATTGCTAGAAAAAAAGGGGATAATTTCAAAAGTAAACAAACCGACAGACTGGGTACAGAGTCTGGTTGTTGTCGAGAAACCTAATGGGGATTTAAGAATATGTTTAGATCCCAGAGATTTAAATAGGGTACTAAAAAGGGAACACCATGTAATACCGTCAACAGAGGATATCATAAGTCGATTAGAAGGAAAAAAAAATATTTTCGGTTCTAGATCTCAAGGATGGGTTTTGGCAGATACCGCTGGATGAAAAAAGTTCAGAGATCTGCACATTCAACTCACCCTTCGGGAGATATAAATTCAATAGAATGCCGTTTGGAATTGCCTCAGCTCCAGAGGTGTTCATGAAAAGAAACCAGCAGTTATTTGGGGATATAGACGGGGTAGAAATCTATGTAGATGATATCATAGTGTCGGGTAAAGATGAAAAAGACCATGATGAAAAATTAATAAAGATATTAGAAAGGGCTCGTGAAAACAATGTTAAGCTAAATAAAGATAAATTCCAATTCAAAACAACTGAGGTCAAATATTTAGGGTATATTATTTCCAATGGGGGTATAAAAGCTGACCCATCGCTTGTTAAAGCAATTGTAGAAATGCCTAGTCCTGAAAATAAAAAGGATGTCAGGAGGTTTTTGGGAATGCTAAATTATGTGTCAAAATTTATTCCGAAACTTTCAGAATTAACTGTTTCTCTAAGAGAGTTGTTAAAATTTAATTCTGAATTTATATGGTCAGATAATCAGGAAAATGCTTTTATAAAAATAAAAGAAACGTTAAGTAAAAGTCCTGTCCTGAAAATTTTCAATCCTAAAGAGGAAATAATATTACAATGCGATAGCTCCAAAGATGGTCTGGGAACATGTTTGGTTCAAAAAGGGCAACCAGTTTCTTTCGCATCCAGGAGTTTAACTGAAAATGAAAAAAATTACGCTCAGATAGAAAAAGAATTATTAGCTATCACATATGCCTTTGAAAAGTATCACAACTTAGTCTATGGTCATAAAGTAATTGTACAGACAGATCATAAACCTTTGGTGTCCATCAAAAACAAACCTTTAGCTAAAATTACTGCAAGAATGCAGAAAATGGTGTTAAAATTAGTAAAATATGATTTTGCAATCCACTATGTTCCAGGTAGTCAACTATATTTGGCTGACACACTTTCTAGAGCATATTTGAAAAATAATAACAAAGATGACCCAGAAATGTTAAATGTTATACATAGCATTACTAAAGCCCTACCTTTAAGTGAAAAAAGACTTAAACAGTTTCAAACGGAAACTAAAAATGATGAGGATCTTACCCAAATAATAGAATTTTGTAAAACTTCATGGCCTAAGAATAACAAAAATTTGTCTACTAATCTTAAACGGTACTATAAGTTTAAAGATGTCATATATGTGAATGACGGGTTAGTGTTTAATAATAATAAATTAATTGTTCCAAAAAGTTTAAGACAAAATATGTTAGGTTTAATACATGAAGCCCATTTTGGAATGGAGAAATGTAAAAGTAGAGCGCGAGAAATCTTTTATTGGCCAGGCATCTCTACTGATATAGAGGAATTAGTTTCTAAATGTCAAATATGTGAAAAATTTAGAAAACAAAATGCAAAGGAACCACTGATGCCCCATGAAATACCAAATAAGCCTTTTGAGAAAATTGCAACTGATATATTTCAATTTGCTAATCAAAATTATTTAGTTATAGTTGATTATTTTTCTAAATGGATTGAATGTTTGGCTCTAAAAGATAAAACAGCTAATGAAGTAATTCCAAAATTAAAATGTGTTTTTGCTAGATATGGTATACCTAATGAAGTAGTGTGTGATAACAATCCCTTTAATAGTTATTCATTTAAGAAATTTGCAGAAGAATGGGATTTTGAACTAAATTTTAGTAGTCCCAGGTTTCCCCAGAGTAATGGAATGGCTGAAAGGGCAGTAGGGGTAATGAAAAATATTTTACGAAAAGTAAAAGATGTTACAGTAGGCTTAATGGAATACCGAAACACACCCATCAGTGGTTGAATTTTCTCCAGCACAACTTATGTTTAATAGGAGATTAAAAACAAAGTTACCCATCAGTAATAAATTGTTAAAATCAGAAATTAATAATCCTAAGACTAAACTTAAAATGCGCCAGAGTAAACAGAAATTTTACTATGACAGGACAGCAAAATCTTTAAAAGAGCTGAAACCTGGTGATAACATAGTGTTATTTAATTTTAGAACTGGGCAGTGGGATAAAGGTGAGATTGTTTCTAAACACAAAGCTCCTAGGTCCTATATGGTAAAGAATGCAAATGGAGAAATACTTCGCAGAAACAGAAGACATTTAAGATTATCAAAAACTCCATTGAAAAATAATTTTGTTTATGATGATATAAATATTGGGGATAAGTCTGGTGGGCAAGAGAATGAAACAATTTCTGTTCCAGAAGATAATGATAATCAAAATATTCCTACTACTAAAATTACAAGAAAGGGGCGTGTCATAAAACAACCTTCTAGGTTCAGGGATTTTTGCATGCAGTAAGCATCTTTTTATACCACATTTGTATATATTTTAATGTTATATTTTATGTATTTTAAAATTTAATGGTCATGTCTTGTATCATGTAAAAGTGAAGTGTATTTATGAATTGAAGTGTTATGAATTGAAATTTGAAGTGTTTTATGTGTATTTATATTTTTATCTGGAGGAAAGGATGTAATGTATATATATTTCTATTAACTGTAACCTGTAACCAAGAACTTATTTAACTGTATGTACTGTAAACTGTAACCGGTTGTTAACGGCAACATCACCCGATATCAGACGCTATGTAAGCATGAAGGTGAGTAGCGTGGCTATGTTTAATAAAGATTGTTGTTGGAACTTAATGTCCCATTAATTGGGTGTTTAATTAAAATATGCTTCACAACGTATAATATGATGACTGAGCTTAAGCTCTTAACAAGATCCAGATCTTATATTCATACCCTGAATCCAAAACCCAAAACGGTTTCGCTCTATCAGGTTAATTTTTTGTGCAAATGTCCATTTTAGGCTAAGTGATTTCCGGCATAAATGCCTATACTTCATTGCAGTACTTGTGTGTGTTGCATTCCGAGAAGTCGTATTTCGTTGCCCTGGATTACTAATGATAGATTTTCTTTCATTACAGGATCTATGTGAAGTAAATGGCGTCTTCAAAAAGATCATGTAGGAATAAGCCGGATGTATTTTGCTATATCTGTGGCGAATACACCCTTGTACCAAACAGGAAGCCAATCACCAGTTTTATAAAGCGCACCTACCTTGCTTACTTCCTAATGGCACTAGGTGACCAAGATAAAGGTTGGACACCACATATAGTATGCAAGAAATGCACCGAGTATCTTCGTGCGTGGACCAAAGGCCAGAAGATGGCTCTGAAATTTGGAATTCCTATGGTCTGGAGGGAGCCTACCAACCATGTCACAGATTCTTACTTCTGCGCTGTAGATCTGACTGGTATAAACAGAAACAACCGGAGTAGCCTGGTATATCCAGATCTGCAATCAGCACGTCGTCCTGTAGCCCATTCTGAAGCCATTCCTGTTCCCGTGTTTAAAGAACTTCCGGACATTGACGAAGAATCACCCTCCCCCATCAGGGTTGCTGCTGATGACGACTACTATGTGGTTCCAGAATGTAGTACTCCAGTTCCGTTCACACAAATGAAGCTAAATGATCTCGTTCGCGATTTTAACCTCTCCAAGTCATCTGCCGAACTATTGGCATCCAGATTAAAGGAAAAAAACTGTCTCACTGAGAGTGTTCGCATCACCTTCTACCGCAACAGACATCAAGACTTCCTACAATATTTCTGTGAAGAGCTTGACCTGGTGTACTGTAATGATATCGCACGGCTGCTGTACACGCTGAGAGTGGCAAAATACGACCCCGAACATTAGCGGCTGTTTATCAACAGCAGTAAGCGCTCACTAAAATGTGTTTTGCTACACAATGGCAACCAGTTTGCCTCTGTACCACTAGCTCACTCAACTACATTGAAGGAGAAGTATGAATCAGTGAAGTATGCTCTGGAGAAAATTCATTATGATGACCATCAGTGGTGCATTTGTGTGGATTTGAAAATGGTGAACATCTTGTTGGGACAACAATCAGGGTTTACAAAGTACCCCTGTTTCATCTGCATGTGGGACAGTAGGGACAGGGCTCATCATTACACAATCAAGGACTGGCCTCTTAGGGAGGACCTGGTGCCCTGCAGAGCGAACATCATCAACACTCCTCTTGTGAACAGAGAGAAGATCACATTTCCTCCAGTGCACATTAAGCTGGGGTTGATGAAGCAATTCACCAAAGCTTTCGACAAAAATGGTGACTGCTTCGTGTACTTGCGCCAGGTTTTTCCCAAATTGAGCATTGAGAAGCTGAAAGCTGGCATCTTTGATGGTCCACAGATCCGTCAGCTAATGAGAGATACGCAATTCGAAACACATATGAGTGAAGTGGAACTGGAAGCATGGAAGGCTTTTGTTCTAGTTGTGAAAAACTTTATCAGCAGCACGAAGGCCCCTAACTACGTTGAACTGGTGAACAATATGATAACAGCATTTAGAAACCTCGGATGTAACATGAGCATCAAAATGCATTACCTATTCTCGCATTTGGATCGCTTTCCTAACAACCTGGGCTCCATGAGTGATGAACAGGGAGAGCATTTTCATCAGGAGATCAAGGAGATGGAGAACGTATACCAAGGTCGCTGGGATGCAGTAATGGTGGCGGATTACTGTTGGAATCTCCATAGAGACATTCCTGCTGCCGCCCATGCTCGGACCTCAACGAAGAGGAAATTCCTACCATAAGTGTTACACAATGACGAAACAGTGAACTAACCGAATGTTTTCCTGTCTATTAGTTGTTAATTAACTATGTAATTAACTAAACGTGTTTTCTGTTAACATACGTACATTTTTTTCGCTTCAGTTAATTACACTTCTGTAGTATATATTTGTTTTTTTCAATTCAACTTCACAGCAAAACCTTACCTGATGTACGGAAACGGATGCCATATTCGGGTTCCTGGTGGTTGAAATATCTTAAATTCATTAAAACATGTCAGACCATTAAAAAAAATTTTTTTTTTGTTGCCCTGTGATTATTAATGTTTTTTAATTTTGACACAGAGTGTTATGTATAATGTTGTTTCTCATATTTTCTGAAAAGAACATTGTTTTTTATTAGAAACTCTGCAATTGACAGGGTCGTCCAAAAGATCTTCGTTCTTTTTCAATTTATTAACGGTCCCCTATAGAGTTTGAGGAAAGAATCTTCACGGAAATGTATGACCTGTTCTATTACGTTTACACACTTAGAGTTTCAGGATAATTCCTGATGTATTTTTCTAGATATTTAACAAAACGTCTAAAATAGCAAATGTCAAGATTCTTTTTGCTGACACTGTATGTACAAGTTACAGATATAGATGTAATAGTTTCCATGTATAACTTTGAACCAATTTTGTAGAAAAAAATATAAAAATGTTAAATAACTTATAAATACATTATTTGTAATATGCTATGTTTTAAAAAATCAGCAGTCCTAAAAATTCTATTACATGTAAAAATTTTGAAGCGACAAAAATCGCCTGCGTTTTTACGTTTTCTAAACATTTCATTGGCTGCTTGAGAAAAGGCTTTACCATCATCCCGATTTCCAAACATTTCATTGGCTGTTACTGGTGACTGGCTTCGTTTCAGGCATCAAACACGCTCCGGTACAAGAGTATTGCTTGCATCTCGGGTGACTCCCCGGAGCCATAGGATAACATGGAGACGCCTGAAATTCGAAGCGACTTTGATCCCTCGTGTAATAAAACTCTAAATCTGGAAGAGGTGTGAAGGGAATTTATTTAAAAAACATTGCCTTAGCCGTATTTTTAAGATCGGCCTCAGTCGAGATCAATCCGGACAATCCGCTCTCCTGTATAATGCTTTCTTTTAATTTTGATTTTGACAGTTGTATATTTTATAAGTCAAATATGCGGGGGAAAAAGCATGTAGACTGGGAGGCGGCAGCACAGACAATCACCTCGTCGAGTTCACGGATAAAAATCTAAAATTAATTAAATCTAGATCCGCATTTTACAACGCAATCTGTCTGCCAAGTCATATATCTTGGTGGAAAACACTTAAAAACCCTATTTTTACGGTTTACCATTGTGCTTTCCTGCACCTAAAAGTATGGGCCTCCGTAGCTGAGTGGTTAAGACATCACGCCGCTAATCGTGAGGTTGTGGGTTCGAATCCCACTGGCTCCATTGCACACACTCTTTGTGTGGAGCTCCTGGTTGTACTTCTCTTGTGTTGTAATATTTCCTTGCGTGCTATCTCGTCCCTGTATACTGACGATGGCTTATAAGCAGGCTTCATGTCGAGCACACAAGTCAGATGTATGTTGTTCAATAAACAAACAAACAAACCTAAAAGTATGGAAACATGGAAGATTACAAGCAGGAACACATAATGGTAAACCTTTGATACAATCACTAAAATCGGGTTTTTTAGCTGTTTTCAATCAAGATATGACTTCGCAGACCAATTGCGATGTAATATGCGATTCGAGATTTAACTAATCTTAGATCTTCATCCGTGAACTCGACAAGGTGATTGTCTGTGCTGCCGCCTCCTAGTCTAATATAAATACTTTCAAATGGTTATAAGGAGTTTCAGGAAATAACATAAAGAAAAGCTTTTAAACGATCATCAGAGTACGAAAGTCACATAATGAAAGTCACAACAAATTGTATCTGTGTAAAAGGGATATTTTTCTCAACAGTTTGAGCTACTAACACAAAGCTTTCAATCTATAATGTGTAATGGATAAACACAAAACAGAATTTTTAAAAGTTATTATTATTATTATTTTAAATTGTCTGATAATGAGAAGATATAAAGTATATAGGGTGTTTGCCAGATATTTGCACAAATTTTAACGAACGACAAAATAAAATTTAATTTTAAGGAGTTCAAGTTTTTATGAAGAAAGTTTTATTAGGAATCTTCATTTTCAGAAAACAGAAAAGGCTATTTAATTAAAACAAATTACCTTTCCTTTTCAAATATTTGAAAAAGTATTACCCCATATGTAATCAGGGAGCAAAATAATGTAATTATCATCGGTTTGTGTATTTTTATGGCCCCAAGAGCAGTTATTTGATAAGAATTCGTAATTTCATTCAATATGTTCCCCAGTCCAATCATACTAATTGCTCCAGTCTGTTCAGAATACATTCCGTTTTTCACAAAATCAGAAATCATTATTTTTCTCTTTATGTCAGCAAAGATCTCGGATATTTTAGATGCAAGGTTAATTACAAATAATAGGCTTAGAATAACATTTGAAGCCACGAAGAAAAATATAATCGACGGCACAACATCAGGAGTTCTCGTTGCAAAAATGGATAAAAGCGACATGATTTGCAGAATTTGCATCGATATTAGGTAGAATAATGGCGCAGACATTTCTTTGTCGACTCTATTCACAATCTTACACGTTTCAAACAAAAACTGGGTACATTCCATCAACTGCTTTGATTCATTTTGTCGATTCTTTAAAATATTGTCAATTTCGTATTCGGTCATTTTCGTTAAAGCTATTAACTTGCTATAGAGGGCGCTTAAAACCATAACAGTCAACGCTGGTGTTCCCAATTCAAGGAAATTTCTGGAGAATTCTAATACACTTGTCAACATTAAAAAATATTCGCTTGAAACTGGATAGTCAAATAACAAATATTTATAAATTTGTAGAGCTTGCGAGAGATTCGGTGTAATTATAAATTCTTTAAACGATACAAAACTGCTCAGAATTAGAACAAATATGAAGTATATAAAGATGCATACCTTTGCGTGTCTGTGGGGTTTATTAATACATGTGGACACGAAATCTGACGTACATTTACTGACTTCGAATATTCTTTTGACTTTGAAAGCAAAATGCAGGCGTAATAAGGCTACAAGAATGAAGTACACTGCCCCTACTAAATGTTCTCCCCATCCTTGGTGATTGTAATAAACTACGAACGGACATAAAATAATGAAATAAGCTGAGTATATATGGAAATAAATTTCCAAAATTTTTTTCAAGCATCTTTTGAATGTCGAAGAACTTTCTGGGTGGAAATCGACACCAATTGCAGTAAATAAATTGAGAACGAAAGTAATTTCGTTCTTAATCATAATTAATTAGAATATCGTACTTTATATCTTTAAAATGCGTACAATTTTATATTTTTTTACTGCTTATTTTACTAATGTCTGATTTTAGAAACAAGATTTCTAATATATAATGATATACAAGACAAAGCTTTTGCATTTGGAACGGCTTAATTGATTGGTATATATTGTATGCCATTTTACAATATTAAATGTGTCGCTTTTCACACATGAAAGTATTAAATGCAAAAGATCATGCCACTTATGAAAAGCTCTAGATTTTAAGATAGAAAAGAAAATACAATTTTTATATCTGAAGTTTTCTTTCTCTCTCTCTTTTTTTCCTTTCTTTCTACTTCTTAATATTCAAAATCTGTTTTTTCTCACCATCAAATATGCCAGCAACTGTTTGGAAACAAGAATAGTTATACAGTTACATGTATCTGCACGATTACTACAAAAAAATTACCATCCTTTAATACTTTTTACTTACATACACAAAAATGTTTCGTTTGATTGAGTTTAATCAATCAATTTCTATCGAAAGACAATTTGCACAAAGAAAGAGGTTTAACACAAACTATCATTATACACGAAGCTCAGTTGATTTATCATAGAGGTGAATTTTATTTTAAACTGTCTTGTATTCAAAAATGTTTTTAAACTTTTTCTTTCTCTCTATCAAGTTTATTTGACCTTGAAATTAGAAGTTAAAAACAACTGATGATTTTACATACACAATTCATTGCGTATCTTTCTGTTCAGAGATAGCTTGATGAAACTGTTTATCTAAAAAATGTTAAATTAACAGAGAAAGAAGCTTAAATAAGAAATTCTACTTTGTATATGCGAAATCCTGTAGTTTTACAGCGGAAATAAAATGATTATATAACTGTTTTAATTACAGAAAGTTTGATGATTTTAAATACACAATTCGATGCGTATCTTTTTGTTCAAAGATAACTTGATGAAACTGTTTATCTAAAAATAAATGCCAAATTAACAGAAAAAAAAGGTTTAAACAAGAAATCCCATTCTGTATACAAAATCTTTTCGTTTTACATCAGAAATAAATTGATTATATAACTGTTTTAATTGCAGAAATGGTTTTATATACATAATTCAATGCACATCTTTCTGTTCAGATAGTCGTGATGAAACTGTTTATCTAAAAAGCTTGTAATTAAAAGAAAAAAGAACTTAAACAAGAAATGCCACTTTGTATAATGAAATCCTTTAGTTTTACATCGAAAATAAAAGGATTATATAACTGTTTTAATTGCAGAACATTTCAAAAATTAAATGTCTCTACTTCTAGTGAATTCAGAAAGAAAATTTATCCACTGTTTGACATACACAATTCGTATTTTATTTTCTTAAATACTGCTGACATAACTAACGTGAACAGTATTTGACTGTATAAAATTAAAAATTGGTCGATGATAATATTGAACACCAGGCTAAAAGATATAACGCATTGTATATGATTCGCACAGTGAGGGCTTTGTCAGAAACTTTGCGACACTCTTCCAGAAGGCGTCACTTGAGGAAATGAGTTTTTTTACCATTAGCTAAGAACTAGTATGTAGTGTAACCATGCAGTTAATCGATCTATTATCTATTCGTTTTACTATTCGTTGACAATCGATTTTCTATTGAAAGCTGCACGAAGAAGTAAAATACACCCATTAAAATCATATAGCGCAGATAATTGATAGCTTTTTCAGAAATTATGTGGAAAAAAAGGCGTTTCCGTTGTTAGCTGTTTCAGATAAAAGTTAAGTGCATTCAGTTAACTGTCTTAATTCATTGTTTTGCTTCTTTTTGTTTACTTTTTGATGTTATTAATCTGATATCAGACCTTTCGCATAAAATATGCTAAAGTTACAAGGAACTTTTAAAGCCACAACAGTCAATATAATTGTTTGAAATTAAAGAAGTTTCTGAAAACTCTAGCAAATTTGTTAAGAGTACTAAAAAATATTAATGAATAAAAAATATTTATAAATATAAACATAATTTATAATATTTATAAATATTTATATTGATAAAAAAAATATTTCTAAATTTGAAGAGCTTTCGATCGATTTGAAGCAAATAAAAATACTTTACATGGTGCAAAACTACTTACAGGCATGTATTAAAAAAATGGGGGAGGGGGAACTGGTAAAATTGTCATTTGACTTTTCTGCGATGTATAATGCGTCTGTATTCGGAATTCTGGTGAAACAGTCACCCCAAATGCGGGTGATATGCTGTTGTAGTATTTTGAAGCGGAATGCCACATTTTTTCAAGTTCTGAATTAATTTTATAATTTTTTTTGGCAGTTTTGATTTTGAGTAAGTAGTAAAATTTCTTGATTATTGTTAAATAAAATGCAGTCTTATAATTATTTGCTCTTATGCTATTTGGTCAGTGATAATAACTTTTTAAATGATGTGTGTTTAAAAACACTATGTCATGTAGGTTAAATAATAGGACATTACTTTTGCAATTGCTTCATTCCTGGAAAAATGGCCGCTCAGTGATCGGGCAATGTGGATATCTGGCCGCGTTACCCTTAAACAGATTTTTATTCATTGTTCATAGAACAATGCTACTCATAATTATTCTCTTTGAAAGAAAGAACACAGATCGAGGCTATAACTTCGGCAGAGAAAGGAGTAGTGAAAGGAGTAATGACCCTCCCCGGTCCACCGTCTGGATTTAAATCCAGACGGTGGACCGGGGACCCTCGATGCAATGAGATGTCTCTTCCCCCTGGAAGACTTGAGATTTTGTATTTTCAAGGGTCAAAAAGTGGAATTTCTTCCCATAAATCTATAATGAATCCTCCCCGGGCCACAGAAAACACTTGTGGACGAAAGTATCTGGATTCAATGCTTGTTTATTCTTGACATTTGCAATCTACATGCCTTCTGAGGGCCCTTGTATTTGTCTTATATCCAAGATAGGAAATGAAGACAAAGCTTGCAGATGGAGCTCCCCTAATCTGGAGTTTACCAGCAACCCCAGTGGCTGAATGTAATCAGATGTATTTATGACGTGGTTTGAGTTTTTTTTTTTTTTTAAATATTCCAAGACGCTAGAAGTAGTTCCATTCTTTCTCATTTTGGGTGGTCATGCCACCCATATTAAGAGCAAGTACTTTATTGAAAAGGCGGGAGAAAATTAAACAACAGTAGTAGTATTGAGATGTATTTATTGAAAAGGCGGGAGAAAATTAAACAACAGTAGTAGTATTGAGATGTATTTATTGAAAAGGCGGGAGAAAATAAAACAACAGTAGTAGTATTTACCACTCCACTGAACCCAAAAATTGCAACCACTAGTCTTTTATGATTCTCTTTAAGAGCCTACATAAGTCTTTGGATGATAATGTTAAATCTATAAAGGCGTTATTTTCAAAAATATCGGTCAATTTTTAATATTTTTGAACTTTTTTTAATTTTTTTTTTCTCTGCATAGGATAGCTGAAGATGACTAGTTTTAAGGCTAGTTTTTACTTTTTCAATTTTGGTTTCAGATTTAAATATATATATATATATATATATATATATATATTATTTTGGAGCCGGTTTGAACGGATTCTGAAATTAAAAGTAATCTAATATTAAAAAAATATATAATTAAAATCGATAAATTAAAAACTAGCCTTAAAACCTGTCTCCTCAGCTACCCTATGTAAAAAAAAAATCGTTTAAAAATATTAAAATTTGAGCGAGATATTTGAAAATAGCTCCTTCATAGACTTACATTATCAACCGGGTCTTTTTCAATGATTCGTGTAGGCTCTTAAGGCCCCACAATCACTGAAAATGACCCGGATGATCATGTAAAGTCTATAGGGGCGTTCTTTTTAAATATCTCGCTCAAATTTTAATATTTTTACTTTTTTTTCCCCGCATAGGATAGCTGAGGATGATACCGGGCTAGTTTTTACTTTTTTGATTTTGGTCATATATTTTTTATATTATGATAGTTTCAATTTCAGAACCAGTTCTAACTGGTTTCGAAAGTTAAAGTATTTTTTTTTTTAAATCTGAAACCAAAATTGAAAAAGTAAAAACTACCCTGATTGTAGATAGTTCTCGGCTATCTTATGCAAAAAAAAATCATGTTAAAATATTAAAATTTGAGCGATGTATTTGAAAAGAGCGCCCCCATAGACTTGACATTATCATTCGGGTCTTATTCAGTGACTAGTGTGGTGCCTTAAGAGCCCACAATAGTCACAGAAAAAGTACACAAAAAGACCCGGATGATCATGTAAAGTCTATGGGAGCGTTCTTTTCTAATATCTCGCTGAAATTTTAATATTTTTGCATGATTTTTTTGTACAAGATAGCTGAGGGCAATACACAACCGGGCTAGTTGTTACTTTTTCAATTTTTGTTTCAGATTTTCTTTAAAAAATTACTTTAACTTTCGAAACCGGTTTAAACCGGTTCTGAAACTGAAACTATCGTAATTTAAAAATATATAACCAAAATCGAAAAAGTAAAAACTAGGCCGGTTGTGGATCGCCCACAGCTATCTTGTGCAAAACAATCATGCAAAAATATTAAAATTTGAGCGAGATATTCGAAAATAACGCTCCCATAGACTTTACATGATCATCCGGGTCTTTTTGTGTACTTTTTCTGTGACTATTGTGGGCTCTTAAGGCTCTTCTCAATTCACTGCTTAGCAAGCGCGATACATTCTGATATATTTACTAAATCATTTTTAAAAGTTAAGGACAAACTTGGTTTAGCTGATTACTGAAAAGATTTGTAATCAAATTAATTTTTCTTTTTCTTTCTTTTTCTTTCTTTTTTTTTTTTTTTTTATAAATAAATTACTTATTGAGTTATAAGCAATTTTGATCACGTGACAAGCAGTTTTTCTTCTTTCTCGCATAGGGTTTTTCTTTTCCATTTTCGTGGGAAATTCTGTGCAAAACGTCAATTTTAACAGTATTATTGGGACAAACTTCCGCGTTTACCCCCCCCCCCCCAAAAAAAAAAAAAAAAAAAAAAAAAAACCATGGAAAAACTTTTTGGATTACATAGTTTCTTAATAACAATGTTTGTCACTTCCATGTGATTCAGAACAACAATTAAAATTGCGGTATAATGTTGTCCCTTTGGATTTAAGAACAGCCTTCACGCTCATTATTTTCAAGTCTGTGACTTTGTAGGATTGATTTTTTTTGTCGCAGAAAAAAAAAAAAAAAAAAAAAAAAATGGCACCGAAAACATTAAAAATTTTTCAGAATCAAACAGCAAATTTCGTTCAGCAAACAACATTTTTCAAACAGCAAATTTCGTTCAGCAAACAACATTTTTCAAACAGCAAATTTCGCAGCCTATTTCTACAGCATTTGCAACAGAAATCTACTCCGAAGTTTATTATTTGAAAAGAGTGGCGTTAATATTAACTTTGATAATGATAAGACAAATAATAAGGGCGATGATCGATATTGCCATGAGTGATAATATTAACTTTGTTATATTGGATTGTCAGGGTATTTATGTTATATTAATTACTGTTAAAATAAAAAGTGTATTGCCCAGTTAAACTGATGGCATAGAGCTCACAGGCTACGCATAGTAATTGTACATTACAACCTTATATTTTCAAGGGTTAATTACGTTCGAAAACAAATTAAGGAGGGGGGGGACAGTTCCCACCATTTATACTTAATCATTGAACCCCCTAGACTAATCAAGGATATGCTTTATTATATAAAAAATCTATATCCTAAATTCAGAGTAAATCGGAAAATTCTTATTAAAAACCCATTTATATAATTTAAGAGGAGTTATCCCCCTCTTTATATTTAATTATTGTCTTATATTTTAATTATTATTTTATATTTAATTATTATCCCTGTTTTATTATTTTTTATGCATGAAAAACCCATTTATATAAATTACGGGGAGGTGCATTAGCCCCCGCTCCCCCTCTTATACATATCGAATGAACTCCAAAAACTAATCAGGGAAGCGCCTTATCAGAATATGCCTTTATCAAAATTTTTAAATGAATCGGATACTTTTATCATGAGTTATCGCGTTACGCACGTACATGCAGAACGGGCGGGCACATAAGCTTTGATAGCCTGTGAGCTAAAAACGTGTAATACGGTTTATAAAGTGTATTGCAGCCCACCTCAAGTCGGAAACTTAGGTTTGCGACCCGCGTGAAAAAAGGTTCAGTATGGCTAATTTAGAGAATAAATATATTTTTTCAAAATCAGAAATCATTATTTTTATTTCGATACCATTTGAAAAAATTTCCTACATTTTAGATGCAAAACCAATTACAAACAATATGAATAATATTAGAATAATATTCGAAGTCATGGAAAAAAAATCTGTGTACATAACTGATGACTCAAGATCAAAATTTCTTCGTTCAAAATTGAAACAAGTGATATGATTTGAAGAATTTGCATTAATATCAGATAGAATGATGGAAGAATAGACGCTTCTGTGTCTGCCTTACACACAAGCTTATATTCTTCAAACAAAAGCTATGTACATTCCATTAACTGATTTGATTCATTGTTTCAGTTCTTTATATTTTCATCAATTTTGAGCTTGATTTTTACTTACACATCATACGTACTAGTATACGGTAAGTCTTGCAATCGACTTGAAAATCGAATATGTTTTTTGACGGGTTTACACGTTTTATAAACTGAAGATTCCAAAAAACATATTTTTAGAAAAAAAAAAAATTCCGTCCATCTGTCTGTGTGTCCGTTTGTCTGCCCGTCTGTGTGTCTGTAAACACTTTCTCCCCCAAACAAATTGAGATAGAGACTTGAAATTTGGTGTGTAGTTAGTATATATCTATGGGAAGAAGCCTATTTAATATCAGTAATGTCGATTATACGGAACTATTTTTCTCGGACTCTCGAAATATTCGTTCTGATGAAAGGTACATAAAAATTTTCGAATTTTTTTATTTTAAGGTGTGGATGTAAAAGACAATAAAATAACACAAATTTTGCATTAGAAACGCAGTCGATCGGATAATGAGTTGCTGAGATATTTGTAATCCTATTTTCCGCATTCTTCGATTTTTCATGACCCTGTATTTCACTCAAATTTCAATTCAAATATATATGTTAATTGGATACGAGACGCTTAATCTGACGGAGTAATTTGTTAGTGAATAGTATTATTATTTTCGGAGATATAAGGATGTTTCTTTGACGCAATTCGGTACTACTTGAGTAGTTTGACATTTTATATAATTTGTCAAAATTGGTTCATCAGCAAAGATAGAGCGCGTGCGTAACGCGATAACTCATGATAAAAATATCCAATCCACTTGAAATTTTGTATATAGGTATATCCTGATAAGGCGCTTCCCTGATTAGTTTTTGGAGTTCATTCGATATGCATAAGAGGGGGGACGGGGGGCTCATGCCCCTCCCCTTAATTAATATAAATGGGTTTTTCATGCAGAATTAACAGTTTTTGTTCAAAATTTAGATATAGGATCATTCTGATGAAGCGATTCCGTGACTGCTATTAGGTGTTCATTGAATAAATATAAGTAGGGGGAATGAGGGTTCTAATGCCCCTCCCCTTAATTTATATAAATGGGTTTTTCAAGCAGAATTTTCAGATTTCGTTCAAATTTCTGAATAGTTTTGGAAGTTTAATGGTTAAGCATAAAAGAGGGGATAACTCCTCTTAAATTATATAAATGCTAAATGGGTTTTTCTTAAGAATTATCCGATTTGCTCTGAATTTTGGATATAGATTTTTTTATATGATAAAGCATGTCCTTTATAGTTTAGGAGGTTCAATGATTAAGTATAAAAAAGGGTAAAGGGGAGAGCTGTTTCCCCTTCTTAATTTTTTTTTCGAACGGAATTAACCCTTGAAATTATAAGGCTGTAATGTACAATTAGTATGTGTATCCTGTGAGCTCAATGCCATCAGTTTAACTGGGCAATATTCTTTTTTCTTATAAAATCTATAAATTTGTTATGCAGCATGCTTAAAATCATGACAATCACCGTAAGTTTTTTAATCCTTTCGGGTCTTGTTTACTACTAATAATACATGTTTTTGAACTGAATATTATTCTGGTTTAGCAAATATTTTTACTTCTGTGTACATGTAGTAATGTTAGTCTGTCTATGAATTTAGAATATTACTTCGTTGATGTTTAGGCATTTAGTAATAATAATAATAATAATAAATATTTGCTTAATTCTCTTTTCACCGTCTGCGATTCTTTTAAATTAAAAATATTGTTTACTCTGAAGGAATAACGTGTGGTAAATCGCAAAAATATTAGAAAGTCATAATACCTGTTAAATGTTGTTGTAATTTAATGTTTTTCAAAAGTCCCAAAAAAATATTCTTTAACCTTTTACAGGCCAAATTCTGATCCAGTCATATTTTAGATTTTTTTTTTTTTTTTGCACATTATGCTTTCTAATGTTTTTGTTAAGGGATATTAGTCATTAAATGGAGGAAAATTTTTTAATATATAATTTTTAGAATGTTCCCAATTGGGTACATCGGTCACTTCCGGTGGTCATTTTCCAGTAGACATTGGCCATTTTTATGATTTTCTGTAAATTTCCCCATAAAAGATAGGAATGTAACTTCTATTTCAAAAAACCAAATTATCTAATCCGAAAAATTTATTTCAAAAAATCCTTTTTATGACTCATTATTTTCCAGTGATCATTGGTAATTTTTATGCTTTTTTGTACATTTCCTCATGAATGATAGGAATGTAACTTCTATTTTAAAAATTCGAGTCATCTTTTGACTATTACTGCTAATTTTTTCAAGTCAATTTTAATTAATTTTAATTTTTAATAAGTTTTCAAACTTATGTTCTCAAATGGGAACATTGGTCTGTTAAAGGTTAAGGCGCAGCACTAGTCACATAAAAAGACCCGGATGATAATGTTAAGTCTATGGGAGCGTTCTTTTCAAATACCTCTCTCAAATTTTAATATTTTTACATGACTTTTTTTTTGCATAGGATAGCTGAGGACGATCCACAATCGGCCTAGTTTTTACTTTTTCAGTTTTGGTTAAAAAAAATTTTTTAAAAATACTTTAACTTTTAAAACAGATTCTGAAATTGAAACTATCATAATATAAAAAAATATATAAGCAAAATCGAAAAAGTAAAAGCTAGGCCGGTTTGGATCGTCCTCAGCTAACTTATGCACAAAAAAAAGTATTGTAAAAATATTAACATTTGAGCGAGATATTTGAAAAGAACGCTCCCATAGACTTTACATTATCATCCGGGTCTTTTTCTGTGGACTGTTGGGGGGCTTTAATCTATTTTCATATGAAAATGAATTTAATAGTACGCAGAATTCAGTACAGTCGTTAGAATTCCGATAATGGCATATTTGTTAAGCTTCAGTAAATCTATTTGGATACTAGTATTAACATTATTAATATAAAAATATTTTTTCTTTGAAAAAAAACTTAAAAAAAAACTTACTTTGAAAAAGATAAGGACCCGAAAGGGTTAAGTTTAGGGAAGTTTCTGGGGAATACTAATATACTTTCATAATTAAAATGAGTAGGTTGTGGCAATCCCAAAACTTTCTTCAATCTCATACACGTTAATACTTCCAGAAAAATTATGCATACAACGTCACCGCTTAGGATTCTTTACTCCAAAATCTAATCAGCAACAATTTATGTCAAGTTCTAACTGAATATGAAGTTTTATGAAAATCCGTCTATTAGTTCTTGAAATGTAGCTATTGCGGAAATCGTGAAAAATATAGCATAGCAGCGCCACCTGCTGGGCGAATTATGCCAAAAACTAATCAGCATCATAGTATATCAAAGACTTACAAAATTTGAAGCTTTGTAAAAATCCGTTCATTAATTGTTGAGCTATAGCTATTGGGGAAATCGTGAAAAAGGTAGCATAGCAGCACCACCTGTTGGGCGATATACACCAAAAACTAATTAACTTCAGTTTATGTCAAGGCCTAACCTATTTCAAAGTTTTGCGAAATTCTACGCATTAGTGATTGAGATAAAGCGCCCACAAAAATTTTTGTCACGCACAGATAGACAGACAGGCTCACAGACAAACATTTTATTAAAACATGTGTTTTGGGTTCTACCCCTAAAAAGCGTAAATCCGCCGAAAACCGGAATTCGAAAATTTTCACGAATCCAATACTTTTTTCTTGTAAAGATAGAAGAAAGTAAAGATATTTACTTGAAATAGGATACTTAAATAACAAATATTTGTAAAATTAAAGAGCTTATGCAAGTTTCGAGGTAATTAAAAATTCTTTATAAGATACAAAAATAGGTTAAGTAATAAAGTACGAGCAGAATGAGCAGCGAATCTGAATTATGCATACATCGTATGGACAATATGTATAAGCAAAAATTAATTGTCACGGAGCTAAGCGTCGCTACTTCTCTGTTTTTTAGTAATTATTTAAATATTGGTCGGAATTCACCGAAGTTTATAAATACAGGGATCCGGAGAGCAGAAACGCTGTGTTATAGTGCTTTCAAAAAACCGAAGCCTAAATTACCCTTTCCTTTCCTTCTCATCTCCAAACGTTATTTTTTCTTTTTAATCAAAAAACCTATACGTGACGCAATGTGTCGCAATGTGACGCAATGTGACGCAATATGTGGAGTTGGAGATGAAACGGACTCAATTTGTATACCAGATTTTAGTCTTGGACAGGTTCGAGATCAATCTGTCTTACATTCAAAATTTTATTTTTTCATGCATAGAAAAAAACTTTTCTGCCTTAAAAATTTCGCATTCTAGTTTACGTGGGTGGTTCAACAATTATAGTCCCTAGTATATACAAAATATTTGTACTGCGATGGTTGATGTGAAATATCAAATCTTAGGTTTGGTTTATTTTGTGTCGGCCGATTATCTACTCGAAGGATATAGGCCCAGGGCGTGCCCTTCGTGGTGCCCTTTGTGGAAAGGGTGTTTCTAAGTGAACCCTACCCGTATTTACGCAAGGTTCGAAGAAAACCACGAAAATTCCGAGCGCCGACGGCCGCGACTGGGTTCGAACCTAGCACATTTCGCCTACCAGTTGAGTTTGGTTTGGTTTATTTTTGTCGGCCGATTATCTATGCTAGGGATATAGGCCCAGGGAAGGAGTGCCCTTCGTGGGGGTCTTTCTAAGGGAACCTAACCCGTATTTACGCAAGGTTCGAAGAAAACCACGAAAACTCCGAACGGTTAGGCCGACAGCCGCGATTGGGTACGAACTCAGCACCTGCCGTCTACCAGTTAAGGTCAGAACCTCTCGGCCACTGGTGGGGCCCTAATGTCTTAGATGCCATTATGGTCAATTTCAGAACCATAGCTGCTACATTAGTGTATTTTTGGAGGGAGGGATGAAGTTTTAAAGCCCTTATTTTTTAAAGTGGGAGTCGAGGAGAAAAAAATCTGGTTTGAAATTTATCGGGAAAGATTCGTGACAGTAAATGAAGCTGGACTACACCACTATGATCCCGAGACCAAACGACCGTTAACATGTCTCATCCACTGTCACAAATCTAGGCCATTGAGCTCCAAACCAGTCTTTCACTCCCACTACCCCTCTTTCACCCCTCCCACCCAAAAATATTTTAATATAGCAGCTACTGTTCTGAAATTGAGCATAGAGGCATCTATATTCCACATCAACCATCGTAGTACAAATATTTTATACACACTAGGGATTATAATTGTTGAATCACCCACGTATTTCAAATCATTTTAATGCTGTTTTGATCAGAATGAAGGGAAAATAGGAAATGTGTTTTTAGGTTCTGTACAAAAAAAAAAGATGTAAATCTACAAAACTAAATTGTGTAAAGCTACAGAAAGAACAGAATATTACACAGAAATATGCGTAAAAATTTTACACAAATTGGTGTGTACGAACAGGATATTACACTTGCTAATGTATAACAATATTACGCAGAAATATGTGTAAGCACAGAATACGAAAGAAAACAAACACACCAAATACACGTGTTTATTCTTCGTCAAAATTTTGTTTGCGACCATAAAAAAATTTAGTTTAAAATTTGCATCCTAAACTATAAGGTTAATGTACTATGTACACAAAATCCATCTTTTTTGTATATTACACATATATGTGTATACCCATGTACAATTTGCTTATTAAACTGCATAATTCTGAATTATTTTACACATTTAAGCCACTTAACGCGCTATACAGGAAAATATGTATTTTAAAATTGACACACCAAGGCATGAGATTGACTATTTCCATGCCTTTTTACACATGCAGAAGAATCTTTTTTGTACCTACCGTATACCTGTTTTAATGTGTAAATTTACGTATTTATTTATTATTATTATTTTTTTTAGAGTGTGCAAATAAGTAACGAAAGTGCTATTAAATTAACAAATATATTTTATTATTCACACAATTTAGGGATCGTTATTAAGCTTTTTATTTATTATTTATTGATGATGTATTTTCCATCAAATAATTTCAAGCTGTATGATTAAGTGGAATTTAGTTGTTGAAATTAAATAAGAATTAATATTTATGTTTATCTCTTGAAGTTATGTACAAAAAAGCAAAACAAAATTATTAAATGTAAACAAAAGAACTTTTATGAACATGCACATTTTAGCTCATACTCTCTTTTTCACTTGTTATTTTCGTTTAGAGAATATTCATGATTTTGTAAAAGCTAAACATACATTAAAAAAAAAAAAAAAAAAAAAAAAATCTGAGGTACTTTTACAAAATACGATGTAAAAGCATAAAATTGCGCGAAAAGAACTATAAGATAAAAGCAAGTAAGTAAAATAAAGAGAAAATAACCCACTTTACTAATGAAACAATTTTATCATGTTGACGAAAATAAAATAGAGAAAAAAAATCCATTTGTTATATAATCGCTAGATATTAGCGTGACGAGCCTTTTGGCAAAAACTTCACAACACGATTAAAAAAATTATCAATTAGAGAGATGAGCTGTTTTGCTATTAACCAAATAATGTCAACAATCTACTAAGCATATATTTATATTAAAAGCTAAATGATTAAGTCAAATATACATGTTGACATTTTAAGCGTTAAGGGGTCGTCCACAAATGATGTCACTCTCGGAGGAGGTGGGGAGGGGGGGTCATAAACTTGTGACAAGGGGTAGGAGGGGTTAAGAAGAAATGTGACGTCACACATTTTAATTAAAATAAAAGCATTAAAAATCAGCAGAGTAAATTTTTAAGTTATATTAAAATTCAAGTATTTTGTGTTCATAAAGTAAAGATTCAAAAAGCCCTATATATTAAATTCTATTTCAAATTCCAAAATACTATTGTTTTTAATTGCTCTTTCATGTTAATATTTTATTACTGTTCTATATTATTTATGTTTTTGTTGTAAGTCTTAGCATTATTTCATACAAAATAAGTACATGAATCATTTTTATTGTTATGGTTACAAATGTCATTAAAACACTTTAAGTTTAAAAATAAAGTTTGAAATATGATCTATAACGCAATGTTCTGTTTCTGAACCGCAAGTATATGTTTATGTAATATATCGTGACATGTGACAAGATGGGAGGAGGGAGTAAAAAATATTGAAAAAAACGTGTGACATCACTTATGCACAGCTCCTAATATGGATTTTTTTGTTTCGACAATTATTTAGGCGAAACATAAACAGGTATTGTAGTACTTCTTATTAAAAAAATAAAGATTTTTCGTGTAAGTAATATTTGCGTTATTTAATTAAAAATTCTCCATTTAAATAGAGCGACAGTTACTTTATAAGAATTCTCATATTAAAACACCTTAGATCTTTTAAATCTTCTTAGGCGTACAAAATTTGGTAAACCGAAGTTTGCAAATAGAAATATTTTAAAATTATATCATTTCATATTATATTATTTGTTAATAGAAATATTTTACAATATTCAGATATTGAATATCACATATTGAATACATACATCATACTTTTAGGAGTAGAGAATCTAAAAGACATCACTTAAAGAGATAAGATGTTTTGTTATTAACTTAATAAATGAACTCAAGCAATCGATGCAAACAATCTACTAAATATACATTTATTATTAAAAGCTAAATGATCGAAATATACACGCACGAAATAACACATTGACATTTCAAGGTTGGATTATTATTTATTGGATTTTTTTCATTTAAGAGTAACCGTCAGTTGTATTTTGACCTATACTCCCCATACTATATTCTTACAAACAGTATAGCTCATTTGCTATTCAACCAATTTGTTTAAAAATTTTTTTGGTAATTGATATAACTTATTTCTTTAACTTTGCAAAATTTTATAAAAGAAAAGTACGGCCTTCTATTTTAAATTAAATTTTAAAATTTCTAACATTAGTTCCAGCAAAAATACCCAGGTGTCCCTACGAGTCCGTCGCTTACTTGTAAAGACGAACCAAGCGATTATTTTTTTAGTTTTTATATATTTTCCTGTCATTTGTTATCATTATCGCTCTTATAAATATATTAAGGGATACCTCTTAGACGATATTGTATGAAATATCCCTCAACAAGACATTTTGTTGTCTGGAAATATGATTTTATTCGTAAAATTCCAGAGTAGAATAAAAAGATTCCTCCAAATTCCAGCAACCCCCGGAACTTCCGCCGAGAGAAAAAATAAATAAATAAGCAACTGCAGAAAAGCAGTCTCTAGCTACCCTTCTTTGCCGAGGGGGGATCTTGCTGACCTTTGACTTTAGAAGGATCTGCTTTGTGGACTGTTTTCTGTGAAAGGAATTTTTTTTTTCTCTTTCAACTTGGTTCATTCTAGGATTTTAAGGGTGTATTTCGATTCAAACTGCTGTTTTTCCGATTTATTTTTTAATTCATTATTGCTCTCAAACACACCAAACTTTCAAAATCTCTTATTTGGAAAGTACACAAGGTGCCATGATTGTCGATTCTTTGATAAATGCAGAAAATTTTGCAAAAAAAGCAATCAAAAACAGCATTTCAAACTGATTTTTCCCAAGCGGGCGATTTGGGAACGAAAAAAAGGGTCATACTAATAAGATAATTGTTTATAACTCAAATTCTAATTAATTGAGCGTAAAAAGACATCAACGCGGCAAATTTGTTTAATGTTTAAAAAATAAAAATTAATGTTTTTAAATTCGAAAGCAGTTCCGAAAATGAAAATGTCTCCATCAAAAATACCCGTAAATAAAATGATAAAATAAGAAATGGCCTTTGTAAACAGATCAGCCTCATCTAATCAACGCAGGAAAAAAAAATCATTTAAAAATATTGTAATGCAACTGACCTATTTTTATAAATTTCTTCTTTAGGATTAGCATTAGCAAATAGGTCTTTTCGTTTGACTGGTTGCTTCTGAATGATAATTTATTTTATTTTTTATTAATTTTTTAATACAGGGACGTTATTTCGCATTTTTCACTCTTGAAACCGTTCTTTGCACAGTAAATGCTATTCCAGCTTATCACTGATTTGTCTAACATATAAGTTAAAATATTTTCGGGCTCAGTTACTGCTAAAAAATTGCCTTATTTAAAAGCAACATCTTCAAATGCTCATGAAAATATTATTCATTATTATTATTTAGCTCGTCTTGCTTACAAAAGGAAAAAAAAAACACATAGAACTGACATGCGCGATTTTTAAAGAAAGATGTGAGAAAACGTGCCCTCGAGACATTTTTTAATTAAACCTGTTCTCAAAATAAATAAATAAATAAAATAAAATCGCGTTTAACAACACGAAAATTTCTACCCCCATTTTCTGACTCATTATTGTAAATATTGTGTAATTATTGTGTAAAATTATTGTACTTAAATATATAATCAGGACTATGGAGTGGGCCCATTTTTTGAGAAAAAGTGTCGAAATCGCTAAAAAATAATTCGACTCCAACTTCGGCCTTTTTTTTTTTTTTTTTTTTTTTTTTTTTTTTTTTTTTTTTTTTCTCAGACAGTTTGCAGTGAAATTAAACGGAATATATGTCATTTTGACTCCATAAAAGAGATTATTTTTGTAATTTTTGGATTATATCTGTCCACCCAACTTAAAGATTACCGATATACTGCCCGGCGTACACAGTAGATGCAAACCGTTTTTAATTAAAAACTCTAGTAGATCCCGTATTTTTTCTGAAATAGTAAAATTTTCATCTTTATTTATATAGTTATTTTTTCCATTCCATCGAAATTTTTCTGCTCTGGAGGATACTAATTAACATCAAAATTATAAAAATTTCTCCCTTCCCTAGTCATAATAACATTTCTGCTTTGTTTTCTTCTTTAAATTTCGATAGTTTGATTTTTCGGTTTTGTTGAATGCGAAATTGAAAAATTAGTCAAACGGAAAATATTATTTTGTTTTCCTTTTTTCTTTCAAAGTTTCAAAAAATGAATTAATGCCGAAATATTGAAAATTTCGCTTTATTCTTCTTGCGTTCTCTCATAATTTTAACCAATAGCAACACTAGTACATTAGCCAGCTCGAAGTCGGCCATTTTCCCCACCGTCTCTGCAGTCCTGTCCTGATTATAATTGATTATAAGTGATCTGTAATCCAACATTTTTTTAATTTTATAACAATTGAATAATATCTTTGGAGAATGGGAATTGCTTTACTGAGTTAAAAACAATTGTTTTCTCAGAGCGGCAGTTTTATTTCCTTGACTACATTGTTGCAAACCGAGAATTCCTCAGAGAATTTCTAGTTTTTCGGTTTGCGATTTTTAAAACACCAGCTTTGAAGAAGACACCAGCTTTTTTGTGAAAAATCTTTTGTCTTTCATGGATTTTTTTTCTTTTTAAAAACGTTTGCCCATTTGAATTTGAGAAAGAATCTTATACCTTATGCGCTTTGTCTCTCCCTCTCTATCTCCCTTCTTTGCGCGTGCTACACAGCGCGGATATTACTGAAAATGTTTGGAGTTCATTTTTTTAGCCCAGTACAAATTTTATTCTCTTTTAAATAAAATTTATTTGGAATTTGCCAAGCGATTTTTTAATTTTTAATGAGATTTTTTTAAAAATATTTTGCGTTCCAGGGTAACTTTTTGACATTCATAAAAAATAAACGGTCAAATGCGGGTATTACTATCGTACAATAAATATAATAAGATGGCCATATGATCTATAATTTCCGACCCCCCACCTTTAAATCTCTTAAGTGACAGGGATTTTTTTAAATCCTTTCTTAGCGCACGCTTACGTGATAAGTATCTCCCCCCCCCCCTCTCTCTCTCCAATTTTAATGCTTTTTTTTTTTTTTCCCCAATAATTTTCGTTATGGGCTATTTTCTGCCGAAATTAAAAATTAAAATGTCCATTTAAAATAATAATAATAATAATAATAAATACGTAAACATGTACAGTCATTAATTATACGTGAAATTATATGTGTAGCCCAAATAGGCTCTATGCGCCGGGTCGGACCAATATTTTTTTCGTTCGGACCAACCCAGGCCGATTTTTTTTCTATTCATCGGGCCGGGCTTGAGCCTGGAAATTTCGGCCCGTAGAAACTTCTAGTATGAGTATTTTGAAAAATTTTAATAGTTTTAAATATGTTTTGTAATACTTTTTTTTTTAATTTTTAAAAATCCTTAGAAGGAAAAAATACAGGTGAAATGATACAATTTTTGAACGAAAGTGAAGTTACCGAATATTCCGAATTTGGGAGTATGAGTATTCCGAAAATATTTAATAATTTTAAATTGTGACAATTTCTGTATATCAGTTTTTACATTGTTTTATGTTTCGTAATAATTTTTTTTATTAAATTTTTAAAAATTCTTAGAATCGGAAAATACTGTGCGAAATGAAGCAATTTTTGAAGGAAAGCGAAATTACCGAATGTAATCAGTCTTTAGAATGTGGAATATGAGTATTCCGAAAATATTTAATAGTTTTAAATGAGTTTTGACATTGTTTTATCTTTTGTAATAATTTTTTTAATATATTAAAAAAAAACTCTTAGAAAGAAAAAATACAGGCGAAATGATGCAATTTTTGAACGAAATAAATTATCGAATCTAATGAGTATTCCGAATGTGGGATATGAGTATTTTGAAAATATTTAATAGTTTTAAATACCTTTTGGAATAATTTTTTAATATATTAAAAAAAATGTTAGAAAAATAAAATACAGGTGAAATGATGGAAATTTTTAAGCGAAAGTGAAATTACCGAACGTTATGAGTAATCCGAAAATATTTAAGTTTTAAACATTGACAATTTTCGTCAATCAATTTTTACATTGTTTTATGTTTCGTAATAATGTTTTTAATAATTTTTTAAACATTCTTAGAAGAGACAAATACAGCGCGAAATGATGCAATTTTTGAACGAAAGTGAAATTACCGAATGTAATGAGTTTTTAGAATGTGGGGTATATGAGTATTCCGAAAACATTTAATTGTTTTAAATATGTTTTGACATTGCTTTATGTTTTGGAATAGTTTTTTAATATATTTTCAAAAATTCATACAAAGAAAAAATACAGGCAAAATGATGCAATTTTTGAACGAAATAAATTATCGAATGTAATGCGTATTCCGAATGTGGATATGAGTATTTTCAAAATATTTAATAATTTTAAATGTGTTTTGCGATAATTTTTAATATATATAAAGAACTTCTTAGAAGGAAAAAAACAGGTGAAATGATGGAATTTTTGAGCGAAAGTGAAATTACCGAATGTTATGAGTATTTCGAAAATATTTAATAATAAATATTGCCAATTTTTGTCCATCAGTTTTCACATTGTTTTATGTTTCGGAATAGTTTTTTAAATGTATTTTTTAAAGTTTTTAGAACGGAAAATACAGCACGAAATGATGCAATTTTTGAACAAAAAGGAAATTACCGAATGTAATGCGTTTTCCGAACATGGGGTATGAGTATTCCGAAAATATTTAATAGTTTTAAATATATTTTGACGTTTTTTTATGCTTTGTAATAAATTTTATAAAAAAATTCTCAGAAAGGAAAAATGCAGAGCGAAATGATGCACAGTTTGAATAAAATGAAATTACCGAATGTAATGAGCCTTCCGAATGTGAAATATAAGTATTCTAAAACTATTTAATAATGTTAAATATGTTTTAACATTGTCTTATGTTTTGTAATATTTTTTTAAAATCTTACAAGCGAAAAAACTGCACGAAATAATGCAATTTTTGGACGAAAGAGAAATTACCGAATGTAACAAGTATTGTGAAATAGGGGTATGAGTAGAGATGGGAATGGTCGGAAAAAAACCGGAAAAATTGGGAAAAAAACCGGTTTTTTTCGTTTTTTTTCTGAAGGCTTATTTTTCAATTTTTCCGAACTGGAAAAATTGAAATTTCATTTATGAAATAATATAGTAAAAATTTTGTAATAGCTACATTCTCATACTTTTTATTTTTATGTTGAATGTCTCACATGAAAATTTGTGGGTAATCTGATCTATGAGCAGAAATCTGTTTGAGAAGACTTGAAAGGATCCTTCACATTTTTTTCTTGTTTGAAACACAAGACCCTTTGCAAAATTTCTCTTGAAAATAGACATTTCAGAAAATGTTTAATCAACAAATTGAATCTTTCGTAAGTGCAGCGATTGAAGAAAAAAAAATCTCATGCTATACAACAGCTGAATCTTATTAAGTTGCATATATGTATGTAAATAACCTTATTAAAAATTTCTAAATAGGAACCTAAATATAGTAATAATTTCTTATTCAAAAATTCTGAATATATTTTGTACAAGTATATACAAAAAGTTCACAATTTCACAAAAACTTGATTACATGAAAAAAAAATCTAGATATATAATTAAATGCAACTTCTCTTTTTAAAAATTAATTCATGTGTAAAATTATTGCAATAATATGCCGATTAATGGAAATGATAAAATTAAAAATTCAACATAAAATTTTGAAGTATGCATTTATTACTTTAATCTACCTTTTCAAGAAGTAAGTATTGAGTTCGTGAAAATTTTGACTTCCAGTTTTTGGTGTATTTAAACGTTTTAGAAAGTCCTGAACACGTTTTGATGGTTTTCGGAAAATATATGCCACTCTGTATGTGACAAATTTTATGGGCACTCTATCTCAAGACTCTGATGCACATAATTTCACAAAACTTTAGATTCAGTTACACCTTGATATAAACTCGAGATGTTTAGTTATTAGTGTATATCGCCAAACCGATGGCGCTGCTATGCTGCATTATTCGTAATTTCCACAATAGTTCTATCTCAAACTAATGTATGTATTTTTATTAAATTTCAGATTAAGTTAATCTTTGACATAACTTCGTGCTCATTACTTTTTGGTGTAAATTGCTCAACAGATGACGCTGCTATGCTGCATTATTATAGATTATTGCAATAGCTTTACCTCAAGGACGATTTTTCTTTTTAAATCAAACTACAGCTTCAGACAGTTTCTCATATATATATTAATGTTGTTTAGTTTTTGGTGTAAATTGTCCTATAGATGGCACTACTATGCTGCATTTTTCAAGATTTCGTTATAGCTGATTAATTGAATGTTTTCTCAAGGTGTTGAATCTAAAATTGACCTCCATTTTACCTCCATAATGTACAGTAATGTTGCAAAAACATGGGCAGTTTGCATTAGAAAAGTAGAACTGCAATGAAAAAAAATCCCCCATATTTTATTACAAGTAACTATGTTCCAAATTATACTTTCCCTCTTGATTAAACTTTGAATTTTTGTAGTTTTCTAAAGCACAGTAGAAGTTTATCTCTGTATGTAACTCCTTTTGTTAATTCCTCAAATAGTGAGCATTTTCTATTTGTAGTGTTCTGTTTTCATAACTTTTGAGTTCCACTCTTAGAAATATAAAATTACCATGTGGAAACATTATTGAATATGGTTTCTTATTCAAGAATAGAATACCAGATTTCAAACAGTCAATAAATCCTATGCTATTTTTTAGTTGCAGACCTGGGTAAGCCAAAGTAAAACTTAGTTTTGTTTGAATTTAGATTATAAAACTAAATCAAAACTTTTTTGAGTTGAGATTGGAAAGCTATACCAAAACTAAACATATTTTATAAAGGAAATAAAATTATAATTCTAAGAAAAAAAAGTAATAATATAAAAATATACATTTTTTAAACGATGGAATTTTTGAATACTGATATTCATAATAATGACAAAACTGCAATATTTTTTTTAAACTAGTATCATTTACTTAAAAACTATACTTATGTAAATGGAATGCATAATTTATTTCATTCCAAAAATCAGACATATTGGCTCCGGTTTTTACATTAGGTCAATTGGTAGTTAAACAAGTAACTGAAAAATCATTTCAACAGAGATATGATATAACAAACAATAGCATTTAATAAAAATTCTTAGGCTGTTGAAAAAAAAACTAAACTTTTAAAAGTAGTCTTTGCTACTTTCTTTTTATTTTGTAATATAAAGTGAAAATAATTTTCATTTAATACACATGAATGGGAAAAAATTTTTATTATTTAATATTCTCTAAGAAAATATAATTTATTTGGGAGAAACAGTCATGAAAAGTCAATTTTTCCAATTTTTCCGTTTTTTTCCGAAAAAAACCGGTAAAAAACCGGTTTTTTTCCGCCACTTATATTTTTCCGGAAAATTTACATCTCTAGGTATGAGTATTATGAAAATATTTAAAATATATTTTGACATTGTTATAGCTTTTGTAATATTTTTAAAATATTTTTTTTTATTTCTTAGAAGGAAAAAATAAACGAGAAATGATGCAATTTTTGAACGAAAGTGAATTTACTGAATGAAATGAGTATACCGAATATGGGGGGAGGGCGTCGCCCCCCCCCCGCTGTAGTAGCTACACCCCAGGCCCAAATAGCCAAACAATTAACAACCTTTTTTCTCTTTTTATTCTACCCTTACCCAATGACCAAAGTCAATGCCCTTACCCTTTCGCTCAACAAAAGAGCCAAGATCCCTGCAAGATTAAGTTACATCTATCCCTTCTCTACCTCGTACATCTGAATTCTCCACTTATTCACTGGAGTTTCGATTTGAACAGGAAGTGACGTATTTAGACTGCCGAACGGGGTTTGTTAGCAGTAATTCTCTATTGCCTTTTCCGAGTGAAATTCAGCGCCATCTATTGTTAAAAGGGGATTTTTCAAACCTGTGACGCTCCCCTTTAAATATTTAGGAAAAATATAAACAGTGGCTGTACTTTTTAGGGGAATAATACCAGATTTTTCGCAAAGCAATATTGCATAAAGGTACGTACAAATAACATACCGACTTACATATAATAAATGCAATAAATCCAACTGGAGTGAAAAATTAACCAGAGCCAAGATTCGAACCCGGGACAATAGCACTCCAGGCTGTTGCAGTACTCCTAGCTGTGATTAATTTTTCACTCTAGTTGGTTTTTTATTGTATTTATCGTCTGTATGTCTGTATATTATTTCTGTATACCTTTATGTTTTGCATGCAAGCGTTATTTGTGTGCGTATGTGACTTTTAACAATATTGCGTAATTTAATGAAAAAAATTCTTTGTTTCAATAAAGCGACAGTAACTTTATGAAAATTATAGCATTCAACCCTTTTAAGTCCTCTGAAACCAATGACGCGTACAAATTTTGGAAAACTAAAGTATTATTTATTTGCTAATAGAAATATTTTATAATTTTCAAATATTGAATATTCAGGTGCACCAAAAATTCACCATTTTTAATTAGTTTTTCATTGGTTTTGCAAGTTTTGAAATAGAAATTTAAATAGAATATATATATATATATATATACTGTAGACTAACGTGGTGTGCAGACTGCATTTGTACTTTATAATGTGATAAGGTTTTTTTTTTTTTTTCAAATTTCATTTTAAATTTACAGGATATCGAGACATATTTTTCACATATTTATGAAAAGGTTATTATTTTAAATTGCTGCCATTCGTAAAAACAGCACAAAGAATAACATATCCTTTAAATAAAAAAAATATTTACACTTGACTATTATAAACTGAAAAAATTTCAAATTAGATTCCAATGATTACATGTTGAAAACAGGAAAATATCTAACATTACGCCATAAAAATTGTATTTACACTTAAATATATACACAAAAAATAAAATACAAAGTAATAAATTCATTAATATACGTTGAAAGAAATAAATGGGGAAAATCATATTACAATAAAAATGGCCAAATAATAACATTGCCAAACAGCTGAAATTATAAAATATACACGGTCGGATTCATATTCATAGATTCACAGATTTATTGTGCGAATTGATACAATTGTTTAGTATTTTTCAAAATAAGTACCTCTTGCTTTAGTACACTTTTGTAGGCGGCATTTCCACGACTCGAAGGCGTTCACGGAGGCCTGTTCCGGGATGGCTTCAAGGGCTGTCTTGACAGTTTTTTGGATGTCCTCGATCGAATTGAAGCGTTTACCTTTCAGCGCTGATTTTAAGCGCGGAAACAAGAAGTTAGGGGGTGACAAGTCCTGACTATAGGGAGGATATGGGACAATTGGAACGTTCAGACGAGCAAGGTAAGGGCTCACTATGAACTAGTGCTCGCGATGGGATACGTATAGCAGCTATAAGCTTAAACGATATACGTATGTCCGTATAATACGTTTTTCTGCTATATGGATATCTTAATATATACGTTTAAACGTATCCGGATACGTATAACGCGTATCAGTTAAACGTATATTTAAGAATACGTATCTTTAATGTATACGTATATTTCACGTATCGTATCTAATTTAAATAGTAGACTTCATCAGTCGTATGTCACTGAATGGAGAATAATTTGGAAATCGGTGGTGTTACGACAGGAATCCGCATAGTATGCCTTATATATACGAGATCGAGCAATAACTAGTCGTTGGGGGCCACCGTAATACTTACCCATCATGGATATGTATATGAAAAAATAACATGTGAAACTATTTATATAATGCATTGCAATTCATAAACAAAATTTAAATATTGTTAATATACATAGTAATGCTATATTAAAGAACTGCTGATGTACCAATTTCGACAAATTATATAAAACGCCAAATTACTCAAGTAGTACCAAAATGCGTAAAAGAAGCATCCTTATAACTCCAAAAATAATAATTCTATTAACTAACAATTAACTGTGTCGGATTAAGCGCCTCATTTCCAATTAAAATATACTTCTGAATTGAAATTTGAATGAAATACAGGGTCATGAAAAATCGAAGAATGTAGAAAACAAGATTACAAATATCTCGGCAACTAATAATCCGATCGACTTCGTTCCATATGCAAAATGTGTGTTATTTTATTGCCTTTTACGTCTATTCCTTAGAACAAAAAAATTCGAAAATTTTTATATACCTTTCATCAGAACGAAATTTTCGAGAGCCCGAAAAAAATAGTTCCGGATAATCGAGGTTGCTGATATTAAATAGGGTTCGTCCCATTCTTACATTCTAACTACATACAAAATTTCAAGTCTCTATCTCAATTTGTTCGGGAGATAGAGCGTTTACAGACAGACAGACTGGCAGACAGACAGACAGACAGACGGACGGACGGCAAAATTTTTTTTCTAAAAATATGTTTTTCGGAATCTCCACTATCTAAAACGTGTAAATCCGTCAAAATTTTTTTTTCGATTTTCAAAACGATTGCAAGACTTACCCTATACTACGTATGATGGGTAAGTAAAAAGCGTACATTTTATAAAACAGTTTGCAAAAAATTCACAAAAAATCAGACTCCTGATTGCCAATCTCGTTTCACTAACAGCGAAATATCTACCTGGATTCCGACCAAGATTGCAGAAATCGTAAAAAAGACAGCATAGTAACACCACCTGTTGAACGATTTACACTAGTGCTCGCGATAGGATACGTATAGCAGCTATACGTTTAAACGATATACGTATATCTGTATAATACGTTTTTCTGCTATACGGATACTTTAAAATATACGTTTAAACGTATCAGGATACGTATAAGGCGTATCAGTTAAACGTATATTTTAGAATACGTATATTTAATGTATACGTATATTCCACGTATCGTATCTAATTTAAATATTGGACTTCATCAGTCTTATGTCACTGAATGAAGAATAATTTGGAAATCGGTGGCGTTATGACAGGAATCTGTATGGTATGTCTTATATATACAAGATCAAGCAATGACAAGCGTATATTTTTTAAAACAGTTTGCAAAAATTTCACAAAATATGAGACTCCTGATTGGCCAATCTCGTTTCACTAACAGTGAAATATCTATTTTAAAAATAGCGAGTTATTACCGTGAATTGCAAAAGTATTTTGCAACATTGTACTTTGAATTTATTTAGATTTTTTTATTCATCTCAAGGTAATGAGCTCAGATACCCCGTTATTTTACATTTTGTATAGGTAATGTATACAAATTGTATCCATTGTAAATAACCAGCAAAATTAAACACTTTTTGAGGAAAGAATGAGAGTATAAATGTTTCAGATTTATTGTGAATTCTTGTTAAATTTAGTTTTTTTTTTAATTATTTAAAAATTCTTTATTCACTTATTGCTTTACACTCAAGATTGCACCCGAGCGTAAATGCTATTCTTATCATGGAGCTAATATTTTCTAACTCTGTTAATGTATAATGAAATTTCATTTTTTTTATCTTGACATTCTCATCAAAACATACGTAGAATCCCTTCATATCAAGCATTAACTGAATCTGTAGTTTGATGAAAATCCGTGCATTAATTCTAGAGATAGAGCTATTGCAGAAATCGTAAATAAAATTCAGCAAAGTAGAGCCACCTGTTGAATGATTTATATACAAAACTAGTCAGCAACAATTTCTACCAGGGACTACTTGAATATATAGGGGAGACTGGGATGCATGTGAACAGTTCACATAAACATAGCTTTTTGTCATAACTGGGTTAATTTCTATAAGCAAAACTACTCTATATAGTAAACAGAACTTTTTTTTTACGTATGGTATTTTTTAAAAATTAACTTTACAGTTCTTCTTACTTTTCTTAATAGTTTATTGAATTCAAAAAACAAAAAAAAAAATGTTCATATGTGCCCCAACAAAAGAGCAGTTGTAAATACATAGGGAAAACATGTGAACACAAGGAAAAAATTTTTGACATGTTTTTATTATCTTTTTCATATGTTACCTTAATCATTAGTTGCATTATTTATTAAATTCACCATTAAGAAAAATATATGTATATTTATTAAGTTTCTGAGTTATATGTTTAAGCAAAATATTATAAAATATAAATAAGTAGATTTGGGGGGGGGGGGTTCTTAGATAATTGATAAAATATTGTTGCAATATAACAAAAAAAAAAAAAAAAAAAAAAAAAAAGAAGTAAACTTGAGAAAATAATTAAATAATTTAAATTTTGCCTAGGGCTTTTTGTTTAAGGGAGATTTTAGGGAGGGGGCATTCTATAACACTTATAGGAAAACTACCAAAAGGCGAAAGATTCTCATTCCTATATTTGCCTTATTTGCCTGTAAATTAAGGATAAAAAATTGTTTTACATTTATAAGCTTCCTCCAAATTTAATTTATTTTGCTTTTAAAAGAAAGGGGGGAGTCAATAATAGAAATTTCACTGTAGTTATAAATTTAAAACTTTTATTTTCTTAATATATATATCTATTTTCAAAACACCAAATAAAATAGCTGTTCTAGAAATGGAAGTAAAATAATACTACAAGTTTGCAACAAATGAAACAGAAAAATTTGCAAAGTTGTTAAACGTAATATTTTTTGCATTAATGATGCATAAAAAATAGTATTGAAAAATGTTAAATAAAATAATGTATAGCATTTATTGCAATTTAGAAAACATGAAATTTATTTAAATTACAATTGAACGTAAAGAGCTTGTTGCTTTTTATGTATTTGCTGACAGTTGTGTTTGTAGAAGTTGCTATTACACAAAATCAACTTTATATGATAGAAATGTCTTCTATTTCTATAAAAATATAGATAATGGAGCTGGCATTATTTTCACTAAGTTAACTAAAAGGAATAGAATCACTGAATGATTATTGGGCAATTTAATGACGTATTCAGATCTGCCCCAACTAGACTCTTCATAAGTGTCCCACATTCCCACAAGAGTTAAAATGACAAATCATTAGCATTTCTCAATTTAAAAAATAAAAAATATCATAAATATTTATTATTAGGGTATAACATCCCCAGTAATTGGCACATTAAGGATTTGTCTTTAAATTTACTTCTATTTTCATTACAAAGAAATAAAATATTTACTTACAAATATTTTTAAATCAAAGAGTGATATCTGTGCATCTATATTGCCCACAAAAAGCAAAAATATTTGAAAAAGTATTTTTATAAAAATATATTTATAAAAAGTTGCTGTAATCACCAGTAATTGGCACTTAGACTTTTACACAATTAAAGTAACCCTTTTCAACTAAACAGAACTGTTCTCAATTAAGATTTAAAATATACTATAAATCAGATACTAATAAATTGAAATGCATGCTTTTCTTAAGACAGAGAAGAAGCATTTTCAACAAAAATGGCTAATTTGATACAAGCCATAAATATTTCTCTTTCCTAGGCACTATTGTCATTTAGTATTATAAATCAAAGTTATAATCTGTTAAGTAAATGAGCATATAACTGGTATATGGTCTTGTATTTTTAAAAGACTGAATATAAATCTTATTTTAGAACATTTTTGTAGAATGTGCCAATCACTGGTGCCTGCCAATTACTGGGGATGTTACCCTATCCATAGTATATGTTAAATAAAGAAAAAAAAATAATAAATAAATAAAATTATTCTTTTATCAAGCTGGAGATTTTACTTTTAAGTACAGTAAGCAGTATTTTGGCTCCTGGGGACAAACAAAATGTCGAAGAGTTTCAAAATTTTTTTCAATATGTCTATAGGTGCTCCCATCTTTGATAATTTTTTGAAATAAAAAAAACATATAATAACTAGTGAAAAATGGCAATGTTCTCATATGCCCCATTTTCACATGTGCCCTATTCTCCTCTATATATGTTACTTAATTCTGTGTATTAGGTCTTGAGATAGAAAACCCACAAAATCCATGTCACATACAGACAGACAAAGTCACAGACTCAAAAACTGACAGGCAGATATTTTGTAAAATCATGTTTTTCGGACACTCTTGCCCTTAAAACGTGTAAACCCGTCGAAAGTATTCCCGAATCCAATACTTTCTTCTTCTAAAGATACAAGAAAATATAAAAAAACTAAGTACTGCGTCGCAGATTTTCCAAAGGTTAGTTTGATTTTACCCACAACTAATATAAGACATTTTATAATAAATAAATTAGTTTTTTAGAAAAAAAATACCAAAATCTAAACTGAGGAAGTATTCAGATTTTTTTAAGTACCTGCATAACAAGTAGTAGTTAAGTAAACACATCGTAGTTCTTTGGACAAAGAATCGCGATGGGGATACTCTACGGGATATTTCTCAATGTCTCTAATCTGCAAAAAAAAAAAAATATTGAAACATCAAATTTCATACATTGAATGAAAAACGTTTAAACGTTTATACGTTTAACCGCCTGGGTAAAATCCGTATATACGATGTACCGTATATGCTGTTTCGTGTAGTACGTATAACTGCCGATGCCGAATTATGCGTATAGCAAATACGTATTTCGTATAATACGTATTATACGTATACTCGTATAAACGTATAACTGGGAGCTCTAATTTACACACAAAACTAATCAGCACCAATTTCTATCAGGCACTACCTGAATATCTAGGGGAGACTAGGGCACATGTGAACTGAACAGTTCACATAAACATAGCTTTTTCTCATAACTGGGTTAATTTCTATAAGCAAAACTTCTCAATATAGTAAACAGAATTTTTTTACGCATGGTAATTTTTTAATTACCTTTATAGCTCTTCTTACTTTTCTTAATAGTGTTATGAATTCAAAAAAATGTTCATATGTGCCCCAACGAAGGGGCAGATGTAAACACACACGTGAACACAACGAAAAATTATTATTTGACACGTTTTTAATTATCTTTTTCATATGTTACCATAATCATTAGTTGTACTATCTGTTAAATTCACCATAAAGAAAAGTATATGTATATGTATTTAGTTTCTGGGTGATATGTTTAAGCAAAAAAAAAAATAAAATAAAATAAAAATACGTAGATTTTTTTTTTTTTTTGGGGGGGGGGAGGGTGTTTTGATGATAAAATATTGTTGCAATAAAATAAAAACTTAAAGAAGTAAATTTCAGAAAATAATAGAATTTAAATTTTGCTTAGGGCTTTTTGTTTGAGAGAGATTTTAGGGAGGGAGCATTTGGACAATGTTTCTCGGAAATCTACCGAAAGGCGAAAGATTCTCATTCCTATATTTGCCTTATTTGCCTATAAATTAAGGATTAAAAAAATTTTCCGTTTATAAGCTTCCTCCAAATTTAATTTCTTTTGCTTTTAAAAGAAGGGGGGGGGGGGGGAGTCAATAATGAAGATTTCACAGTAGTTTAAAAATTTTATTTTTTAAAAATATAATTCTATTTTCAAAGCACCAAATAACATAACTGTTTTAGAAATGGAAGTAAACTAGTACTACAAGTTTGCAGCAAATGAAATCGAAAAATTTGCAAAGTTGTTAAACGTAATATTTTTTGCATTAACGATGCATAAAAAATAGTATTGAAAACCGTTAAATAAAATAATATATAACATTTAGAAAACATTTTATACATTTAGAAAACATTAAAATTATTTAAATTACAATTGAACGTAAAACGAGCTTGTTGCTTTTTATGTATTTGCTGATAGATATGTTTGTAGAAGTTTCTATACGAAATCAAGTTCATAAGACAGAAATGTCTTCTATTTCAATAAAATTATAGATAATGGAGCTTGCATTATTTTCACGAAGTTAACTAAAAGGAACAGAATCACTGAATGATTATTGGAGAATTTAATGACGTGTTCAGATCTGCCCCAACTAGACACTTCATAAGTGCCCCACACTCCCACAAGAGTTAAAATGACAAATCATTAACATTTCTCAATTTTAGAAAAAAATTATCATAAATATTTATTAGTATCCATAATGTATGTTAAAACATTAAAATTTTTAAAAAATGAATAAATAAATAAAATTATTCTCTTAGCAAGTTGGAGGTTTTACTTTTGCGTACAGTAAGCAGTATTTTGGCTCCTTGGGACAAACAAAATGTCGAAGAGCTTCAACATTTTTTTCCCATATGTCTATAGGTGCTACTATCTGGTAATTTTTTGAAATAATAAAACATACAAGAACTTGTGAAAAATAGCAATGTTCTCATATGCCCCATATTCATATGTGCCCCAGTCTCCCCTATATATGTTTCTTAATTCTGTTTATTAGGTCTTGAGATAGAGCGCCCACAAATTTCATGTCACATACAGACAGACAAAGTCAAAGACTCACAAACTCACTGGCAGATATTTTGCAAAAACATGTTTTTCGGACTCTCTTACCCTTAAAACATGTAAATCCGTCGAAAGTTTTCCCGAATCCAATACTTTCTTCTTGTAAAGATACACGAAAATATAAAAAACTAAGTACTGCGCCACAGATCTTCCAAAGAATAATTTGATTCTACCATAAATAATGTAAGACATTTCATAATAAATAACTTAGTTTTTTGGGAAAAAAAAAATCTAAACTGAGGAACGTATTCAGATTTTTTTAAGTACCTGCAAAACAAGTAGTAGTTAAGAAAACACATCGTAGTTCTTTGAACAAAGAAACGCGATGGAGATACTCTACCGGAATTTCTCAATGTCGTTAATCCGCAGAAAAACGTTAAAACATCAAATTTCAGACCTTGAACGAAAAACGTTTAAACGTTTATACGTTTAACCGCTTGGATAAGATCCGTATATACGATGCACCGTATATGCTCTTTTGTGCTATACGTATAATCACCGATGCCGTATTATACGTATAGCAAATCCGTATTTCGTATAATACGTATTATACGTATACTCGTATAAACGTATAATCGAGAGCACTACTATGAACGAGGTGTGGCTGGGCGCGTTATCGTGGTGAATCTTTCAGACATCCTTGATGCCCCTTCGCAATGACCTAAGATACGTAGACACCACATTGGCAACCTTTTCTCAGGCCGACATCTTTGCCTTCCGTCACATGACGGAGGTCAGATTTAGCGCGCCAAACCGGTTTTTCTCCCGCCGGAACTCATATTGTTATGTTTGTCTTGAGTTAACCGCACTTCTGCTTTTCTTTTTGTGAAATCTGAAAGATGCCAATAAAGCGATCGCCGCCAAAAAAACGGCATCTTTTCGCCAAAGATGTTGGATTCGAAACCATGCCGAGAGAACAATGGGATGTGACGTCTACGTATATTACAAAGTCAATGCCCCTTAGCTTGCACGCGATACTTTTTTTCAGAATTTATATGTCAATATATAAGTAAACGCCTCCCAATCGTCCCTAGCAACAGGTGCGAGTGCTGATGTAAGCTAGCGTCAAAATAAAGTGAGGCTCATTTGACTCACTTTATTAGTCAAATGATAATTTGATTACTATTATTTACTATTTGCGCAGATGTGTTGTTTTTAAATTGCATAAGATAGTTCGAATCTGTTAATAATAGATTCGTTGGTCTGATTCATAAAAATTATGAATCCGACCGTGTATTTACACAGGACATTCATTTCACATTTCAAGTTGATTTTTAGGTAGCTTTCATTACAAAAAGTAAAAAGCTACCTATTGCAGCCGTCCGGAGGAAAGCACTTCCGGAAAATTTTGGTATATTTCCACCGATCATGACCCCCAGACCCCAAAACCACCCTCCGTTCAAATGTTGATATATATATATATATATATCTGATTTTTGTCATGCGATAACTATTGTATTTATGAATCGATTTGAATGAAACTTGGTATGTGCATAGTAAGAACAAATATTTAGACCGAGTTCGTTGCCCAGCATCATCCGCCATCTTGCTTCAAAATGGCAGCCATTTAAATTGTTTTAAAAATTTAAAAATTTAAAATTAAATGCCAAAAAATTAAAAGTTGAAAAATATTTTTCTTTTTTGTGTTAGAACTTAAAACAAAAATTACAGAACACTTTGTGTTTTGTCTATATCTTAAAAAATGACTGAGTTATAGCAATTTGAATTTCTAGTTTGGCTGACATTTTGAAACAATCAGATTTTTGTCATGTGATAACTATTGTATTTATGAACCGATTTGAATGAAAATTGGTATGTGCATAGTACGTACAAATGTCTAGACCGAGTTCGTTGGCCAGCATCATCCGCCATCTTGTTTCAAAATGCCAACCATTTAATTTTTTTTAAAAAATTTAAAATTAAATGTGAAAAAATTAAAAGTTGAAAAATATTTTTCTTTTCTGTGTTAGAGCTTAAAACAAGGATTCCAGAACATTTTGTGTTTTGTCTATACCTTAAAATATGACTGAGTTATAGCAATTTGAATTTCTAATTTGGCTGATATTTTGAAACGATCAGATTTTTGTCACGTGATAACACGCGTATTTATGGATAGATTTGGATGTAACTTGGTGTGCACATAGTACATAATGAGGCCTGGACCGAGTTCGTTTGCCAGTCCCATCCGCCTTCTTGTTTCAAAATGGCGGCCATTTAATTTTTTTTAATTTAAAGTTTAAAATTAGGTACAAAAAAGTGAGAAATTGAAAAACATTTTTCTTTTATGCATTTGACCTAGATACAAAGATTCCAGAGCATTTTTTTTAGTCTGTATCTTAAAAATTGGCTGAGTTATAGCACTTTTAATTTCTAGAATCGCTCATATTTTGAAATGATCTGATTTTCGTCACGTGATAACACGCGTATTTATAAACCGATTTGGATGTAACTTGGTGCGTACATTGTACATATCAATTTCTGGATCGAGTTCGTCGAACAGTTCCATCCGCCGTCTTGTTTCAAAATGGCGGAGTACTAAACTTTTTAAAAAAATTTAAATTTTAAAATTAGATGGAAAAGGTTATAAATTAAAAAAGATTTTTTTTGTGTGTGTGTTTCACCTTGATACAAAGATTCCAGGGCATTTTTTGTTTCATCTATATCTTGAAAAATGGCTGATTTATAGCACTTTCAATCTCCAGTGTGGTTGACATTTTGAAACGGTCTGAAATTTGTCACGTGATAATACACATATTAGGTAGCTTTCATTATAAAAAGTAAAAAGTTACCTATTGCAGCCGTCCGGAGGAAAGCACTTCCAGAAACTTTTGGTATATTTTCACCGATCATGACCCCCAGACCCCAAAACCACCCTCCGTTCAAATGTTGACATATATATATATATATATATATATATATATATATATATATATATATATATAACCATATATATATATCTATATCTATATCTATCTATCTATATATATATATATATCTGATTTTTGTCATGCGGTAACTATCGTATTTATGAAACGATTTGAAAAAAATTTGGTATGTACATAGTACATACAAATGTCTCGACCGAGTTCGTTAGCCAGCATCATCCGCCATCTTGTTTCAAAATAACGGCCATTTAAATTTTTTTAAAAAATTTAAAATTTAAAATTAAATGCGAAAAAATTAAAAGTCGAAAAATATTTTTCTTTTATGTGTTAGAAATTAAAACAACGATTCCAGAACACTTTTTATTTTGTCTATATCTTAAAAAATGATTGAGTTATAGCACTTTGAATTTTTCTTATGGCTGACATTTTGAAACGATCTGATTTTTGTCATGCTGTAACTAACGTATTTATAAACCGATTTGAATAAAACTTGGTATGTACATAGTACATACAAATATTTCGACCGAGTTCGTTAGCCAGCATCATCCGCCTTCTTGTTTCAAAGTGGTGGCCATTTAAATTTAATTTTTTTTAATTTAAAATTAAATGTGAAAAAATTAAAAGTTTAAAAACATTTTTCTTTTATGTGTTAGAACATAAAACAACGATTCCAGAACACTTTTTATTTTGTCTATATCTTAAAAAATGATTGAGTTATAGCGCTTTGAATTTTTCTTATGGCTGACATTTGAAACGATCTGATTTTTGTCATGCTGTAACTAACGTATTTATGAACCGATTTGAATGAAACTTGGTATGTACATAGTACATACAAATGTCTCGACCGAGTTCCTTAGCCAGCATCATCCGCCATCTTGTTTCAAAATGGCGGCCATTTACTTTTTTTTAATTTAAAATTAAGTACAAAAAAGTGAGAAATTGAAAAAGATTTTTCTTTTGTGTGTTAGAACTTAAAACAAAGATTCCAGAACATTTTTTATTTTGTCTATATCTTAAAAAATGATTGAGTTATAGCACTTTGAATTTTTCTTATGGCTGACATTTTGAAACGATCTGATTTTTGTCATGCTGTAACTAACGTACTTATGAACCGATTTGAATGAAACTTGGTATGTACATAGTACATACAAATGTCTCGACCGAGTTCCTTAGCCATCTTGTTTTAAAATGGAGGCCATTTAATTTTTTTAATTTAAAATTTAAAATTAGGTACAAAAAGGTGAGAAATTGAAAAAGATTTTTCTTTTGTGTTTTGACCTTGATACAACGATTCCAGAGCATTTTTTGTTTCATCTATATCTTGAAAAATGCTGAGTTTTAGCACTTTCAATTTCCAGTGAGATTGACATTTTGAAACGGTCTGAAATTTGTCACGCGATAATACGCATATTTATAAACTGATTTGGATATAACTCCGTGTGTACATAGTACACATCAATGTCTTGACCGAGTTCACTGACCAACTTCTTCCGCCATCTTGTTTCAAAATGGCGGCTATTTAAGTTTGTCAAAAATCTTTTAAATGTATAATGATGTACAAATAAAAAATTAGAAATTGAAAAAAGCTTCTTTCGAAAGTATTTATCTTAATAATGACTTTTGGAGTATTTTTTTGCTTTGCCTTTATCTTCAAAAACGCCTGAGGTATAGCAGTTTAAATTTCTAATGTGGGTGACATTTTTTAAAAAATCAATTTGCCCGCAACAGCACTCTTATATATTAATCGATTTCGATATGAGAGTGCATGTCCACATGATTTGAGATTTCGGCCAAGCTCTTTGGTTTGTTTTATCCATCATGTTGCTTTAAAATGGCATACACTTCATGATATCGTGGAATTTGGCGACTCTCTAAATCGCTGGAAATTGCCAGGTTGAATAAAATATGACTAATTTCTAAAAATTCCTATTAATAATCAGTATTGACAAAAACTAGCATTCAATCTTTTAAAATCGGGTTTCACTAATTTGAGCTTCGTATGTTTGAATAATATAACTTAATTTAAAATAAATAATGTATAAATAAGTATATGAAAGCTACCTCTTTTTCCCGGCATTGCCGGAAGGACTTTTTTTTTTAAACTATTTTTGTCAGTTCTAAGACAGCGAAAATAATATTATCTTTCTAATAATACAAATATTTTTAGGTGAATATTAACAAGAGAAAGAAAACTTCAGTGAAAATTATGTTAGATTTAAAACAATACATTTATATTGTCTTATTTAAAATAATTTTCGTATAGCGTTGTTAGAAAATACGAAGAGGCAAAGACTCTTTGACTTAGTAAATACAGCTATTAGGATCCTCTGATTTGGTTTTAAAAACCCTCAGTAAATGGAAATGAATGGTAACCCGTTAACTGAATTCCTGGAACATCATACTACACGGGGTGTGTGTCAATAGAGGAGTGTCGGACTGTCAGGCGAGCTGCAAAGTAGCTGTCACCTTTGGATTAAACCGGATTAGCGCATTGGCGTGAATTTGGAAGGAGTATGTAAGGGGCATCCATTTTGTAGCCTGGTGGAATTATAGAATTTTAAACAGTTCTTCAAGAAAACAAAATGTGACTGTAGTGTTTCTCTCTTTTTAGCGTTAATAAATGCATTGCGCTGGATATTCAAGGCCATTATTATAGGCCATTATCATTTTATATAAACCCCGCCTAAATTTCCTAAAAAGCTGAATATAAGAACTCGAAAAATTTGGTTATAAGCAGTGATTAAATGGCCTAATGCGCTGAAATTTTGTATCCGTAAATAATCTGATATAATTTTATATAGGAAATCGTTCGTTTCTTTTTAATTAAAACTCCGTAAATTTTAATGCATACTAAATATAATGGAGCCACTGCTCCATATTTTAATATATCATAAATATAAGGTGCCGATAATTTTAAATATTCGTAACTCGGAATGTAAATGTTGTAGCACAGTGTTTGAAAAGTTTCTAGGAACACAATTTAACAGACATATTGTAAAAATGGGAAATATGGGTAGAAGGTAAAAATTATTAAAAACATAAACTAGTCACTGCGAGTTATTTTAATTTACAAGCATGGTTATACAGTCATCTTTTATTGCATTTTCAAAGAGTTATTTTCATTTTATTGCTTTGTCGAAGATTACCAAATGATTTTACGCCTTCCAAGCCATTAAGGGGCTACTTCAGTCAAGCGAAAAGACCCATTCGCTAATGCTAATCCTGTAAAATAAATTTATAAAGTTATCTCGGTTACATTTCTATGTTTAATTTTTTTTTTTTTTTTTTTTTTTTTTTTTTTTTTTTACTGGATAGATGAGATCGATCTGTACAAAGGGCGTTTTTACTTTTTTGTTTTAGTTTACAGATATTTTTAATGAGTATACTTTAATTTACTTAAATGATATTTTATTATTTGAATGAGGATACTTTGATTTTCGAAACCAGTTTCAAATATTAAAGCATTCTAAAAAAAAAACAGCAATCGAAATTGAAGAAGTAAAAAATGTCTTGTACAGGGCCAATTCTTGCTATCCATTGCAAAATTATATAAAAATATTGAAATGTAACCGAGAGACTTTTGCACATTTTTCTCATTTAGCATTAGTAAACGAATCTGTTTGGATTCGTGACTAAAAGATTTCGTTCTTAAAAGAAACTAGCATACCAAATTTTTAAAAATTCCTGCCGGCTTGGCCTACAGGCGCAGATAGATTTTGAAGTTAAGTGCTCATTTCAACAATAAAAAATAAAATATTGTTACGAATTTTGTAAATTGTTAGTGTTTGTACTATAAAATAATGTAAATAATCTTATTAAGCTCCATTTCTTTACTAATATTAGTTTTTGTTACATTGTCTCTGTTATCAAGCAAACTTGTCTATTATTTTCAGTGAATGTCTATGGCAGCTTTGCGAAATATTGGCGATATCGCCAAGTTGGCGTTACTTTTGGCGACTAATTTTGGTCGCCAAATTTGGCGATATATCGCCAAGTTGGCGACAAACTTGGCGATTTTTGCCGATGGTAACCCTTCCCTATTTATGGTAACCCCCCCCCCCCTAGGTCTACTGATACATTGAATGTTGTTCCGTGGTTTTCCAGTTTTTTCTAGAAGGTTGCAGAAATTTCCACCGCATGCGGCGAGACTATATATAGGAGAGCCGGATGCGAGCTGTTGTTGTTATTATTTACCAGTCAGTCATTGAGTGAACAACGCGTTTGTTAAGCAAGTTTGCTTGAGTCTTATTTACGTTATTTTGAATGTGATTTAGTGTAGAGACGTTGTATAAAGAGTCTCTGGAACCTATATCTGCACTTATACGATAGATTTGAACAATTATTTTTGAATATCTAGAAATATTTGTGAGTTTCGAGGACTCTGTTGTTCTGAAGTTCTGTAAATAAATTATTTTCTACTTTTCTAAGAGCAAAGAGTTTGAAGTTGTCTAAGCATAAGATCGAAAGAACCCCATATACGCTGGAACATTTGGTGTCAGGAGTCGGGATCTTATGGCGAAAACAAGAACAATGGATGGACAACTGAAAGAACTGTTATATGCTATCAATGGCATAAAGACAGAAATGAATAAAGGCCAAGAAGAATTGGCGGAAAAAATAAATAAAGGCCAAGAAGAGTTGGCGGATAAAATGAATAAAGGGCAAGAAGAGTTGGCGAAAAAAATGAATAAAGGGCAAGAAGAGTTGGCGAAAAAAATGAATAAAGGCCAAGAAGAGTTGACTGAAGAAATGAGAAGAAGCCAAGAGAGAATGGAAGAATTAAAGGAGGAAGTTAATAAAAGCCAAGAAGAAATGAAGAAAACTTTGGAAGAAAAGTTCTCGTCGGTAGAGAGAAGAATAGATTCGGTAGAAGAGAAAATTCAGAATGAAGTTAGTAATGTTGAAGAGAAAATGGAAAGGAAAATGGCGGAAGTAGAAGAGAAAATTCAGAATGAAGTTAGCATTGTTGAAAAGAAGATGGAGAGTAAAATAGAGGAAAGAATACAAGATATGGAAAAGAAGCTTTCATCCTGCAGTGGTAATTATGAAGAATTTAGGAATCCGCCTGCTTCTCCCGTGCACATCAAGCTGTCGACATACGACGGAAAGAGTTCCTGGCAAGTTTACAAGACCCAATTCACCATTGTAGCCGAAGCGAACAAATGGAGTGACGAGGTGAAAGCTTGTCAACTGGCAGCGTCTTTGAGAGGAGAAGCCGCCGATGTGCTGCAAACATTGCCCGATATGACGCAACTCAATTTTGAGACACTAAGTTGTGCACTTGAAATGAGATTCGGTGAAAAATTCTTCAAGGATTATACGAGAATACAAATGAAGAGCCGCCATCAAAAATCGAGTGAAACCCTTCAAGAGTTTGCCTCGGAAATTGAACGGCTTGCAAATTTAGCATTCATTGACTGTCCAACAAATGTACGGGAAATGCTTTCACTACAATATTTTGTAGACGGAATAAAAGATCCAGAAGTGCAGAGAGCGGTACGAATGGGAGATGTACAGGATTTACAGGCTGCACTACTATATGCCTTAAAGTTGGAAGCAGCTACACAAGCCAGCCGAAGAGATCGTCATTCAGTCCGAGGGGCAACGGTGAACAAAAGCTCAGACACTGAGATCGACGTCTTGAAAGAAATTAGGAAAATTAATCAAGAGCTTGAAGCCTTAAAATATGGAAGAACAAGCTCAAGAAGACAGAATCTCACGTGCTGGTTGTGCGGTGATACAAAACATCTCCGAAGAAATTGCCCCAAAATCCACGAACGTGAGATGAATTCAAGACCAGAGAATAAAAAGCCCCGCCTGAAGATCCTTCAAATATCGAAAATGAGTGGCGGCGATAATGAATTATATGTGATAGGCTTTATTAACGGAATTCAGTGCCGTATGATTGTCGATACAGGAGCCAATGTGACAATAATAAGAGAAGATTTGGCTCGAAAATTGAAATCTAAACTCATCTGGACTCCACCATGCGTTACCCTGCAAACTGTGACGGGCGACAAGATAGGCATATATGGAAAGGCAAATTTAACCATCAACTTTGGAGGAACGAAATATTACCATACGGCATATGTGGCTGACATAACAGATCCTTGCTTAATCGGACTAGATTTTCTGAAGAAATTTGGCTTCAAACTTGATTTCAAAAATAATAAAATGCTCTCTAAATTTGAAGAAATAAGTCTTTTTGGATTAAATAACGAAATTGAATGTAAACAAATAGTAACAGCCAAAGAAGACATCCATCTAGATCCAAGAACAGAATTTTTAGTTCCAGCTGTAATTAAAAATGAAACTAATTACCGATTTGGCCATATAGATTATCCAGAAGACAATAGTACACAAGCAGGAGTATTGGTGGCTTCTTCTGTGGTAGACCTCTCGAAAAAGACCATTCCAGTCAGAATTGCTAACATCAGTGATAAGACGAGGACTATCAAGAAAGGAGAGGTGATAGCGTCATGTGCTCCTGTGACGTGCATAAGTCAAAATTCCAGTCACTCTGAGAAATCTTCAGATAATTTAGTCAAGGATTTGTTACAAAATACAGACTTAAATCCAAAACAGATGGAAGCTGCGGAAAATTTAATTACAGAATTCCAAAGTTTATTTTCCCAAACATCTGAAGACTTTGGACGAACTAAAATGGCACAACACCGAATTGACACGGGAGATCACTCTCCTATTAAACAGCACCCTAGACGATTACCTTTTGCCAAGCAAGAAGAGGTGCAGAATTTAATTAAAGATATGGAAGAAAATGACGTCATCGAACCATCAACAAGTCCATGGGCGTCTCCCATTGTATTAGTAAGAAAGAAGGATGGTTCTACAAGATTTTGTGTAGACTACCGCCGACTGAATGACGTCACCAAAAAGGATAGTTACCCTCTGCCAAGGATTGACGACACTCTTGACACACTTGCGGGCAACACTTGGTTCTCGACTTTAGACCTGAAGAGTGGTTACTGGCAGGTAGAGATCCATCCCGACGACCGCGAGAAGACTGCCTTTACAACGGGACAAGGATTATGGCAGTTCAAGGTAATGCCTTTTGGTCTATGTAACGCACCTGCAACTTTTGAACGCCTTATGGAAACGGTTCTTCGGGGACTGTCATATGAGGCATGTCTTGTTTATTTAGACGATATCATAATCATAGGAAAATCTTTTGATGAACATCTGAACAACCTCAGGCGGGTGCTACAAAAGTTAAAGGAAGCTAATTTGAAGTTAAGCCCTTCGAAGTGCAGTTTGTTTCGCAATGAAGTCGCCTACCTTGGACACATCATTTCGGCGGAAGGAGTTAGGACTGATCCGGAGAAGATATCGGCCGTGAAAAATTGGAGTCGTCCAGCAGATGTTCACCAGCTTCAAAGTTTTCTAGGATTATGCACCTATTACAGAAAATTCGTCAAAGGCTTCTCGATGATTGCAAGACCGCTTCATAAATTAACAGAAGCCAATCAAAAATTTATGTGGACACAGGAATGTGACGCTGCTTTCGAAAAGCTTAAGGAGGCCTTGACATCCACTCCAATTCTGTCGTATCCTCAAATCGATAAACAGTTTATACTTGATACGGATGCAAGCAACGAAAGCATTGGCGCTGTACTGTCCCAGGAAATCGACGGCCAGGAGCGTGTTATCGCCTATTTCAGCAAGTGCTTGTCAAAGGCCGAGCGAAACTACTGCGTAACAAGAAAAGAGCTTCTTGCTGTAGTGAAAGCCATAGACCACTTTCATCACTATCTTTACGGTCGAAAGTTCCTGATCCGAACTGATCATGCTTCTCTAACTTGGCTATTGAATTTTAAGAACCCTGAAGGCCAGATAGCCAGGTGGATACAAAAGCTTCAAGAGTACGATATGGAGATACGCCATCGAAAAGGCTCATCACATGGAAATGCAGATGCTCTCTCAAGAAGACCCTGCTCAGAGAATTGTAGATACTGGGGTTGAGAAGAAATTTAATGTCAAAGGTCCTATAGTAAGACAAGTTACAACTGGGTCTACATCATCGCAAGATCCGTGGAGTGACGAGAGCCTGCGTAAAGATCAACTTGGTGATCCTGAAATTAAGCCAATTCTAGAGCTGAAAGAGGAGTCCAACAGGAAGCCCAGCTGGCAAGACATGGCCCATTACCATCCTACGACTAAACGTTATTGGGCTCTCTGGGATTCCTTACATTTGAAGAACGGCATCTTGTACCGAAAATGGGAGTCTGACGATGGAAAGACATGTAGATGGCAACTACTACTCCCTAAGTCGAGAATTTCTATGGTCCTTCAAGAACTGCATGGTAGTCCCACAGGAGGTCATTTTGGTGTAATGAAGACCCTGCAAAACGTTCGAGAGCGTTTCTACTGGAATAATGTTCGCAGTGACGTGGAGAAGTGGTGTCGAACTTGTGACACCTGTGTAGCACGTAAAGGTCCTAAGAGGCGAACCCGTGGGCGATTGCAACGTTATAATGTAGGAGCTCCTTTCGAACGAATTGCTCTAGACATCCTGGGTCCACTTCCTAGAACATCTGATGGCAATAAGTACATCCTCGTAGTCATGGACTACTTCACTAAGTGGCCTGAAGCCTATGCCATTCCTAATCAAGAGGCGGTAACCGCAGCAGACATACTAGTTCAACACTGGGTTTCCAGATACGGAGTTCCTCTTCAAATCCATTCCGATCAAGGAAGAAACTTTGATTCGGCTGTGTTTAAGGAAATGTGCGGACTTCTCGGCATGGACAAAACTCGAACTACACCTCTACATCCTCAATCGGACGGCATGGTGGAGCGGTTCAATCGTACCATCCTAAATAGCCTCTCTCTCCTGGTGTCTAGAGACCAACAGGACTGGGACAAGAAATTGCCTCTTTTCCTGCTTGCCTACAGGAGTGCCACTCATGAGGCCACTGGTTACTCCCCTTCTCAAATGCTCTTTGGTCGTGATCTTCGTCTGCCTGCTGATCTTTTGTTTGGCCGTCCTCCTGATGCTCCTTCATCGCCTGAGGAATATGTCGATGAACTCCAGGCACGGATTGAGAAGATTCATTGTCTAGCGAGGAACCGAATTGGACTGGCATCAGAAAAGATGAAGACACGGTACGACACAAAGGCAACTGGACATGAGTTCAACGAAGGTGACAAAGTTTGGTTGTGGAATCCGATACGTCGTAAAGGACTGTCGCCAAAACTACAAAGAAACTGGGACGGTCCTTACACAGTCGTCAACAGGCTGAATGACGTCGTCGTACGCATACGAAAATCGCCACACACCAAACCCAGGGTCGTGCATTATAACTGGCTAGCCCCTTATTTGGGCCAAAGTGATTAAAAATTCAAAACTGGAATTTCAGTTCCACCGCATGCGGCGAGACTATATATAGGAGAGCCGGATGCGAGCTGTTGTTGAGAGACGAGATTGATCTGAGACTTGGATTAGAGAAGACGTGTTACTCCCGTCTCTCATTATCAGATCTTATGTCGCGAATCGTGCCATTCCACACGATTGAAGGGATCGCTGATCCCAAGTTTGCGGATGCGCCTAATATTCGTACTAAATTTAGAGTGGGTGGTTTCTTGCGCACAGCTCTAAGCGATGATGAGGCCGAACTCTTAGAACAATTCTACCGGGTTGCGGATATATACATGCAGTTCGAGGTCAGAAAAGCTCAAAGAGCAGTGAGTACCAATTCCAACACAGAGATGAACTTTACATTATCATCTAAACTCGAGGGCATCACTAGAAAATATGAAGGGATCATGACTGAGCTCAACTGGCTCATCTCTGATGATACCAGTATGGATGCTGAACTGACATCACATATCGAGACAACAGATGGCGCCAGTCATACTAGCCAGGTGAGTGATCATTTGGCTAATAATGGTAGCGATGCTGGTAATCGAAAAAGATTAAGAGACGAGGATTCCTTCATATATCCTCAAAATAAATATGCAAACCAAATTCAGCTAAGCAATAGGTTCAATTCACTTAAAGATGTCATCCTAAATGACACTAGTGTCCCAAAAATTTCAACAGAAGTTAAAAGAGTGCAAACCCCTAAGGTGAAGCACATAACCATGAAAACTCCTGAAAATCTTAGAGAAATTCTTACTAAGCTTCAGCAGGCCAGTTGCAGTTTCAGGGTATCTCCATCCGGCCAATTCCATAAAATCTATCCCCAAACCCCCAATGATTACATAAAAATTAAAGAAAAACTAGACGAGTTGGCGGTTGAGCACTATTATTTCCCAGAGCGCTCAATTATGCCCCTTAAAGTAGTTATCCGCGGACTCCCACTAGAGGGAGTCACTGAACAGGAAATTAGTGATGCTCTTACTGAAAAAGGTTTCCCGGTAATAAAAGTCGCACAAATGCAAAGATTTAAAACTCAACAAAAAATGCCCCTATTCCAAATTCAACTAACTGACACCCCTAAAGCTAAAGAAATTTTCCACCTTGATAATTTAATGCATTATATAATAAAAATTGAAAATTATAATAGACCCTCCCGCACAATTCAGTGCTTTAAATGTCAATATTTCCACCACTCAAGTAGCCACTGTAAGATGAATTTTAGATGCGTTAAATGTGCAGAAAATCACGACTACCGCACCTGCCCTCTAGGAAAAAATGGAGATAACAATAAAAGTAATTTGTGTTAATTGTAAAGGTAATCACACAGCCAATTTCAGAGGCTGCCCAAAATTCCCTAAAAGTAATCGAACTTTCAATTCATCAATAATTAACCCCAATAAATCATTCGCTAACGTTGTAAGCCCTCCCCCCCCCCTCAAAATTTAGTTAACTCAGCGCCCCTTGCCCCAAATCCCGCTTCTGAAACTTTTAACTTAAACTCTCTAACTAATGTTCTAAATGAAATAGCCCAAGAATTTAATGTAAGTAACTTCCAAGAACTCATAATAAAATATAGAAATCTATTACTTAAACTTAAAAGCACTACTGACCCACTTCTAAAACTTAAAATTCTTGCAGAAACAATAGAACCAACCTTAAAACCGTAATGGGTAGTCGCGGTTGTTTGAGCGCTATCTCCTGGAACTGCAATGGCATTCAGGGTAAAATTAATGAGCTACGGGAATTTGTAAAGGAGCACTCCCCGGATATCATTTTATTACAAGAGACACATTTGAGGCCTGGTATGACTTTTAAAATTCCTAATTATTTAATCCTGAGAAACGATTTTATTAACAACAACAGCCCTTTAGCAGGGCTACACTAAATACCGGGTTTGATCATTCCTTTCATGACGTCACAAAAGGTGGCTGAATGACATCCAGCGATTGGTACAAACAGGGCTCAAGTGACGCACCCATCGTTTTGTACCAATCGCTGGATGTCATTCAGCCACCTTTTGTGACGTCATGAAAGGAATGAGCAAGCCCGGTATCTAGTGTTGCCTTGCCTTTAGCCATCCCAGGCACGGCTGTTGCAATAAAGAATTCCCATTCGTTCTTTCCGGCCACTCCCACCACTGCTCCAGATATAGTCAACGCAACTGGTATCACCGTCAAAATTCCTGGCATTCCTTCCCTGACTTTCTTCTCGATTTACGTTCCTCACGGTGAGCGCGCGTGTGACGTCACGAGGGACCTTAAGTCCCTCCTTAATCATGACGTAAACACCTTTCTTATCGGTGATTTCAACGCTCACCATGTTTCCTGGAATTGCAGCAATAACAATGCATACGGGCAAAGCATCTACGATTTTCTTCTCAATTCTACTGCGGACATTATTTTTCCTGATTATCCCACCCGTATTACTGACAAGAGTAGTAGCACGATTGATTTCGGCATCTTTAACGGTTTTAATTATACCAAAAATATAGAATCTCTTTGTGAATTGAGCTCTGATCACAATCCCATCAAAATTAACATCCAAATTAAAATCCCTCCATCCCCTCCTAAAATTATTAAAAGAATTAACTGGGCTCAATTCCAAAACAACATTAATGCTATTCCTCCCTCCCTCCCTGAAATCAGCAGCACTAACGACATCGACAGTTTGGTTAATAACATCACAAATGAGATCAACACCGCTGCTGATAGTGCTACTACTAAAATTGTTGATAATGAATTCTATAAACTAGATCCCCATGTCCGCAGATTAATTATTAATAAAAACAGAGCTAGGAAAATTTATCAACGTACACGTAGTCCTTTAGATAAAAGTATTATGAACAGAACTCAAAATGATCTCAAAAACTATCTTTACGACAAGCGACAAGAGCAATGGAGTTCCTATCTCCAATCCTTGTCACCAGAGGACGCCAGCATATGGCGGGCCGCCAGAAAAATACGAAGTTCTGCTACAAATTTTCCCCGTATCCTTAATCCAAATTCCCAAGACTACGTGTACACAGAGGAGGAAAAAGCAGATGTTATTGCCAGCAGTTTAGAGTTGCAATTCCAAGGAAACCCGATTATTGATTATGAGACCGAGAGGAGAGTCAATGCCACTGTTAGACAATTCTTAAGCACCACTCCAGCCTAGCCCAACATTTCGATCTCCGCTGCTGATGTTCAAAAAGAAATAAATAAACTTAAAAATAAAAAATCCCCAGGAATCAGTGGTATCACTAACGAAATGCTTAAGAATCTTCCTCCTTCTTATATTCCAAAAATCACCCTATTAATCAATAATATCTTTAAATTCAGTTACTTCCCCCACTATTGGAAAACTGCAATTATTGCCCCTATTCAAAAAACTGGTAAACCACCCGAATTGCCAACTAGTTACAGACCCATTTCTCTTTTAAATTCATTAAGTAAACTTACCGAAGCCTTCATTGCAAATGAATTAAATTATTTTTCCAATACCAATAATATTATGACTCCTGTTCAGTTCGGGTTCAGAGAAGGGCTCTCTGCTCCCCATCAAGTTTATAGACTAGTTGAGCACATCACCACCGGGAAGATTTCGAAAAAATTCACGGCTGCAGTTTTCCTAGATATCGAGAAAGCGTTTGACAAAGTCTGGATCTTTGGGCTAATTTTTAAACTGATTAATTATAATTTTCCCCCTTACCTCATTAAATTAATTTTCAGCTTTCTTTTAGACAGAAATTTTCACGTTAAAATTAAAAATAAATTCTCCAGAAATATCTTTGCCCATTTTGGTGTCCCCCAAGGCAGCCGCCTTAGCCCCTTTCTTTTTACTCTTTTTATTAATGATATGCCATCTTATTTGCATACTTTTATTGCGAAATTTGCCGATGACACTTGCATTTTTGCTCTTAATAATAACAGAAGATATGCTATCTTAGCTATCACCCACCATCTCAAGCTACTTTCTCGTTGGTTCAACCAATGGCGCATTGCTGTTAATGTAAATAAAACCCAAGCCATTCTTTTCTGTAATCTCCGTAATAATAACCTCAATAAATATAAAATTAAATTTAATAACACTGATCTACCATGGTCCTCAAGCTGTAAATACCTATGGTGTTATCCTAGATAAAAATCTCACTTTCAAACAACACATTCACACGACGCGTAATAAATTTCGAGCTGCTCGTAGTAAATTATTTCCCTTACTAGCTCGAAATAGTGATCTTTCAATTAAAAATAAACTGCTCCTTTACTCTTCCTTTTTACGTCCTATTTTAACCTATTGTTGTTGTGTATGGAGTTATGCGGCCAAATCCCATATCAAAATTCTTCTTCAAGCCCAAAATTCAACTATTAGAATTATTTGTGATGCCCCATATTACGTTAGAAATAGACACCTTTACAGAGAAATTAACTTTCCTAAACTTAATGATTTTATTCAACATCTTAATATTAATTTTCATAATTCTATTATTGATACTGAGAATAGTGCTTTAAACACTCTGCCAACCTACGACATACACGACAACAACAATCGTAAAAGACCAAAATTGGGTATTATTTTAAATTCCCTTATTTAATCTCGTTATTCTATCTTAGAGTTATTTATTTCTAATATATCTTTTAATTGAATATCGTATTTTTACTTACTTTAAGTTCTTAAACTCATTTTTCTCTTAAATTTAACTTATTTTCTCTTCCCTTAAATTTCATTGGTTGCACTCTCTCTCCTGATTGGACGAGGAAGTTGCTTGTTGTATCCTTTTTGCCTTAGTACAATATTTTTCTGTAAATGGTGTAATCGGCTCTCTGAATGACTCACTGCACTTGCTCCGCCTATGGCTCCTCCCATATCGGCCTTAGCCGATAAAACGAGGGATTTTTCCGGCGGCTTGGCTCTGTACTTCATTGTTCCCATAGCGGGTATATAAGCCTTCGTCTCTCTGTCTCTTTGTTCATTTTCAGTCACTCGCCTGCCTCCAACAGCAGAGACACAGACTCGCATTTCATCTCATTGCGTATTCAAGAGAGCAGACACGCTTCTTCTCTGTTGTGTAGCAACCAAAATCGTCTGTAGTTGGAGGAATTTGTTCCTTCGTTTCTCTCTTGCAAGTTCTGGCCTTGGCATTGCGCCAGGTGCATTGAATTTTTGTTCTGACTGTTACTTGTGTTAAATTTATCTGCCGCACGTTTTGCGGGTGGATCGTGAATAAACTTTATGATGGATGGAACCAACTATGCTGTTCTACAGGAGTCAATTGCAAATGGCTCAGCTAAACCAACTCTAGCTGACGCTTGGAACGCATTTCCGGCCTTGTGCGACGATCGACAGAAGGAAATAGTCAAGCTGTTTCTTACTGACTGTGATGCCTTTATAATGAAACTTATAACTACTCCCGGATACACCGAGAACTCTACACTACAAAATACTGTGAGTACACTTTTAACTAGTCTTGCTTTTCTTTTTGTGGAACCTTTCAACCCTCTTAAACTATTAGAATTAACTGCGTTTGCTCATTTTATTGCAAATCACAGTCTAAATATGCAAATGCTCTTGTTAGATTTAAAAGTGATTAATCAAGTGAACACAAATGACGGTTTCACTACTGTTACTAATAACAGGAAAAGACCTTTGGAAAACAATAATTCATCTATCCCTTTAGCTAACAAATTTAAAGTGTTAGAAGATCAAACCATTGCCGATAACGGCATGGATACCGAAAACAGAGGCGATGTGGTTGGGGAGCACTCCCCCCCCTCCCAGAAAAACAAAATTCACCCCTTTTATGTCGAAATTAAAGGACATTGGCACGAATTGGCCTCCAAAATTAATGATATTACTGAAAATAACCCCTTAATTAAAATGGACGGTGAGCTTCTAAAAATTCATTGTAAATCTGATAACGATTTTAGAAAAACTCAATCTTACTTGGACCAAAATTCTTTTGCTTATACTACCCTTAGCCCTAATGAACAGCGCCCCAGAAAAATTGTTATTAGAGGTATTCCTCCTTTCACTGAACCTAAACTTATAATTGATGCTCTAAAAGAGCGTAACTTTTCCGCCACCCGTGCTGCCATGATCAAATCCAGAAGAACTGGAAAATACATGCCTATTTATGTCGTCAATGTCCTACCTAGGGCCAACTTTGAAGAAATTTTCGAAATTAAAGACATTTGCTACATCCGCGTAACTGTTGAGCGATTTAAAGGAGCTAATATCGTAAAACAATGTTACAAATGTCAGCGTTTTGGCCACGCCTCAGAAATATGTAGATTTGAGGCTAAATGCGCTAAATGTGCAGGATCTCATTTAACCCCTGCGTGTCCTTCCGTAGGCAAAATCACCCCTAAGTGCGCTAATTGCTCTGGTGAGCACCCCAGCACCTACCGTGGTTGTCCTAAAACCCCTCAATTCAGGAAGAAAAACAGTAATAACCTAAATGCTAAGGGTAATACAACTACCATTATCCCTTCTATGATGACTGAAATTCTTTCTAGTTATAATTACGTTAAAAAAACTAAAATTAATGATAACACTAACGCTAAAGTTGCTGAACCAGACCCCAAACCTAACACGGATAATGTGCAAACTGAAAATGCTCAAAATACACCAATTAATTCCGCTTCTGCAGCACCACAACAAGAAAATAACTCTAACTACACGACTGACTTTCAAGAAATTTTCAAAACATTTCAGGAAATGAAAGAATTATTAAAATTTAGTAAGTTTATCCAATGCTTCAAAAATCTTGCGAAAAAAATTAAAACTTGCAAAGACCCAATACAAAAAATGTTTATTATTGCCAATGAGTTCGACGATTTGGTCACGGAATTTAACACTGTTGATAATGAGTAATTTTCCTTCCTCCTTTTCTTCTCTTGTTATACTTTCATGGAACTGCAACTCTATTAAACCTAAAATTAACGAACTTAGAGTTTTTATTACTAACCACCCTCATATCGACATTATCTTCCTTCAAGAAACTCGTTCTCCTAACTGCAACATTAATATTCCTGGCTTTAAACTTTACCACACTCCACGTCCAAACAGTAGACATGGTGGGACAGCTATCTACATAAAACAACATATTCCACATTACACTACTCATAATAACACCTATAACGATCTTGATTTTACTAATATTATTATCCCTCTTCCTCAATTTAACTTAAGTATAGCTTCCATTTACGCTCCTCCTGCTAGGAATTTTCCTACTACTGGTTTAGCGAACCTTATTGATCAACAACAACACTGCTTTTTCGCTGGTGACTTCAACGCTAAAAACAGGCGTTGGAATTGCCACGCTACTACTAGCAGGGGCACTTCTCTCCACAATATCATCCAACATTATAACCTAAACTTACATGCCTCTAACACTCCCACGCATATCTGCACCAATAGTAATGCTCATGACTCCATAATTGACTTTGCTATTTCTAAAAACCTTCCTTACCCTGTCACTACCACTGTCTTAAATGAATTTTCTTCAGATCATCTTCCGATTTGCTTTAAAATTGATGTAATCAATCCTTTCTCTCCTCCCCCTTCAGTGGCCATTGACTGGAACAATTTCACTAATCACCTTGCTAACCAGGACATCACTTTCCCTGAAATTAATTCCACCAATGACATAGACAATGCTGTTGAATATTTAAATTCTAAAATTACTGATGCTCAAAAACACGCCACTTCACCTCGTTTCAAAAATAATTACTCTTTTACTCCTCCACGTTACATTTACGATTTAATCAAACAACGTAATCAAACCCGGAGACTTTTCCAAATTTACAGGGATCCTACTTTAAAACCTGAAATTAATAGACTTAATAACCGCATTAAAAATAGTCTTTACAAAGAAAAACAAAAAAGCTGGAATAATTTTCTTAAAACTCTTTCCACTGAAGACAATTCAATTTGGCTTATCAAAAGGAAACTTAATAAAAATATTACAACTATTCCTCCTCTAACTTCCAACAACACTACTGCTTACACTGATCAAGACAAAGCAAATATTTTGGCAAATGCATATTCTCAGCAATTCTCACCTAACCCTGTTCACTGTACTCCTGATCACATTAATCACGTTACTAATACTGTTCGCAACTTCCTCAACTCACCCACTGTTGAACCCCCTCCTCAGATCCAACCTATAATTATTCATAATATTATTCAAAAACTCAAAAAACGTAAGGCCCCTGGGTATGACAATATATCTAACACTGCCTTAAAAAATCTACCTACTAACTGCATTATTTACATAACTCATCTTACTAATGCTATTTTCAAGTATAACTACTTTCCAACTCCATGGAAAACTTCAATTATTTCACCTATCCCAAAACCTGGTACTAACCTCCTTGACCCGACTAACTACAGACCCATTTCACTTCTACCTTCTCTTAGTAAAGTTATTGAAAGAGTCATCAGGGCCCAGCTTCAGGATTACATTCAACATAACAACATCCTTATTCCAGAGCAGTTTGGCTTTCGCCCAAAACACTCTACTCAACACCAGCTTTTTAGGGTTGTTGAATTTCTCAGTGAGAAACTCAATGCTAAAATCCCAGCAGCTGCCGTTTTTCTTGACATTGCAAAGGCGTTCGACAAAGTTTGGCATGAAGGCCTCATTTACAAGTTAATTCAGCTTAAATTTCCTGCCAGACTCATTCACTTAATTTATTCATACCTTTGCAATCGTACTTTTCGTGTTCGAATTAATAATTTTCTTTCTGCCATTTTCCTCATCCTCGCTGGGATTCTACAAGGCAGTGTCCTTGGTCCCATGCTCTTTAATATCTTCTTTAATGATATTCCTCGTTCACTACACACTTATCTTGCTCTCTATGCAGATGATACTGCCATTTATGCTTCTGCACACCACCCATACACTCTATACCGGTACCTACAGACTCACATCAACGATTTCCTGAACTGGTGCTCTCTTTGGCGTGTCAAATTAAACGAAACTAAAACTCAAGCCGTTTACTTTTCGAGAAAACTAACATATCCTAGCAGACTAATTATTAACAATACTACCATTGAATGGTCCAACGATGCTAAATACCTGGGGGTCATTTTAGACAATAAACTCACTTGGAGCAAACACATAAATTTAATCAGGAAAAAAGCAGCTACTGCATACTCTTCTCTTTATCCTCTCCTAAAAAGCGATACGCTTTCCATACACAACAAACTTCTTCTATACAACACATGCATTCTTCCAATTATTACTTACGCTTGTCCGATTTGGGGTTTTACCTGTAAAACTCACATGACCAACCTCAGCCGACTCCACAATAAAAACTTGAGAACTGTCCGTAACGGCTCCCGTTATCTTAGAAACTCTACTATCCGTCGTGATTTAAATACCATAACCCTACGCAAACGCATTGTAAACCTCTCATCTAAATTCTTTGCCAAAATTTACGATTTACCCAACGAAATTGTTGCCGAATTCCCTGACTACGACGCCTCTGATCCCCAGAATCGCAAACGCCCGAAATATTCCATGATTATGGACCAGGATTGAACTTGTGTTCACTTCCTCTTTTTCACTCTTTCTCTTTTTTCTTATATTTAAAAAAAAAAAAAAAAAAAAAAAAAAAAAAAAAAAAAAAAAAAAAAAAACTGCCCTGAAAAGTGCTTTTCTTTTTTTGTTTTTCTGTGGCTTTTGCCTCTTACCTTGTGTAGATTACAGCCTTGCCTTGTCCCGTCTTTTTGTTTTGAACTTATTGCGAATTTTTTTCTATTTTTTCTCTTCCCTCTAGTAGTTCTTGAACTACAGTTACACTTATTTTATTATTTTTTCATTAAACTTAAATTTTAACTTTTTCTTTTTTTTAAATTTATTCTCCTCTTTAAATTTTTATTTATAAGGTAGTTTTTTACTACAGATTAACTTTTCTTCCCCCATGGTTCCACATGTTGCAAGACTATTCACAGTATATTCCGGGAGTAAAGTTGACTGCAACTAGGCATCCCATTAAACGAAAGACAATCTGTTCGCAATCTGTTCTGTTCGGCTTGGCTCATTTCTTCACCGAACGTCAGAGTAAGCACATCTCTCAGCGCCGTACTTGGTAGTGCCGAGGAGCCCTTTTCAGGGCTCCGGAGGACATATGCCAATAGGAGGCTGGGAGTGGGCAGAAAAGACGTTTGGAATTTAAAATTAAGATCCAATTTCAGAGCCACTTTCACATTTTTATTTCACTTAACTCTTTTAATCTTATTATTATTCTTTTTACTCTTATTTTAGCAAATTTTTAATTTTTTAACTAATTGGGCAGGGTAATCAAACAGTAGCTCATTAACCCTTTTTAAGTTTATTATATTTATATTTTTCCCTTTTTTTAACTTTTTAATTCCTGTTAATTGTTACCGATACCTGCTATTGCTACCATTAAGGTCATTAGTTGCTCTCCTGTGCTCTACATCTGTTACTAACCGGGGATGTGTGGTTTAGCCACAGGCGCCTCGGTAAACCAGCATTCGAAGTCGAAGTCGAGCTGTTGTTGTTATTTACCAGTCAGTCATAGAGTGAACAACGCGTTTGTTAAGCAAGTTTGCTTGAGTCTTATTTACGTTATTTTGAATGTGATTTAGTGTAGAGACGTTGTATAAAGAGTCTCTGGAACCTATATCTGCACTTATACGATAGATTTGAACAATTATTTTTGAATATCTAGAAATATTTGTGAGTTTCGAGGACTGTTGTTCTGAAGTTCTGTAAATAAATTATTTTCTACTTTTCTAAGAGCAAAGAGTTTGAAGTTGTCTAAGCATAAGATCGAAAGAACCCCATATACGCTGGAACAATATGATACAGATAAACCGAGTTTAACACGTTTATTTTTCCGCTTTTAAAGAATTTTTATTTATTTTTTTATTACTTTTTTAATTTTAATTTTAATTTTTATTTATTTATTTATTTATTTTTTGTCAGAGCTGGTTTTATTAGAATCATCTTATGCGAAATTTGGCTCAAAATCCTCACTTTGACAGCATATTTTGAAATATATTCTGCATTTATGCAACCATCGACCAATACGCATTTGAGAACAAAATCGAAATAAACTAGTCGTTGGGGGCCACTGTAATACTTACCCATCATGGATATGTATATGAAAATAAAACATGTGAAACTATTCATACAATGCATTGCAATTCATAAACAAAATTTAAATGTTGTTAATATACATAGTAATGCTATATTAAAGAACTGCTGATGTACCAATTTCGACAAATTATATAAAACGCCAAACTACTCAAGCAGTACCGAACTGCGTAAAAGAAACATCCTTATAACTCCAAAAATAATAATTCTATTAACTAACAATTAATTGCGTCGAATTAAGCGTCTCATTTCCAATTAAAATATACTTCTGAATTGAAATTTGAATGAAATACAGGGTCATGAAAAATCGAAGAATGTAGAAAACAAGATTACAAATATCTCGGACACTAATAATCCGATCGACTTCGTTTTATATGCAAAATGTGTGTTATTTTATTGCCTTTTACGTCCATTCCTTAGAACAAAAAAATTCGAAAATTTTTATATACCTTCCATCAGAACGAATTTTTCGAGAGTCCGAAAAAAATAGTTCCGGATAATCGAGGTTGCTGATATTAAATAGGGTACGTCCCATTCTTATATTCTAACTACATACAAAATTTCAAGTCTCTATCTCAATTTGTTCGGGAGATAGAGCGTTTACAGACAGACAGACAGACAGACAGACGGACGGACGGCAAAATTTTTTTTCTAAAAATATGTTTTTCGGAATCTCCAGTATCTAAAACGTGTAAATCCGTCAAAAATTTTTTTTCGATTTTCAAAACGATTGCAAGACTTACCCTATACTACGTATGATGGGTAAGTAAAATGAGTTAGAAACTAGGCAATTTGTTATTTGAATACATTCTGTATTCTTTAATCATGATCGCTTCCAGAAATTCTGTTCAAAACGCCCACTTTGGCAGCATATTTTGAAATATTCTTCAATTCTTGTAAGTCACAGGAACTTTGGATTTGAATATCTCTGTCAGACTTTTAGATATGGAGATCAAAAATTTTTTGATCAATTCAGGAACGTATAAGGAATAATATCCTATACGGGAATTTTGTCTTACGGGGCCGCATAAAAATTTAAATTTAGTGCTTTTTCAAATAGACCCCCCTCCCACTCAATGAAGCTGCAATTAATGTCATCTAATTTTGTCGCCTTTTTTATTAAAAAAAAAAGTATCAGGAAGTAGAGCCTTATAGCATTTGGAATCTATAATAAAATGATCTACAAATATTTTCATAAATCTACTTTTATTGTACATCTACAAAAATTCCAATGTTTTTAACTTTCTTTTTTTCTTTCATTCTAAACCATATTAATTTCTTAATTAATCTTTAATTGAACGTTGAAAGTCTAAGAATCTAAGTAATCATTAATGTTTCTAATGTGTATTTCATGCAAAATATACGGTAACATCATTCCACAGATATGTATGCAGTATTCTTAAAAAAATCTTAATTACATGAAGAAAAAAAAAAAATCTGAATTTTTTAGAAATAGTAAAAATTGTGGCGTGCCAGAACGGGCCGGGCCTACAAAGGAAAATATGAACACCGGGCCGAACCCGGGCCTGAAAATTCCGGCCCGTGCAGACCTCTATCGCATGTAGCGTACCGTCGTCAGTGCTGACTGTGCAGTCAGTGTGCACTGACGACGGTAAGCTAAATGCTACCAAAACCGGTCTGCTGTTTATATAAAATATTTGGTGCTTTTTAACGTTGCTAGTTATTGTATTCCAATGACCCTTAGAACCCAAAACTATACCCAGTTCAACACTTTATACATCTATCTATTTATTAATCTATTAATTAACATTAAAAAAATCCTGTAAAATATATTTTTTCATTAAATACATGAAAAAGTTTTGAAATTCGACAAATATTGTTTAGAGTTCAATTTTAAACTATCCCACTTAAAATAATAATAATAATAATAATCATTTAAATTTTTATAAAAATTTTATGAGAAATTTTAGGATGTGATTTTGATTGCAAATTATATTTTTAACCACCACAGACGAGGGAAAAAAATTAAAATTCTAACTCAATAAATATATTTTTTAAAGGTTTCCTGGAACTGTTTAAAGTAACATTATATCTTGAATAACTCACTTTTCAATTTGTGTCTAAAAATTTTTCTTTTCTGTAAATTTAGAAGGGAAATATGATTCACGACGGAGCTATTTGCATTACTGTCACAAGGACAAGTCCATTACAATGAAGAAAAGAAATATATTAATGATATTTTAATTAAAGCAATATATTAATAATTATTATATAATAATATAATTATTATATTTATTACATATTATAATATTTAATAATTTAATTAAATATATTTGATAAATTTCTCATCTTAAAAGATACTTTGAAAAATTTCGCGTATAGTAATTTCCGTAAAAACTTTGCAAAAGTGTTTGATTGTAACCAAAAAAGAAAAAAAAGGGTAAATATATATATATATATATATATATAAACACTATATGCGCATTTTTTTTAAATTGGATTTTTTTCCCAAGAACTTTTTAAACAAACACTATAAATTATTGATTTCAAAGAAATTTTTCAGAAGATGAAAAAATGAACCTTTTTGGCCTGTTGGATTGGATACAGTGATATTGATAAGGGTTATTACCCACGGGTAGGTATTTATTTTTGGAATATATAGCTGGGTATTTGCAGAAGACTAAATTAAATAAATATCTAACAATTGGCTATTTTCATATTTCATTGTAAAAAATTCTTAATATCGAAAAAATTCTTAACAGCTTAAGTTGCAATGCTTCCAAAACTATAATATCTTTCACTTGGATTACAGAAAAATACCCCTATTTTCTCCTACTGAATGAATGTCACTGTCTTTTAGAATCAACATGATGCGTAATCCCTTACGAAAATAATAGTGAAAAATAAACTCATGGTGAGAAACTATTATCTCAAAAATCTATGAGATGTTACAGGAATAAAAGATAATAAGTTTCTATGAAAAATTGTGGCAGTTACTGAAAAAGCTTAGCTGCCTTATAAGCTAAAAATATATGTTTTTTTTTTAAATAGTGTGTTTTAACTTTTTGACTGTCTCTATAAATAAAGTAATAATAGTAGAAACTTCATTTTCAAAAAAAAAAAAAAAAAAAAAAAAAAAAAATCGTTCTAGGTTAGACATAAGTAATTTCCTAAAATTTCATGGCAATTCGAGTATATTTACTGGAGTTAGAGCGCGGACAGACGGCCAGACAAACCGAAAGCATAAACACTTTGAACTTTGCTGGAAAGTTTTAAAAACCTACTTTTACTTCATCCAGGCATCAAAATGGCTGCTTAAATAGGTCCTCTCTATGCAAACCTACTATTTAAAAGAACGATTAATCTTTGTTCTTCTAATCTTCTTCCAGCGTGGTGGGGGAAATCTGATGAATGATTTTCTTATTGTTTAAGAACACAGGCGTGCTGGGCGTTGCTGAAACAACTGAAATATGGGCACTATTTTTCTTTTAAGTTATAAGTAAATTTTTTGTAATCTTCTTAAAACTGATCAAATTTGCGTGTTTTTAAAGTCTAAACGGGGGTTGGCGAGCGTAGTTCATGCAGGGCTGAGCCCCTAGCTATATTAAAAAGTGACTGGCTTTTTGTATTTGATAGCTTTCTTCATAGAAGATAGAAAGTTGAGCGATAAAATTAACGCTCTTTATAGGTATTTAACCCAGGATGTCAAAAATTAGCTTAGAATTTTAAAATTTGAATTTTTTTCAAGATATTTATTTTTTGTAATTTTTAATGACATTTCTATAGTGATGGCATTTTAAAATCTTTCCATTTTTGGGATAAAAGGGATAAAAGGATAAATGAAGGGTCTTCTTTTTTTGACTTCATTTTCAAATTGAAATTAAGTTTTATTTGATTACAAAGTAAAAATAATATTTCGACTAAACTGTATATTTATAGATAATTTTAAGAAGTGTACTTATTTCCACATATTTAAGTTTCAGAAATCAGTTTATTTAAAAAGAATTAAAAAATCGTCTGCCTATTGGAACGATGAAATAAATTTCATTAGCGTGAAAGAAAAAAAATCCAACGTAGTATTTTAATTAATTTAAAGTAGGAAAACAGATTATCAAATATTTAAAATGACTTTAAAAATTTTCACAGAAATGTTGAAAAGAAAACTTTTTCGCGGGAAAAATATAATTCCCTAAGCATTTATTTATTTTCATAATTGTAAAATTCTATTGAATAAATTTACCGAAACAAAATTATATGTCTAACAAGGAAGGTCTCCATACGGGCATACTCAGAAAAATCTGAAAAAATTACAGAATGTTCTTCTCATAGAGTTATATATGTTTATAAAAAAAATTTCGGCGGAATCTCCTTATAATGTCCGTAAAAAAATAATAAAAACTTCGTTTATTTGGCGATTTATCCCCGGTTGGCGAAAAAACGAAATTTTGAAAAATACGCTTTTACGCTTCGAATACTTAAAAAAAAAAAAAAAAAAAAACTTTCTATGTTTAACTTATTTAAATAAGTTTAGTTTAAGTAATTTTAGTTTTGCATTTTTACTTTACTTTAAGTGTAATTTTGTCATATACGTTTATATGTACTTATAACAAAATGAAATTAATATATTTTATGTGTTTATCATTTAAAACACAATTTAAATTGATTAAAATTGTTCCAAATTCAAAAATACACTGCTAAAAATCTGCTGCATTTTGTTGCAACGCATTCCCTTGCTTGTATAAAAAACGGTTACTTGGCCGTGAAATGGAGCTTTCTCATTGGTTGGAATAGAGATATTATATACAAGCGATGGAGTGCGTTGGAACAAAATGCAGCAGATTTTTAACAGTGTATGACACGGTCAATTCACCGTGCTATGGAGCATTCATTCTCATTGGTCAGAAGAGAGATATTCCATAAAAGTAGTGGAGTGACGTTGCAGTAAATGCTGCGGATTTTTAACAGTGAAGTCAATTAAAATCATTTTTCAGATTCGTTAAAATCGTCTACTTTTGGCGAGGAAATGCACTGCTCGCCAAATCCCGCGTCGCTTTCAGCTTTTCACGCCAATTATTCCAAACTATTTTATTTTTTTACATATCTAATAATGTAATTCCGCCGCTAATTTTTATTGATCCTTTATTACCTACATGAGTAGTTTAATTCGTATTTTTTTCAAAAAATTCTGAGTATGCCCCCAATGGAGACCTTCCTTGTAAGTTCACCCAAATGATGTCATTTCTAGCAACTTCGAAATTAGAAGCGTGATCTTGGAAGAACAAAAAGCTTTTCGCAAATAAAGTTATAGAATGTAAGCATTTTATAAAGCATTAAATGTAAAGCATTTTTATTAAAAAGTAAAAGTTTTAATTTTTAAGTAAAAGCATTTTTATTGAGAAGAAATGTAATTTATTATTTGAAATATTGTTTTTAATAAAATTAATACTACAACATCCTTCTTCTAAGTTTACAATAAAGTTAGATTTCATTTTCTTCAACAGAGTCGAACGATCTAGTGCAATTCAAAAACAACACATTCGCGCAAATAGTAAACGATAATAATTAAGAGCTTTTTGCAAAATAAATAAACTAGCAAAAGCCATGCTTTGTTTGGATTCGCGAAGCATTATTTTATAAAACAGATATTTGAAAGTAACAATATTTTTTTTAAATTATTATTTTTGCATCTTTATTAAACAAAAACGTTATTTTATGTTTTGGCGCATTTTAATTTTTTACTTATGATGTAAAACTGGCATAAGATATTTTCGAAGCAAACTTTTACAATTTTTTTTTTAATTTTCAACTAAAAGCTCTTTTAAAGATGTTTTTACAATTTCAAGTAGCCACTGGTGGTTTTTAATTGTTTGAAATATGCATGTTTCCAATCTTTGTAATCAACATCCGATAATCTTTGATAGCTATTTTAGAATAATATATTTGAAGAAAGCTTGAAGAAAGTTACTTCTTCAAAATCCTATTTTCTGGAAAAGACATTTGAAATCTGCTTTCGTTGATACTATGAATTTTCAACTGTAAAACATTTTATTTTAATTTCTTCATTTTTATACATTTTAGCGTATGAGAATTGCTGTAATTCTCTCCGCGTGGGAGAACTGTTTACTTTCTGCGAATGGCAACTCAATTAATGGAATTACCTTTTAACGAAGCGCTCTCTCATTCTCGCAGTGACGTTTTCACGAATAATTATTGTTGTGTTTGCGAACTTATTAAAGTCTTATTTTTCTATAAAATCCTTCTGATTAATGAGTCGATATTATTTAGCCACAATACGACCTTCGCAAAAATATTTATAAAGAGCTTGAACCAACAACTTCACGCAGATCTTTTAATTTTTCATTTATATAACAAATTTAAGAATTAATTTTATTTGTTTACAATTATTTTGTTGCCAGTTTACAAAAAAAAAAAAAAAAAAAAAATCATAATACAATTCTTTTAAAATGTTTAAGTGTCATCTGTGCAAACGATTTTGCGGGATAATGAAAACATGTTTTATTTAATAAATTAATCATGATTCTATCTATAATTATTTACTCCATGATTTAAACTTTTTTTTCTGAAAATATACGTGTTTCATTTTTTATTTATTTGCTAAAATGCTTCCGTATTGGAAATGCATGTAAAATAAATTAATTAAAATAATAATTTTTTTAACGTTTTACTGTAAAAAAAATTATATTCTGCAAATCTACAGATCAAAATTTATTTTTGTGTTTAATTTGAAGTTAAAATATTGAATAGTTTTTTTGTAAAGCGTACGACAAATTGTAATTTGAGTGGACTAGTAGAGGATTCGCTTCGCTCATCCTAATAAAAAGTAAGATAAAATAAAATAAAATAAATAAATAAAACTTATTTTATTTTATTTTTCAAATATCTGAAAAAGTATTATCCCATAAGAAACGAACGAGCATAATATAGTAATTATCAGAGCTTTGTTCATCTTTACTGCACCGAATGCAGTTATCTGAAAAGAGTTCACCATCTCATTCAACATAATTCCCAGTCCAATTATACCAATAGCTTCAGGCAGTTCAGAATAAATTCCTTTTTTCACAAAATCAGAAATCATTATGTTCGTTTTTACAGCAGTAAAAATATCAGAAACTTTAGAGGCAAGATTAACAACAAGCAATAAGCTTAGAATAGAATTTGCAGCTATGAAGAAAAATATAACTGATGCCACAATTTCAGGTTCTCGGGAGGCGAAAATTGATATTAGTGCCATGATTTGCAGAACATGTATTGTAATTAAATAGAATAATGGTAAAGACATTTCTTTCTCGACTTCACTCACAATATTACATGCTTCAGATAATAGTTGTGTACATTCAGTTAATTGTTTTGCAATACCATTGTGAGTCTTTATAATGCTATTAATCTTGAACCGGACGTCTTTCATGAAATCTGCCAACATTTTATAAAGAATGCATAAAATCATAGTAGTCAATGCAGGGATTTGAAGTTCAATGAAATTTCTGAAGAATTCCAGTACGCTTGTTAATATTAAAAAGTATTCGCTGGAAACTGGGAGATCGAACAACAAATACTTATATATCTCAAGAGCTTTTGATCGGTTTGATGTAAATGAGAACTCTTTATACGACACAAAACAGCTCAGAATAAGATTGAAAAAGAAATACACAAGAATGCAAATTTTTACATGTCTATCAGATTTATTAACATCGAATGATATTGAATCGGTCGCATATTTGCAGACTTCGAAAATTTTCTTCTGTTTGAAGACGAAATGTAGACGCAAAAAGGCTACAATAAGGAAATATACAGATGCCACTAAATTTTCTCCGTCTTTTAGGCCTTTGTTAAAAATTAAATAAGCACACAAAATAATAAAATAAAGTGAGTATAAGTGGAAGTATATCTCCAAAACCTTTTTTAGACATCGCTTTAAAGTCGAAGGATTTCCTTGGTGAATATTAACACCCACTGTAACAAATAGATTCAGAACTAATGTTATGCCGTTATTAATCATGACTATAAATATTATATTCAGACTGTATAGACCTGAAAATTTTGTGATACTTTGAATTATCTTTCTTTTGCTACATAACTTAATTGCGACTGGATTTAAAAAGCTAAAATACTGGTATTTTTTTTATTTTTTTTTATTTTTATGCCATTTCGCATCTTTTTCATCCAAATCAGTTTCACAAGATGACCAATGTAAAAAGTATTAAATTTTGAATCATCTATCATCTACTTTGAATCACTTAATGTATTTAAAAATAGAAGAACATCGAATATTTTTCATAACCACAAGGTACTTTTTCACTTGAGATAGCTTTACAAAAAGATCAATATAAAATGAGTATCTCAATTAGCTTTCTTTTATCATTTGTTTTACTAGCAATTGAATTTAGAAAAACAGAATAGTAATACTTTGTCTACAGAAACAGTTTGAGAAAAAGACAAATTTAAAAAGCATCAGATTTTTAATACCGCCTCTTCCCAATTTATTTTACCTGCGACTGGACTTAAAGAAACATAATTTAGATTCTTTTTCATATACACAAGCATAACTTTGTCAATTGATAAAGCTTGAAAAATAAATAAATAAATAAGCGACCAAAATAAATATTTCCAGTTTTGAATTGTTACTTTTATATATTTTCCTTGCGATTGAATTTAGAAAACAAGAATATTGACATTGTTCGCTACACAAAAGGCATACCTTCTTCACCTGACACAGCTTGACAAAACGACCATAAATGTCAGACAGCAATAAATGCCTTCCGTATATAAACGAGTTTAGGGCAAAACGTATCACATTACGATATGAATCCCTTTAGGTTTATGACGAAATAAAAATTTGTTTGAGAGAAAAAGTCTATTTGTTTTGACCACACCTTCAAAGGGTCACTTGCGTGACCATCATGTTTTAGCAGAAAAAAAGACTGCATTGCAGAAGATATCATTTTCTGAGATGAATTTTGTTAATCACATATATTATTACTGTTGTCAACATCTCTTTAACTATACATATACAAAATGTAGAACTATAAATATGGTACCATAAAAAAGTTTTTAAATCTTTTGATATAGTACATTCACAGGGAAGAGTTTGATATTCTGTTTCAGTTGCTTTTGGCGATTAATGTTTTGGTGTTGATGTCTCAGCCTCTGGGGTTGTTTCTTTTAACTATTGGAATGGGCTTTATCTACGTTTTTTTGCGTAATTTTTTTTGCATTTAGCATACTTTTTTCAAAAAAAATTATAACGTTTCGATTTTTTAACGTTTTTTTTTCTGTAGATATAATACACTAGTCATCAAAATTAAAGAATTCTGAGAAAAATCATGCTAAGTTAACGTGTTATAACAAATGCCCAATGCTGCAATTATTTATGTTAATTAAATACTACTGAATAAAAAAATTGTTCTTTCGCACATACGCTAGCGTCGGAAATATACAAATTAGGTGATTAACAATGTGAGGAGCAATGGACGCATGTTGTAATTCTGGTCTGTAGTCTTGTTTAAAGTGAATGCGGTGTCTGATAGTGATCATTATTAATTATTTTTGGCTCAAAGGCATCATTTGAGTTAAGATTAAAAGTGGCTAATAATTGGTAGAATTGAAGGAATTCAAACACTAATCGGGGTTGCCAAAGATTCGAATATACTTCAAAATGTCATATCAAGAGCTTCAATCTGCTTTTTAGCTCACAGGCTATCATAGCCTGAGAGCTTATGTGCCGTCCGTTCTGTATGTACGTGCGTAACGCGATAATTCATGATAAAAATATCCGATCCACATAAAATTTTGTATATAAGTATATCCCGATAAGGCGCTTCCCTGATTAGTTTTTGGAGTTCATTCGATATGTATAACAGGGGGGGACGGGGGTTCGTGCCCCTCCCTTTAATTGATATAAATGGGTTTTTCATGCAGAATTATCAGTTTTAGATATAGGATCATTCTGGTTGGGCGCCTCCGTGACTCGTATTAGGTTTTCATTGAATAAAAATATACAGGGGGGGGAACGAGGGTTCTAATGCCCCTCCCTTTAATTTATATAAATGGGTTTTTCATGCAGAATTATCAGATTTCGTTCAAATCTCCAAATAGTTTTGGAAGTTTAATGGTTAAGTATAAAAAAGGGGGATAACTCCTCTTAAATTATATAAATGAGTTTTTATTAAGAATTATCCGATTTGCTCTTAATTTTGGATATATAGATTTTTTATATGATAAAGTATGACCCTGATTAGTTTAATGGGTTCAAAAATTAAGTATAAAAGGGGAAAGGGTAGAGCTGTTTCCCCTTCTTAATTTTTTTTTCGAACAGAATTAACCCTTGAAAATATAAGGCTGTAATATACAATTAGTATGCGTAGTCTGTGAGCTCAATGCCCTCAGTTTAACTGGGCAGTATTCTTTTTTATTAAACACTGGATCCGTTGAATATAAAACCTGGTCAAGGGAGACGAAGAGGAACAATTTCATCCGAAAACCATTTTCTCTCGTACACTGTTAAAAATCTTGTCCTATTTTGAACCAAATTTTGGTGCTCAATAGCTGCCACTGTAAAATGGTGAAACCTTGAACCAACATTTGGAGCTCCTATTGAAGCATAGTTCCAATAGTTGGAACAAGATTGAAATAGGAAGCTCCAATTACTGGTACCAGGTTTCACAATGTTATGGTGGCGGCTACTGACCACCAAAATTTGGTTCAGTCTAAGGCAAAATTTTTAACAGTGTAGTCGGCTCGAAGAATCCGCGAAGCGACTACAAGGGATTTGGTTGCAGCCCCACTAAAAATAATCTTAAGATTATCTGAAAAAATCGCTACTTTCTTCAGAAATTCTACAGAAATTTGAAGAAATTTTGCAAATTTAAGCTTTATTGTAAAAATATCGGCAGAATGTTTAAAGATAGTTTTAAAAATATCTGCATAATGGACCAAATACCGACGGATTTTTCACAGATTTTTGGGCCAAATACCGACGGATTTTCCACAGATTTTCGGGCCAAATACCTATAGATTTTCTAGAGATTTTTTTAGAAGGGAGACCTTCAGTCTGCCACAGGAACTCGAATTAGCCATTCTACAAATGGACGAAGGCTTAATGAGGGCGGATTGTATGCAAGAAAACATTAGTCTGTGTGCCACTCACTCCAGCTTCCAAAGGAGCCCGTTTAAGCTGTTGCCGTTGTCATATTCAATCAAGCCAAGGCTCGAACGATATATTTCACGGATAAGGGTAAGCAAGTTGTTGTTCCTACCTCTCTTCATTTCAAAACATGTTTAGAATAAATGTTCAGATTATATCTCGACTCGTCAGTAATCAATATTTGAGCCCAGTCTTTTTGGCTTTATTACACTGTAAAAAATTCGACCCTTTTGCTGCATCGTCACCCCACCGCTTTTATAGAAAGCGATTACTTCAGCATATCATGGAGTATTCTCATGGGTCAAATGAGAGATATTCTATAAAAGCGGGGGAGTGACGATGCAGCAAAAGGGTCAAATTTTTTACAGTGTAAGCATGACGACGGTAACATTTTAAACGGGACCTATTTGGAATTTGGAGTGAGTCGGACACAAACAATTGGTTTTCTAGCATACAATCTATCTTTGCTTTCGTGCAGCATTAAAACGGTTAATTTGAGTTTCTTTAATGGCCTGAATGTCTGAAACCAAATCTCTTGTAGTCGCTTTGCAGTTTCTTCGAGTCAAAATGATTGAAAACGGTTTTCGGATGCAGTTGTTGCTCGGGGTCTCTCTTGACCACGCTGTCTATCAACGAATCTAGTGCTTAAAAAGCACTCGAAACTCTTGATATGACGCACTCAGAGATATTCAAATCTTGGATGAGCTCTATTTGTGTTTGACCTTCGTCGATTCTACCAATTATTTTCCGCTTTTGCCTTAACTTAAATGATGCCTTTGCACCATACCTAACTGATACTGATCACACTCAGATACTACATTCACTTGAAACAACACATTAGACCAGAATTCCAATATACCTCTATTGCGCACCACATTGTCAATCGGCTAATTTGTATATTTACGGCGATAATATATTAAAACAAGTTGGAAATTGCACGTGAAGCGTAGCAAATTAGGTGCGTTCGTACGATAACGAAGTTTTAAAAATATTACTTTCATATATCAATCTCATAAAATTGTAAATAGTGAATTACAATTAAAGCGCTCATCAAACAATGTTCTCCCTATATCATTATGTAATGAAATACTCTTGTGTGGCCTTGTAAATCAATAACAAATGTTCTTTGCACCACAAATTATGTAAGACGTACACTGGTGTCCAAAATTTAAGAATAATTGGTAATTAAATAATTATTTTTAAGTAATGAAAGAAATATGAATCGGAATGTGCTGAAACTCCAGGTGTGTAAACAAAATAGTACGCGTCACATATTTTCGCGAAGAGTTTTCCCCGAAATCGAACAGGGGAACGTCAACAAATTGAAAAAGAACGAAGATCTTTTGGATAACTCTGTCAAAACTAATGTAGCAAAAGCGTTCAAACTGCACATTATGATTAATTGGCTTATTGTAATGTACTGTGTTAATTTTTACAAGGATATCATGTATACTCGTAGAGAAATTAAGGTTTATATAAAAACAGTCCTAAGTTTTTTGCTTATAATTTGCAGAGTTCTTAATATAAAACAGTGTTCTTTTTTGAAAAAATGACAAACATCATTGTACACAATACCCTGTCATCAGAATTAAAAAATAATAAAAATTGTATTACAAATGAGCAGGTTTACTAAATAATTTTTTACTGCGCATGCGTGAACGCTATTAAAATTTCATTTGCATATTATGTTAGTTAAATGTATAGAGCAACTTTTGTGAAAGTCTCAAAAACATAGCTTAAAAATTCTGAAAATTATCGTTGATAGAATGAGGTCAAAATCCTTTATTCCCTAAATGAAGCAAAAAGATGAGGGGCTGTATCCATATTCCATTGTTTAGTGCCTACACAATATTGCACGTACAACTATATTTAGGTAAAACCCCTGATTTTTTTGCTTCCTTTAGGAATAACGGATTTTGAGTTGATTCTATAGGCTCCCATTTTCAGAATTTTCAAGCTATGTTTTTGAAACTTTTACAGAAGTTACTCTATACATTTAGCTAACACAATATGCAAATGACATTTTGATATCGTTGACGCATGCGCAATGAAAAATTATTTACTAAACATACTCATTTTTCATACAATTTTTATTATTTTTAAATTCTGATAACAGGGTATTGTGTACAATAATGTTTGTCATATTTTCAGAAAAGAACATTATTTTATAATAAGAACTCTGCAAATTATAAGCAAAAAACTTGGAAAAATTTAGGACTGTTTTTATAAAAACCTTAATTTTTCTACGAGTATACATGCTATCCTTGTAAAAATTAACTCAGTAAATTACAATAAGCCAATTAATCATAATGTGCAGTTTGAACGCTTTTGCTACATTAATTTTGACAGGGTTATCCAAAAGATCTTCGTTCTTTTTCAATTTGTTGACGGTCCCCTGTTTGATTTCGGGGAAAACTCTTCGCGAAAATATGTGACGCGTACTATTTTGTTTACACACCTGGAGTTTCAGCACATTCCGATTCATATTTCTTTCATTACTTAAAAATAATTACTTAATTACCAATTATGCTTAAATTTTGGACACCAGTGTATATTATAATATGTACTTTATAGTTGCATATAAATTTTATTAAGTTCGCATGAGTGTAACACGATTAAAATGCATTTGAAACATTTTTTCCCATTGACCGTATTGTAACGGAATACTTTTGATTGTCCCTGTAAGTGATCTATTCATCCGATTTTCATAAAATTTGAAATAACTCGACAAAATTATGTAATAATTATGTATTTTAAATTTCAAACGTATAGAATATATTTGAAACTTTTTCCCCATCGACCATAATGTAATTGAATACTTTTGATTGCCCCTGTAATTGATCTATGCACACGATTATCAAAAAATTTGAAATAACTCGACAGAATTATGTAATAATTGCGTATTTTAAATTTCAAACGATTAAAATGCATTTGAAACTTTTTTCCCCATTGACGGTAATGTAATGGAATACTTTTTATTGCCCCTGTAATTGATCTATGCATCCGAGTTTCATAAAATTTGAAATGACTCGACAAAATTACGTAATAATTATGTATTTTAAATTTCAAACGATTCGGTTGGGTAGTTTTTGCGTTGTTATATGCGGACAGACAGATGGACAGACAGACGGACGGACAGACGGACGGACTGAACGACCACTATAGGTGATACGTATTATATAATTACGAACGCACCTAAAAATGTACTTTATTCATCCTTTCTGTTCCAGGCTATAAAAATCACGGTTTTACCAATTGTGACGTTATAGGAATACTGTCCATAGATTTTTTCATCAATCTGTAAGATACGTTTTGTTCAAAAGTTTTAGTTCATCAATTATTCAGCAATCCAGTTATATTTTGTTAAACATAATTTTTTGAACTACCGTCACAGACCTTTCAAACTATAACTTTTGAGAGGGAAACCAAAATAGAGCTTTAAAAGTCATTAAAAATAACGATAATATAAAGATTAAAAATATAAGGTGTTTGTAAGATCTTTAGACAAATATTAATGCATAACAAAGTCCAATTTAATTTTCACTAGTCCAAATTTTTATTAAGGAAATTCTATTAGGAACTTTCATGTTTGGATAAAAAATGTTATTTTGTTCAGACTATTTAATTGAAACAAATCGCTTTTTATTTTCAACTATTTGAAAAAGTATTACTCCATACGTAATAAGTGAACAAAATAATGTAATTATCATAGATTTGTGGATTTTAACGCCAAAAACAGTTATTTGATAAGAATTCACCATTTCATTCAATACATTCCCCAATCCAATTATACTTATTGCTTCAGTCTCTGCAGAATATATTCTGTTTTTTACAAAATCAGAAATCATTATTTTTGTCTTTATATCTGCAAAAATTTCAGGTACTTTAGATGCAAGATTAATAACTAACATTAAACTTAGAAAAGCATTTGCAGCCAGGAAAAGATATATAATTGATGACACAATATTAGGAATCTCTGGCTCTGCGAAAATGGATATAATCCACATGATTTGTAGAATTTGCATGGATATTAGATATAATAATGGTATAGACATTTCTTTGTCGATTGCATTTACAATTTTACATGTTACAGACAAAATCTGAGTACAATCCATTAATTGCTTTGATTCACTTTTTCGATTATTCAAAATATCTTCAATTTCGAGGCTGATCTGTTTCATTAAAACTATTAACTTCTTATACAATACGCATAAGATAATGACAGTCAAAGCAGGTGTTCCAATTTCAAGAAAATTTCTGGAGAATTCTAATATACTTGTCAATATTAAAAAATATTCGCTCGAAACTGGATACTCGAATAACAGATATTTATAAACTTGAAGTGCTTGCGAGAGATTCGATTTTAAAAAGAATTGCTGATATGATACAAAACTGCTTAGAACTACAATAAACACGAAATATGTGAAGATGTAAATCTTTGCGAGCCTGCGTGGTTTTTGAACATATGACGACACGAAATTAGTCGTATATTTACAAATTTCGAAAATTTTCTTTATTTTAAAGACGATATGTAAGCGTAATAATGCTGCAAGAAAGAAGTACACTGCAGCCACAAAATGTTCACTCTCTTTCGAGCCTCTGTAATAAACTATAAACGGACATAATATGATGAAATAAGCTGAATAAATGTGGAAGTAGATTTCCAGAATTTTTTTCAAACACCGCTTTAATTTTGAAGTACTTTGTTCGCGGAAATAGACACCAATTGTAATAAATAAGTTGAAAACTAATGTCATTTCGTTCTGAACCATAATTAATTAAATATCGTATTGTATACTTTTGAAAATACAACTACTGTTACTGTTAATTTCCGGCTTTAGGAAGAATAGCGCTGAATGTCAAGACATTTCTTTTCTATCTGAAAAACCTTAATAAACTTTTTTTTGTCATGTGTATTGTCGTTTTTCAATAATAGTATGTTATTTTTCATATATATTTAAACACAATTTTTTTTCTATATATGATAAGCCTGGGTTTTATGTCAGGGAAAAAATATCAAATAAATTTTATGGTTTAGATTTTTCTGTTTTTGTTCTCGCTTACTGTCCAATCTGTCAAAACTACGAACAACTGTTTTAAACAACAATGTATAAACAATTACATACACAAAACTTATTTGTACATTAATTTTACTTCTAGCTAAAGCAATCGACATAAAAAGTCACTTTGCACCAAAAAAAAAAAAAAAAAAAAAAAAAAAAAAAAAGAATACTTGACATATCATTATGTATGTATATATATATATATATAACTTTGAATGTAATACAGAAACTCGTTATTTTTTACTAATATTTTAAGCACAAAAATGTTTTCTTTCTCACTTACCAAGTTTACGTAACAAAGATTTTAGAAATAAAAAACAATAGCAATTTATGATTTTGCATACGCAATAGAATATAATATCTTTCTTCTCCGAGTTATCTTGACAAAACTGCTTTTATTGCAAGTGTCAAACTACTGAAGAAAGAACTTAAACAAGAAATACCACTTTATATGTCAAATCCTGTGGTTTGCGACAAAAAGGAAATTGACAATTAACTATTTTAAATGCAGATTTTTTTTAAATACTTACATTTTTCTATTTTTACTTTTTTAAGTTTCCTTTTTAAGAATATCAGAGAAAACTCTTTTTCATGCACAACTCATGTATGAATTTTCTCAAACATTGCCAAATAGCAAATACGAAAAGTATTAGATTGTGTTCAAAATAGAACTCGGTTACAATATTAAATACCACACAAAAAATACACGTTTCAAATGAATATAATGTAACAGGCAAATCATCAGAAACTTTGCAACACTATTCTAAAGGAAGTATCTTCAGGAAATGAGTTTGTTTTTGCTATTCACATTCATAGAATCAAGCGATCGATTAAGCTTGCTGTTCAGTATTTGTTGATAATAGATTTTCTATTAAACTCTGGTAGGAAAAATAAATCATATCCATTAAAATTATGTAGTACGTATCTAAAAAAAATTTCTTTCGCAGATGAAAAGTTTTTTCAATGTTAATGTTAAAAAGAAAAAAAATAATAATGTTATATGTTTTATTTCTATAAAGCCAATAACAATTCTTTATACGGCATAAAACTGCTCAAAGCAAGATTAAATAAGAAATATAAGAAGGTATAAATATTTAAAGATCAGACAAAGTTAAGATTCAGGAAGAAAAAATAATTAGAAAATTTCGTTAAGGTACTTCGTTAAAAGAAGTTCCGCTGTATAAACTTTTAAATAACTATCGTAATTGTAAAAAACAAAATACTACGTCTAACAATAAAGTTCGGTGAATAGTCCTGTAATATTAATGTAGATGAAATATTAACGAAAGTTGCCATACTACCCTTCGAAATAGTCATCTCCCATAACTATGCACCGCTGAGATCTGCTATAGATGTTCTGGGAAATTCGCAAGAAGGCTTCTTTTGGGATAGAGTTCAAAAGCTTCGTCACGTTTCGTTGGATATCAACAATATGGTCAAATCCCATTCAAAGAGAGTTTGAGAGATGAAAATAGGAAGAAGTCTGGAGTTTTGAGATCTGGCGAGTATGGTTGCTGTTCAATTTGCTCATGAATTTCTTTCGGTGTCATGCAAAGCTCAAAACCAATCTTTAAACAGATCTTTTGTTCGTTCATTTTCCTGTTCTCACTTATGAATCAACACACTGAACATGCACTTAGTAAAGCACGTCTTACACAGAACATAAACGACGCTCAACTGATTAACGGTGGGAGAAGATGAACAACACTTGCTTCTATGTAGGTGCAGCGTTTTGTTTCCCCAGTGTTGCCAGATCGGTCGTTCTGAACTCATTCACCGAACTTTATTGTCAGAGGTAGTATGTACAATGTTGTAAAGATACCATACTATCATCAAAATACAGTCGAGTCTCTCTATAACGAAACTTTATACATCTATATAACGAATTTTTAGTAGGAACGGCCCTATTTTCGCATGATTACATTAAAAACAGTCTCTATATAGCGAAATATCTATCTCCATATAACGAATTTTTTAATAAATTGGTCTTAATTTATTAAGTTTTAAAAAATCTTCGAAATCATATGGAATCAATTTTCCACCACTTACTTTTGATTTATCGTTCAGTGCTGAGACTTTATTTCTTCTTGTTCTTTAAATCCAACGAATTTATCTCACCTCCCACACACCTTTCCACATCCTTCTCAAAACAGAGTCAATTAGATTGTTACACATATAAGAGAGGAATCAAAGAGAGGCACATAAGAGAAGCCTTCAAATGGAGGAAAATGTTAATTACAATTTTTCATTCCTTGTTAAAATTTGAACTTTTTTTTACTGAGAGCATAACAATTTTAAAATGAAAACAACAAAAAATTACAGATATCTTCGTCTGCAATTAATGTAAGTCTTCCTTATTTGATTTTCATTAAGCTTTCAAATAAATGTATGTTCTCATTTTTGAAACAGTTTAAATAATTAAGAAATAAAATGTTAGGTTAATATTTACTTTTAAACAATATCAAATTGTTAATTAAAAAGATCAAAAATAATATTTTTTCAAAATTTACACAATACGATTTTTAACATCATTCTCTATACATCGAATTTCTCTATATAACGAATTTTTTACTGGAACGATGGATTTCGTTATATAGAAACTCGACTGTATGTACATAAAAAGTTTGTTTTTAATCATAAATATCAAGCTCAAATATATCTACAATAATCAATATTCTAAAAAAGGTTCTTAAAGAGCGTGATTATTTTAGCCGATTTTGGTTATATTGTTGTGGAGTTGAGCTTCTATAAATTTATCTTTTTCTCTCCAATGTATTCGACGTTATTTGAAATGTCTAAAAGTGACATTACTGCAAGTCGATTTTTGGACTTTTTTCCAGCTAGATTTGCAAATCTGTAACCTCTAAATGTCTACTGAAAATATTATCTTTGCAGAGTGAGGAATCTATACTATAGACAAGGTAGTCCAAGATTGTTCAGAGAACTTCTGGCAGTTTTTTTTCTCTAAAAATATGTATTAAAATAAATACAAATTGCTGAATGGTACACTTAAAAATAATATATTTAAAATACACTTAAAAATTATCAACGTTTCGTATTACTTCTGCGAACGTCGTCAGGATAAAATAGAAAGATGTTAAGTGCATGTTTGCATTTTGAAACTTTAAATTGCTTTTAACATCCTTCTATTTTGTCCTGACGACGTTCGCAGAAGCGATACGAAACGTTGATAATGTTTAAGTGCGTTTTAAATATATTATTTTTAAGTGTGTAACGGGCGGTTGCCCGTACTGGGGATTATTTGTGACGGTCGTGGGGGTGTGTTGGTTGAATGCAGACATAACTCGAGATATAAGTTAAAATCACAATTTATTTAAACTGTTAGGGCTCAGGGGAAGTGGAACTTTCAGTTCGTTAATTTCGATAACTAGCCACAATACTAAAAGATTAAACTCATAACTATACTCACAGCTCCGGCACTAGACTCAGTCGGGGCACTTCAAAGCCAACTTCTCACTTAGACTTCAGCTAAACTGCTAGATAAAATCTTTATTAGACAGCTCATGGCTGTAACACACTCTTTATTGTCTAAAATACTCAACATAACTAAATTATCTCTTACCAACGGCAAACTTTTCAAATGGCTCCGCTCTGAACAAACTCACTCGGCAAACACTGCTAGCTATCTCACTTCGAAACTCCTCGCTAACTCACTGGAGGCTAATAATAACTCACTATAACTCAGTCTAAGTCAATCCACTGCTTCACTCCACACACTACTAGCTGGCTTGCGCCACTACACACACTCAAACTCCAAGCTTTTAGCAAACTGAGATACTACAAATTTGCATATTACTTCTAACCGCGACATAACTATAGATCCGAGGAAGACACACACGCTCTAGAAAGTTAAAGAGATGATAGATGTCGCTTCCACGCTACACATGTTAAATCATTGACGTCACAATCTCACAAAAATGCTAGAGTGCCTTTATGCAAAGGACACTCCCTCACAAGTGTACCATTTAGCAATCTGTATTTATTTTAATATGATTTATAGTACAATTGTGTAATTCAAATTTAGTTTTTTTTTTTTTTTTTTTTTTTTTTTTTTTTTTTTTTTTTTTTTTGCTTTTTGAATTAAAACTGACATCTGCATATAGGGTATTGTATTTTGATGGGGGAAAATAACGTTATTTATCTAAATATGCGTCCTTTAGGCCAATATACTAATTTTGCCTCATACAACAAAAGTGGTAGTGTGTCAGTAGTGTCTCGACAGTAGTTGTTACAATATTATGATATTGAAAACAATACAGATGTTTTCATGAGTTATAACAATTTGAGGGCGTCGAAAATGGATCTCATTTACAACAGCTTGTCGTATGCCCAAAATTTCGGTAATTTTTACAGTATCTTATGCCCGAAATTTAGTAATAATATATTGTCCAACAACAAGGTGTGTTCCCTGTCTATTTATTTCGATGTTGTATTCAAATTATTTAAAAGAGACATCTCATGATGGGGTAATCAGGTGACGTCATTCACTAGTTATTTTAGCATTCCTAATCTATTGTCACATTCCCTGCACGCTCCGAAACGAAATTCTGGTTTATATTTAATTGATCCTCGTTGTAAATACTTGACGAAGGAAGCTTCCAATTAATTGCCTCTAAACTAAAATTGTAATTTTACTCACCACCTAATGAATATTTTCCTACTCATTTTTAGGGGCGTTCGTAATTATGTAAATACGTATCACCTATTGTTGTCGCTCAGTCCGTCCGTCTGTCCGTCTGTCTGTCCGCATATAACAACGCAAAAACTACCCAACTGAATAGTTTGAAATTTAAAATACATAATTATTGCATAAATTTGTCGAATTATTTCAAATTTTATGAAAATCGGATGCATAGATCAATTACAGGGACAATCAAAAGGATTCCGTTACATTACGGTCAATGGGGGAAAAAAGTTTCAAATGCATTTTAATCGTTTGAAATTTTAAATGCATAATTATTACATAATTTTGTCGAGTTATTTCAAATTTTATCAAAATCGGATGCATAGTTCTACTACAGGGACAATCAAAAGTGTTTCGTTACATTAAGGTTAATGGGGGAAAATGTTTCAAATGCATTTCAATGATGTTACACTCATTCGAACGTAATAAAATTGATATGCATCTATAAAGTACATATTATAATACACATTTTGCATAATCTGTGGTGCAAAGAATGTTTGTTATTGATTTACAAGGCCACACAAAGGTATTCCATTGCATAATGGTATAGGGAGAACATTGGTGCGCACTTTAATTGTAATTAACTATTTACAATTTTATGAGATTGATATTTTTAAAACTTCGTTATTGTACGAACGCACTTCATTTGCTACGCTTCACGTCCAACTTGTTTTTTTATTACAGACAAACACTAAATTGCCTGGAATGAAATAGAATTTCGACGTGATCACCAACGAAAAGAACCCTTTTGCACAAGATGAAATTATGAACATTTATCGATTAGAAAATTATATGTGAACGCATAGAAAAGAATATTTTTGAATTGAGAAATTTCTTGCTTATTAAACTCGTAAAAATACAGGTAAGGCCGCGTCACTTTAAAATAAGACTAATCTCCCACGGGAAACGTGATTCGTTTAGATAAGTTAGTAATATTCGATATTAAAACAAGAGCATTTCATTGAAAATTCCATTTATTTTCCCAGATACCCATTGCTCCTGCAACGCTCTCGTTTGCCTTGCTTTTCGGTGCAAAATTTTCCCTCCTGCGGTACGACTTAGCTTTTCGGCCATTCTCTGTTTTTATTAATTTCCTCAAAATTGCCCCCACTCCCAGCTAAGTTTAGTACCACCGTTTACGCTAAAAATCATTCATACGAATTAAATATTTCCAGCTGAGCGAAAAATTGCCCAGACCGGGAAGCATTTTCAGAAAGAATCACGTTTTGAGCACCAGCCTTGGCGAGTTGGCGAATGTGAGAACGTTCAGCTAGCTGCATCGCCAAACACAAAATAAACTAAGTTTAGATGTGTCATAAATCATATGATTAATAGAATTATATTTACTACAAGCGAATCTTTACTACTGTTTTTAATTAACGTCTCAATTTTTTCGAACATAGCGAGTTACGGAAATAATATTTTTAAATTGAGAGAAAAAAAAAAATGTTTATATGTTTTGTGAAATTTAAAGCATTTTAATCTGAAAAACCTTTTTGTTTTAAACTATGTTTTAATCTTAACCCTTTCAGGGGCGGTGTTTGCAGTCTGCAAACACTTGATATTACTGTTCCAATTGTGAACTGGTACCAGTAAAATTTTAATACAATTTCGATTTTATAATATGCGCGAAAAATAGCTCTTGATTATTTTCAAATAAGTCTGTTCTTAAATTGTGGTGTGAATCAATTATTTGAACATTTTTGGAGCAGAAGTACCATGCCCCTGAAAGGGTTAAACAACGGTGAATAACATTTCCTCATATTATAGTCTTTGCTTCATAACATTTACGGAAAAACAAATGAACAATAAGTGCGATCTCTTTGTAGAAGCAAGGGTTGCTATTCGCTAGGCGTTTGACGTCACAAACAAGAAAGGGTGCATAGCATTGACTTCATTTCCGCGCCAATCGTTGTTCTGGCGATAAGGTGCTCAAAATGTGATTCTTTCTGAAAATGCGGCCGGGAATCGAACCCAGATACTTGGCTTACAAGCCAATGCTTTACCGTTTAAGCTAACTAGGCACGACAATCGGTGTGAATTTTTCGCCCAGATAATCTTGTAGGTCATAACATCTGGCCTGTTATTTAGCCAGCTCAACAGAATAGACCGCAGGTAAAAGAACTCCATAATACGATGGGTGCGTAGATAAATTACATTTTTTAACAAAATCAAACTGATTGATAAAGTTATCATACAAATTAAATATTTCCAACTGAGCGAAAAAATTCCCGGCCTGGGCAATTGTCGGGCCCAGTTAGCTTAAATGGTAGAACATTGGTCTTATAAACCAAGTATCTGGGTTTGATTCCCGACTGGGGCAATTTTTCCCTCAGCTGAAAATATTTAATTCGAATGATAGCTTTACCAATCAGTTTGATTGTGTTAAAAAATGTAATTCAAAATCATTCAGCCCCGTTTATGGTAAGATGAGTACTAGGTGTGCGGCAACAAATCACACAGTTAACCTAATGTGCAGTAAAACACAAAGATTATCAACAAAGCACTTAATCTAAATAGCCAACCTGGGTGTTTTTCTTACTGGATCGTCTCAAAATTCCCAGCATGTACGTTAATGGCGCCTAGTGCATGTAAAATCCGTCGTGGGTGCAAAGACCTCCAAATTACCTGTAAATTGTGCCTCTGGAGGTGCCTTGCCAGGTGAAGGTCTCGTCATCTGATCAAGATTCTAAATTACGAGATCAAGTTGACTAGGCATTTGCAGTACAAACAACTGGATGTAAAGTTAAGCAACTAACAAAACAAAGTATGTTGAAACGAGAAGTAAATACTGCAAATATGATGACATGCGAAGCGAAAGAATCATGTTTATTACCGCTACGTGGCAATTAGGCGGTCACTCGCCCCGATACCAGGTATGTAATGTAATCCGTTAAGTTGAGGTAACTCGGCAGGTAGGGGCCTGGTCATTGGTTAGAAAAAAAAGAAAGGTATTGCACTGCGATACACTCAGTATTGCATATTAGTTTAATGCTATCATTTAAATTTTATTTTGAAAAATGCTCATTTATAAGTTAAATACATAATATGTATACATATAGTTAGTTATGTATATAGTTAGATTAAAAAAAAATACATCCGAAGAGTTTGAGAGGATTTTAGAAAGTAACATTGAGAAAAGTGTTTTAAGCGATGATCAGTATAAGAAAACTATTACAGTCTATTACGAAATTATTAGACTACTCAGAATTTCACTTTTTTTCCAACAAAGAAAATATTAGTTTGAATTTAAAAGTAATTGTACGAAAAAAAAAAAAAAAAAAAAAAAAAAATCCAGAGTTGTCAAGTCTCCGGTTCTTTGCACACCACTGTAATCTTAAAAAAAATGTTGTCTTTTTAAATCGCCCAAATGTTTCAATTAAATAAAAGTACATTTTCTATGTTAAAATACCGGTGTACAAAAAGCCGGAGACTTGGCAGTTCTGTAAATCTATTTATTTTTCTGTAAATCTATTTTCTGTAAATTTATTTAGCTTAAGGAAAAAAAAAGTTTGAATAATTTTTTGTTTCGTGTCAAATGATTTTACGCAACCTCGCTGTTTCATAAGTATAAGACCACTCTTATATTAATAATAAAGCAGACAGTTTAGTTTTGAACTCAGAGTTTTACTGTAACTTAAACAATCTCTATAATTTAAAAGAATACAATGCAGAAATTTTGAATTGTAACTGATTGTTTGAATTTAATAGTAAAATGCTTCGTCAGAATAAGTCAGGTGCTCTTATAATCTTATAATAGTTTTTTTAAACATTTTTTTGTTACATTGATTTTTATTTTTTCTGAATTAATTTCATTTGTGTAAGTTGCTAAAATTTACTAAAAACATGATGTACTAACATGAAGTATTCTTCTTTTTTATTGAAATATTTCTTTAATTACCTGAATAGCAAAATAAGTTGTGGTCTTATACTTTTGTTATAAACTGCATTTCTTGTCTATAGGACATGCTTCATTCGTCAGTTTTTGTTCAGCACTTAGTAAGACACATTTTGTTCAACAGTTTTAGCTCATGAGTCATTCAGACATATTTTGTTCAACAGTTTTAGTTCATGAGTCATTCAGACGTATTTTGTTCAACAGTTTTAGTTCATGAGTCATTCAGACATATTTTGTTCAACAGTTTTAGTTCATGAGTCATTCAGACATATTTTGTTCAACAGGTTTAGTTCGCGAGTCATTCAGACATATTTTGTTCAACAGCTTTAGTTCATGAGTCATTCAGACATATTTTGTTCAACAGTTTTAGTTCATGAGTCATTCAGACATATTTTGTTCAACAGTTTTAGTTCATGAGTCATTCAGACATATTTTGTTCAACAGTTTTAGTTCGCGAGTCATTCAGACATATTTTTTTCAACAGTTTTAGTTCATGAGTCATTCAGACATATTTTGTTCAACAGTTTTAGTTCATGAGTCATTCAGACATATTTTGTTAAACATAAATTTGTGAATTATTTGCACAAAACTTTCAAGCTATAATCTTGGGGATGAAACCATAATGGAATTTTCAATGTCATTAAAACAAATTTATAATGTGAATATTTAAAATATAAGATGTTTGTAAGAAATTTAGAAAATTATTAACATGTAGCAAAGTCCAATTTGATTTTCAAGAGTTTAAAGTTTTTATTAAGAAAATTCTACTAGGAACATTCACGTTTGGTTAAAGAATATTACTTCATTCAGATTATTTAGTTGAAACAAGTCACTTTTTATTTTCAACTATTTGAAAAAGTATTACCCCATATGTAATAAGTGAGCAAAATAATGTAATTATCATAGATTTGTGGATTTTTACCCCGAAAACAGTTATTTGATAAGAATTCACCATTTCATTCAATACATTCCCCAATCCAATTATACTAATTATTTCAGTCTGTGCAGAATATATTCTGTTTTTTACAAAATCAGAAATCATTATTTTTGTTTTTATATCTGCAAATACTTCAGGTATTTTGGATGCAAGATTTATAACATATATTAAGCTTAGAAAAGCATTTGTACCCACGAAGAAATGTACAATTGATGACATAATATTAGGAAGCTCTGGCTCTGCGAAAATGGATATTATCCACATGATTTGTAGAATTTGTATGGATATTAGATAGAATAATGGTGTAGACATTTCTTTGTCAACTATTTTTACAATTTTACATGTTGCATACAAAATCTGAGTGCATTCCATTAATTGCTTTGACTCATTTTTTCGATTTTTCAACGTATCGTCAATTTTGAGACTGATCTGTGTTATTAAAACTATTAATTTGTTATACAGTACGCTTAGAAGAATGACAGTCAAAGCAAGTGTTCCAATTTCAAGAAAATTTCTTGAGAATTCTAATATACTTGTCAATATCAAAAAATATTCACTTGAAACTGGATAGTCGAATAACAAATATTTATAAGTTTGTAGAACTTGCCAGAAATTCGATTTTAAAAAAAATTGCTTATACGATACAAAACTGGTCAGAACACCAATAAATAGGAAATACGTAAATATCCAAATCTTTGCGTTATTGCGTGGTTTATGAACACAGGATGACATGAAATCAGCCGCATATTTACAGATTTCAAAAAATTTCTTAACTTTAAAGACGAAATGTAGACGCAATAATGCTGCAAGAAAAAAGTATACTGTTGCTACAAAATGTTCACTCTCTTGTGAACCTTTGTGATAAATCACAAACGGACATAAAATAATGAAATAAGCTGAATAAATGTGGAAATAGATTTCCAACAATTTTTTCAAACACCGTTTTAATGTAGAAGATTTTTGTTCGTGAAAATCTACACCAATTGCAGTAAATAAATTGAAAACTAATGTCATTTCGTTCTTAGCCATAATTAATTAAACATCGTATACTCTATTTAAAATTCTGGTTAATTTGTATACTTTTACTGCTAATTTTTTCAGCGTCTTGTTTTAGAAATGTTAATACTAACATTTCTAACACAAAAACATTTCTTTTGCATTTGAAATTACTTTATAAACTCTCTGCTGTATTTTGGTATGTAATTTTTAAACAATTTTACGTTATTTTTCATGAATAATTGATTTAAACGCTAAAATTTTTCTATTTATGGTAATCCTCTGAGTTTAAGTCATCAAAAGAAATATCAAATAAATTTTATGTGTAGATTTTCCGCTTTACCTTCTCTAATCGCATCAGCCTACTGTTACCGTGAAATCTGTCAAAACCACGAGCAACTGTTTGAAAAAAAGAATCTTTAAGCAATTATACATACACAAAACTTACACATACATTAAGATTTTTACTGTTTACTTACATTTTCAAAATATTTTAATCTTAATTATTTAATAAAATAATGACATCGAAAATCAGTTAGCACAAAGAAAGAGTTTATACCTGAAATATCTTTATATGCAAAACTTTCTGGATAAAGAACAGATTTTTTTAAAAATATTTTGTACACAAAGATTTTCACATTCCCGCTATGCAAATACATGACAAAGAGTTTAGAAGTTAAAAACAACCGATGCTTTTACATGAACAATACAATGCATAGCACATTTTTATAAAATAATAAAATTTTTCTGTCTCTATTTAAAAGTGTTTAGTTCTTGCGAGTTCAGAGCAAAAAATATTAAGCCTTCGGCATGCACAAATCATATTTTAATTGTTTGAAATATTGCGAAAACAGAAAATATGACAAGTGTTAGATTGTTTACAAAATAAAGAAAAAAAATCGATCCAAATATTAAACACTACATACAAACACACACACAAAAGAAAAAAAAAGTTACAAATTAATAGTGTAATGGACACTTCGCTTCAAATTTTTCACCACTATTAAAAAAATTACTTTTTTTAATTAACATAATAAATTAAATTGCAACCAGTCGATCAATCGAATCAGTCGACAAACATGCAATCAATAGATCAATCGAATCAGACTTACAAACATGCAATTAGTCGATCAATTATGTTTTCCGTCTAATATTCGTTGTCAACAGATTTTATATTAAACACCCTATAAAAAAAATTAAATCCATTAAAATTATGATTTTATATTATAAAAGCATTTAAAAATTGCTTCTATCCCGAAATTATGCAGAAAAAAGTTTTTACAATGTTACACGTTTATAAGATGCATTTAGTTAACTGTTTAACTACCATCAGTAAAAAAAATTATCTATCTATCTATCTATTTATCTATATAGATATATATATAGATAGATATCACTTTCTTTTGGACACGATAACTTCTATAATTCTGCTCAAATCGCTTCCAAATTGATGCATAAAATCAAGGGGCATAAAATCACGGTCAAGTTCGTCAATGGGCAAAATCGGACCTAGGGGGTAAAAATAGGGAGGGTTTTTGTGAAAACCAAATAGAAAACCTCATATTATCTTAATTAAAACAAATATCGAATCAGTTTAAAGTTGATATTACTTATAAAAATGGGCCAAAAGTTTATGCTTGACAGATTTTTAATAAAGTTAAAAATGGAATCAAAGCGCGAAAAAAGTAGGGGTTTTGGGAGAAAAAAATTCATAACTTCGTCAAATATCAACATATAAATCCAATTAAATGTATTATGTTATCTAAAACTTTTGCATGTACACGTTTTTGATAGAAACAACTATTACCGCAAAAATAAATATATAAATAAATGAATAAAAAATTAAAACGAAAACAAAAAAAGGGGGGAGAGATTGGAAAAGAAAAAAATTCACAATTTCGTCAATTCTTAAGATATTAAATCCAATTAAATTTGTTATGCATCTTCTCAATGCTATCTACAACTTTAAAATCGACAATTTTGATATGAACAATACTTATAGCAAAAACAAATTAAACAAAAATAGTAGTTGAAAGAAAAATCATATTAAGTGTGTACTCAAATCCAAACTGCTTATATTCTGACTCAGTTTTAAATTTATTTAGTTCTCAAACAAATCCAATTGGCATGGTATCTTATTTCGGAACTATATAATGTGATGTATTGGCGAATTTTTTGATAATGGCAGAATGTATTTTTAAAAAATTCTGTCAAAATGGCGTTTTCAAGAGAATTTGCAACGCGAATGTGAATTGAAGAATTGAGAATATATTCAAATAACAATTTTTTTCTGACCTATTTTTAAATTCAGTTTCACTTTCAAACGCATTCAATTGGCAGTTTCTCATATTTAGGAACTACAGAATCTGCCATATTGATCGGTTTTTTCATAAAGTTGGAATATATTTAAAAAAAAAAATGCTACGAAAGTGGGCATTTTGAGCCGAATTTCACTTGAGATGATTCTGATGAAACCAGATCTTACAGAAAAATGTAATTAAAAATTCTTGAAAAGTGGCCAAATAAAGTTATTAAGCTGTGTTTATCTCTAATCACATTTTATTTTTTGTTGTTGACTTGAGCATTTAACTTTGAAATCTCCTACGAAGTAATTTTGTTTATTTTTGTGTGTTACAATTTTTGTAAAAATGTGAAAAAAAATAATATGAAATAATATAATCGTCAATAATTGGCATTCGATTCATTTACTTAGCATTTATACTTTTTAAGAAAAGCGTATTTGAAGAACAGTAGAGCTGGCGCATGCATCCCTGATTTTCTCAAGGACAGTTCAAGGTCAATTCCTAAATAATCTATTTTGCATTCTCGTAGTGAGCCTTATGAGTACACATGATACCTAAAATGTGTAAATCTGTCAAAAACCGAAATAAAAAAAAATCACGAATCTAATACTTTTTTCTTGTAACAATAGAAATGAATAAAAATCTGGTTCAATTCTATGAATAATTTTATGCAATTGTCGATGATATAATAGCAACACACGGATTGACGGACAAAGACAATTTTTTGGAAACCCTAAAATGTGTAAATTTGACAAGCACCGGAAATCGAAAAATATTTTGATTACGATACGTTTTTCTGTTGAAGATAGAAGAATATAAAAATATACACTGTTAAAACTACAGGTAACACATTGCACCTTTTAGGGGTGAAAGGGCTTGTCTCACTGGTGACACCCCTATGGGAGCCAGAATGGCACCCTTAATTAGGGTGAAAAGATGGCACCTCTAATCCAGAGTGCCCAATAATAAAAAGAAATTATAAATCGACATTTGGCCCGCGAAGGATTCGAACCTACAACGACTGATTGCAAGCTCAACGCTCTAACCGTTCGGCCATCGAGCTCACCTTCAAAGTCTCCTTGAAATGTTCAAATGTTCTGAAATTCAAAGACTGCTTTATATAAAAAGCTCGCCAAGATATAGCTATCCGGAGTTCTAAATGAAATTGAAATAGCGCCCGCTTGGTTATAATCTTCGTTGGGAGAAATTGCTGTTTTGATCCACCTGTGACGGTAAGTTGAAGCGGAAGTATACACGTGACAGAGCATGCGAAAATGACTAAGGGGGGAAAATCTTCCAACGGTATGCATTGCGCGGCACCCTAATTAGCCTGAATCACCCAGTAAGGAATCAAACGGCATCCCAAACACATTTTCAAGCCCGCGGGTGTCAAATGGTAACACTTTTCCCCCCTGGGCGCCAAATGCAACTGGTTTGTCATCTTTATTTTTAACAGTGTACTCATGAGTTATTATGCATTTTTTTGATAACTCATGAATATGTTTTTAAGTGCTGCGTCTGATACATTTTTACTTTCTACTATCTTTACAAGAAAGTATTGGATTAGTGAAAATTTTCGAAATCCGGTTTTCGACGGATTTACATGTTTTAGAGTTCAGAGAACCCGGAAAACATGTTTAAAAAAAAATGGCTGTCTGAGTCTGTCAGTATGTCAATCTGTATATGACAAAAACTTGGTGCGCGTTCAATCACAAGAACTTGTTTTGTACTGTAAAAGCTACTTAGAAACGTTTCCGAAAAGGACGGGCAGCTAATAAAAATTAATTTTTATAAATTTTTCTTTAAATTTCGAAAACAAATAGTTTTCTGAAATTTTTAAAGGTAAAGGAACGGTTTTCGAAACCTTAGGTGAGTTAGAAGAGGTCACAGCATATTTTCGTTTTGATTACAGTACATTTTTATACATTCAGAAACATTTGACATTTTTTACAGTGTCATAAATAAATTCGACATAAACGCACACAAAGATATTATCCAATAATATTTATTATTTTCTGACTCATTCATAAAGTCATTTTCATTTTAAACAAGAAAGTTTCAGATATAATAGAAATTGTACTTGCACTCGGACAAATACCGTAATTTCCATATTTTTAGGATTTTTGTACAATGCTGTTTTAAATTAAAAAGAAAAAAAAGACTATAACAACAGAATAAAAGATGTTTCGGTCAATATAAAACGAAACTAATTAATTTTGAAAGCCTTTTTTTGTTCAATAAAAATCAATCGATAAGCTCTTTATAGAATTATTTTAATAAAAGAATTGACATTTTAAAATTTTTTTTGCTATTTTCAATAGTGAAAATTTAGATAGTTGATATTTTTTTAATTTTCTTACATTTCTAAGAATGATAATATAAATCAATCGGTATTCAATAATGGATGAATCATTGATCGATTAATTAAATCAAGGGATTCAGTATGGATCAGTCAAAAAATTCGATCAACCGAATTTTTTAAAATTGGCGGACTTGCTTTACCCTGTCCTTATAAAATACTGCATTAAGTAAATTAATATGCCATGTTATTATTGATGGGAGAACTTCTTTCAGGAAAAAATATCGATGAGTAATTCTGACATTTTAAAAAATTTAATTTATCATCATTTTAATATTTGTATAGAAAATCATACGAAAACAATAAAAATAACTTACAACCTATAACGTATCACACATCCAATCCAAACTGTTAAGTGATTTTAAACAATAATGAAAAAGAAGTTTTTTGACTCGGTAGCCTACCTATACTGAGATATTATCATCCATCACGTATGGGTTATGACCAGAGTTCTCGCTGTCGCTCGCCATTGCGCCAAATTGCGACTAAATTCTTCATTTGGCGAGTAAACATGATAGTAGATTCGCCAAATTGCTAGTGCTCAATTTTTGTTCTTTCTTTCTTTTCTTTTTCGTTTTTCATACAGATGCATATATAAAGGGTGTTTCTAAATTCATGGTCCAAACTTTAAGGGGTGATAGTACACATCAAGACAAACAATATTTAAATAGGAAACCAAGGATCCCAAAGTCTTCCGAAGGAGATAGACGCCATTAAAGTTTAGGGTCCAAAAATTCAAATGATTATGAAAAACAGAAAAATTGGTCGATTCGTTTGCGGTTTTCACTAAAATTATTCATTATGTCAGTATTGTCTTGAAAATAAATTATAAAGATAAATTTCAAAAAATGACGATAGAGGGCGCTTTAGACTTTAGAGTAACGAACAACTATTTTTTACCGTTATTTTTTGCATCTGATTAAAGGTTTCATAAGCTTAGACTTAAACTTAAATTTTGAGCTCAAAATTTGAATAGTTGGAAGCAGTTAAGTAGCACAAACTTAACTGTGTTCAGAGGGTTTTAAATTCAAATGATTATAAAAACGGAAAAATTGGTCGATTGATTTGCGGTTTTCACTAAAACTATTCTTTATGTCGGTATTTTATTGAAAATGAATTATAAAGATAAATTTCAAAAAATGCCGATAGAGGGTGCTTTAGACTTTGGAGTAACGTACAACTATATTTTACCGTTATTTTTCGCATCTCATAAAATTTTCTTAGAAGCTTAGACATAAACTTAAATTTTGAGATGAAAATCTGAATCATTGGGAGTGGTTAAGTAGAGCAAACTGAACTGTGTTCAATGGGGATGGGGAGGTTCAAATTTCAAATTATTTAAAAAAACGGAAAAATTGGTCGATTCGTCTGCCGTTTTCGCTAAAACTATTCTTTATGTCAATATTTCCTTGAAAATAAATTTTAAAGATTAATTTAAAAAAATACCGATAGAGGGCGCCTTAAACTTTAGAGTAACCAACAACTATTTTTAAGCGTTATTTTTTGTATCTAATTAAATGCTTGCAAATGCTTAGATTTAAATTTTGAGCTCAAATTCTAAATCGATGGAGGGGTTTAGAAGCGGAAACTGAACAGTGTTCAGGATAGAGATGGGCATTATTTAACGTATTAGGATAAAAAACACTGTTACTGTGCTGGAACCTAATATTGCATTAACATGTTATTGAAAAGTCCCTGTTAATTAAATAACATATGGTTTTAAATGACAGCTTTTTCATTCATTTGCCTCAGTAAAGAAATCAATTCCGTACCATTAAAATAGCGCAATATTCAATAAAAATGTCCTGAATCGTTTCCTTTGCATTTCCGCAACTGAAAATCAACAACAGATATTTTTTTAATATTCCTCCATTCATTCTGATATATTTTCATGTTGCAGCAGTAAATCTGGTTCTTAATAGATAATGATCATTTTATCGTTTGGCTAACTTCCAACAGAAACAGATAATTTAACATATTGGTAATTATTTATCTGTAAATATTTTCTGCGGTTATTGTAACATTTGATCCAACAGCGTTTCAAATTGAAAAAAGAAACTGATAATAAATATAACAGAATAAACAATTTTTGTCTGAGTGACTGACATTGACTAAAAGTGTTTGTTTATTCTTTATGGCTTGGTGGGATGAAATTATCGCATTATGGTATGGAAATGAAGAAAATAGTAGGAAATGATTTCAAGTAGGGAAAGATTATGTGTTGATATTGCGAGTGTTGAATGAAAGATATGTGAAGTGTAGTCGTATTTGAATTTTTAAAAGGGATATTACTCATGGAATTTTGTTTTAGGGAGAGGAAGGGGGGGGATTTGGCACTATAAATTTTGTTTTTTGGCCAAATATTTTTATTATATTTGTTTTTTATTTGTGTTTAAAAGATTTTATTTCTGTTATTTTATTTCGCTGGGTAGAAAAAAGAAAAAAAAGATAATAGTCTCCTACAATTTGCGAAATAACTTAATTTTGGCACAGTTGTAATTAATTTGAAAAGCATATTTGTGCGAACGAAATTTATTTCGGTGAATTGCATTCAATTAAAAGTATATAAATAATATTTTTGTGTTCTTGTGAAAATAAATTTGGGGTCGTCCCCAAATGATGTCACGCTTGGAGGGGGATGGGGGGAGGCTAGGGGATTCATGAAACTATGACAGTTTGTGACTAGGAGGTGGGAGGGGGTAAGAAGAAATGTGACGTCACACATTTTGGTTAAAATAAAAGCATTAAAAATAAGCAGATTAAATTAGAAGTTATTTTAAAAATAAAGTACTTTGTGTTCATAAAGTAAGTATATATTTAAAAAACCTAATATATTAAATTCCATTTCAAATTTCAAAATGCTATTATTTTCAGTTGCTCTTTCATATTAATATTTTATTACTATTCTATATTATTTAGGTTTTTGTAGTAAATCTTAACATTATTTGAAACAAAAAAAGTACATGAATCATTTTTATTGTTATGGTTATGAATATCATTAATACACTCAGTTAAAAAATAAAGTTTGAAGTATGATCTATAACGTAGTGCTTTGTTTCTGAACCTGAAGTACATGTTTATGTAATATATCGTGACATGTGACAAGAACAAGAGGTTGGAGGGGGGGGGGGGGTAAGGTGAAGTGTGGCAATTTGCGACAAAGGGGAGGAAGGGGGGCAAAAAATATTGAAAAAAAAAACGTATAATCATTTATGGACAGCCCCTTTGAATATGCGTTGATAGACATCGCTGATATTACGTCGCGGATCAAATTTTTCCTTTTTAATACTTACCAGCGCAGTTGAAAAATGTTTATGAATTCGGTTTGTCTGTCCTGCGCTCTAACTTGCATAAATATAGTCCGATTGTCATGAAATAGATGAATATGGTAGTGGGATTTAGTATGGCATGTTCGGTATTGAAAAGGGAGTGCGTTTTTTTTCTTTTTTGGTATATTTGCAGGGCCACTCAGAAGAATTCCATTACATTATAGTATATGTTGAAAAATCACTCGCCAATGCCTGTGTTCTATAAGCTTTATTTAGAAAAAGTTTATCCGCGTTCTAACAACTAAAACAATAAAAATTTATTCTTGCATGCTCGAAACTTTCGGAGTTAAAATGAGTGAATTAATTAAATTTTTAATCCCAAACTGATTTTGATTCTTCGTCGTAGAAAATAGTATTTATAATTACGCCAAAAAATTATTTAAAGCATTTTGTTTGAAATGACTTCTAATTAAAATACCATAAGTTACCTGTTATAAAAATAACAGGTTGTTGGAACCTGTTACCTGTAAAAGAGTGGAACGATGTAACCTGTTAACCAAAAATAACTAGATTTCCCATCTCTAGTTCAGGAGTTAAAATGTTACCCTCCCCACCCCTCGAAAACATTTACAATTTCCGCACTTAATTACTCAAAACGATGCAGATTTTGAGCTCAAAATTTAAGATTGAACTTTTACAAGCATTTAATTAGATACAAAAAATAACGGTTAAAAATAGTTGTTGGTTACTCCAAAGTTTAAGGCGCCCTCTATCGGTATTTTTTAAAATTAATCTTTAAAATTTATTTTCAAGGAAATATTGACATAAAGAATAGTTTTAGCGAAAACGGCAAACGAATCGAACAATTTTTCCGTTTTTTATAATAATTTGAAATTTGAACCTCCCCACTCCCATTGAACACAGTTCAGTTTGCTCTACTTAACCACTCACAACGATTCAGATTTTCATCTCGAAATTTAAGTTTATGTCTAAGCTTCTAAAAAAATTTTATGAGATGCGAAAAATAACGGTAAAATATAGTTGTACGTTACTCCAAAGTCTAAAGCGCCCTCTATCGGCATTTTTTGAAATTTATCCTTATAATTTATTTTCAATAAAATACCGACATAAAGAATAGTTTTAGTGAAAACCGCAAATCAATCGACAAATTTTTCCGTTTTTTATAATCATTTGAATTTAAAACCCTCTGAACACAGTTAAGTTTGTGCTACTTAACTGCTTCCAACTATTCAGATTTTGAGCTCAAAATTTAAGTTTAAGTCTAAGCTTACGAAACCTTTAATGAGATGCAAAAAATAACGGTAAAAAATAGTTGTTCGTTACTCTAAAGTCTAAAGCGCCCTCTATCGTCATTTTTTGAAATTTATCTTTATAATTTATTTTCAAGACAATACTGACATAAAGAATAATTTTAGTGAAAACCGCAAACGAATCGACCAGTTTTTCTGTTTTTCATAATCATTTGAACTTTTGGACCCTAAACTTTAATGGCGCCTATCTCCTTCGGAAGACTTTGGGACCCTTGGTTTCCTATTTAAATATTGTTTGTCTTGATGTGTACTATCACCCCTTAAAGTTTGGACCATGAATTTAGAAACACCCTGTATATATATATTTAATATATTTATAACGGATAGTTGAAATTGGATTAATAACAATCGTTGTCGCAGCTATAAAAACTTAGGTTATTTTAGAACATATTGAAAAAAAGGGCGTACATTAAAGGATTATAGATATTTGTGTGTGTGTGTGCTACACGGCGAATCTATTTTGCTAATACTTTTTTCATTTGGCGAATGTTTTTCATTTTTAATTAGCCAAATTACTAACATTGGTCAAACGTCAGTGAGAACACTGGTTATGACACACTATCCAACATTCATTCAGAATACTGCTGTAAAACTACATTTTTTTTTCTTTATACGATGGAAAGAGATATTTACACTGTTAAAAATCTCGCCCTACTTTGAGCCAAATTTTGGTGCTCATAAGCTGCCACTAAAAGATGGTGAAATCTTGAACCAATATTTGGAACTCCCGTGGAAGCATACTTCCAATGGTTGGAGCGAGGTCGAAATAGGAAGCTACAAATGTTGATACGAGATTTCACCATCTTATGATGGCCGCTAATAAGCACCAAAATTTGGTTGTAACTAGAGCAAAATTTTTAACAGTGACATAAACAATATAAATAACACAAAACATACTTTAAACGTATTTTCAGCAGTCGAGTGCTGGGCGGGGAGAGGCCGTGTCATCCCCTTGGAACTTCTTGTTAAGAGCACACACTAGTCACGCGGTAAAAGCCGAGCGCTAATGTAAAGTCTATGGGGCGTTCTTTTCGAATATCTTGCTGAAATTTTAATATTTTTACATGATTTTTTTGCACAAGATAGCTGAGGACGATCCACAACCGGCCTAGTTTTTACTTTTTCAGTTTTCGTTTCAGATTTTCTTTAAACAATTACTTAAACTTTCGGAACCGATTTAAACCGGTTCTGAAATTGACACTATCGTAATATAAAAAATATATAAGCAAAATCGAAAAAGTAAAAACTAGGCCGTTTGTGTATCGCCCTCAGCTATCTTGTGCAAAAAAATCAAGCAAAAATATTAAAATTTGAGCGAGATATTCGAAAAGAACGCCCCCATAGACTTTACATTAGCGCTCGGCTTTTACCGCGTGAAGACTTTACGCTCTTAAAAAAAATTTTAGTCTTAATAATCTTGCAATACTTAAAACATCTATATTACATTAAAAAATTTTTACATTTAGTAATCAGAAATTTGATTATGAGAGGCTCTCACCCTCTACTTCTGTCTGTATTTATAGAGGGTTATGGCAGATATCAAGAGGATGAAAAAATACCATAGAACGTGTGGTCACAAAGCACATTTTTAAATGTAACTACAAGAAGTTTCACTCTAGCTAAACTCGGGTTGACGGTTATAATTTTATGAAAAAAAAAAATAACGAAATGTAATAACATGTACCTTGTTTAGTTTAAAATGTAATAACATCACGAAAAGTTCTGTAAAGAATATAGTACTCACGCAATATGGATTTATAACTGTTACACCGTAAACCAGGTCCCTACCTGCCGTATTATATGCCTAACTTAACGAGTTTTGTATCAGGCCGCGAGGTGAAAATCGCCCAAAAATTCTGAAGGGGATAGTACCTAGTAGTACCTTGACATTCGATCACTGTTTTGGATCACTATTTATTTTATCACATTTGTTACAGTGTTGGTCGGTCTATTCATGATTGTTATTAATTAAGCTGTTTGGATTTATTCGCACTTTGCTGAAAAATGAAGGGGGAGGGGAAAGAAAAGACGGAAAGAAAAATGCTCACTCTTCTACAGAACTGATACGAGCCGCTTATAGGGGGCCATCGCCTGATTTCATAATTTAGAACCTAGAGCAGGTGATGAGATCTTCACCTGACTAGGCATCTCAAGAGGCATAATTCATAGGGAACTTGAAGGATTTTGCATCCCCGACGGATTTTACTTGCACCAAATGTCATTAGCGTACATGGCGGATTTTTAGTTAGGGGTGAGCCGCAAACCCGTGAACTTTCGGCTACGAGCACGACGCGCTGCTGACTGAGCTACCGCTGCCGTTCTATGTCGATTTGCGTTGTTGTCAGCATTTGATGTTGGCATAAATCTCGTGACTGTCGTTTGATTTTTAGTCAAGTTTCTTAGTTTATTCTCAATAAAGTTTTTATTTCACTTTTCTTGATATGGTTACTCTTGTAATGATTAATTACAAATTATGGTGATAGTTATCATGTATCTTGGTTTCGTGTTTTCTTCTGCAGTCACAAAGTTAAAATGGTTAAAATTTTCATAAATGACGTCTTTATTATTTTCACATATGTTGGCAGTTCGTTTTGCATGTCTTCTTTTTTGTAATCACATTCGAGTGTAGTTTTGAGCTGCGTCGTGCCGACCCAGATTTTATTGATCTTTATATGGTCCGGCTTGGGCCAAAAATGCGAAAAAAAAGCAGACAGACTGACTGGCATGGTATCTTTGCTTCTAAAACGGTAAATGCACAGGTTTTTAACTTTTACAACGGGCCTAGCAAACAACAATTTTTAATTTGATACAATGTTAAATTCAAGAATAATATAAAAAAAACAGTCTTTGTTTACACATTCATTTATAAAAATGCTCGCCAAAGGCTTTTTAATAAGATCAAAATGAGCAGACGTATTTTCGCATGTGTTATCGTTTCTTGAATCTTTATTCGTATGGGTGCCTTCGAATAAACTTTGAACAGAAGTACGTGCACACGCGCTGTATTAACAAGGAAGGTCTCCATATTGAGCATACTCAGATTTTTTTGAAAAAAATACTCATTAAGCTACTCATGTATGTAATAAAGGGTCAGTGAAAATTAGCGGCGGAATTACAGAAGAAAACACGTAAAAAAATAAAATACTTTCGAATATTTGGCATGAAAAGACCAAAGTACTTTTTTTTTTTTGAAACATTCTGAAAGAATTAAAATTGAATGAGAAACTAATTCAGAGATAAACAAAAAAATTAACTTTGTCAATCCGACTGATTTTTAAAGAAGAAAAAAATGAGTTTCAACTTGACCTAGCCCGACCGGGCTGAAATTCAAAAGTCAAAATATTTTCCCCGTTGACACTGAATTAAGAACCCGACAGCGGGGCATATGCCCCCCCCCCCCGAGACCCTAAACTGTCGCCGCCCTTGGGTGTTCATAATCTGAACATAAAAATCTCTCGCGAAAGCGTTTGTTAACTGAACAGTTCGCTCCCTATACTTGCATTCTTTAAAATTTCATCAGTTTCTCCATTCCAATTATATATTATTATTCAAGGCATTATTTATTGATTGATTTGATAAATACTTTGAAAATGTAATAAGTTATGCAAAATATTTTTTGAAGAGGATGCAGGTCCTTTTTGCCTTTGTTGAAACGATAAAAAACATCGCCTTTTTCAAAGTATCAAAACACAAATAATATGCAGTAAAGATTTTTTTTTTCCTATCTGCCTAAAAAAATACATTCTAAGCTACACTATTCAGAAAAAATAAATGTTGTAGATACAAAGCTAATAAAATTTTTTGTTAAAAAATTCCTCTCATTAATACGTGAAATAAAATCATTAAGTACTGCGCGCATGTTAAAACTATAAATTATACATCTAGAAAACATCTTTAGTATACAATCGAATCACAATACACCTTCTTCTGAATTAAAACCAAAAAACATATATGCAAAAAGTTTTGTTTAAAATTTAACTTTAGCATAAAATATAAAAAAAATATCAAATTTTCAAAATATTTCCAAGATTTTCAAGTGCAAATAAATAAATAATAAATAAATAAATACCTAAAATATGTGAATTTTTTTGGTTTTAGCATCAAGACTGTAAATAAAGGGATATTTAGCTGTTTTTTAGCTCACAGGCTATCAAAACCTGAGATCTAATGTACCCGCTGTCTCGGTATGTATGTAATTATGTATGTATGTACGTATGTATGCATGTATGTATGCATGTATGTACGTAATGCGATACCTCTTGATAAAAATATCCGATTTGCTTCAAATTTTGTATATAGGTTTATTTTGGAAAGGAGCTTCCCTGATTAATTTTGGGAATTCATTGTATAAGAGTAAGAAGGAGTAACGGTACTAATCCCGCCTTTAATTTAGATAAATGGGTTTTTAATGCAGAATTGTCAGATTTTCTACAAATTTTCGATATAGGATCATTCTGATAAGATGTAACCCTGATTACTTTAGAGTGTTTTTCTATTAAGTATAAAGAGGGAGGGACAGGTGATTAACCCACCTTTAAATTAGATAATTGAGTTTTTATGAAGAATTATCCGATTTGCTCCAAATTTTGTATATAGGTTCTTTTTGATAAGGCAAATCATTGAATAGTTTTCGGGATTTAATGCTGAAGTATAAAGAGGAGACAAGAGATTACCCTCTCTTAAACTAGATAAATGAGTTTTTATGCAGAATTACATGATTTGCTTTGAATTTTAGATATAGGTTCAGTCTGATAAGGCGTATACCTGATTAGTTCTGGGGATTCAATGGTTAAATATAAAAAGGGGATAAATGGGGGAGCTAATGACCCCCTTAATGTGTTTTTCGAGTGGTAATATTCTTTGAAAAATAAGATTGTAAAATACAATTTGTCTGAATAGCCTGTGAGTTCCAATGCCATAAGTTTAACTGCGCAATATTATTATTACTTTTTTAATTTGTAACTTATATAGTTTGATAATAACAATGCGCGCGAGCTCCAAATTTCCTAATCTGAAAAAAATGTCTTTTAAAGTTTCAATGTGAACAGGCTTTCAATTGTACTCACCATCTATAAAATGTTTACGACTCAAGAAATAATGCGGATTTTTAAAAGTGATTTTGGCATATTGTTGAGAAATTTTAAAAAAATTTCAGAATAAAATAAAATCCGAAAACTGACTTTTCGAAAGATTAAAGTTCCTGTTCCACCTTAATAGCCTGAAAATTTTAAATCTTTCTATCCACATACATAAAAAACAGCACGTGGGCGCGAAAATGTAGCTATCGTCAAAAATGGACGTCACCAACATTCGACCGCTTGCTATGAATTACGTAAGAAGCAAAACCATGCATGTAATCCAATGGTGACATTTAAATTCATTTTGATGTATACGACATCTGTCTACATAAAGATATGGCATCCCATCGCTGTCAGCCTAAATTCTAGAGCACACTGCGTGCCCAAGGAATTAGATTAATGCCTTCAGATAAGACTTCGTCTGCTTTAATCATATTGATAAGAGAAACAAAAACATGATGGGATTCTCGCTGTTTTTTTTTTCTTTTAATTTCATCATTCTTTTAATAAGGAAAAACATGTGGATTAATTCCAGGTGTCAAAAACAAACTTCTAAAGTGTTCAAGTTCATTTTTACCTAAGAGGTGTAAGTCTATGAAATAATATCAACGCATCAAGGCAATATATTATTGGTCGAAGTCCGAATTACGTCAATCATTTACTTATCAGCATTATGCCAATTAGAGGCACTACGATTCTTGAAGATAATTCGTATCAAAAAATTGTTCAAGAACCGGATTGCTCGATAATTAATGACAATACAATTATCGTATAATCCGTATAAACATGTTGATACAAGAAAATTCATAAAAAATTAGATATGAGCGATATGCGTCTGGAATTAAATTGACAAGATTGCAAATTAGAAAAAAAAATTTGCATAAGATTAAGATTTAAACATTAATAAAAATGGATCATCATACTTTCTCGCTTAAAATTTCCCCTTTTTTAGGTACGTACTTTTTTGCAAACGCGAAGCATCAATAGTCGTCGTTGAGTCCGACCGTCTGTGCGTCTATCTGTCCACCTGTCTATCCGCATACAACAGAGCAAACACTACTCAACCGAATATTTTAAAATTTAAAATATATAATTGTGCCATAAGTTTGTCGAGCCATTTCAAATTTTATGAAAATCGGATGTATAGTTTAATTACAGAGACTAGCAAAACTATTCCGTTATGTGACGGCCAATGGGAAAAAATAGTTTCAAGTGCATGTATATGATGTTACACGCTTTCGAACATGATAAAACTGATATTCATACATGAAATCTATACTAAAATATACAATCTGTACAATCTGTGTTGCAAAGAATATTCGTTATTAAGTTACAGGGCCCCTCAAATGTATTCCATTACATAATGTATATACGTAAATGAAACATTCTTTGGACGCGTTTAAAATTATACTTAACTATTTCTCATATTATGAAACTGATACACGTTGCTGAGGCTCACTTCAAGTTCCTTCCCGTATAATAGAAAACAGATAGTATTTAAAGGGACACACAAAAGATTTCAGATACAATACTCTATCCGAAGTACTGTACACTATTACATCAAGATCTGAATATTTTTAAAACTTCGTTATATTACGAACACACCTCATTTGTTCGCTTGACGTGTTATTTCCGAATTGTTTCTGTTTGTGTTCATACTAGTTATATTATTCGATGTTATTTACTGGATTTTAATGCAATACTCTGAATTCACTTCACTGAAATATCCCTGGCAGCACTGCTACCGGTATTATAGTTCCAGCAGGAGAAGAGACCTGTCAATCATACATGACGTAGCTTAAGACGATTCCATTTCTTTCATATCGGAGCGTCGATTTTCCTTCCCTACGCTGCGCCGTAAAAGAGAAACGCGTAGGTTGCCACATTTCCCAGGTGTGCGACAGTTTGGCGCTGTTAATTTGTATCTTATTGACTTAAGGGGGTAGTAAGGTTAATTCGAGGGAAAAAAAGCAGGGCCGTAACTACCGCCGGGGCAGCCGGGGCACTGCCCCGGGGCCCCTAAGCCTTAGGAGCCCCAAACTGATGGTTTAAAAAAAAAACTATTAATTTTAGTTTCTCGTCTAACTTCCTATAAAATGCCCAGCACCTAGCTAAAAATTGATAATAATAAAAAAATCAAAGTGTCAGAGTAAATGTTTCTGCGGTTCCGTTGGTATAATCCATACGCTTCGCATGCAAAAGCAGCTCTAGAGCAGCCAGAATGTCGAGTCGAACAAAGCCTGATTAATGCACGGGCCTCCGGCTATGGGCCCAACTATTTCAAGGGCCCACAAATTATGTGGCTGATTTTTTTTTCGTTAATCAAATACTTTTCAAATAATATTGTTTTATAAAATGTAAAACGTAAAATTTAAATATTCTGAATGACTCAATAAAATTTTCAGAAGCTTTTAACCCAGGAACTTTCTACCAAACAACTTTCTTAACTCGTCAAGTAATTCTTTTTCTGAAAGTGTCGCCTAAAATGGGTAGGTAAGGGGCCCAACATCAGCTTGATCGGGCTCTGGAGTCGAATGTGTCATGTCGCGCCAGTATGTTTGCCGATCCTACCGAAGCTAGTATAAGGAAGAAAATATGGGTTTCTGATAGATTGAATAATGTAAAAACCATCTAAAAAATTCTAAAAAATCTTTCTTTTTTATCTAGTAATAAATACATAAAATCGGAAGAAAAAAAATCAAAATCCATATTTCATCTTTTTAGGCTTATCATACTGTGTAAGATTAAATAGCGAAAAAAAAAACTGCGCCCGGGGCAAAGTTTTAATTTGCCCCGGCGGGAGGGGCCTCACTAGTTTGCCCCAGGGCCCCCAAGTTTATAGTTACGGCCCTGAAAAAAAGCATATTTTCTATCATTTTTTGTAAGGATACAATTAATATTTATTTATTTGTATAATTATAGTATAATTATATGTCATTTAAAGAGTATTCTGTGACATTTTCATTAAGAAATATTTAAAAATGAGCCGATGACAGCGAATCTTCGAAGACGTCCCAAAAAAAAGTTGATTCGCGGTGAACCGCATAACTCATGACTGGATCAACTGAAATTAAAAAACCAAATTGATTTAATTAGTTGATAAGTTTCCTCAGGGAACGCCGTCGAGTTTGCTTTTTTTTTATTGATTTTTCAATTTTTTACAAGGCTCGGAAGTCAAAATACTGATTTTTCATCAAAAAAATCTGATATTTTGTTTTTTAAAAGTAAGTTAAAATAAAAAAAAAAATAAAAAAACTCGACAGCGTTATCTCGTAATTTATATAAAGAAAGAGTGTGTAAAATTTTAAAAAGATCGGTTCAGTAGATTTTGAGCTACAGAGTTCACCGGCTTCGAAAAAGCGAAGTGTTAGAAAAACACGTTTAAAAGTTCACAGACCTTTTTGTCGAAATAGATATTTGTAAATTACTGCTTTTTTCATATACTTACACAGAATCATCAATGCCAGGCCCATAAAGCGAAAAGCTGTCGGAGATGATGTCCAGAGCATCTTGTTGCTCTTGTCTACGACGAATCCTGCGTTCTTTGCCTCTTTTGCAGCCTCTCGCTCTGCTTTACATACTCGAAGACTATCTGTTGTTCGCGCCCATTCATGAGAACTTGTTCCAGTTTTTATGCCCATTTCTTGCAAAAATGACAGCAGAGAAAAACAGCCTTCATTAAATGTACATGCTGCAACATTAGCTGCAATTTAAACGACGTTGGAGGTGCCATTCACTGTTTTTGGAGTAATTTTCCAAATACGTTGATTGTAGGCTTTGATTATTGTTCTGAGTGAAACCTCCAACACATCGTTCCAGAAGTGCATCTTTGCTTAAATCCTCATAAATAGGTTTGAGCTCCTCCCTGCCTTGAGCAAATCCTCATAAATAGATTGGTCAAGCAGTAGCAGCTACTTGGTAGCTGATTGTTGCGGCCACATTCCTCAGTGTGAAATCGGAGGGCGGAGACTTACAAGTGTATATCTCCGTCAGTTTTACTTCAATTGCTTTCAAATTTTCGCAGAATAATCTTAAGATGTTGTACATTAATATAAAAAAATAAAAAAAAAATGCAAAAAAATAAAAAAAAAATACCTTACTACCCCCTTAAAAGGGAAATTATTTAACCTGGGAGAACGCACGCAGAGAGATCTGCACGTGCCAGGCCTCTGCCTGATTTTCATTAACAACATTTGTGCAGGGCCGGGCCCTGGCTTTACTTTTTTCTGAAGACTCGGGTCTTACTTTTTTCATCAAGGATCGGACCGGGCCTAACTTATTTTTTCCGTACTAAGCCGCTATTGATTTCATTTTAACTATTTTCCTAGTCTTGACGGATTAAAATATTCAGCCCCGTTTGAATCCAAGTCTGTTCGAAACCAAGTCTGTTCAAAAACCTGTAAAATTTGGCTTGATCCAAAATTTTTTTTAAAAAAAGTCATACTTTTAAATTGTCATTGTTCTACAGTTACATTAAACATTAAAATGTATTCTTAACTTTTATGTAAATTGTTACTTTTATTTTATTACGATAATAAAGATAAATATTTTGCTTCCAGTATATTTTTTTTAAAAACTTGTTAAATACTATTTTTTAAAATGATTAAAGAAATAATTACGCAGAACAATACAAAATTTAATTTTATTCTTTTGCTTTTCTGATCTTACCAAGGATAAACTAGTAAAAGAGCAAGATAATTTATATGAAAATTTATAATAATAATAATAATAAAGATGTTATTTTAAAAATGGATGGAATCTGCAAAGTGAAGTAAAATATACATACAATTTAATTAATTTTAAGGGATTCTTAAAATTAGAAATTTCTCAGCGCAACAGCACCAAAATCCCGATAAATGAATTATATCTCGAGTTGTAATAGCAATTCCATAATGAAATACATATGCAATACTAATTTACTTTATTTGTGGCTATTCTCAACTGCTCTGCTTTGCTGAACAAACGCAAAACGTTTGACATATTTCTGTCACAGATTTCTTTCACAGAACAGATTTCTGTCAAGAAATGCGCAATGCAAGTTATTGGCGCGAAACTCAATTGGCGCGTATCATTTCAACCCTAGTTCTTTGCGGGGAATGGTCGAATTGAAAACACGGGATTATTCTCCCCCTCCGTATCACCTTGCACACCTTCTGTAAAGTCGACTCGTCTAAGAGAAGGAGTTTCCCAAGTCTCATCTCGTGATGGGAGTATTATATGTGTCCAATAATCGATGAAATTTCCTTTTTTTTCCGTTCTAGGACCGAAAATTTCCATAAACTGGAAAAGTTCTTTAAAAAAATACGGCTCTCGTTTTTTCGTGATTCTACTTGGCACCTTTTATAATCTTTTGAATATGGGACTGCGCGACCCAGATCGAGCCTTTTAGCCCAAGAGCCGACAGCACAAAACCCTAAGTCATCGAGCAGAAGAAAGAATCCTTTATTTTATGGAAGAGCGGTGATAGATAAATCGAATCATCCATGTCTGCCGGAAGTGAATTGGTGCATAAGCCAAAAAATTGATGCCACTAGTGGTTGACTCCGTAGATTTAGCACTGTGTTTGCCCTACAATCTAAAGTATGAAATTATGGAAAAGTGGATGCAGGAAAACAATGCGAATCTTACGTGTCAACCACTAGTGGTATTAATTTTTCGCTTATGCACCAATTCGCTTCCGACAGACATGGATGATTCGATTCATCTATTACTACTCTACCATAAAATAAAGGATTTTTTTCTTGTGATCGATAGCTTAGGGTTTTGTGCGGTCGGCTCTTGGACTATTTTAACCAGTCGGCCAGCGAACTCTTGGAAGAGGACAAATTTAAAATGAAGATACGGGTAGTTTTAAAATGGAGGATTGTTAAATTTCTTGTTCAGAAAACTCGGAAATTGAAACCTTTCGTCGTTATGAAATAATGGTTAAAGATTTAACGCTTCAACAATAATAGAGGAAAAAAATAAGTTCCGAGTAAGTTTAAATGAATGAAAAAATAGCTACTTTATTAAATTTAAAAGCATTATTTTTGCTAGTTTTTAAATAAATTAGAAGTTTTAATTTGTTGAATTTTCAGTTTTCTTTTAAAAAAGTATAATCAAACTTCGTTATTAATACTGTTAATACGCATATAAAGGATAAACAAAATTTCCTCCTTTTTATCAGACTTCTGCAAAGAATTTTTGTGATATTGGAAGGGCTAAAAACTTGAAATTTGGCATTATAGTTGCAAAAAGTCTGTATATTCCCGGGTTTATTGCCAATAGACCCGATTTATTCCCCAAATGCCTGATTTATTCCTAAAAAACCCGGTTTATTCCTAAAAAATCCGATTTATTCTCAGGTTTAAACCGAGTTTTCTAATCTTTACATCTCTATACTTATTAGATGTAAATGCTCTCTAAGAATTAAAGTTCTTAGAGAGAACAATTGTAAAAAAAAAAAAATAAATAAATAAATATAACTCGTCAGTACACACTCTGGAATAAAATCTACTCCAATCACATTTTTTTCCCCTTAAAAAAAACCTCTTTGACGATTATTCTGACCTGAGTTGTACCTTTCAAGGTGAAGGTCTAGAAGAGGTGGTTGAAGGAATGTCTTTTCTATGTGCACTAGGAGAGGGAAACTACAGTTCTTGGGATAAAATAACCTCGCGCGTGTACAAACATTTCATTTCGATACGTTTATTTCTTATGGGATAACGCGCACTAAAATAATTTAAATGAAAGGGCTAGATAAAAGCTTGAACGATTAAATGTAATTAGTATCTATTTTGTGAAATAAGGGGCTCTGCAAATATAACGTTATCAACGTTTAGGCAATTTTGTAACCCCCCCCACTCCCCTTGATATTATGCGTTATCAAACCTCGAACACCCCCTTCCCGGTAATGATATCGTTATCAAAGTATATATATTTTTTCATTTTTAGGAATTTGTTTCTTTTGTTTAGAGTTACATATAAAATTGGTTACATTTATTTTCGCATATTTTATTGATTTAACCAAGAGAAGTCAATAAAATATCGTTTTATACTTAAAAGAAAGTTACTATTTAAAGGTATTTTATTGCATAATGCATTCAACAGTAATAAAATCTTCTAGCACTTGTTCCGAAAGAAGGAGGGTTGGGGGTAGAAAGAAATTCCTATCGACAAAGCAAGTAGATAATATTCTTTCTTTTTCTCTATTATTTATTAGTAAACATAAGCTTCACTTCAAATCTACTTCACATATGGTTTACGGAACTGTGATGATATACGTATATACATTTGTGTTTAAAAGTAAAATGTTTGAAAGACATAAAAACAATAAATACTTGTTCTTTTAAAAAGATTAGGCACTATAAACACAAAAAAATTTCGTTTATCATTTTAAAAAAGAGAAAAGATATTGGCTAAGAGCATTTTTTTTTAAAACAAATGAAAATATTTAAAATGTAATATAAATTTAAAAGTTAGAGAAATTTTTATAATTTACTTTTCGAACAAAAGAGATAAAAGCAACAGAAAAAAATATCTTAGCACCCAGGTCACCTAAAAAATTGAGCAAATCAGATGGGAGAAAGTGGAGAAGCCCCACAACTGCATATGGTTCTATGAATACAAGACATGGCATAAATATTAAGAAAAGCATTTACAACATTATATAGCTATCCCTGATGTAACTGCGTAGAGAAAACAAATATTACACCTAGAAAAAAGTTTTGTTGAATCAATAAAAAATTGTTTGGTCCAACGAATCTTTTCGTTTAAATATGGGCCAATGGAAATTTTGTTTGAATAAACAAAAAAAATATTGTCTTTTTTTTCTTTCAATATTCCGTCCACAATTTTTATTCGAAATGCATAATAACGTAATAATAACGTCATTAATCCGTCTCGATTTGAAAACTTTTTATTATCCAAAAATTATGTTAATCCTTTATAGCTATATAAGTCAATTAAACAAAATTATGTGAGAGAGTTATGGCTACTGCACACCAATTTAAATTTTGCAAAAAACAACAAAATTTTGTTGGAATTAGAAATTGAAAATACAAGACTTTAGTAAGACTCAAATAAAATTGATGAGATTTTGTTAAAATTTTATAAGAGTGTTAACAATATTTTTTTTTTTTTTTTTTTTTTTTGTCCGAGCAACAAAACCGATTTTTTACTTCAACTAAAAAGTTCGCTTAAAACAGCCAAAATGTACTCAACAAAACATGTTTTATAGTTTTAATCAATTCCTTTTACTGGGTGCATTTTTTATAAAATATACCTAAGACTGGCGCAATATCGGTCGAACCAAATCACTTAGTCGAATCCAACATCTCTGACTGCAATACTAAACTAATAAAAATTATTTTTAAACCAGCAGATCCACCCGGCATTGACAGAACCATCGTTGAAAAGGTTTGTTAATTTATCAAAATAATAATAATAATAATTTAAACGCTTTGGAATAAAATTTTTGAAAGGACGAATCTTTGAAAATGAACTTCTGGGCCTGCTTTCCACTACCATGGGCATACACCGGGCATGTTATGCAGACATTGTTGAAAATTTGAAACTTTTGCTGCATCGTCACTACACAACTTTTATAGAATATCTCTATTTTGACCAATGAGAATGCTTCATAATTTAATGAAGTAAGCGTTTTCTATAAAAGCGATAGAATGAGGATGCAGCTAAATTTCAAATTTTTAACAGTGCACATCACTACTATTAAAAACCTTCCATAAAACAATTAAAAACTTAATACTCTAAGAATCTACATAGTTTGTAGAATCTTTTAGCATAAAAATTAAAGAGAATAATACAAAATTAAAATAATTATTCCCATGTGGAAAAAATCAAAATATTAGAACAACCATTTACCTAAGGACAGCACTGAGGACATTATACTTAGTGATGTAGTGGTGAGTATACAGGAGTAAACATAGTGTACTTTCTGGATTTTTTTTTAAGAATCTCCGTTACACTTTATTTCTCAAACAAAGCATTAGCGTATACCCTATCTATGAATGTTGATGACATCAGCGTTACCTTCTGCCTATACCGTATACTCTCTGCGTTTTTTACGATTACAACACTGGATATGCTATATGTTACCGAAACTGATATGCTTACAATTTAAAATTACCGGTCTTTTAAACGTTCATATTTTTGCATTTTTATTTGTTTAACAATTTATTTGGTTCAAAATATTAGAATAATGCATTGTAGAATTAGAATTGCACCATTAGAATGATGCATTGTAAATAATACTTGTTAAAAAAAGAGGAAAAATAATTATTCTTTTATATTTTGTAGCATCAACTTTACACTTTATCAGCACGGACTCGCTTTGTCAAGCTGGCTGCAAGAGGGTGCACATCGTTTTCTATTCATACATGACCATATCGACTTTATGCTGAAAAAAAAAAAACACATATTTGTTATTGGCGCAATATCTTGTAGCTCACAAATTCTCTATTGGATATAAATCTGGCGAATTAGCTGGCCGTGGAAGTACGTTAATTTGGTCTTGGATAAGCCAGTTTTCTGTAGACAGTGACCTATAAGAAGGTTTCTGAATCATGTTGATAAATGAAATCTTCAGTTCACAGATCATCCAAAGATGATACAGTCTCGTTAATTCGAAACGTACGACTCTCGTTACGTACGAGTTAATTCGAAATCGGATAATTCGAATCTTCGCTTAATTCGAACTAAACTTGAAGTCCCGAAATTTTCAATGGCAAAATAACATTGAAAACTTTTACTAATTCGAATTTATTTTCTGTTGACTTCGTTTAACTCGAACCAACGAGAATTCCGATTTTTCATTTTTCTTTTCTTTCTCACGGATTTCAGATAATTTTTAATAATTTTCTTTCTTTTATTTTTGTGAAAATTGTTCGGAACGAGTATACATATAATCCACTTTCTTAGTGCTCCGTCTGTCCATCAGTGACACCTCAAATTTTTCTTCCATTGTGCTCGTTTCTAATTATTTAAATAGTTTATGAATTTTTATGTCTATCCTAATTTATTATTAAGTCATATTCTAATGATTACAGACAAAACATATTTAAAAAATGCTATAACATTAATTCATTTGTAATAGTACCATATTAAGCATGTTTTTATTTCATATTTTCCATAATTCGAACATTTCTTGTGGTCCCGGCGAGTTCGAATTAACCAGAGTCATCTGTATCATGAAATGCTCAAGGATATCTTAATATATCTCAGAATTAATCCCTTCATTAACGATACATAGCCCTCCAGGACGCATTTTCGGAAAGAATCACGTTTTGAGCACCAGCCTTGGCGAGTTGGCGAAAGCGAGAACGTTTAGCTAGCTGCATCGCTAAACACAAAATAAACTGAGTTCAAATATATGTTCAAATATATGTTTTTATATCTCGTGTACCAAAGATAAAGCCCTTCATGACTATTAAACAGAAAAGGGGAGAGAGTTAAGTAGCGCAGAAAAAGCCTTTTATGAGTTAAATTTGAAACTACAGTATGTGTAAATTACTTAAAGATGACAAAAAATATTTCAAAAAGTGTTAAATTACTTTTAATCCTTGGTACTTTTAACTGTGAACACAGCCATCGACCGGGAATATAAAATAAAATAAAAATGCAAATAATAATATAGATGTTAATATTTGTATTTGTATTTTATTTCAGGTGTTAATGTTTATATTTTTATTTTATTTTAGATGTATATATTTGTATTTTTATTTTATTTTATATTCTCGGTCGATGGCTGTGTTTACAGTTGAAAGTACCAAAGATTAAAAGTGATTTAACGCCACCTTTTTAAATATTTTTTGTCATCTCCGTCATAGCATGCATGGTCACAGTGACGTCACAATGACGTCACTGTGAGTCACTTTGGTCACATAACATCTGTGACCAAAATGCCACCACTCAGTGACGTCACATTGTGACTGAGATGTGACTTTATTAAAAATTTTTAGAAAATTACAAATATCCTTCAAAACATGTTTTTTACTTTAAAAAACATGTTTCTGGCAATTTAAATATCGTTGCTTTTGTCACAGTTTCGTCACAATGTTAATATCAAATTAGTCACAAATGACACATTTTTCACAAATTTGTCACATTGTGACCACTTTGTGAAACGTCACAAAAAAGCTCTAAAACGGCCATAACGACTTCACATTTTAGTCACTGTGACTTCAAATCGACGTCTTGTGACGTCACATTGACAATCGATGGTCACAAAGTCACAATGTGACTTCTCAACGACGTCGCAGTGAGTCACCATGCCTTACGGGCTTTAACCCGTAAGACATGGTGACGTCACTGCAACGTCGTTGTGAAGTCACATTGTGACTTTGTGATCATCGATTGTCGATGTGAAGTCACAGTGACTGAAATGTGAAGTCGTTATGGCCGTTTTAGAGCTCTTTTGTGACCACTTCACAAAGTGGTCACAATGTGACATATTTGTGAAAAATGTGTCATTTGTGACTACTTTGACATTAACATTGTGACGAAACTGTGACAAAAGTGACGATATTTAAATTCCCAGAAACATGTTTTTTAAAGTAAATAATATGTTTTGAAGAAAATTTTGTAATTTTCTAAATTTTTTTAAGAAAGTCACATCTCAATCACAATGTGACGTCACTGAGTGGTGGCATTTTGGTCACAGATGTGATGTGACCATGCATGCTATGCGGGTAAGTAATTTACACATAGTGTAGTTTTAAGTTTAACTTTTTGAAAGATGAATATTACATTCTGCTTATTTATTTGCCTTATATGAGATCCGGATGATTGGAATAAGATACTATAACGTGATGATGAGGGTGTGTTTTGTGCAACATATGGACATGTGGTAATCAAGGTGTCCGTGAATGGCGAATGAAGCAAGAAGTATATGACAAGGACTGCATGAAATGATCAGTGAAACTTATAGCCAGGGTAATGGTATGGGCTTGCATGACTGCAGATGGTCCTGGAAGCATTTTCAGAAAGAATCACGTTTTGAGCACCTTATCGCCAGAACAACGATTGGCGCGGAGATGAAGTCAATGCTACGCACCTTTTCTTTTTTGTGACGTCAAATACCTAGCGAATAGCAACCCTTCCTTCTGTAAAGAGATCGCACTTATTGTTCATTTGTTTTTCCGTAAATATTATCAAGCAAAGACTATAATATGAGGAAATGTTATTCACCGTTGTTTACGATTAAAACATAGTTTAAAGCAAAGAGCTTTTTCAGATTAAAATGCTTTAAATTTCACAGAACATCTAAACAGAGATTTTTTTTTCCTCAATTCAAAAATTCTATTTCCTTAACTCGCTATGTTCAAAGAAATTGAGAAGTTAATTAAAAACAGTAGTAAAGATTCTCTTGTAATGAATATAATTATATTAATAATATGTTTTATGTCTTGAACTCAGTACAAATATTAACATCTATATTATTATTTGCATTTTTATTTTATTTTATATTCCCGGTCGATGGCTGTGTTCACAGTTGAAAGTACCAAGGATTAAAAGTAATTTAACACTTTTTGAAATATTTTTTGTCATCTTTAAGTAATTTACACATACTGTAGTTTCAAATTTAACTCATAAAAGGCTTTTTCTGCGCTACTTAACTCTCTCCCCTTTTCTGTTTAATAGTCATGAAGGGCTTTATCTTTGGTACACGAGATTAAGAGCCCACAATAGTCACAGAAAAAGTACGCAAAAAGACCCGGATGATTATGTAAAGTCTATGGGAGCGTTCTTTTCTAATATCTCGCTCAAATTTTAATGTTTTTACATGATTTTTTTTTTTTTTTTTTTTTTTTTTTTTTTTTTTTTGCATAGGCTAGCTTAGGACGATCTACAACCGGGCTAGTTTTTACTTTTTCGATTTTGGTTTCAGATTAAAAAAAAATATATATTTTAACTTTCAAAACCGGTTTAAACCGGTTCTGAAATTGAAACTATCATAATATAAAAAATATATGAGCAAAATCGAAAAAGTAAAAACTAGCCCGGTTGTAGATCGTCCTAAGCTAGCCTATGCAAAAAAAAATCATGTAAAAACATTAAAATTTGTGCGAGATATTCGAAAAGAACGCTCCCATAGACTTTACATGGTCATCCGGGTCTTTTTGAGTAATTTTTCTGTGACTATTGTGGGCTCTTAAAATCCAAGTGTATGGGGATGGCTTAATGTTGTAGATTTGCTCACATCAAAACCGTTTTCCTTACATTTTCGACAGAAATATCTTACACTTCTAAAAAGGCTTTTTTGACAATACTCTCTAACTCTGTGCCAACTCTCTGAGTAATTTTTGGCATTCGGCAGCTATTCAGTCGATTGTTTTCGAAATGTCCGTCGTTATAGTGCAAGAGCCGACCGCACAAAACCCTAAGTCATCGAGCACAAGAAAAAATCCTTTATTGTATGGAAGGGTAGTAATAGGGAAATCTAATGAATTATGTCTGCCGGAAGCGAAGTGATGCATAAGCCAAAAATTGATGCCACTAGTGGTTGACTCGTAGGTTTAGCATTGTATTTGCCGTACAATCAAAGGTTGGAAAACTGGTTGCAGGAACAACCTTCCTAATATCCAGCAGAAACCAATATATTGTCGATTCAGGTATGTCCCAGTCATTTTTTAAAAGTTAAGGGAAATTATTCGCGGATTGAAAATTCAACTTGTTGCTATTCCCCCTCATGATTATTTTAACCCTTTATCTACCGACTTATGAATTCATGAAAATTTTACATTCTAAAGCATTTTATGAATATTATTTAAACTAAATTAAAATATTTGCATAATCATTTAATAAATTTTTGAAGGGTTGAAGGATTTAGAAGAAATAATTAAATTTGAATTTACAAGGATTTTGTGCAATACTTATAACCCCACTCAAATCTTTTATTTTAAATTGTTTTCTTGGTATCCTGTAGAATTATAAAATGTACAAATATGATGTTCTTACGTTATAAATATGCATATATTTCCGAACTGAAAAATCCCCAGCCACCTCCCTCAGCGCCAAGAAAGCTGAAAAGTTAGAAAGGGAAAAGAAATCATCCTTTTCTAAAATATTTTTGTTTTGTGTAACCAATAATGCTTTTGGAACAAAATAAATTATGTATCTGTAACTCATTCTAAACAGTATTACAACTAGCTGACGTATTAAAAGAATTTTATAATAAGTATTTTTAATGGTACTTATAAGTACCGTCGGTAGATAAAAGGTTAACTAATTAAATAGTAATTTGGATCCTACATCTGAGCATGAATCTGTCGGAGTTTATGAAATAATCATTATTTTGGAAAACAATGCAGGGATATTTTACATTGGATCTAAGAAAAGAAAATTTCTTAAACGCTTGTAGTAGCACGAGAGAGATGTTTTGCAATGCTGCCGGACAGCGCACTTGCTGAATTTTCATTCAACTATTCTTATAGTTTCATATAATTTAGTAGTGCCAAGTTGGTGGTTCTAAGTAGTACTGCTATTGATAGCTAGCAGAGGGAGCCCATTGAGATTATGATTAGAAGAAATTATATTTGCAACGATAACATTTCATTCAATATCCCGAAACTTTGGTTGCACGCGTTAAAATAACCTTTTAGGTAGCTTTCATTACAAAAAGTAAAAAGCTACCTATTGCAGCCGTCCGGAGGAAAGCACTTCCGGAAAATTTTGGTATATTTTCACCGATCATGACCCCCAGACCCCAAAACCACCCTCCGTTCAAATGTTGACATATATATATATATATATATATATATCTGATTTTTGTCATGCGATAACTAACGTATTTATGAACCGATTTGAATGAAACTTGGTATGTACATAGTACATACAAATGTCTCGACCGAGTTCGTTGGACAGCATCATCCACCATTTTGTTTCAAAATGGTGGCCATTTTAAATTTTTTAAAAATATTAAAATTTAAAATTAAATGCGAAAAAATCCAAATTTGAAAAATATTTTTCTTTTGCGTGTTATAACTTAAGACAACGATTCCAGAACACTTTTTGTTTTGTCTATATCTTACAAAATGATTGAGTTATAGCACTTTGAATTTTTCTTATGTCTGACATTTTGAAACGATCTGATTTTTGTCACGTGATAACACGCGTATTTATGAACCGATTTCAATGAAACTTGGTATGTACATAGTAAATACAAATGTCTCGATCGAGTTCGTTGGCCAGCATCATCCACCATTTTGTTTCAAAATGGTGGCCATTTTAAATTTTTTAAAAAATTTAAAATTTAAAATTAAATGCGAAAAAATTAAAAATTGAAAAATATTTTTATTTCACGTGTTAGAACTTAAAACAAAGATTCCAGAACACTTTTTTTTGTCTATATCTTAAAAAATGACTGAGTTATAGTACTTTGAATTTTGCTTATGGCTGACATTTTGAAACGGTCTGATCTGAACGATCCACAATGTTGCTTTAAAATGGCATACACTTTATGATATCGCTGAATTTGCTGACTTTCTAAATCGCTTAAAATAAAACCAGGTTGAATAAAAGATGACTAATTTCTAAAAATTCTCATTAATATTCAGTCTTGACAAAAACTAGTTTCAATCTTATAAAATCACTAATTTTATAAGATTTTTTCCACTAATTTGAGCTTAGTATTTTTGAACAATGTAACTAACCTTAAAATAAATAAATATATATATAAGTATGTCAAAGCTACCTCTTCCTCCCGGCATTGCCGGAAGGACTTTTAAAACTAGTTTTATTCATTTTTTTTTTACTTTTCAACGTGAATACCTCGTGATTCTCCTCCGTTAAAGCAGTTAAATGTTTATTCTAACTTTTGTTAGATAAATGTTGGCGACGCATGTTTTCTTATTTATGATTGGTTAAAGAAGTAATTGACTGGGACTGGTCATATAATAAACTTTTAAATTTCAAGCCGGTTTTACGCTGTTCGGAAGCAGTATAACAGCGTTTTCCTGATGAAGGTATCAGATGAAGATCGATTGTTGTTGATTTTCTTAACTTTTCTTTATTGTTTGTATAGTTTTAAGCTTTGTAATAAATTTGAACACTATTTAGTAATCTTGTTATTTTTGTTTTCAAGTTGATTTGTAAATTTTCCTGTTGTAAATGTCTAGCTCAGTCATTGGAAATAAACATATTGAGATACCTAAAAATAGGTAAAAAAGGGGGTAATACAGCCTCTCAACAAAGTTTTCAGTTTTCACATTTTTTTAATACTTTTTTTATTTGATTATTTTTCCCTATCTCACATGTTTCAAACATATTTTCAAAAAATTACGTTGATTTTCATTAATACTTTCAGATAAAAGAATTGTACTTTTAGAACAACAATAATAAGAATACCTTAGTTTTGCATTTATTTTCCTTTTGTAAGACGCATAAAGAATTTCAAATAACATGCGGAAATATGAGGTAATGAATTATTCATTTCTTCTATCCGTATAATCCTTAACTCACATCAGCGTGCGTAAATGAGCGCGATTTCTATCTTAATGCGGTGAATAGCATCTATGCTTTACACCGTTATCACTTTTATGATTGTTTCAACAGCTGCCTACTAAAGCTTCAATACCAGCGTTTCTCTATTTGATTAGATAGCGTTTGCCGAAGATTTTCATGGAAATCAGATTATTCCATGTCCACTATTACATGCGATTACTTTTATATAAAAGGGAACGGCCTAACCACACCATCACAATTAAAGACGAAATCAGCATTCGATAACTTCACTTCATAATGATACGTCACAAAGCCATGTTTAATGTTCTTTTTATAATTGCTGCATTGTGTCTTGGAACTCCCTCTGTTTCAGCCGGCTCTTGCATTTTCTGCGATAATGAAGTTTCACAACTTTTCCTGGATTGCTGTACTCAAAAAATGGCAAACAATCCATATTTTAATGCGTGCGCATCATCATTGGACGAAATGAAAAACGATCTGCTAGAAGCTGCAAAAGCTATGAAGAAAAATGGACCTTCTAAAGAAAATGCTATGAAAGGTGCCCTGGCATTCGAAATGGCTAAATGTTTGATAACGGATGGAGATCCTAACAAGATGGTTTCAGATACAAAAACTATTTTAAGGCAATGCTACCGAAATGTCAACTTAATCCCAGATTTAGATTACATTAAAAAAGTTGCAAGTATAGTTTTAGAAAAAATAGCAGAAAGTGGAAACGTACAGCAGCCTTCGAATGAAACACCTCAAGTCGGACAAAGTACCAGTCCTTCGCAATCTAACGATTTTCCTCTACAGGGAGTAGCAGCTGACCCAAGGCAAGACAAAATCCCACTTCAACCAAACCCTAATCCAAGTAATGCAAATACCTTTGATTTGAGTCCTTTAGATAGCCCATATGAGAAATTTCAACAGCCACCAGGCATGACAAATAATGGATACGTGGAAAATGGAAACCAAAACCAATTTTTTAATCCGTTAAATGCTAATACTGGCGCGACTCCTTCTGGAACAATTCAACAGAAGCCAGCCACACCATACAACGCATACTTGGGGAATCCAAACCAAAACCAACCTTTTAATCCGTTAAATACTAATATAAATGCGACTCCATCTGGAACAATTCAACAGAAGCAAGCCACACCATACAACGCATATTTGGGGAATCCAAACCAAAACCAACGTTTTAATCCGTTAAATACTAATATAAATGCGACTCCATCTGGAACAATTCAACAGAAGCCAGCCACACCATACAACGCATATTTGGGGAATCCAAACCAAAACCAACCTTTTATTCCGTTAAATACTAATATAAATGCGACTCCATCTGGAACAATTCAACAGAATCAAGCCACACCATACAACGCATATTTGGGGAATCCAAACCAAAACCAACGTTTTAATCCGTTTAGTACGTACAAACAACAATATAACAGTCAAGGCAATCCAAGTCCAAACCAAATGGCTTATCAAAACAATCCTTTAACCACTGCAAACAGTAATTCAGGAAGAAATGCTGCTCCTTTCTCTTATAAACCACAAAGACCGGAAATTTATAACTCGCTTTACAACGGTGCATCCGCTTCAGCAGCATCTCAAACTGCAACTATTTATTATCCCCCAAATATTGGTTATCCTTATAATCCTCCTTTTGACTATAATTCTGCAGCAGCGGCAAGTGCTTCATCACCAGCTATAAATAATAATGGAAATGATGCTGTGTCATCTTCGTCTGGATCTTATTCAAGTCAAAAACCTTTCCCCTTCAACAGCAGCAAAAAGAAAGAAAAACAGAAAACTCCTATCCCCGTTAACAGGCCACAATCTGAAAGTTTTGTGTCTCCTCCTCAAAATCAGCAATATAAATGGGACAATAATCCAATAACTCAATCAGAAATCGTAAAAACAAGTTCAATTCCTCAGCAGACCAGTCCATTTGTCCCTCAAAATGTAGCTAAAGACAACAATTGGAAAACTAATAACCAGAAAAATGTACCAAGTACAAAAGATGATAAAGAGGATAAATATGCAAAGGCTATGAAATTTGCCGAAACCCTGTACATTGGACTTATTAAAAATATATTTTTTCCGAAATATTTCCATCAATTAACGACAACAGAACAAGTGAAAACAATGGTATATTACTTAACTTATGAAAGTTTAAAGTCCTGTGGTTATGACGAAAATATAACACAGGGAATCGCCACAGGTAGTATTTCTTTCATGGAAGGATTTCCAATTGGATCGCCAACTTCAAGCTATGCAAAAGCAATTTGTCAGATGCTAATGGTACTGTTTTACAAAAATGATTTGATAGGAGATGATCCTCAGGGTCAAGCTGAAGCTTTAGCAAGTGCTATATCAAAAGCTATGGAAAAGATGGAAAATCCACCACAACCCCAAGATAAGACTCCAAAAAATATTGGCTTACCGGCATCTGGACAAAAATTATCTGACCAGCAACCAGGTCAATCTCTTTATGATTATTATCCGAATTATGATATGGTTGACAAAGAAAACCCTGATATTTATTCGAATAAACCACTAAATCAACAATCAGACTTACTGAACAAGGACTCAGATTATTATTTTCCACAAACAGTGCCTGTTCAAAATCAGAAAAGCCAACCAAAAATCTACGATGTAAGCAATCAGCCTACAGATGATGAAGCCATATCGTATGGTAAACGTGGAAAGAATAATAATAAAGCCAATCAGTCATACGCCGATGATGATGATAAAACTGAATATGGTTCTGGTGATAATAATGATAAAGTTTTCCAAGGCCAATGGCAGAATCAGAAACAGAAATATCAACCAAATACTGATAAAAATAGCGGCCTCTCTCCAGATGACGAACCCATATCATATGACAAAACAATAGAAAATAATAGTGATAAGAAAAATGATCAGTCATATGTTGATGATAAAAACCAACCAACAAACAAAAACCAAAATAAGAAAGGGAATCAGCAACCTTTCGGTCGTACAGATTATCTGTATAATGATGATGATGATATGTATTATTATTATTATGATGATGATGATGATTATTATTCAGGAAAGAATGATGATGACATTAATCCCGACAAATACCTTTATAATAAAAAAAACAAACAAAGTCCAAATAATAACAACTTTAATGATAATTTAAAAGATAAATACAAGCAACAACCAGATACATTGATCCAGAAAGATGATACTAAAAATACTAAGCAAGTAGATAACAATCTTTATACGTATAACGTTCCGGATGATAATTCAAAAACAATTCTAATACCCAAGACACTAGAACAACAGAAAAACAAATCGAATCCTTTATATTTGCCATATTATAATGAAGATGGAAACCAAAATCCCTTCAAACAACCATCATCATTGCCATCTATTGCTGATAATCAGCAAAATTCTAAATTAACTGATATTAGACAGAAAAACATTAGTACAGCACCAGAAACATTGAAAAACAGCGATTTAACATTAAAGCCTGACAATCAAACCAATTTAGGCACTGATACACCAGTATTTCAACCAGGCATCTCGGACTATTCCAAGAACCCAGATTTGAATAAAGCAACAAATGATGAATCAAAAGCCAGAGTGGAAATTTTAAAGAAATGTGCATTAGATTGTATGAAAGATGGAAAATTTGACTATAAAATTTACAGTAGTGTTATTGCAGGATTGGTAAAACAAGTTAAACAAAATCACCCGGATTGGCCGGAACAAAAATGCCAAACAACGGTTCTTATTGAAGCTATATTTGGTCTTACACAGTTATTGCTCAAGAGTAATGTGAAGGAGGTAAAAAACCTTTTTGAACAGCCTCAAACGATTGTTCGACCAATGCAACTACCACCAGATAGTCAACAGAATAATCAAAATCCACCACAAAACAATCAGAATCCAAATTATCAATCAGGACAACCAAATACAAATTCCCAGCCTGTGACACAAGGTCTGCCAACTACTGATTATTTAGCTCCTGAACCAAATATTGCTTATCCTACTCAGAATCAAGAAATACCGCAAAACAAATGGGACAGTAATCCAAATTCAATTCCTTTAATCCAAAATACTTCTGTGCCGCAATCAAAACCTACAAATGCAAATATTGTTCCTCAACCGACTATTCCACCTGCCCCTCAAACTGCAGATCAGGGTAACAAATGGAATACTGGTAATGAAGTAGGTCAAAACATTTTTCCTCAACCAAATTATGCCAATTCTGGTCCGTTTGTACAGCAGCCTCCAACTCCAGAACAGTTCAACACAAATCAAGGAAACGGGAAACTGAGTTATAACACATTTCCAATTCCCCAAACAGCTGGTATTGAGAATCTTCCTCAGAATCAAGAAATACAACGAAACAAATGGAACAGTAATCCAAATTTATATCCTGTACCGCAAAATACCCCTGTAATACAACAAAATCCCAATTTCGACCCAAGTTATGTTTCTCAACAAGCCATTCCAGCAGCAACTCAAAATACAGATCAGGGTAAGAATTTGAATGCTGGTGACCAGAATGGTCAAAACAATCTTCCTCAAACGAACTATGCAAATACCCAACAGTTTGTACAGCAGCCCTCAATTTCAGATCAATCCAACATAAACCAAGGAAATGGACAATCGAGTGGTAACATATTTCCATTTTCTCAAACGATGAATTCAAATGTCGGAGTACCTAATACTAATAATTTACAGAATCCTCTGAGCTATCCAGCTGATTGGCCCGGCCCTCAACAAGCAAAAATGAATGCTCCTTACATCTTACAAAACGAAAATCAAGGTGGATGGAGTAATTCACAAAGTAGAGCAGCAGCAAGCTCAACCGCCTTTCAAAGTGCTGCTCAGGGTAACAAAGAAGGCCAAAACAATATTCCTCAAGCAAACTATCCAGATTATCTGCAGTCTAGACAGTCACCTCCAATTCCAGAACAATTCGGCACAAATCAAGGAAATGGGATATCGAGTGATAATGTATTTCCAAACCCGCAAACAGTGAGTTCAAATTTCGGAGTACCTAACATGAATAACTATCAGTATCCTTCAGGCTATCCAGGTAACTGGCCCGGCCCTCAGCAGAATGGTGCGAATCTGAATATTCCACGCATCTTGCAAAATGCGGTCCAAAGTGTGACGGGTTTTACAAGAAATGGTCAAAACAACGTAAATCCAAACTTTATCGGACAGCAAGGTAAAAGGTTTCCTATACCAAATGCCGGAAGCAGTCCCAGTTTCACACAAAATGGAAATCAAGGTAACGGGGTTCCTATACCAAATGGCGGAAGCGCTACCAATGTCCTGCAAATTGGAAATCAAGGGTTTCCTATTCCAAATAGTGGAAGCAGTCCCAACTTCATGCAAAATGGAAATCGAGGTAACAGGGTTCCTATACCAAATGGCGGAAGCAGTCCCAATTTCATGCAAAATGGAAATCAAGAAAGTGCAAGTCAGATTGGTGATTCTCCACAAAAGGATCAATTTATGTGGGGATAATCCTTTTCAGTTTGGGCAAGCAAATGCTGGTTTGATTCCACGGCAAAGTAAGCATTTGGTGTTCAACAAATTAATAATGTTAAATGAACTTTTGAAATGCAAAAGAACAATTGAATTTTTAAATGCTATTGCACTATATTTATTATGCATGCAATTAATATGTACTATTGATACTACAAATATGCATAGATTGTTAATATAAATCCTATAAAAATATAGATTGAAGAATGCTTTTAACTTTCTAAATAAATATTTTGCATTTTAAAGACAAAATAGTGTTTATTTTTGTGACGAATGACATCACTGATCAAATTAGATAAATAAACTTTTGAGTATATTTAATGGTATATATTTTTAAAATACTACAACATTTAAAATAAGTATTTTTACTCATACGGCATTTTATTTTTTTACGGAAGGATTAGTGAAATTTAAATTTTGTATCAGATAAGAAAAATATTTTGTACTATGCATTTTTGAAATTCAGCACAAGCAAATAGAGCAATTTTTATTTTATTTTTTAATTTTTATAGTGTTCTGACAGTTTTTCAAGTAAAAAACAAAGCAATTTTTATTTTTTTAAACATAATTATTCAATAATTTTTTTGGTATTTCAAGTGATAAATAGCTAAGTTCATTTATTATTGATAAAAAAAATAGAAGCAGTTACGGAAATAAAAATTTCAAAAGTATTATTAATATTTTATGTGTGAATATAGCAAAAACATGAAAATTGCAGTTTTCACAGTAAAATTCCTATTAAATGTTATATAATGCAATTTCTTTTGATACATTCTAATAAAAAATATCCTTAGAAGTATTTTCAAGAGACATTACACTTATAATAACATAAATAAAAGAATTTAAAGATTCAGAATTTCGGAGTATCATTTTCTGGCATTTTATACTGAATTAATGTGTGCAAAGTAAAGGCCTTCTTTTATATTGCGTAAATATCTTTTTGTATTTCTTTTTAAATTTTTAATAAGCATTTATATCTTATAAAACAAACATATGAGGATAGTAACAAATTCTATATTTTACAAATAATTTTCCATAATTAAATAGGATTGTCTCTGAAATGAATGTCATTTTCTTGGCTTGCTCATTTTAGTTTTTTATCAGGTATAAATATGGCGCTGCAGAGTAATACTTCTTTTCTTGAAATTGTTTAAATTGAGAAGTAGTTAAGGCCCCACACTAGGCACAGAAAAAGACCCGGATGATAATGTAAAGTCTATTTGTTTTCAAATATCTTGCTCAAATTTTATTATTTTTGCATGATTTTTTTGCACCAGATAGCTGAGGACGATCCACAACCGACCTAGTTTTTACTTTTTCGATTTTGCTTATATATTTTTTACATTACGGTAGTTTTAATTTCAGAACCGGTTTAAACCGGTTTCGAAAGTTAAAGTAATTTAAAAAAAAAAAAAAATCTGGGACCAAAAATGAAAATGTAGAAACTACTCCGGTTGTGGATCGTCCTCAGCTATTTTGTGCAAAAAAAAATCATGTAAAAATATTAAAATTTGGGCGAAATATTTGAAAAGAACGCCCCTATAGACTTTACATTATCATCCGGGTCCTTTTCTGTGCCTAGTGTGGGGTCTTAAATCATGACTACCAGCAAGATCTTTGAGATATATTTTTAAAACAATGCGATAAAAATTGAGTAGACTTTTCTTATGTTATTTTTCTGGTTTCCATAAATTAATACATAAAACTGAACATTACATTGAAATTGAGCTACTATACTGAAAACATGTTCTTTTAAACAAAATTAAAATTCTAGACTTAAACATAATAAAACGGAAGCAGGACGTTTCGGTCCCGCCATTTCGGTCCCGCCGTTTCGGTCCCGAGACATTTCGGTCCCGAGACGTTTCGGTCCCAAGACATTTCGGTCCCTGGCCATTTCGGTCCCGAGACATTTCGGTCCATGGCCATTTCGGTCCCGAGACATTTCGGTCCCTGGACTTTTCGGTCCTCAGATATTTCGGTCCCTTCTCCAGCAAGCTGAAATTTTGTGCACGGGAAATATCTGGCATAATTTTATAGGGAACATTTTAGAGTGTTGAATTCAGAAGCGGGTCATTCCCCTCGGAGCTATGAAATGCCCCCCCCCCCCCCGGAAATTTTGAGATTTTGTGTTTTCAGTGATTATTCTCAGATTTTCTTTATTTATTGGTTAGTTTATGATATTTTTCTTACTCTAAAAATAATTAATTAATATATGATTGCTTTTTGCGAACTGTAAACTATAACTTGGTTTCAGAAAATTTAAATCTGCATCTGGATAATAATGTTACCTAACACTGTTAAGAAATATTTTTACACATTGTTACAGTGTTGCATTATTATGTTTAATTAATTATTACGTTACGTTACTAACTGATTTTTCAAAAAAAAATAATAATAATTTCCTTTTTTGAAATAAATAACAATTTTTGAATAAAAACTTATGGTGATGAATAATTGCTATAAATTAAATCTCAAAACAGTTAGTGATTTTAAAATTAAAATCAAATTAATATTTTATTAAATATATGTATTTTTAATTTAACGAATCTTTATTTAATTAAATTGATAAAATTATTAATACGCATTTCGAATTTTACTTTAAATAAACTCAATAAATAATCTGTTTTATATTCAATTTATCATTATGTTTTGTAGTAGTTATAAACTGAAACTTATTGTTTACCTGTTTATTTATTTTATATTTAAAGTTACTGAAACTTAAAACTATTAATTCAATCAATAATAAAATTAAAATAAGAATTGTCAATTTTTTTTCTGTGAAAGTGGGAACGAAAAGGTAATGCAAATAAATAAATAAATAAACGATAAATTAAAAAAACTTAGTTTTGTCAATTAAAAATTGAAAATAAAATTATTTAAAATAATAGTTACATTATTATATAAAATTAAAAAATAATCATTTTATTACAAAAAATAGGCCCACTTTCAATAAAATTAATTCACAAAAATTGTCTTCATAAAGTGAGAAAACTAAAAAAAAAAAAAAAAAAAAAAAAAAAAAAAATTGCAACTAATAATTGTCGTTGGAGAATTTTTATTTTTTAAACAAAAAATTTTCGTAGCACGTCTAGTTACGAAATCACTTATTTAAAGATTCTAAGAAAGTGTGCTTAAACAATCAATCAAATGTGTATTTTAGTTTTTTGTATAAATAAAATACCTAATACAAAGAATATATGATAAAACTTAAAATATTCATTCTGTTAAATAATAATAATAAAGACAGTGTAAAATTATATAACATTATTTAATCTAATTTTCAACTCGCTGTGATTTTATTATCACGAGTTACAATAGATTAAACTTATTGAACTATTATATTCAGCTTTGTATAAAATTTGAGGGAAGGGGGGCAGGAGAATAAAAATATTAAAAAAAAACCCGAACAATGTTGAGCTTACAGCGTTTATTAGGCCTTCATCAATCAGAAACCAAGTTATAAGGTGGCCGGTAAAGAAATAGCAAGGGACCGAAATGTCTCGGGACCGAAATAACCAGGGACCGAAATGTCTCGGGACCGAAATGTCTCGGAACCGAAATGTCTCGGGACCGAAATGTCTCGGAACCGAAATGTCTCGGGACCGAAATGGCCAGGGACCGAAATGTCTCGGGACCGAAATGTCTCGGGACCGAAATGGCCAGGGACCGAAATGTCTCGGGACCGAAACGGCGGGACCGAAACGGCGGGACCGAAATGGCGGGACCGAAATGTCGTGTACCCTAATAAAACAAGAATGTAAAAAAAGGTTTTATAATGAAACTGTCATTATCCTGACTTACAATATGCCAAAAAATACCATATAATTACATAAAATTAACTTATTATTTAAGTTCTTAAAAATTTAGCCATTTTACATGGAAAATCCTTCACTTTCTGATAAAAAATAAATTTATTTCTTGAAATTTTGAATTGATTTCAATAGATACTTTCAATATAGCAGATGACCAAAATACGACATTTTGCGATTTTTATACTAATAGACTTACAATGCTAGTAATATTGCTCGATTTAATAACCTTTATCTAACTTCAAAAGGAAAATAGTAATTAACTAAAGAAGAAAAAACGTATTCATACTTTTTTAATTTAAATTCATAAAATTAACGTCATTAAATAATTTTCAAATCAGTTGTAAACTAATGTTGTATAAGCATAAGCACTGCCCCTTTCCAGCAATTATTGTAAACCCTTTATGCACAGACGGTACTTTTAAGCAACATTGAAGAAAATTAAGTATAACAAGCTGGAAATTGCACCTGTAGCGTAGCAAATGAGGTGCGTTCGTACGATAACGAAGTTTTAAAAATATTATTCTCATATATCAATCTCATAAAATTGTAAATAGCGAATTACAATTAAAACTCTCATCAAACAATGTTCTCCCTATACCATTATGTAATGGAGCACTTTTGTGTGGCCTTGTAAATCAATAACAAATGTTCTTTGCACCACAGATTATGTAAAATGCATATTATAATATGTACTTCATAGTTGCATATAAATTTTATTAAGTTCGAATGAGTGTAACACCATTAAAATGCATTTGAAACATTTTCCCCCATTGATCGTAATGTAACGGAATAATTTTGACTGGCCCTGTATTTGATCTATGCATCCGATTTTCATAAAATTTGAAATAACTCGACAAAATTATGTGATAATTATGTATTTTAAATTTCAAACGTATAAAATACATTTGAAACTTTTTCCCCATTGACCATAATGTAATTGAATACTTTTGATTGCCCCTGTAATTGATCTATGCATCCGATTTTCAAAAAATTTGAAATGACTCATTTTCAAAAATTATGTAATAATTATGTAATAAACAAAATTATGTAATAATTATGTATTTTAAATTCCAAACGATTCGGTTGGGTAGTTTTTGCGTTGTTATATGCGGACAGACAGACGGACGGACAGACTGAACGACCACTATAGGTGCTACGTATTTACATATTTACGAAAGCACCTAAAAATTAGTTACGCAGTCTAAGGGTTCCGGGACAAAAAATCTTCAAATTTTCTTTTAAAAAATTATTGCATTAAAAAAATTCCGCTTTTTTAAACTTAAAGTGATGTTTAAATGATGTTTCTATCTTACAATTAGAAGAAAAAATATTATTATTATCTTTTTTTTTTTTTTTTCGTTTTGATTAATTTTCGAAATCTAGCTTTCAAGCAATGGCTGTCACGAAATGACTTCTTGTGAAAAAGCGTTTTTTTTTATTTATTTATTTCTCGAATTTTAATTGTTATAACACAAGAGCCGCTAAAGACAAATGCTTAAAATTTGGAACATGTCATTTTTGATTGTTTTAATTTGATTCAGGAAATTTGAAAAAATATTTCTTTGAAAACATGATCTTTTTAAAAATGTTATATGATTTATTTCCAATGTTTTGCTTTAAATACTTTTTTTCATTATTAAATTATATATTTTTAATTAATTATATTTCATTATTTTTTAAATTATTTTTTAATTGATATTTTAAGAAATTCTGAATCAAAATTAAAATTTATATATTTCTATTTATTTAAATATAAAAATTTTTGAAATTCTAGACGTAATATTTTGAGTTAACGATTCTAATTTACTAAAATATTTTAATAAATTTTAAATTTAATATATTTTTAATAAAAAAAATGTGAGAAGTTTTATCATGTGATTTTGTTTAGAAATAATATGGTTAATCATCACAAAAAAATTCTAAATTTTAACTCAACAAATAAAAATTATTTTATAATGTATCCTTAATGACCTCCTTAATGAAAATTTAATTCCATTTCCACACAACAAACTCTTCTGGATCAAAATCAGATAGCGTAGAGAAACAGTCGAATTTATATATTTTCAAAAATTGGTCATATTCTTAATCATTGTCATAGATGTAGCTTTTCTTTTTAAGGAAAAAGTTATATGGAAACTTTTATGTTAGAAAAACCTTTCCATTTACACAGAAAATCACAATACATTTAAATTCATTGCTTTTATAAACATAATACATTTAAATTCATTGCTTTTATAATCATAATACATTTAAATTTTCATAATACATTTAAATTCATTGCTTTTATAAAATTTGTGAAATTTCCATAAGAGTATTTCAAGTTAATTAATCTGATTTTTTGGGGGGTAAATATTTTACAAAAAACAAATTTATAACTACCGATGTATTTTATCAGCTTTAATGAAACTAGTCGTTGGGGGCCACCGTAATACTTACCCATCATGGATATGTATATGAAAATAAAACATGTGAAACTATTTATACAATACATTGCAATTCATAAACAAAATTTAAATATTGTTAAGATACATAGTAATGCTATATTAAAGAACTGCTGATGTACCAATTTCGACAAATTATATAAAACGCCAAACTACTCAAGTAGTACCGAACTGCGTAAAAGAAACATCCTTATAACTCCAAAAATAATAATGCTATTAACTAACAATTAACTGCGTCGTATTAAGCGTCTCATTTCCAATTAAAATATACTTCTGAATTGAAATTTGAATGAAATACAGGGTCATGAAAAATCGAACAGTGTGGAAAACAAGATTACAAATATCTCGGCAACTAATAATCCGATCGACTTCGTTCTATATGCAAAATATGTGTTATTTTATTGCCTTTTACGTCCATTCCTTAGAACAAAGAAATTCGAAAATTTTTATATACCTTTCATCAGAACGAATTTTTCGAGAGTCCGAAAAAAATAGTTCCGGATAATCGAGGTTACTGATATTAAATAGGGTTTGTCCCATTCTTACATACTAACTACATACAAAATTTCAAGTCTCTATCTCAATTTGTTCGGGAGATAGAGCGTTTACAGACAGACAGACAGACGGACGGCAAAATGTTTTTTCTAAAAATATGTTTTTCGGAATCTCCACTATCTAAAACGTGTAAATCCGTCAAAAAAAAAAAAATTCGATTTTCAAAACGATTGCAAGACTTACCCTATACTACGTATGATGGGTAAGTAAAAACATGTCTAAATTTCACATTATTATAATTTAAAAATTCCAGTATATCTTCAGATATTAAAGTATATAATTATGGAGGCGAAGCAATTTCTTGGTAAATAATTCCGCAGATAAAGCGTTAATAGAATGTATCGTTAATAGGTAGACTTCGAATACTCCACTATATCCGAAATCTTTTGTGTATCTCTGTAAATGAACGACAAATGCTATGCACATCATATCTTACAGTTATACATTTACATTTTGTTATATAGGGGGAAGTGGGGTACATTGATACATGGGGCACATTGATATACCCCCTCTACCGCTGACAGGGTCATTAAAGGAAGTTTCACAACGGCTCCAAAAGGTGATGCTAGTGCACTCAACTACACACAGAAAGTCTTGGGATGATTCAGTAGTTTGGTGAAATGGGACGGGAGATTTATTGTTTTCGTAGGTCAAAAGTAAATTTGAGTTGTACAATTGAAATGGTATTATACAACTGTTCCAGTATTTTCAACCGAAAAGAATACTCTCCCTGGCAAGTGAAACTACTCTTTATCAGTTCCTCATTTTTTATTGTTAGATAAATTATGAAGTGTTGGATTTGAGACACATTTTATTCAAAATGGCTGTATGGAGCACATTGATACACTTTATCTCGAAGCACATTGATACAACCTAAATCCTTTTTTAGTTCATTTTTTCATTATTTTTCATTATTTTTTTTTTACCCTACACTCCTTAATCCAACTATTTTTCACCAAAAATTTCTAATATTGATTTCTATTGAAGTGAAATAGCTCTAATTTTTTATATTAGAACATTTTATAGTATTTTTGCTAACAGAAAAAGTACGAACTTACCCAAAAGCTAGTACTAGTAGAACTAATAAAAGAAAAGGACGGCATTCTAGCATATCTCGAGTTTATATCGATTCTCCAGAGAAAAAAGTATTTTCGACATGAGAAATGTTAAGTAAGAGAAACAAACTGCAGAACAGAAAACGATAATTATATTATAAACAGAAATTTTAATATAATTATCCTTTATTTTCTGTTTATAAACCTATTTATAAACAGAAAACCTGTTAATTTTTTCATCTTTCCCAAGAAAGATGATAATGCTGTGATTGAAGTGCTAGATATGACAAAATTACCACAGCGAACAATCAGACAACGAACAGCCAGAACATCAGGTCATAATATATTTAATTTTGATTCCTTTATTAATACTTAAAAATAAATTGTGGGTGATTTGAATTTCTATAAATAAATATAAAATGGTTTTCTAACACATTTTCTATGAAAATTATCATTGGTATTATTTTAACGTCATTTTTCTCAAACGTATCAATCTGCCCCGCGGATGGGGCACATTGATACAAATGACTTTTTTTGATTTTTTTTTTATTACATGCAAAAATACTATATAAAACAATGATTGTACATTTTTATAACATACTACACAAGTTTTGTTGTCACCTCATGGAAAAAAACTTGAATTTTCTACTTTTTTCACACCAAAAAAAAAAAAAAAAAAAAAAATCTTGGAAAAAAATTGTATCAATGTACCCCACTTCTCCTTACTTACATTTTCATAGGTATAGCTTTTATTTTTTAGAAAAAAGTTTTATGGAACACTTAAACTACAAAAACATTTCCAACTACAGAGAAAATCATAATACATTTAATATACTGCTTTTATAAAGCTTGTGAAACTTCCTTAAAAAGTATTTTTGGTTAATTAATCTGATTATTTTGTAAATATTTACAGAAAAATTTATAACCGCCTATGTATTTAATCAAATTCAAGAAAAAAAAAACATGTCTACATTTCACATTATTACTATTTAAAAATTCCAGTATATCTTCAGATATTAAAGCACATAATTATTGAGTTGAATCAATTTCTTGATAAATAATTCCGGAGATAAAAAGTTCATGGACAGTATCGTTAATAGATAGATTTCGAATACTTTATTGTAACAGAAATCTTGTGAGTGTCTGTAAATGAACGACAAATGTAATGCTCATCATACTTTACACATATACATTTAAATTTTGTTAAATATTTACATTTTTATAGGTATAGCTTTATTTTTTCAGAAGAAAAGATATATGGAACATTTTGAATTAGAAAAACCTTTCCAGTTGCAAAGAAAATCTTAATACATTTAAATACATTGCTTTTATAAAATTTGTGTGAAATTTCCATAAGAGAATTTTTTGTTAATTAATTTGATAATTTTTGTAAATATCTTACAAAAAAAAGTTATAATTACCAGTAAAGCATGGTGACGTCACTGCAACGTCGTTGTGAAGTCACATTGTGACTTTGTGACCATCGATTGTCGATGTGAAGTCATAGTGACTAAAATGTGAAGTCGTTATGGCCGTTTTAGAGTTCTTTTGTGGCGTTTCACAAAGTGGTCACAATGTGACAAATTTATGAAAAATGTGTCATTTGTGACTAATTTGACATTAACATTGTGACGAAACTGTGACAAAAGTGACGATATTTAAATTGCCAGAAACATGTTTTTTAAAGTAAATAACATGTTTTGAAGGATATTTATAAATTTCTAAAGATTTTTAAGAAAGTCACATCTCAGTCACAATGTGACGTCACAGAGTAGTGGCATTTTGGTCACAGATGTGATGTGACCAAAGTGACTCACAGTGACGTCACTGTGACCATGCATGCTATTAGGGTACCAATCCATGTAATCAATTTTAATGAAAAAATATCTCTACATTTCACTTTGTTACTATTTAAAAATTCCAGCATATCTTAAGATATTAAAGCGGATAATTATTTAGGGGGAACCAATTTTTTTGATAAATAATTTCTGAGATAAAAGGTTAATAACAGTATCGTCAATAGATAGATTTCGAGTACATTACAACATCCGAAATCTTGTGTGCATTTTTGTAAAAGAACGATAAATACTATGCACATCATTTTACAGTTCTTCTTTTGCATTTTGTTATATTTTCATAGGTATGGCTTTTCTTTTTTAGAAGAAAAAGTTATATGGAATATTTTAAACTACAAAAACCTCTCCAGTTACAAAGAAAATCTTAAAACATTTATATACATTGCTTTTATAAAATTTGTGAAATTTCCATAAGAATATTTCAGATTAATTAATCTGATTATTCTTGTAAATATTTTACAAAAAATTTTTATAGCAACCAAACGATGTAAACAATTTTGAGGAAAAAACATGTCTCAATTTCACATTGCTATAATTTAAAAATTCCAGCATACACTGTAAAACATTTGTGTAATCTTACTCCATAAAACTGGTGGAAGCTTTGTTGTCTCCAATCTTATGGAGTACAGCCTTGCTTTCTGGAATATTTTAACCGATATAACCGGTGTAACATTGTAATGTTACACCAGTAATATATGTTTAAATTATTTCATTATATACCGGGTGTCCCAAAAATGACTGATGGATTTTAAAATTGAATAACTTGCAAACGATGACAGCTATTTAAAAATTTTTTGCAGGAGGGTTATGTATAATGTCAGGAGATTTTTTACCGAAATTTTTATTTTAGTTCACATCTCAAACAATAGGTGGCGCTGACGGCGATTGAAGGCCAGGTTATCAATGCTGAGTGAAGCGTCGACATGATGGTCTTCAATCGCCATCAGCGCCACCTATTGTTTGAGATGCGAATTAAAATAAAAAATTACGGAAAAAAAAACTCCTGACATTATAAATAACCCTGGTGCAAAAATTTTTTAAATAGCTGTCACCGTTTACAAGTTATTGAATTTTAAAATCCATCAGTCATTTTTGGGACACCCGGTATATGCAAAAAAAGTCACTCCATAAAATTGGAGGCAGGAAAGCTGCAACCAATTTTAAGAAGTAACGTTAGACAAATGTTTTACAGTGATATTTTCAGATATTAAAGCGGATAATTATGAAGGTGAAGCAATTCTTTTGATAAATAATTCCTGAGATAAAGGGTTAATAGACAGTATTGTTAATAGATAAACTTTGAATATTGTACTATATCCGAAAGGCTCCCTTAAGAGCCCACAATAGTCACAGGAAAATTACAGAAAAAGACCCGGATGACCATGTAAAGTCTATGGGAGCGTTCTTTTCTAATATCTCGTTCAAATTTTAATATTTTGACATGATTTTTTTTGCATAAAATAGTTCAGGACGATCCACAACCGGGCTAGTTTTCACTTTTTCGATTTTGGTTATATATTTTTTATATTATGATAGTTTCAGTTTCAAAACCGGTTTAAACCGGTTTTGAAAATTAAAGTAATTTTTTAAAAAAATCTGAAACAAAAATTGAAAAAGTAACAACTAGCCCGGTTGTGTATTGCCCTCAGCTATCTTGTGCAAAAAAATCATGCAAAAATATTAAAATTTGAGCGAGATATTAGAAAAGAACGCTCCCATAGACTTTACATGGTCATCCGGGTCTTTTTGAGTAATTTTTCTGTGACTATTGTGGGCTCTTAAGAGCCTACGCGAGTCACTAAAAAAGACCCGGATGATAATGCTAGGACTATGGTAGCGTTATATTGAAACATTCACTGAAATTTAAAGATTTTTGCATGATTTTTTTTTCTTTTTTATTCATAGGATAGATGAGGAAGATCGACAGTTGGGCTACTGTTTATCTTTTTAATTTTGGTTACATATATATATATTATATATTATGATAATTTCAATTTGAGAAGCTGTTCCAAGCGGTTCAAAAATTTAAAGTAATTTTTCAAAAACAATTGAAACCAAAATCAACTAGTTGGATGTGTCAATCCCAAAACTTTCTTTTACTCATAAGTGCATTTTAACATTAAAAAAAACCGTGGTGACCCTAAAGTTACCCACTATCGAATTTCTTCAAACATTTGACCTAGCCTAATGAGATTCTGGTATCCGAAAAGCCTAAAACGCAAAATTTAATTAATATTCTGAGAAAATGAGCTTAGTAGTGCCTCATGTTGGGTAATTTATACTAAAACCTAATAAGCATATATTTATGTCAAGACCTAACAGAATCTGAAATTTGATGGAATTTCGTCCATTAGTTCTTGAGATATTGTTATAACAAAAAAATTGCAAAACGTAGCACAGCAACACCATATCTTGGACAATTTATGCCAAAACGTATAAAGCGTCTAATTATGTTATGGTGTAAAAGAATCTGAAGATTGATGAAATTCTATGCATTAGTTCTTGAGATATAGCTAGTTTAAAAAAAACCGTGTAAAATATAGCACAGCAGCACCATCAGTTGAAGGATTTATAACAAAACGTAATCATCGTGTAATTATGTTATATGTCATTTTGTAAGAAAATCTGAAGTTTGATGAAATTCTGTGCGTTGGTTGTTGAGATATAGCTATCGGAAAAATCGTGCAAAATGCAGCATAGCTGCACTACCTGTTGCAAGGTTAATACCAAAATGTAGTCAGCGTCTAATTATGTTATATATTCTAGTGTAACACAATCTAAAATTTGATGAAGTTCTCTGCATTAGTTCTTGAGAATAGCTATCGCAAAAATCATGAAAAACGTGGCATAGCAGCGCCACCTGCTTACCAATTTACACCAAAACTTAATCAGAGTCTATGTATATCAAGAGGTCACAGAATCTGAAGTTTGGTGAAATTCTGTGCACTAATTCTTGAGATATAGCAATCTTGAAAATCATGAAAAACGTAGTATAGCAGCGCCACCTGCAGGCCAATTTTCACCAAAAATTAATAGGCACTAATTCATATCAAGGCCTAACTGAATATAAAATTTTATTAAATTTCGAGCATTAGTTCTTGAGATAGAGCGCCCACAAATTTTTTGTCACATACAGACAGACAGACAGACATTTTCTAAAAATAGTCAAAACGTGTTCAGGACCTTCTAAAACGTATAAATCCGTCGAAAACCGGAAGTCGAAAATTTTCATGAATCCAATACTTTCTTCTTGTAAAGATAGAAGAAAGTAATAAAGTAAAAATTAGCTCGGTTGTAGATTGTCCTCAGCTATTCTATGTAAAAACAAAAAATATGTAAAAATATTAAAATTTGAGCGAGATATTTAAAAAAAAAATCACATCCATAGACTTAACATTATCACCGGATCTGTTTGAGCGACTAGTGTATGCTCTGAACATGTTAAATACCATGTCAGTCACCGGTGACTAACACTTAACTTTCCGTTAGGACAAGTCAGTCACCTGTGACCGATGGCAAGCTCAAGTAGTTATATTCAAAATTTGGTGATAAAATAATAAATAAAGTATTTTAAGTAATTCAATTTTTAAATTTTTAAAATGACGAATAATTTCTATATTTTAAAATGTCCAAAATGTCTCATGCGCATTTTTTTTTTTTTTTTTTTTTTTTTTCATAAAATACAACTATATTTACTCACCAGATTCTTTTTATATATCATCTATATTATAAAGCAGAAGTTCTGAAACTTCCAAACGGGTGTTTTCAAAAACTACCCGATGGATCTTTTTGCAGATTATATCATTCGATAGGAAATATTTTTGCGGAGGTTTATGATACAAATATACAGGGATAACTCTGATTTTTCGTACTAATTTTTTTATTTTTCGGTTATTTTTGATGAAAGGGTTGCCAGTAGTTATTTTTTGGCGAAAATTATCATTACTAAACAAATTAAAAATGATATAGCTATTAGAAATATTACAAACATCTTGCAAATAAAAGCAGAAAATAACTATTGATAATAATAATAATAATAATAATAATAATAATAAAGAAAAACTATTTAATGAGGCATGATATTATAAAAAAATATTTATGTTAAAAATAAAAGAAATATTTGTAACGATTAAAAAATAACTTAACGTGAAATATTACATTTGATGCAACATTTGGCGACTTATCCTTGCGTTAGAATAAAAAAAAATAACTTGAAAATTTGATTAAATGAATTTCGAACGATACTTATTTTCCTTTCTATTATTTTCTTTCTCTCTTTTTTTTTTTTTTTTTTTTTTAAATCAAATTTCGATATTATATAACTTACTCCAGAAAAAGGCAGATCTAATTATAAAAGTAATTGTGAGTTATATATTTGTTTCTTTGAGATTTTTTTACTTTTGTCGGCAAAGAATTAAGCCAAAAATGCATACGTCTAACATTAGGTCGCAATAATGTTGTTTTTTCCAAAAGAAGATAATTTTTGGAGTATATTTTAGTATTCAATTGTAAATTCAATAAACATAAGTTAATATTTTTAAAATTGTAATCAAATATTTAAATTTTAGCTTTAGTGTGAAATTCTGCCACACACATATATATTGTAAAATAATGTCATTCTTTTTCAAAAGTTTTTCACCGCAATTTTGAAAATTGTAATCAACAAACATACTTTTTTTGCGCCATTTTGTCAAATTCTCTTCCAGGGAAAATTAGTTTTAAAATTTACAAACTGAACAAGGAAATCTATGCAATTTAAATGAAATTTATGCAATTTCGCGTTATTACTATCGATAAATTCAACATTTTGAAATAAAAATTGCCTGCTGAAAAAAATGGCACAGATGTCATATATGCACCAGATTGGCGCGATTGCAACAAAACGTCGATTTTATGTTCATATGGTAGCTCGGCTATTGTATATTTATTAATAAACTATTTACTCTTATTTTTTAGTATTTATTTTTTTAAATGATGTAAATTGTTTTATTTTATAATTATTAACAAAACATTATTTATTTATTTTTATTTCCTTTTTAAAATAAGAGAAACAATTAAAAAATATATATGTAACTGATATTTTAAAATGAAGTTTTCGCCAAATTGGCTTAAAAAAAGGAAAAAAATGCACAAATGTGGTGCACATAAGGCATTTTTTGCAAAATATTTTATGTATTTTAATTAGCCATTTCTTCTTCAATTTTCTTCATATTTTTCCTGTGTTAGATAATATTTAAAATGATATTGGACTAATCTTCAATAATTTAGCACCGCTAAATAGCATATTTACTATATTATTGAAAGTTTTATTGGCACAGATATTATATATCACCGAGGTAACTAATAGACTTTAAATTGGCATTATTTTGTCTGAGATATATTAACCCGACTATTAATATTTATTTATAAATAAAATGCTTATTTTATAAATTGTATAAATTGTTTTGTTATATACTTATTAATTAAACTTTTTCATAAATTTTTATTACTATTTAAATAATAGAAAATAATTTAAATATACATATGTAACTGGTATTCGAAAACAATGTTTCCGCCAAATTAGCATAAAAAATTATCGCGCCAAACTCGGCGCATATGACATCTTTGCCTTTTTGTTTATGTATTAAGGAGATTTCTAGATCATCAACGAGATCATAGAAAATTTGTCAGATTATTTTATTTGAGATTATTAAATTTATGGTTTTTCATTATGAAACAAACGAAGAAAAGAAAATTTACTATTGATGCAACTACATAATTAACGACTGCTTGGCGTTATTTTTTTTTTTTTTTTTAATCGAAAAGGCGATTTTTTAATTATTTGTTTACTTTTTTGTTTACATTATTATAAACATTTTCCATTTTTATATACGCATCACCTTGGCGCGTTTTTTTAAATCTGACATCAGTTTGGCAAACACTGCGTTTTCAAATACCAGTTACATGTTACATTATTTTTAATTATTTTCTATTATTTTAAAAAGGAAACAATAATAAATAAGTGAAGTTTAATTAATAATTATAGAACAAAACAATAAAGAAAAGTAAAGAAACAAAGTTTATTAGTAAATAAACAACAACCACCAGATTACCACGCAATCCATAAAATCACAATTTTGTTGCAATCGCAAACGTGATCCATACATGACACTTGACCAAAATATTATTGGCTATATTATTATTTATATTTTTTATATTATTTGGTACTACTTGATTATCCCTTCGACCAAAAAACTGCCGCCAAAATAAAAGATAAAATGTCAATAATGAATGATTGTAAATGCCACATTCATTTGAAATTAAACATGTTACATGCGTTTGTTACGTCATTAACTACTTTTTAATTCGACGTTTTATTTGTATTTCTATTAATATTTTCGTAATTTATTGATTCTTTGGTTATTTAAAATAAAAGTTATATTCGTTTGTATAATATGGTGAATCGTTTTGCAATATGTATAATTTGGCGAAATTGATCTATGGAATAATAAAGTAGTACCTATTATTTATTAAAATTCTATCTGGATATTTAAGTTGACAGAACTGGCGTACTTTTCAAGTCTCCGTAGAGGCATTCGCCAAGTTGTCGTTAATTCTGTGTTTTAGTCTTTTTATGTATTTTTCATCTGTAGTTATTTTACTAGCCCTAAAAAAGCAATATTTGCAATGTACAGGAAAAATATTCGGAATATCAATGCTATAGAATTAAAGAAAAAAAAATTGTAATTAATTTATCAATCATTCAGGTAAAAAAAATACTTTAAAATTGGCTAAGAAAAAAATGTACATTAAATACCGACAGTAGAAATTTTTGTTTATGATGTTTATGTTCCAGTTTTAATTAACATTAAGCCCTATCAACAGAATTTTATCAAAAATCAACTATTATATACTACTTCATTACCCCGTCAAAAAAGAAAAAAAAACTATCGCCAAGATATAAGATTAAATGCCAATAATAGATGATTGTAAACTTCACTTTCATTTGACAATAAACACGAAATAAGTCTGATACATTTGTAACAAATCGTTATAAGTTTGACGCCAAAAATCATAATGGAATTGATTACAAGCTGAAGGTTTATTTTTCTACAAAATTTAGCATCAAGATTATTCCCGATTTAACAGCTACATGTTTGCAACTGCAGGCTGCAACAGGCGACTATTTTTTTTAATTCTAACTGGCACCACTTTCTTTAAACAGAAATCCTTAACATACACTTTGACAACACTTGCAAGAAAAATTTATTTTGAAATTTAAATTAGAAAATAGTGGTGCGAACGGAATATAAAAATAGTCGCCTGTGGCAGCCCTGCAACTGGTTTAAAGATATGAAGACGCAATGAAACTGATGTAATTTTAATTTTACCCAAATAATTCAGCTTTAAAACACATCTTTTATGCTTCATTGTTCTAATATAATATATAAGTTAAACACCCTTTTTTACATTTTTTTGCGATGTACTTTGCTGGAACAGACCAAGGTAGATAGAAAACTGTAGTAGAGATGCTAGAAGAGGACGGTTATTAAAAAATGTAATGCAACATCTAATGAGATTGTATTTAGGCTACCAGATCTGCACATAGTGCAAGTTCAGATTCGGGAGTTTAAGAACTAACAAATGATAATGTGCTATTTAAAAATTAATAGAGTTTGATAATCATTGCAATGCTTTCTGACAAAATAATGTGATGAGTAGAGGAAATTTTGATTCCTGCTGTCACAACGGTATCATTTTCATATGAAACTCTACTGTAAATGATCAAATAAGAGAGATGGTACTTAATTACCCAAATTTTGTCCAAGGCATACAATAGTGCAATATCGCAATGACATTGGAACTGGCATCGTTTTCAGCATTGCGGAAGGACATTCCAGGTGATGGTCTACAGTGCTTTAAAAAAGAAATTTCAAATCACCATTTTGTTTGAGTCAAGATTTGTTTGGAAAAATGGACCAGCGCAGCGGGCATAGCCTGCTAGTTACAGTATAAATTGGCATTTGTAAAAGTTTGCAGAACATATAAGTAGAAAAAATATTTTGATAATTACGCTACTTAAATAGTAATAATAATAATAAAAAAAGATGTATTTTTTTCATATTCATTTAAATTTCAACATTAAAACATTTTTGAAATGCAACTTTTTATGCTTACTTTTATTCATAACTGTATAGAGGATATGAAGTGCAAACTTTAAAAGAACCTAATAATTTGGAATGCGCACAGAACGCTTCAAAGATTAGAAATGTGCAAAATTTTCAATTTCGAGAAAACAACTTTTTAAATATAACAAACTGCATCAATATATGTAGTTTTTACATATGAAAAGGCTTACATGTATAAACCTCTACAAAAAAAGCGTCAGAACTGAAAAAAATTTTCTGCATCAAATAAATTTGAGCATCTAGTTTCATGATTCTCGAAAGGAAATAAATCTATTTCTTTGACAAAATTTCGTAATTTGGAATGTCCACTGTCGCCTTAAGGCTCCTGTCCATGGACGACGAAGCGCACGCGAGATTACTATTACTATGGTAAAGTTATTTTCTAATATCTGGTTTGTATTTCGACATTTATTTTATTTATTTCATTTATTTTTTATTTTATTTTTATTTATTTATTTATTTATTTACTTATTTTTGAATTGGATAGCTGAGGTACATGCCGACATCGGTCTTTTTTTCTTTTTTAAATTTGGTTGTAGATTGTTTTTAAATATGCACTTTCACTTTCAAAAACGGTTTTAAAAGTTAAAATAGTTTTATAAAAATATCTGCATTCAAAACTGAAAAAGATAAAAAAAAAAAAAAAAAAAAGGAGCAATGTCGGCATGCACCTCAGCTATCCATGCAATATATATATATATATGTGTATATGTATAATATATATATATAGGGTAGATGTGCCAGTAATGGGCCCCCTTAAGGAATTTCTCTAAAAAATATTTTTTTATTAATAGTTATAATTATTGTATTCCAATTTTTTTCATATTAGATTAATCTTTCAACAATATTTAACTAATCCCATAGTTACATTTCCCAATAGAAATAAAAATTTAATTTTAAATAATAAAAATGTGTCTTAACACCAAAAAGCCCATTAATTGACCACCTATGTTCCAGTAATGGGCCACCCAACAAAAAACAAATAATTGTTTTTAGGTGCGTTCGTAATTATGTAAATATGTAGCACCTATAGTTGTTCAGTCCGTCCGGCTGTCTGTTCGTCTGTCTGTCCGTTTGTCTGTCCGTCTGTCTGTCTGTCCGCATATAACAACGCAAAAACTATCCAACATAATCGTTTGAAATTTAAAATACATAATTATTACATAATTTTGTCGAGTTATTTCAGATCTTATGATAATCAGATGCATAGATCAATTACAGGGACTATCAAAAGTATTTCGTTACATTACAGTCAATGGGGAAAAAAGTTGCAAATGCATTTTAATGGTGTGACACTCATTCGAACATAATAAAATTGACATGAACCTATGACGTACATATATACTAAAATAAAAATTCTGTACAATCTGAGATGCAAAGAGTATTTATTATTAAATTACAGGGCCACACAAAAGTATTCCACTAAATAATGCTACACGGGGAAACATTGTTTGGGACATGTTTTAATTATATTAAACTGTGCCACATTTTATGAATATGATATACGTTGCTCAGGTGTTAATGAAAATTACTTCCTGTATGTTTATAGGAACACAAAGAGTTCAACCACGTACTGTATCCGAAGTATTGTCTACTATATCAGGAAGATCTGTATATTTTTAAAACTTCGTTATCGTACGAACGCACCTCATTTGCTACGCTTCACGTGCAATTTCCAACTTGTTTCAATTGTATTTTGCTCCAGAACTTAATGAAAGCATACTAATAAAACAAAATATTAAAACTTAAGTTAGAAATTCATTACATTAAAGGATTTAAAATGAAAAAACGTAAAACAAAATATTTAAATTTAAGTTATGAATTTATTATAATCAAGGATTTATAATGTGGATATAAAACAAAATATTAATGATATTATTAACTGTTTATTATTAACTAACATTAAAGGATTTATATTGTAAAGATATAAGACAAAATATTTAAATTTAAAGGATTTATATGATAAAGACAATGTTTTACTGAAATCAAGTTTAGATAGAATAAGGCATTAAAAAAAGTCTCCAATCTTCATTCATATCATTATCTAAATGATGCGCTGTGCAACTGTGAAATATAAATAACAGATCTTCAATTTTATCATCCCTTTCCGATAGTCCAAACTATTCAATATGGAATTTTAGAATGCATTTAAAATGATAAATGTTCTTGCAGTATCCAACCATTTTCAGATAATCATATAGCCCATCAATTTGGCACAGATTGATTCCACAATTTTCTTTCAGAGATGCTTATATGGATATATTATCACCATTGGAGCAATCTCATTATTTGCTGAAAAACATCCCGTAACAGTGATTTGTTCTTTATCGTTATTTGGTACTACATAATACACATCTTTAACTGATTTTGATCCCAAAATTTTCCTTGTTTTAAGAGAACAAAAAAAACCTTGTTTTAACCTTATTGAAGATTCTCTCTGCATGCTTTAGAATTCGGAAGAAAATATTAATAATATCTTCTTCCAAATATGATTTTACATTTCTGAACCCACTTAAAACAACTTCTTTTGTAACGGCACATCTAGATTTTATCAAATGTTCTGCTTGTGTTTTATACCAGTTTTGGATGACTTTTTTAAAACAACTATTTATAAAGAAATTGCCTTTATTAAATTCTAATAGGTAAAATTTAAGTATTAAATTTGATTATTTAGCTTTTCAGTTAAATCAAAATATTTTACATCTACTGAAATAACACTTTTTGTATTGGTCACTTGGGTGGTCCATTACTGGAAAATCACGAAATAAGCAATCCCAGTAATGGGCCACCCCTCCTAAAATCTTAAAAATAAATAAAATTTTGTAAATGGCCATTGGTACATTAAATTCAATGTTTTATATGGCTAACCAAACAAAAACATTCAATTTTTACGGAAAAATAAAAAAGATATAAATAAGTAAGTAAAGTCTGCTCTTAGCATGCTCATTAAGATTTTCAGTGAAAAACAGAAAAACTGTGAAACTTTATTTTCTGCTTCCTAATTGTTTTGGCGAAAAGTGTAAAAAATTAATCCAACTTATAAAGCATGCAAGGTAGAGTTAAAAAAATAATAATAAAAGCTTAACTATTATTTATTATTTTTTTATAAACCAAAAAGTGCGAGGTGGCCCATTACTGGAAGGTGGCCCATTACTGACACATCTACCCTATATAGGAATAGCATTAACTCGCGAGAGCGTCGTAGGCCAAAGACAGAAGCCTTAAGGCTTTTACATTACTATGGAAAATCGGTAGGCTTGACCAACCTTTAATTTTTCTTATATAAATGGATTTTAGAGATTTTTTCTAACAGCTTGCAACAAGATCTACATAAATGTTCAAACAATGGTCTTTGTTTCATGCCGAGATTATTGAAACAGATGTGAAAAAAGTCAATTATGGAGAGTTTTCAGCTTAAAAAGTGTAATTTTTAGACACATTTTGAAACATTTTCTCAAATAAAATATCTCTTAGAAATGTAAGTAAGCCGGTTTTAAGTATTGCAGAGTTATTCAGCTTTCATTCCAAGCATAAAAACTATACAGTAAATTAAATTAAACAATAACCTTATGCTATTGTTTGAAAAGCGGTACAGTCAACTCTCGTTAATTCGAAATCGGATAATCCGAATCTTCACTTAATTCGAACTAAACATGAAGTTCCGAAATTTTCAATGGAAGAATAACATTATATGTTTTCATTAATTCGAACTCATTTTCACTTGACTTCGTTTAATTCGAACTAACGGGAATTCCGATTTTTCATTTTTATTTTCTTTTTCACAGATTTCAGATCATTTGAATAACTTTCTTTCTTTGATTTTTGTGAAAATTGTTCCGAATGAGTATACATATAATCCAATGTATTTGATATCCACTTTCTTAGTGCTACATCTGTCCATCAGTGACGCTTTAAATTTTTCTTCCATAGTGCTTGTTTCTAATACTTTAATTAGTTTATGTATTACATCTTTTAATTTAATACTAGCGAGCTACGCCCGCTAGCTGGGCCACTTTTTCCAAACGAACCTCGATAGTAAGCAGTATATAATAAGCAAGTCTTGGTGTTCGAATCCTCAAGCACAAAATAAAGTAAATTAAAGAGCTATGGTTGTTATGCGCCCATTATTTCTTTAAAAATATGTGATTCCACTGTGCGAATCCGGCCCACCGGCGCTACGCGCCATGGTCGCCATCGTCCCGTTAAAAATATTTGGTTTTGCACGGTTGGCTCTGCGCGCCCATAAGACATTTTCTCGTATTTTTTGGTTCATCAGAAGCAGACTTTTACGCAGATTCTGAATATGTAATCAGTTTTTTCTACTTTAAAAACTGTCTGCATGGTGGTTTAAGAAAAAACGTGAAAAAAAAGTTTCGGTATTAAAAATTACAAAAGACTGCTATTAAAAAAAATAAGTAATTTCATTAATATCACAAACAACATAACTAACAAATAATTTTGGCAGCTCGTTTTCCGTTTGTACTAACAGAAATTAGTATTAATCGCGTAAATCTTAGGTTACACAATATTTGTGTATGCTACCAAAAAGAAAAAGTATGAAAATAAACCGTGTTTAACATTTTTACCAATTAGTTCTTTTTCTCTTATACATTCTTTGACAAAATGACGGGAGAAAAAGAGGTTTTCGGCTGCTTCTTCTTTTAGCCAAAGGGGAAAAGTTCTAGTCGTTCACCGCAAGGTGGCGCAGTGTTCTGCCTGAGAACTCTGTTTGAGCTCCGTTTGGGAAATGAGACGTTTTCCGTTCCGATTCCCGACCGGTTTTTAATTCATAACTTTTTTAATTTTGGTCCCACGGTCTCGAAAATGCCCGAAATGACTTTCCCGGAATTTTTCGAATCGAAAGACACCTCCCGCAACTTCCAACTCGCCCGCGTTACGAACTGTAATCGGCTTCAAGCAGACAGACAGACAGACAGAGGCGCACGGATTTTATTAGTATAGATTAAGTCATATTCTAATGATAACAGGCGAAGTGAATTTAAAAAACACTATAATATTAATTCCTTTATAATAATACCATATTAAGCATGTTTTCATTTCATATTTTTCATAATTTGAACATCGGATAATTCGAACATTTCTTGTGGTCCCGACGAGTTCGAATTAACGAGAATCGACTGTATGTGGAAAGGCTTGACCATGGTCACAGCTCACTGAAAAAGAATGGAGTACTCAAAAATAAGTAAATCGGTTTATTCATATCAAAATGAGTATTGTTGGATCAAAAATGAACACATTACTTTCGCAATTTTGGAACGTCATATGTTACAAATCCAAACAATCAATAATTTTGTACCCTACAATGTTTATTTCATTCATGACGGCATAAAACATGTTTATTAACGTAAATATTAAATTATGAACAGAATTTTAAAATAATTTTTAAGTTCTTGCGAATAATGCTTTGTCTTAGAAATATTCGATTTGGGCATTTTGCTAATAATTTTGCATTTTTTAAAAATAAATAATCCATTAAACATTAATTGTTAATAATTTTGAGCGGGGAAGTAAATGTCCGTACATTTTTACTTTAATTTGCAGTTTCAGACGTGCAGTTGAAAACGATAAATATGTGACCACAACCCTGGAATCAAAAATGAGTACATATGCTTCTCAATTTTGAGTACATTTGGATGGGGGTTATTCCGAAAATATGACGTATTCAAAATTGAGTACTTTATTACTCAATTTTGAGAATCCATTTTTTTTTCGGAGCACCCTTAATTAAATGTTTTTGGCAATATTTTTATTATGCATTGTACATAATGAAGGTACAGTAGACTCCCTTAAATCCGCACAGCTTGGGACCAGAGGTTGTGCGGATTTAGGAATTTTGTGAATTTCTGGTCATTGCTTTGTTTACATTTTTTAGACAGTAATTTGAGTGCAATTAATAGTGCATTTGGAATTATAATGAATGCTTACCATATAATAAAATATTAAAATAAGTAATAAACTAAAATAATAAAAATTTAGATAATTTTTAAAATGATTAAAGTACTAATAGCAAAGGTCAAGTTAAAAATCAATAGTGTATGATTAAATATTCATTATAAAGATTAAATGTATTTTTCCAAAATTGTTGAACAAAACTTGCCTCATAAAAGTACATTACTAATTCACATCAAAATCATAAAATAACGATTTTTTCCCAAGCTTAGCCAGGCTTAATAACAAAAAAATATTGATTAATGCATAAATATATGTGGTAAGAAGATCGTGATTATCAGTGATATCTGCAATATCTTGAATTTCTTCCAAAAAAAATATATTCTTAATTCATGAAAAAAACATAAATGGAGTATTATTAAGAAAATTACAAATTAAAAAATGTATGGAATTGATACAAAACTAAAAAAATCAAATTTTGTAACAATATCCAAACTGAAAGTTTCATTGTTTACATCCATAAAATATGTGCGGATTTTAGAGAGTTACGGATTTCTGGTTTGCGGATTTGAGGGAGTCTACTGTATAATATTTACATTTATAAAAGGTATCAATATATTCTGTAAAGCTACAGTAGAAAGAAATGATAGAACAGAAAATATAAAAAATTGATTAAAGGAAGGTGTAAAAAAATGCTGTAAGAAGCAAGAAAATAATTAATGAAATAAATGGAAAAGTAGATAGAAAATTCTAAATAAATGTAAAATATATGACGGTCTGAAATTCTCACCTTGCTTTTGACATAAAATATATAATATGAACATTAAAATGCTCAGGTTTACTTAAAAAATTTACTTAAAATAGTCAAATGGAGATGTTAATAGTTGATTTCATTTTAAAAACATCTTAGTACTTCCAAACCTTTAATCAGGGTCTTCCTCAAAGAATATTTTCTTTTATAAATACAAATATATGATTGCGTTTTGAAAATGAAAATTTATATATTTGTATTTATAAAAGAAAATATTCTCTGAGGAAGAGCCTGATTAGAGGCTTGAAAGTACTAAGATGTTTTTTAAATAAAATTAACTATTAGCATCTATTATTGATTATTTTAATCGCCTTATAAGTAAACCTGAACATTTTAAGGGTGTATTTCGATTCGAACTGCTTATTTTCCGATTTATTTTTGAATTCATTTTTGCTCTCAAATGCACCAAACTTTCAAAATCTCTTATTTGAAAAGTACACAAGGTGCCGTGATTGTCGATTCTTTGATAAATGCAGAAACTTTTGCAAAAAAAGCAATCAAAAACGACATTTCGAGCCGATTTTTCCAAAGCGGGAGATGGGAGCGAAAAAAAGGTTCATACTGATAAGGTAATTGTTTATAAATCAAATTCTAATGAACTGAGCGTAAAATGATATCACCACCTCATACGTCCCTTCAAGAATCCCCTCAGCAAGTTTCATGTTTCTACTTTTAAAAATGCGTCTGAAATTGTATCGGAAAATTTCGAGCTGTTGAAAGCGGAAAAGCGTTTTTTCGAATACACCCTTAAAGTTCATATTATACATTTTAGGAAATTCTAACTTATTTAAATTGTATCCATAATGGGTGAATAGAAAGAATGGAAAAGACTAGAAATGATGGAAGTAGCAGCCTTGAGAAATTCTTAGGTGTTTATGCTTCTGCAAAATAACAGAACATTGATTAAAACGCTTTGTTTGTAGACTGGGAGGCGGCAGCAGAGACAATCATCTAATCGAGTTCACGAATGAAAATCAAAGATTAATTAAAACTCGATTCGCATATTACCGTATTTATTCGTGTATAAGGCGCGATATTTTTCCAAAAAAATAGGACAAAACTCTTAGGTGCTCCTTATACACGGAATAATTTTTTACTGCTGGGTGCAGTCGGACGATATACATATGAAACAAGAAATTATTGAAAGAATATATTAAAACTCGGAAAATGCTACTTAATTGAAGTATTACTGCATATTTATTTCATTCCTTGCAGTTTTTTTATACAACAGAGCTAAAGACATTATCTAAACACTAATTAGGAATTATCTTTACCGTCACTCATTCCTATTTCCCGTCATTCTCTTACAGCCCGAAGTCTAAAAATGCATTTTCATCTTGTTTTCTGGTCTGGTGTAATGTTTGTTTCGACTTTTCTTTTACTGAAATTCATTTGGTCATTCTTCATTAGCGTATCAAATTTATGGTGCGCCTTATATACGAGATTTTAAGAAATCGCCATTTTTACTTGTAAAGTAAGGATGCGCCTTATACACGCGTGCGCCCTATACACGAGTAAATACGGTAAAACGCAATTGGTCTGCTAAGTCATATCTTGGTGGAAAACACCTAAAAATCCGATTTTAGCGGTTGATTCGTAAGCTTACCAGTATGTTTTCCTGCATGCAAAAGTATGAAAACATGGAGGATTGGGAGCAGGAAAATAATGATAAACCTGTGAGTCAGGCACGTAGCCAGGGAGGGGGCTAAGGGGGCTGAAGCCCCTCCCGAAATTTTGAAAATACACAAAATTGTCTGAATGATAAAAAATAAGTTTCGTTTGTTTTTATCTTCCATTACATTAAAATCAATTGCATTTTTAGCTGTAAAAATACCCTTTTATTGAATTACAGTTATGGTAATCCTTCATTATATCGGTCATTTGGATATGTTGTTTTTTTAATAGCTATTTACCACTAAAAATATAAATTCTTTTTAAAAAGTAATTTTTACTGTCTTTATGCGCAGTAAAATTCGATCAAGTGTAAATTCTTATCATTAATTTGACTAAGAAAAATTAAATATAATACGCATACGGCATAAGAAAGATCACGAAAAATTAGGAAGATTATTTTCTATATGTTTCAGTCATTGGAAAAAGGCTAAATGTTTTTCTTAAAACATATACAATTAGATTATCAGAAACCTTATATTATTTAAACAAACGAACTTCAGATTTTTTTTCAGGAAAATAGAATAGAATTATTTCATTGTTGAATTTTCAAAGAGATCCAAGAAAAGAAGAAATTAGAGAAGATCTTGAACTAATACTTGAAACAATCTTATTTTGTGCAGAATAAAATAGCCACTGATCACGATGAGGATCCTCTAACTTTAGAGAAATTGGTATAAAAAAGACTAGTTATGAGTTCTTTTAAGTTTTGAGCAAAGTCTGGAGCGAATGAATTGAAACGAGACATTATAAATATCCTTAGAAATGCTATTTATTTCACCCCAGAAACTCAGAATGAACTCAAATATTCTGGGATACAGTTACCGAAGTATTAATTATGAATATATATATTGCGATCTGTTTTAGCTTAATTGCTGTTGAAACTATGGACATTTCAATCACAGAACAGCTTGCCATTTGTGTTAGATATGTCAACTATTAAAAAATTCACAAAACCCAATAATTCGGAAATTTTTTTTCACGTGTTATTCCAATAAATGTCTCAAAAATTCAAGAAAAGTAATTTTACAGCATTGTGATAAACTATGTCTTGGCATGTATAAATGTGTCACATAGGCGTATGACAAAGTAGCCAATAAGTTTGGTCATGTTAGCGGGGTTCATTCCAGAATTCTTCAGAATATCTGAAAATTAGATACGTCCTCTGTGAATGCCATTGGTTAAATCTCCAACAACAAGTTTCCAACAACATGCTGATTCCCTTCATTCGAAAATAATATACATGGATTTTTTAAAGCAGCGACAAAAGTTTTTAAAAATCACCTGAAGGCAAATTTAGCGCTTCAAAAAGCAATTGCATCATATATCCTAGAAAACAAAAGAATATAACTTTTCCGCATTTATGATACAAATTTTATCGTGAGGCATGAAATCATATTGACTTTTGTTGAGCTACTTAAATACATTTGTATTAGCTCAGAAAATATTTCGAAAAACACATGGAAGATTTCTTCAACAGATGGAGATTTTTAACAGTCAGGGAGAAGAATTATTTTTTCATAAGCTTGTCTGTTTGTCAGAAGGTTTCATGTCTGACAGTCACAGTCAATTCTTCAAAAAAAAAAAAAAAAAAAAAAAAACTTGTGATATAATATTGACTGTAACCCATGCTAAAGATGCCTAATTGTTTTACATAAATATGCAGAAAAATGAAGTAGAAATCTTTTGTGAGATTTTATTGCACATCAAAACTTCGGGAAGACATCTTCCAAGCTGAAATAAAGATCCCAAGACTGACATTTAGACAGGAAAGAGGTACAATGGTCAAACCCACAAACTACATATACTGACAAGTATTACAACATCACGGTCTTATTTCCCCATGTAGAAAGTGTCATTCAAACTTTAAATTATCGATTCATTTCGAATGAAGACATTCTAAGAGATACTTCCAGGATGTGCTTCACTGGAAAAAGCAAGCAAATTAGAGAATTCGATGCAATATTTTGAGGATAAAGTGTCAATGTAGCAAGTGAAAGCTGAATATGAATTAAGGGTGTATTTCGAATCAAACTGCTTGTTTTCCGATTTATTTTTGAATTCACTTTTGCTCTCAAACACATGAAACTCGCAGATTCTCTTATTTAGAAAGTGCACAAGGTGCCGTAAAGGTCAATTCTTCGATAAGTGTACAAAATATTGCAAAACAAGCAATCAAAAACGGCAATTTGAACCGATTTTTCCGAAGTGGGAGATAAGGGAACGAAAAAAAGGGTCTTCCAGAGAAGTTAATTGCTTATAAATCAAATTCTAATGAATTGAGCGTAAAAAGACTTTACTCGGCACCTCATACGTCCCTTCAAGAATCCCCTCAGCAAGTTTCATGTTTCTACTTTTAATAATGTGTCTGAAATTGTATCGGAAAATTTCGAGCTGCTGAAGGTGGAAAAGCGTTTTTTCGAATACACCCTTAAGGTGCTAACAAATTGCTAATGTTGACACCAACACAGAGGTTTTAAAAGTTTTAGTACTGTAATGTGACGTGTTACGTAAAATCAAACACTTGCTGACAGTTTTTGTTAAAAGCCGAGTAACAAAAGTCAGTGCTGAAATATATACTTCGGCAAAGAAAATAATTAAATCTGACTCGAAGCGTTATGGTCGATGACAGATTGAGTAGTTTTTCATGATTCCCATTCTTTGGGAAATTACAGAAACTCTTGATAAGTCAATCAGCATCATGGCTAAGAAGAAATTATGATGATTACCTCTGTTGCACTAGTAAACAGTGTTGAATTCAGGGGGTTGCCCGGGAGGGGGACATTTCCCCTCCCCCGGAGAAATGAGTTGTCCCACCCCGGAAAATTTGTGATTTTGTGTTTTCAATTGTCAAAAAGTACAATTTCCCCCTCCCGGAATGCTATAATATCCCCCTCCGGAGCCCCAAAAATCCCTCCCGGAGAAAAGTGCCTGAATTCAACACTGCTAGTAAATTTATTTTACCACGATTGTCATTCATAATTATTATACTCGGAGAATGTGAAATACAAACATAATTTTTATGATTACATATGGCTGTAGCAATTTTTTTTTTCCAAAAAAATAATGTATGTAATTTATTTCAATTGTGGATCAATAGTTTCAAGACCTCGCTCAGGGCTCAGATTCTCGCACATTAACATTAATCCTGTGTTTTAAATCAATACATATTATTTGTTTGCGTTTCAGTATTTTACAACGTTTTTCTTCATAGGATAGGGGAGAGGGAAGCACATTTGAACAATTTTTTAAAAAATCAGTACATTTCTTATTTGAATTATATTTTTTGCGTTTTAAGTATTACATAATAAAAACAGTGCATTTCTTCATCATATGAACCAGAAATTAAAAGTTTTCCATATAAATTAAAAAAAATTGTGTGGATTTAAAAAGCTGAAATATTTCTGTTCAAACCTGTCTCATGTAGGGGTATTTTTGAACAAGTAAGGAGCACCTTTGAACAAATGAGTAAAATATGGAAATATTGAGTTTTCATAAAACGCTGCATATGTTTCAGAAATATAAAGTAATACGGATAAAATTTAATAACTATATTTTATTGAAATTAATAATTTTTCTATTATTTAACCAAACTTAAATCCATCAAAGTTGATGTCAAAAATCATTGTTGAAACAACACAGAATGTCTCTCCAGTTATGTTTGTTTGAGAAAACTGTTTTAAAATATCCTTGTAATACACTAATATGATATCTGATGTTTCTGAAAAATTAAAATTTTTCATTCACACTTTTTATGAAAAAACTTGACTTAAATTCTGATTTATCTAGTACGAAAATACTAGTAATTCCGTAGTTTGGGAAAGAGTAAATGAAAGAGTATAGGCTTTGTTAGACAAACCTACTAAACCATGAATCATTATTGTCTATCCGAATTTTGCAATTATCAAATAAATGAATGCCATCATCAATTTAGGGGGGACATTCCCCCTCTCCCGGAGCAATGAGATGTCCCATTCCGGTAAATTTGTGATTTTGTGTTTTCAATGGTCATACAGTACAATCCCCTCCCCCGGAGCCCCAAAAAGCCCTCCCAGAGAAAAGTGCCTGAATTCAGCACTGTTAGTAAATTTATTTTACCACGGGTATCATTTATAATTACTATAATCAGATAATGTGAAATACAAACATAATTTTTATGATTACATATGGCTGTAGCAATTAATTAAAAAAAATAATAACGTTGTAATTTATTTATTTTATTTATGGATCAATGGTTTCAAGACCTCGCACACGTAATGTCAGATTCTCGTACGTTAACATTAATCCTGTGTTTTAAATCAATATATATTAATTGTTTGCATTGAGAGATTGTAATACATGTGTGCAATAAGGAAGGATTGTTAACAGTATAAGTTCATGTTCTTTGATATTCTTAATTAACCTCTTTTCACATAAAAAAAAATTTCAGAAATTAAAATATTTAGATACATCAACAACTCTTTACTTCATAGTTTTAGATGTTCAATTGTGCCCCATCACATGGAGTTCAACATTACAACGGTTTACTCAATTCGGATGATGAATTTGAACAAAACAAAACTTATAGATTAAAGATTACATCTTTATTTAAGTGTTGAACAATAAATCAAAATTTTAGGGATACAAAATTTTGAACGAAAATCTTACAACGTTATTTTCTTAAGTTTAGATTCAAGAGGGAGTAAAATATACATCTTGCTTAGACAGTATTGTGCATACAAAATGGATGAGCTTTGTATACTTATTGCACTGAAGCAATAGTAATGTATTGCCATAGATATTTTTAGAAAATAATTTATTTGAAGGAAAATATTTAGGGTTCAAAGGTGCCCCCAGTTCAAATGTGCCCCCCTCTCCCCTACTTGAGTCTCATCTGAAACATTGTTAGTTTGTGCTTTTTAGAAAAAGCAGCAGAAAATTTTTCGTGAAAACTCTCCGATTCCCAAATCGGTTTGGAAAGTGGAAATGGTCTTAAAAGTTAAAAATTGCAAAAGAAATTGAAAAAATTAAATATGAAATAATAATATTTGACATAGTTAAAAAGTATCCTATGTAGAAACACGCATTAGGATAAGCCTAGATTATTTTTAATTTTTTTACTGAATATTATTCAAATTACTTTTGTAAAAACAGAAAAAATTCCAAAATCAAGCCCCTCCCGAAAGAAAATCCTGGCTACGGGCCTGCTGTGAGTTAACCACCAAAATCGAGTTTTTAAGGATTTTCCACCAACATATGACTTAGCAGACCGATTGCATTTTACTATGCTAATCAAAATTTAACTAATCTTAGATTTTCATCCGTGAACTTGATGAGGTGATTGTCTGTGCTGCTGCCTCCCGATCTATTGAGTATGTAGACAAATTTAAACAATATGAAGCCGAAGTAGTGTTTCCAGGTAGATTATCAGAAAAAGTGGGTATTTAAAAGGATTTTTTTTATTTCCTGTGCTTTGAATTCGTTTACATATCCCTTTTTTTAGCGCTTCCCAACTAAGTTGAAAAGTGCTTATGCATTCGGTATGTCTGTCCGCCAATCCGTCTGTCCGCGCTCTAACTCTCGTAAATACCGTATTTTCGGGTGTATAGTCCGCGGTTTATACAAGAAAAAAACCTCCCAAAAAGCCGCTGCGGCTTATACATGGTGCGGGTTATACAAAGATTTTTTTTTTTTTAAATTGGAAATCGTGATATTTTTCTACAATTTTTAAACCTTAAAAAATTCGAAAAAACATCGAAATTTGTAAATTTTTTTCGCTATGCCTTGAAAGTTAGAGAGTTCTCCCATGTTTGTAAAGACTTTTTTTTACTGCTTAAATACAATTATTTCTGGATATGGAAGAACTGTCGCAACTATCGCCAAGTATTGCACTGATAGATGTATAATAGCCATTGTGTTTGTAGAGTACAAAATCCAAAATCCGGAACCCTTCCAATCCCGACAATTCTGAATTTAAGATCATTTTTAGTTTATTTTTCAAAAAATAAATAAATATTGTAAAAAAAATAATCTACAGACCCTGTTGCAAAGAACAAAAAAAGTGCGTGATTTACATGATTTCGGAACGATTCAGAGTAGTCGTTCTTTTTCGAAACGATTCCGAGGAATAGTTCTTTTACGGAGTCGTTTCATTTCGGAAGGAGTTCAAGGAATCGAACTTTTCCGGAGTCGTTTCATTTCAGATGGAGTCCGAGGAGTCGTTCCTTTTCGGAGTTGGTACCTTACCCTGTTGCAAAGAATTAAAAAAAGTGCGTGATTTATGTCATTTCGGAACGATTCAGAGTAGTCAGTATTTTTCGAAACGATTCCGAGGAATCGCTCTTTTACAGAGCCGTTTCATTTCGGAACGAGTTCTAGGAATCGAACTTTTCCGGAGTCGTTTCATTTCAGATAGAGTCCGAGGAATCGTTCCTTTTCGGAGTTGGTGCATTTCGGATCGAATCCGAGGATTCGATCCTTTTGGGAACCAATGACCTAAGATACGTATACATTTTATGTCCGAAATTTTGAATTTATCACTGATTTTTTTTTCGGAAATTTTTTTAAAAAATATCACGCTTCTTTGAAAAAAAAATGTGCGTAAACACCGCATCGCTTGAAATTTTATCTTAAAACACGTAAACGCCGCGGCGTTTCTTCCGAAAATTACGGTACTGATAATCTTAATTTTTTAGCCCAATTACTGTAGATATTATGCATCACGAAAAAAATTGGTAAATTTGTGTTAAAAATTATGACTTCTAATTTCGAACCCTGGTCGAAATATACGTTCGTAAATGGTGTATAGCCCGCGGACTATACACCGATGCATCTCCGCGGGTTATACACGAACTTTTTTTACTGCACTGCTCGATTTAGGGGTGCGGGTTATACACAGGGTGCGGGCTATACACCCGAAAATACGGTATGCTGGGATCACCATGAAATTTTTAGATGTTATTGAAAATTACACTAGCACGAACCCTATTAAAAAATAAGTTTCTACCATGATTAGTTTATTTACAGGGATAGTCAAAAGTCTATGATAAAAAATCGTGTCAAATGAATTTTCAAGATTTACACCTTGTCAAACATATTAAAATTGATATGCATTTACAAGATGCACTAAAATATGCATTCTGTAAAAAATTCGGTGAAAAAATAGCTATTATTCATTTACAGAACCACACAAAAGTATTCCATTACATAATGGTAAAAGAGGAAATTGTTTTCGACACATTTTAACTATATTAAAATATTTCACATATAATAAAATTTATATATATAGCTGAGGCATAATATAAATTATACGATACCGTCATGTATAATATGAAGTACTGAGGACTCACAGTTGAGGGACTCACAAAAATTTCAAATAATATATTATTTCAGAAGTACTGTACATGTATCTGATGATGGCTGATGGATAAAAAAATGCATTTTAATTATGATATGTGCGTTTCAGTTTCACTAAGTGTATGCATATTATATGGTGTGTATAAATACTATAGTTGATAAACAGGGCTACCCAAAAAAGGTCGCAAGCGTTACTGAATATGAGCTTTTATTATTTAAAGGTGGTTATTAAATAAGCTATGCATTTTTACGCTGAACTGCATTCAATTTACTAAGAAATGTTTGCAAAATAAGATAAAATTATATACAAGGTCACGCAATTAATTGAATACATGGAAGCCTTTGAATGATAATTTCTGAAAATGTGATTTTAGTAGTTTAAAAAATATTTGAGTTTAAAAGAACTTTTAGTTTAATACTGACATGTAATAAAGGTAAAACAAAGGTATACAAAGTAAACTGCAGGCTGAACAAAAGTATTAAAATACCTTAATATGGATTAATATAAATATGGATTAATATAAATTACTGAAAGAGAAATTTCAACCTGCTAGACATTTTTTTACTAAACTAAATTTTCTAATTATACAGTATATTGTATGTCAATCGACAGATCAAATACAGGGTTGTTCAAAAATATTGGAAAACATATTTGGCTATATACAGTAACCTTATTTCTCTAAATGACGAAGTTTTGTAAAAAGTTGTTTAAAGTGTTGGAAAGTGATTCATATTCTATGCTTAACGAATGATTTTTCTTACTTGTTTTTTAATAATTCGTAATACTAAGGGCGCTCTGCCCTCTACCGGCTGCTCCTCGTCAACCTCTGTTCACACACAGCAGACTCTAAAAATGTGCTAAATTGATCGGAGTTAAAAAGATTACGAAAGATTGAATTATAATTAAAAAACAGCGGCGATCTTCTAACCGGGATCTAAACGGGTTTCCATCCATCCTCCTTTGATTGAAAAATTTTAATTAGAGAATTTGTTAGTCCTATTCTTATGCTAAAATGCTAATTTGATCGGCTCTAAAATGTATACGGAAGACTGAATTATAATTAAATAAAGAAAAAAAAAACAGTAGCGAACTTCTCGTAAACAGGCTTCCATTCATTCCCCTTTCATCGGATATTTTAAGGTCGAATCAGTTTCTGTTTAAAAAATGAAATGGCTGTTTTCATCTTCGATTAAATAAGATCTATTAAGCATTTGGAAATAAAATAATACAGAATAAATTAAGTAAACAAAATCTTTGTGTCCCAATATTTTTGATCAACGCTATAAGAAAGCTGTTTAAATAAGACATTTTAAATGTATAGTTTTAAATCTGATGTAATTATCCCCAAAATTTTCTTTATTTTTTTTATATTTACGTAAAAAATACTTTTCTTGTTATAAAGGAAATATTAAACAATGTCTTAGAACTACAACAATTGTTAAAAAGACCATCTCAAAAAAAGAATAATAAAATAAGGTGGTCTGGTGTAATAACGCCATTCGGGGTAATAATGCCAAGTGCTAATATTTTGCATAATTATGAAATAATCTGGTAAATGACACCCATGTGCTATGCGCAGAAGGGTTTTGAGTCATATAAATCGCAAAAATCAGCTTCAAGTTAATTTGTTTCATTTTTAGGTCTTATTGTTTTTACAAGCAACTAAAATTAACGCTTAATCTAAAATTTGCGAGATACGTTTTGTGATGTGAAGACTATTTTTTTATCCGGAAATACTTTGTTAATTACATAAATTTTTAGTACAATTCATAGACATTCAAAATGCTGCTGAAGATTTTGGATATTTTCTCGAGATAATTTGTAATTTAAAATGTACAGCGCAATAACTATAACGGGGTAATAACGCCAATCCTTGGCTTTAATGCCCCGGTTGATTCTCTACAGTGGCCGAGCTACATCCTAAATACTGATTCAAATAAACACAGTTAAAACTGTGCAATGTTTCTAATAATTCTATTTAAGCGGTCCTTTTTAAGAAAAAAATATCACGGTCTGATATTATTTTGCCTCATCCTCCCCCCCCCCCCCCCCACACACACACACACCACACCTTTATTTTTATTACATTTTCAAAATCGAACATTTTCAATAGCTTAGAATGCAATTTGTCAATTTCTAAGTTTGTAGAGTTTGTATTTTTAGAATTGGGCAATCTACGTGCAATTATTCCATTTTATTTCATAGTTTTGTTTGCATGGCGTTATTACCCATATAGGTGAGTAATAACGCCAAATACCATTGGTAAAGAAATCACGCCATTACATTTTATGAATACATATCTATTAAATTATTTTTTTTTTATATAGATAGTCAATGAGTTGCTGTATTAAATCATATATTTGTTTGAAAAACACAAACTAAAACTGAGCCGTGAAAATTGGTAGAACCTTAACGTGGCGTTATTACCCCAGGGTACCTTATACTTAAAAAAAAAATACTAACCGACTGCAAAAAAAAGAATCAAGCTTGGCGACAACTTGGCGCGAATGCATATGAATGCATAGTTTTAATATGCTTATGATTTGAAAACGGTTGCAACAATGAAAGATAATTTGCGATAAATCATTATTTTTTTATCAAATTATAAGTCCATTAAAACTATGCATCCATATGCGTTAGTGCCAAACTGCTAGAACAAACTAGCATCATTCTGTTTTCGCTAACTTCGCAAAATCTATGTAGTTCCCGACCTTCGTTCAGTTCAGATTTCGCACTTAGAAGAAAAAAGATCTCGTATCTGTTAAGAGTAATATCTCTCTTCTTCTAGTAGTATCACATTTTTCGTATTTTTTGGTTACTGTTACGTCTATTATCCATGTTTGTTTATTTTATTTTAATCCTCTTATTTTTAATTCTCGTGACATGTTTTGTATATGATGTAACGTGAAACGAAATTATATTTTTTATTGTTTGAATATATTTTATTGAAAAGAATGAACGCTCTTATTTAGATGAAGAAAAAGAATTCAAAAAGAATTTGAATTTTTAAAGTTTTTATTTTAAAAAAGTTCTAATCATCAGAATTTAATGAAATTAAAATGGGACCACATGGGTATCTTATACTTTCAAACAAAAAAAAAAAGAATTATCAAAATCGGTTCATATTTAAAGAAGTTATGAGTGAACTAGAAATATATACACGTCGAAATGATAACCTTCTCCTTGAAGTCGGTTAAAAAGACTTTTCATGTAAATATATATTTTTTAAATATAATTTGCTTTGCAGTACTTAATATGATGTAATTTCTCTTATTTACTACTTTTAAAGCATATTGATTTTAATGTTTTAAAATTTTATTTATCCTTTAAAATTTCTGTAAAAATACTTTTGGTGTTAGAAAAGAAATATTTTTATTCATATTGCATTTCATAACAGTTGGCAACAATAGTTTAAAAGATTTCCCAGAAGTTTGAAAGAAATGTGTCGTATAAATCTGTTTTTAAATTTAAACTGTTTGGCAAGATTATTATATGGCATGTGATATAAGTTCTCCATTTACGACTTTTAAAGCATATTAAGGTATTTATTATTTTAATGTTTTCTTTATCTTTTAAAATTCACGTATAGACGTAGATTGTTATGACATAATTAAAACTTTTTCTTACTTCTGTATACGTAACCATTTAATTCTAATTAATAGAGGGGTTTTTTTTATATAACAGTCACGTGTAAATAGTAATTTTTTTTTTTATTGGAAAGAGATATTATACTTTACGCTGTTTTTACAAATTGCCAACAACTTAAAATAACAACCTTTTCTTAAATATACGAAAAATATCTCTCGAATCACTGAAAATTCGAATTTAAAAGGGAAATAAACAGCCAAAGAATTAGTCAAATTAAAAGCATAATTGCAGTCTGCACACCGGGAACTTCTAATCTAAAAAGATTAAATTCCTATGTACTATGTATCCTCCAATAAAACTTTTTTGATGGAAAACTTTTTAGACCAAATTTTACATTAAATATCTCTTAAAACACATTAAAAAACTGCCTGCATTGACGTATTTGTCAAACATTTCTTTATAATGCTACTTATTTTCATATTTTTATGTGTAGTAGTTTTCTTAATATTAATAAAGGAAGACTCCCGATCACAAAAAAAAAAATCATTATTAGCGACGGTGACAGCGTAAATAATTTTTTTTTAGAATATAGAGATAGGGATATTTAAGCAAGTGTAGTATTACACTGTATCTTAAACATTACAGTATATAAAAATCATTACATAGCATGAAAATCTTCAGTATTTGTGATTAGAAATTTTATTTTATTAAAATATTGTAAAAAGAACTCAAATTTTCACTAATTTTATTTTAAGAACATTTAAAACATATTTTTGTGTACAATTAAAAAGAAGTAATAGCATCCTGCCTTTGGTTAATGATAAATTTTTATTAACACTTTATTTTTGCTAAAATTCTTGATTTAAAAAATTAACAAGATTATAGACATTCTTAGTGTTTTAAAAATAACAATATATATATATATATATATATATATATATATATATATATATATATATATATATATATATACAGGGTGAGCAAAAAGTCCGTAAAAACTTTAAAAATTCATAAAAACCGAAAAAATAACCGAAATGAAAAACGGTTTGCAGGGTTAGCATCCATAGGTCACGGGGATTTTTTTAAGACAGAAATAAAAAATAATTCAAAAAACAGCCGACAGATGGCACTGGTACTTGCGATTTCCGCAGAAATATGCAAATGAACCGGTTATAAGAGCTTGCGCTCCTAATCCACAACTAGTTCACCGTTGTGAGCCGTGAACTTGATCAAGGATGCGCACTGCGAAGGACAAAGCTTTGTTGGTGAAGTTATTTTACATGAACAAGGAATCAGCGACTATTGCTTTGCGTAAATTCCGATTTCAAAAGGATTTGAGGACGGGAAAGGGGCCTTTAACAGCGGCAGGCCTCATAAAGCTTGTTCGGCGGTTTGAGGAAACATTTTGTTCTTTATTTGGGTATCTTTTCTTTGATTTTGGGTACGTCAGCGCCACCTATTGGCTGTTTTTTGAATTATATTTTTCATGACTTAAAAAAATCCCCGTGACCTATAGATACTAACCCTGCAATCCGTTTTTCATTTCGGTTATTTTTTCGTTTTTTATGAATTTTTAAAGCTTTTACGGACTTTTTGCTCACCCTGTATATATAATGATCAACATTCATTTTTTGTCATGTATTATTTATTTGAAATTTATTTAGGGATTTCATATTGAAATGACATTTTTCAATGCAGTGTTTGAGTATAAAACAGTCATTAGCAATTTTTTAAGACAGTTTTCCCAAATTCTGATATTTGTTTTATCTTAAAAAAACATTTTACTCGGGATAAAGAAAATTAATTGCGATTTTTACTTAAAATTAACCATAAATATACTCAGTTTCATTTAAATTTGTGAAGGGGATTAAATGGCTTTTGGGAACTGACATGCATAGACTCTGTTTGATTTGTTTTGGAATGTTGCTCAAAATATTTTAAAATAAGAAATACTAAAAACACCCAAAAACCGCACAATCTTTATTTTATAATCAAATAAAGAACACATTTAAGAACATCTCCCATAAAAAATAAATGTAACAAAAAACTACACCTGTAGTTAATAATGCTTTTTTTTTTTTTTTTTTTTTTTTTTTTTTTGTTAATACAAATTTTTATTAAAAAAATCACAAATTTAAAATTTCAATGTTTTTAAGACGCACTTAAAAAGCTATAATAGACAGTTCTTCAAAATCTGCGTACCCTAATTATGAATCATAAATTATTTGAAGATGATTTCTAGAGCAGATATTGAAATATGAATATATTTATCACATACTGCATTTGAAAAACAAGCAGTCAAAAATGCAAACTAACGGCAGTTATTATTTATTTATTTATTTATTTATTTTAGGGAGGGCAGAAAATATTTTACCAAGAAGTAAAAAAAAATTACCCGTAATCATATCTTAATAGCAAGAACAAACACACGAAATTTCACCAAAATCTGTGGTGGTGGGTTACATGCCTGCCTGAATTGACATGGAATGGACCCTATACCTGACCTAAGGAGCATAAACTTATATGTAATTCTATGACGACTTTTAAATTCATTTGGATTTGTATAGGCCATCTGTCTGCATAAAGATACGACATCCTGCCACAATCGGTCTAACTTCTAAAACATACTGCGTGGCGGAGGTATTAGATTAATATCGCAGATTGTCAAAGACTTCATCTGCTTTTAATGCCTATTAATATAGAAATAAATGTAATACGAGATTCTCGCTGCCTTCTTTGTATTTTATGCAATTTTTTTTTTCCGGTAAGGATAAAATTACAGATTAATCTACCATGTAGAAAGTTTCCAAATAGTTCAAATTTACTTTGCTGAATATCTAAGCGTGTATAAGTATATGAAGTAGCACAAACATAGCAAGGTATTATTGGTTGGATTAAGAATAATATTAATTCTTCAAACACAGTTAAAAATTTGAAACTTTTGCTGCATCGTCATTCCATCACTTTTATAGAATATCTCTATTTTTACCATTGAGAATGTTCCATGATACAGTGAAATAATTGTTTTCTTTAAAAGCGATGGAGTAACGATGCAGCAAATTTTTAACAGCGAATGTTAGCAGACTGTCGTATAGTGGTTCTTCAATACTTAAACAAATTTCGTTCTAAAAATTTTTTCAAGAACTGAATTGGTGAAGCAACAGTGTAAATACGATTACCATTACCAAGTTTCTCATTTTTTTCTTTTTCCATTTCTTTAAAGAGTCGGATATTCAGGACGTGGCTAGGGAACTGTCGAACTGGATTCCGCTAGAGAGTTGGATATCTGGTCGAAAGTTGGGTCTCGGACGATTTGGACTCTGGATTTTATTTTTCCAATGTTTTCTGGGATTTTCTTTCACTTCTTTTTGACACCAATTACGTGACATTTGAAAATCATGATGTTAATATTTGTATTTTTATATTTTCTGACGACAGCTGTGTTTACCGTTGAAAGAACTAAAAGATTAAAGTAATTTAATATCTTCTTTTTAAAAAAATATTTTTTGTCATCTTTTTAAGTAATTTACACTTAGTGTATATTAAGTTTGCCTTTTTAAAGACTGTATATGTATTACTGTATGTGTATATGTATCCGATGATAACTAATGAATGAATGAAATGCATTTTAATTATTATATGTGCTTATACGTTCCACTAAATCTATGCATATTATATGATGTGTATAAATGTTACAGTTGATATACAGGGTTACACAAAAGGGCTCGCAAACGTTACTAAATATGAGTGTAAATTACTTAAAGATGGTTTTTATATAAGCTATGCATTTTTACGCTGAACTGCATTCAGTTTACTAAGAAACGTTAGTAGAATATATATAAAAAGGATATACAGGGCCACACAAAGAATTGGATACATGGACGCCCATGACTGATAATTTCTAAGAATGTGATTTAAGTAGTTTTGAGATTGCTTTTGTTTGAACTAAATTTTAGCTAAATACTGGCGTGTAATAAACGTACTAGGTAAACAACAAGGCTGAACAAAATTATTTAAGTATGTTTCCATCTATTAGTATAAATTGCTGAAAGAGAAATTTCAACCTGTTAAGTAATTTTTCGTGCTAAATTAAATTTCAAATTATATAGTATACATATCGACCGACAGATCAAATGCAGGACTGTTCAAAAGTATTGGAATGCATATTTGGCTATAGACAGTAACCTTATTTTCCTAAGTAACGAAGTTTTGTTAAAGATTTCAGGAAGAGTTTGAAAATTTTTCATAATCTATGCTTAACGCATGATTTTTCTTACTTGTTTGAAAATTGCGTTACGTGAAATAACATTTTATAAGAATTTATAATATCAAATTTCTGTTTATAAAATTAACCTGAAAACAGAAAAAGAAATCTATATAAATAAAATATTCATTTATTTTCTGAAAGTCAAATCGTTTTAATTTTTGAACGCTAATTACAAACAACATAAAATTTTTTGCGACTTTTAAAAGGCGAACATTTTTGAGCCAATAGTACGAATGCGAATACATTTCCTTCCTTTAAAAAATCCTTTAAAAATCCTTTAGACATGAAACCAGCTGGAATAACATTCATTCGATTAGGAAAATCTCACAGATAATTGGATAGGAACATTCTATTTCTTAATTGGATGATTTCATGTCAATCATTTGAATTTTAGAACATCCTATTAATGTAGCTGTAAAAGAGACCCACCATACTAATTTGTCTTCTGAAAATACCCAAGTGGCCTCTTAACCCTTTTTCATATTCTGAAAGATAACGAATATTGTCTTTTTACGCGTTTTTCCATTAATATTCACGTGACAATAGGCTAAGGAAGAATACAATAAGGTTTAACTTATATTACAACTTTTTAATACTTTTTGCGCATTAATACAGATGATTCTTTCAGGGAAGTAAATTTTATTTTAAAATTAAAGAGTAAAATATGTGTTTAAAATAAAAGCATCGCAAACGGCGCAAAGAGAATTCAGTAAAAAAATGATAATTATTATTATTGCAAAATATCCAAATATAAATGAGTCATATAGTAAATACATAGACATTCACTAACATTACTTTATGTAAATAGTAGCAAAAGTATTTCTTAAATAAAAATCATACTGCATTAAAAGCCATGTACTATTAATAGTACACAGACCCGAAAGGGTTAAAGGTCGAAATCTACAAAAGCAAAATGAAGAAACCACAGTAGAGTTAGTGAAAAACACCGTAATCACTGGCGATAAATTGATAAATAAACTAAAAAACTTTGTAAAATCACCATAAAATGAAAAATTAAGCAGGACGCGTTTCGAGCTACAACAATAACAGCTCGTCATCAGCTAAACTAACACGTGTCCGTAAGGGCACACAGTGGAGATAAAGTGAAAGAAAGAGGGAGGAGATTACAAAGAGCGCGACAGGTGGCGCTAGCTTAAAGAGGAGAACTCTTTGTAATCTCTTCCCTCTTTCTTTCACTTTATCTCCACTGTGTTCCCTTATGGACACGTGTTAGTTTAGCTGATGACGAGCTGTTATTGTTGTAGCTCGAAACGCGTCCTGCTTAATTTTTCATTTTATGGTAATTTTACAAAGTTTTTTAGTTTATTTATCACAGTAGAGTTAGTTTTCAGTGAATTAGGTGGTTCGTTGGATGATTTTCGTGTTTCGCGGACATTTCTTCACATTCGTAAAAGGTGTTGTTGGTGTTATTTATGACAGCCGATTATCTGCACGAGAGATATAGGCCCTAGTTGAAGTGCCGTCCATGGAGGTCTTTTTAAGAGAATTTAAGCTAGGTTCGAAAAAAACCACGAAAATTCCGAACGATTAGGCCGACGGGCGCGATTGGGTTCTAACCCAACATTTCCCGTCTGCCAGCTTTGAGAGCAGAACCTCTCAGCCACTGGGTGGGGCCATTCGTAAAAAGAATATGTTTGCAGTCTTTTAACTCAATACAGTAAATTTTTTCCTCTGAAAAATTTTTATACGATTTCTAGAGTTTCTTCTTATTTTGCGGCGTTCTTTTGACATCTGTAAAAAGAATTTTGTATTTTATCCCAACGTAGTAAAATTTGACGAAATTGACGATTTTTTTCCGCGATCATTTCACGATATTCACAATTTTTACCCACAATAGTTTGATGAAATTCATGTCTTTCTATCACGGTTTTTAGTCAAAATCCATGTGTATGGCAGCATTCACGTTTTTTACCTCAATGCTTTACCGTTTTTTTTTTTTTTGTTTGTTTATCGCAATCTTTTGATGAAATTCGCGTTTTCTTTCCGCAATCTTTTGATGGAATTCGCTGTTCCCTTCCGAAATCTTTTGACGAAATGTGTTTTCTTCACACGATCTTTTGACGTAATTTATTTTCTTTTGCGACCAATTGACGAAACTATTTTTCTTACTAATCATTTATCGAAATTCGTGATAGTTTTGTGCGAACGATCGGGAAAAATTCTCGGTTTCTTTCCGCAACCAATGAGCAAAACTCACTGCTCGTTTTCGCGACCTTTTGAGAATATTTGCAGCATCGTTTTGTTTTTTACGCAATCTTTTCAGGAAATTCGTTTTTCCTTTCTGCATTCTTTTATCGAATTTTACGATTTTTTACAGTGATCAATTGAAGATAAACAGCAATTTGTTTCTGAGATCTTTGACGAAATTCGCGATATTTTTCCGCGATCGTTTGAAGAAATTCTTCCTTTTTTCCTCCACAGATTTACGAGATGATTTTGAGAAATTCTACAAATGGAAAAAAAAAAAAAAAAAAAAAAAACAGCGGGCTTCAAAGAAATTTTAAAATATTCGCGGAAAAATCACAGGTCTGTGAAAGAATCTCAAAGGAAGAAAGACTGCACAGCCTTTTTTATTTTGCGGTACATTAACACTTTATGTGCGCAAATCGCGTGATTCAGCTTGCTATTTCAAATCCTGCCCCTCCAAGAATCTCCCACCCCCGTCAAGAAACATTTAAAATGACATTTTTGCTTCAAAGGAAGGGAACTTTTGATATAAATATTTACAAAAACATGACACGGAGTTAATATTCATTAAGATGATTTTATGTTAAGGTGTTTGTTTTACTGCATACATTTTGTTTTCCTTGTACTTTTCTTTAATGTCCAAATTTAAGGACTAATGACCGATTTTTTTAAAATTTCCGAGCTGAGTACTTTAACTTTTTCTTTTAATTTTGTTACAGAGTCATCAATTTTGAAAAATTTTCTGCGCGAGCTAAAAACAGCAACAGGAGGGAAGGCAATGGACTGGTGTGTTTTGGAGAAAATCGTAGTTTTAAACCGATTTTAAACGAGCTCTACGGCTCCGATGGTTGCCTCACTTCTTCCGTTCACGCAAACAAGAGTAGAGTTGTAAGTAAACCGACAACCACGCACAGAAAAATACTATACTGAAAAAAAAAAGAAAGAAATAATCAAGTCAATACCAGATTTAAAAAAAAAAAAATTAATCAGTTATTTTAAATTGTGACTCATATGCTTCTTGAGCCGGCGCAATTGGCCAAGAAAAACTCTCGATTTTTTTAAATTTTGTGCTTATTCTTTCATGATCTGACGTCACAGACCGGGAGGCGGTAGCACAGACGATCACCTCATAGAGTTCACGGCTTAAATTCTAGAATTTTTTTTAAACTCGATTCCAATATTAAAACGCCATCGGTCTGCCAAGTCATATCTTGGTGAAAAACACCTAAAAGCCCGATTTTAGCGGTTGATTCCTAGGTTTGATATTGAGCTTTCCTGCACCGAAATCTATGAAAACAAAGACGATTGGGAGCAGGTTTACACAATGCTAAATCTATGAGTCAACCGCTAAAATCAGAGGGTTGGGTGATTTCCATCAAGATATAAGTTAACAGACCGGTTGTGTTTTTATATAGGAGTCGAATTTTAACTAATTCTAGAATTTCGGCCGTGAACCGATGAGAGGGTTATTTGTGCTGCCGCCTCCCGGTCTATCATGAATTCTGTCCTTAACCCCTTCGCGACGGGAGCCTTTTACAAAAGTTTTAATGTTTTGTCACCGGTTTTTAAAAAAAGAAATTTGTGCATTACCAAATCGAGAAAATTCTCCGATTAAATAAGGTAAATTTTGTGGTAAAATTTTACTGGTGTGGATAAACAAGGATTCTGAACCCTTTTTGCGGCACGTATACGTGTCGCTCGTCCCCAAGGGGTTAACCACAGTCGTAACAAGTAAGAGTTCCTCGGCTAGTACTCAGCATTCTCACTGCCACTCGCCATTGCGCCAAATTGCTACAAAATGCTTCATTTGGCGAGTAAACGAGCAGTGAAATTCGCCAAATTGAGAGTGCTCAATTTTTGCTCTTTTGCGTGTTTGTGAGTGGTGTGCCAATGCAATTGAGATTCTCCTCCGCGTTCCTGAACGACTGATGTCAATTTGCATTTTCACTCCCACCGTCCTATTTACATTTCTCTATTTATAAAGATTACACACATCAAGCGCCAAGTAAAGAAATTTGTTTGCTGGAATACGATGTTGAAATTAGCCATTTACCATGCTTTTTATTAGTCTTTTGCAAATTATCATTGGCCATCAATTTTTTTTCTATCTATTAAGAGTCGAAATCTCATAGCAATTTTTAGTGAATATTTTCACAACGCACGGTGTGGTATTTCGCTCAAAAAGCTGGCTGTGACGTCGTAACTAAATATACTACGACTCTCTGTAGAATTTCACAATTCACTTTAATAAAACCAACACACTGAGTACACGATGAAAACTATATACATAACCACACTACGCTATTTACAATTATGTACAGTTAATTTACACATATATCCATTAGGAAAAGCACTTGAGAATATACAGCCCCTTCCGGGCATGAGGTTTTGAACACCCTTTACCGATGTTCTTTAAAACCTGCACTATCCACGGCTCACACCCGAGCCCGCCGAAAAAAAACGTTCTTTCTTTGCTGCACACCAGGCAACAACTGAATCCCTTCGTTTCAGTTCCATTTCAAACAGAAAAGTTACTTTCAAAATGAAAAAATCACGCAACGGACAGTTTTTCGCAGACCTCATGGCACTAGGCATGGAACGTCATCGCAGACTTATTGGCGTCAACATCACGGAGCCGGCCGATATCACATGGCCAAAAGTCAAAATTTCAAATTTTGCATTCAGTTGATCGTTTTCTGATTGGTATAAGAGGACTATCTTGTGTATATGATAACGGGTTCATTTCTTTCTGAAGACTCTCCAATTGTCTGGTATCTTACTTGGAAGTCTTGGTTTTTGCATTTCTCATTTTATGCTTCTGATCTATGCATCATTTTATCGACCGTCTAAAAAACTATTTTAAGTCGAACTTCAGAAACATTTTACTGTTTTTAAAGACGAAGGTATATACTCTCTTGTACATAAATATTTTTGTAAATACAGTACATGTTCATTATGATTTTCAAGTTTGAAACCATAGATTTTTTGGGGTTAAATATTTAAGATAAAATTATAATTTTAATAGGGAGTTAAACTGAGTTCAACAAGATTTCTTGGGTTTTTATAATGTTTAGACCTTCTAATTAAAAGGTATGGAATAAAATTTGCACCGATTTGCTCCCAATTTTTTTGATAAGTAAAACAAAATTTCAAAAAAAAAGCTTTTGAAAAGAAGTTTTTTTTACTTTATTAAACTTTTAAAATTTATTAACTGTTTACATTCAATATATACGGTAGTTTTCTGTAGTTTTTTATTGCTACTGAATACCCTTTGGTGTGCAGATGGTAAATCTGCAAATTGAAGGGGGGAAATCCTTTTTTTTTTTTAAGTACATGGCTGTTTCATTTTTTTTTTCTTTAAGTAAAACGTTTTTTAATCGTACATCCATAACGCGGACTAAATGATTTTTGTAAATAATGTAACATTAGGTTTTGTACCAAGAGTTTGTAATATGTGAATTATCTGTTACCTTTTTGAATAATATATTATAAATCAACCATAAGGAATTGCGTTCTTTACTCACTAATGAGGTAAGAAAGTTTTATATTATTAAGAAGAAATTTACCAGGCATACATATATTATTTTTTTTATTCTATTGAATAAAAAAATCAGTAGAAATATCAAAAAATATATGAGTGATGTAATAAAAGTATTGTGACACATAAAAATTAACGAGTTAAAGTTTCTAAAAGAGGAACTTATCGAAATTGCGAAATGTTTCAAATTAAATACATTTGATTACGCCAGAGAATAAAGTCTTTCAAACATAGTTATAAACAAAAATGAGCTTCTTTGGGATTCACTGAACAATGTTTTTGTGAAAACAATGAGGAATGACTCAAAGGAACGCTTTATTTTTCTATAAGGTTAGTAGAGAAACTCGGTCACCCAGCAAAATAGTTTAAAAATTGTATTAAGAGATATAAAATGGAACAATTAAAATCTGAAATTAGCCAAAAACAATTGCAGTTCAACTGAGCAAAAAAACTGCAGGGCATGCAGATGTTTCGCAAATTATTAAAGACATTGCTTTCAGACCAACAAGGGCAGCAAAATATCGAAAAAAGTTTAATTCTTTATCGTAGACCTCAAACCTAAATACATTGAAGTTATTACCACCTGAGTCTTTGGCCATGTTTGTTGCAGCAGATTTTACATACAATCGTTTTAATATCACCCGAAAATTTAATAAATATGTATGTCCTCGTTATATGCTTCTTCTGAGAACTAAAGAATAATTTTATCAAAAAGATAACTTCATTACTGAAAACATGGCGGAAGTAAAATTTTAAATCTTTTAGATCACTTTACTCAAAGACTGTGTTAATACATAGAAAATGTTTTCACAACAGCAAGTGAAGCAGAATTGATAAGTTTAGAACTCCTCTGCAAATGGGGTTGTGACAGATCTCCACAACAAATAGTTAAACAAAAGTCTGAAAATCCCTTTGATTCATATATGACTTAAATATTTCAATGACTCAAACACTTACAAAAACTCTGTAGCTTCTTTGAGGTTAATAAGCAAATAAATGGATTTCAAATGTATGGTGACAGAACCCTGCATCTTCATATACACCCTTTTCCTTTCTCATACTAACAAGATTTATTCATGAAAATAATGACATGATCCAAGAGGAAGTAAAATACATTGAACAGCAAGCATAAAATTTAATAAATACAGAGATCCTCACAGCTTATGGTTTATTACAAGTTCAATTCAAATTAGTGCCGACTAGTGTCGATGCTAAAGTTTACAATGCTATTACTAGCAATCAATTCATCGATGCGATGCTACATTTGCAAACAATCCTAAAAAAGATTTTAATAAGCTAAAAATAATTAAAGACATTGATCCTGATTTTTTGAAATTCGATCTTTTAATATTCCATGTTAGAATCAGATGTTTCGAGTGAATTTTACATCTTGCTTGTAATTAAAAAGCTTCCAATAAAAAAAAATGGTTAGCAAGAAGCAAAAATGAGAAAGACTGTCAATAATAGAAAAAAAACTAATGTAAGGTATGTTTTAAACTAAGATGAGACACTGGTACACACTGCAAAAGTTGGTTTCGGGAATACCTCAAAAAAAAGTTTTCTGAGATTGGGAAACATCAGCTTAAATTACAGGAATGAGATAAAATTAATGCACTATTTAAAAGCTATTCTAGACGTGCTATCTACTGATTATAAAATAGATACTAAAAAATTCAAGAAATTGTGAATAACACTTCTAACCTGTGTGTAAATCTTTACGGTTGGGACCCAGTGTCATACACATTACACAAAATGCATTTTCGTTCATATAGTCAAAACTTTTCAAGAAAAAACTTGCTCATAGACTGCAATAAAAATGCACTTAATGGCTTACTTTTTTGTTTCGATCTTTATTTAAGAGTTGTTATTGCCAGAATCTAGTTTTCGAGCGATTCTGAAGAGGATGATATGGAAGATTATGCTCGAAAGAATGGTGGGTAGTAAGACAATAATTTGCGTAAATTGTTCGAAAAATGATTTGTTTCTGTCATAATAATGTATTTTACGTTTCCTCAAAGCATTTTATCTGCTATAGAACGTACAAAATAATTTAAATAATTTTGGCCAGGTTTTTCAGCAAAATACCACACTGTGCAATGGTACGTCAAAGATTGCTGTTTTTAATTTTTATTTGGATTGCTAAAAGAATACCTGGAATATGTACCCAGTTTAAAAGATATTTTAAAAATACTTATTTTAAATAATGTTATAAGCATTTACAAAAAATAGTTTATTTTAGAACATATTGAAAAAAAAACTGATACAATAAGAAGCTAAAATAGATTTTTCAGTGTTTCACAGCGACGATTCTATTTTGCTTACATTTCTCTTCATTTGGTTAATGTTTTTCATGTCTTATTCGCCAAATCGCAAAAGCTAGTCGAAAGCCAGCGAGAACCCTACTTGTACTAATGTCGGCCGTAATCAACTGAGTTAGGATCCATTGTTGTAACTTTTATAAGGAACAGTCAATTTTGATCACACCAAATAAGTAGTATGTAACACAAGAATTGTAACAAGGAAATTGTTTTCGATGAACATTCACGAAAGGTGGTAAAAAAAACAGACGCCAGTCGGTTTCGACAGTTAAAAAAGTGATCAATAACAATTTTTACCCATCTACCCTAGAATTTCCTCCAAAATTACCTGCGTTCCTCCGATGATCCTAAAAAAATCATGGAATCACATTTTGGAAAACTTCCCTGCGTATGTACTGGTTACCGCATGTATTATCTGAGATTTGTCATCGGACAAAATTTCATCTGCAAGATTTTCCCTGAGACAATTTTAGATTTTATGCGGCTTTTCCCTGCGTTTATGAAGGTTTCCAGTATGATTACAAGTCTTTTTTAACCTTATTTATATATATATATATATATACAGTGGCTCACAAAAGTGTTCGTACACTTAGGAATTTCAATGAAATAGGGCTCTATCTATTAATTAAAATTAATATTTTAGAATGGGTATTTAAGAGAAAGATCTATGACGCATTATTAACAAAACTACATAAAATATTTTAAAAACATAGCAAAACTTTATTTTGAAAAAATCCCTAATCAAAAAATAACAAAAAATGTACTTCACAAAAGTCTTCGTACACTTTAAAAAAATCGCTGCATATTTGTAAATATTGTAATATTTCGCTAAAGTTGTACTTAATAGGATAATATTTAACACGTACAAAAGTTTTTCAAACACCTGGGAATAGATTTAATTAGTGTTTTCGTAATTTCTGCATGAAAGTTGATGCCTTCATCGAACATTGCTGTTTTTACTTCGCTTTTTGTTTCAATGCTGTATTTTCGTGTTCTAACTTCCAGTTATCTCCATATATGTTTTAATGGGTTTAAATTCAGCAATTGAGGTGATGTTTTCAGAACTTGTGAACAATTATAAAGATGCCAGAGGCGAACGTTGAGAGCCATGTGCCTTGTATCATTATCCTGACAAAAAACAAAGTTGTATCTATTACCCATAGATTGTCCTGATAATTTTACATTGCCTTTTAAAATATTGGAACAAAGATCGTGATTTATTATGCTATCAATATATACCAAATTACCTAATCCTGGTGCTGATATGCACCCTCACACAAGGACAACTCCACTGCCATGCTTAACTGTTCCAACTAAGTTCTTTGAATTAAATTCTTGATTTTTTTTCTCCATACTATTATGCACTCATTGGACCAAGAATGGCATACTAGATTTCATCTGTAGATAAAACATTATTTTAATACGATTCGGGTTAATTTATCATTGATTTTGCTAAAGAAAACCTAAGTTTTATGGTTTTCGCCCTAACAAAAATTTTTGTACGGGCAGAATACCTATATAACGCAGCTGGGCTTACCACTCGTCGAACAGTTTCAGGTGAAAATGAAGTAGAAGCTGCTTCATTAAATTCTGTAGCAAGTTTTATAGCACTTAAATGCGGATTTTTTAAGACTTTTCTAATTGTAAGTATTTGATCTCATTGCGTTAACTTAGATTGACGACCTTTTCATACCTAATTTTCAATCCATTTTTTTTCTACAAAGCCTTTTATCGCATACTTCACCATAGAATGAAATAAATTAACTAATTTTGCAATATTTTGAATTGATTTACTACTATTATGAAGAAAAATAACTAATTTCAAAAGCTATTAGTCGTGACATTACGATTACAAACCATTTTTAATTAATAAATAGAATATTACGGACCAATTCTGCAAAATATAAAGCCAAGCGATTTTTTAAATGTCAATACAATGCAAAAATAAAAATAAAGCGGCAAAAAATATTTTTAATAATGAAATTATCCGAAAATGTTTCTGTGTACGAAGACTTTTGTGGCGTCTTCTTTCTGTGGCATCTTCAGTTTTCATTTTTAGATTAAAAAAAAATCCCTTAATGTTAAACAAAAAGGTTGTGTGTTATTTAGAATAACTTGGAGATAATATAAAAAATTTCTCGATTTCATATACGAATTTAATTTCAGTGAAATTTCTTTTTAGTACAAATTTTTAAAGTGTACGAACACTTTTGTGAGCCACTGTATATACATATAGGTTTTAAACATGTAAATTATTGCAAATGCAGGCGCTAAAGCAGCTCTCAAAAATTGCAACACGTAAATATAACTGGTGACTTTCATATGTTGTTTCATTTTAGTATTTTAATGTTTCTTGATTTTTTTAAATTTTATACATTATGCACTAGCTGCTGTATAAGAAATATTTTCATGCAATTATTTAATATATATACCGGGTGTCCCAAAAATGACTGATGGATTTAACTAACTGGCAATAACTTGCAAACGGTGACAGCTATTTAAAAAATTTTGCAGGAAGGTTATGTATAACGTTAGGAGTTGTTTTACCGTAATTTTTTATTTTAGTTCGAATTTCAAACAATAGATGGCGCTGACGGTGATTGAAGGCCAAGTGATCAGTGCTGAGTGAGGTTAGTTTCGGCGTCGACCTGGGCTTCAATTGCCATCAGCGCCATCTATTGTTTGAAATTCGAACTAAATCAAAAATTACGGTACAAAAACTCCCGACATTATACATAACCCTCCTGCAAAATTTTTTTAAATAGCTGTCACCGTTTGCAAGTTATTGAATTTTAAAATCCATCAGTCATTTTTGGGACAACCGGTATGTACACACACACACACATATATATATTGCTATTGGATTTAATTTTAAACACGTCTCATCCCCCTTGACGCAAACTAATATTGTGTTTAAATCCTTTTTAAAAGAAATACCACATTCTGCGATGTTAACCTGCCTAAAACAAGAAATTAATCGGTTTTAAGGAATTTTGTTTAAGCAGGTTTATATTATATAAGTTATTGTTTATACTCAACATGTTCGGGTTCCAAAAATTTGGGCACCCCCGTCATTCAAACGGCTGGTTATTTCTATGAATAAGGAAACATTGTTATTAAATTCCTAGTATTTTTGTAAGATTCGCCAAATATTTCAAAGAAGATGCGACTATATAAAAAAAATGAATTATTCATTTCCATCAATTCCCATAATCCTTTTCTCACAACAGCGACGTGCGTAAATGAAAGCGATTTTTATCGTAATGTGGTAAATGGAATATCTTCTTTAAACCGTTATCATTTTTAAGATTATTCGAACAGCTGGCTTCTTACGCTCCATTATAGAGATTTATCTATTTAATTAGAAAGTTTCTGTTAAAGATTTTCTTAGACATGCACACCTTTATGCGTGATTACCTCTATATAAAAGATAACGTGCGAAAAACATCGTCACAATTTCGGACGAAACCAGCATTTGATAAATCGATACATTATGATGCGCCACAAAGCAGTGTTCAAAGTTATTTTTATAATTACTGCATTGTGCATTGGAAAATCTTCGGAGGCAGACGACTTTTGCATGTGGTGCGATGATATAGTTTCAGAACGTTTTCTGGACTGCCTGACTCGAGGAATGGCAAACATTCCAAATTTAAATGCATCCGCATCCTCACTGCAGGAAATGAAAGCCGATCTGCTGAATGCCTCAAAAGCTATGAAGAACAATGGACAATTAAAAGAAAATATTATGAAAGGTGCTCTGGCAGTCTCAATGGCTACCTTAATGGATGCGGCCAAAAATCCGGACGCAACGCTTTCATATATCTATAGTATTTTAATTCAATGCTATCAAATCCTAAACAAAAGCCCCGATATAAATTACATTGGCGAACTTATAAGTATAATTAAGGATGTACTAAAAGAAAAAATAAATTCTCTCAATGTACAACAGCCTAGGGATGAAACACAATTATATGATATATCTCAAACTAGACAAAATATCCGTCCGCCTCAGAAAAATAATTATTCTCCAAAGCCAGTAGCCACTGATTCTAATCAAGAAAAAGATCAATTGAGTTATCTATATGGCAAAATGCAGCAACAGAGACTAAATTTCCAATCAAATCCAAGTCAAGGTAAATCAAATAATTTTGATATGAGCCCTTTAAATAGTCCATATGGAATATTTCAACAACTGCCAAGCTACGGATACTTAGACAGTGCAAATGTAAACCAACCTTTAAATATGTTATATAATTACAATGCAGGGCTTGCGTACCAAAATGCTAATCAAAAGTATCATTATTATGGTTATGGTGATCGCAACCAATCTCCGAATAATAAAGTTGGTAGGTATGATGATAAATCTCCTAGTACATGGCTGTTTCAATATCAAAAAAAGCAACCAAATACTAATGATAATAACGACAAGTCGCCATATAATAAAGCCATATCATATGATGAACTACTAAAAAATAAAGATGATCAATCTAATGTCGATTATAAAACAGATTTTAGTGATTATAATAGTAACAACCAATCTCTGAATGATAAACTTGTAAATATTGAACAAAAGAAAAGTGATCAGTCATCTGACAAGAGTGCAGATACATATACTGAGGATGATAATGATTATGGTTACTATGATTATAACAATGATTGCAAAAATGTAAGCGGTGGAGACAATAACATTAATTCAACAGATGACCTTGGTTTTTCAAAAAAGAAACAAAATCCTGGCACACTGGCACCTGACACACCGTTAGATACAGATTTTGATTTTTATGACTATTATGACTATAAGAATGATGATGATGGTGGGAATGGTAAAGATGATTCTTGGAAATCAAACGATGGAGACAGTAACTATTATCCCAGAGATTATCCTGGTTTCTCGGAAAAGAAACAATCTCTAACAAATGACTCCAGCGTTAATGATAAATCTCCCAAAGCTACAACCAAGCCAGAATTTGATACGTTTAGTCTGAAAGATGTATTCAAAAATAATAAACAAGAAGATGAATATCCTGATATTTTTAACGCTTCCGGTAATGATTCAAAAACAATTCCAAAATCCAAGGAACTAGAACAACAGAAAAACAAATCAACTCTTCTATATTTGTCAGAATTTGATAATGATGGAGGCCAAAAGCTTACAACACCAATGCCATCTACTGCCAATGATCAGCAAACTTCTACACTTGCTGATATTGATCAGAAAACCAGTACAACACCTATTATACCAAATACATTGAAAGGCAATGCCAAACAAACAGTTTTAAGCACGGTTGCACCAGCAATATTACCAAACATTTCAGATAATAACCAAAAATTAAATTTAAAGAGTGTAAACTCTTCTGAATCAGATGACAGAATAAAAATTTTAACGAAATGGGCATTAGACTGTATGAAAGATGGAAAATTTAACTACACTAATTACATTAGGGTTATTGTAGATTTAGTGAAATCTTTCCAACAAACGCATCCGGGTTCAAATCTTCAAAAAACACAAACAATGGTTCTTGATGAAACTATATTTGCTCTTACACAGTTATTACTCAAAAGTAATGTAACTAAAGTAAAAGGAACTATTCAACAGCCCCAAAAAACTGTAGATCCAGTGAAATTACCAACAAGCATTCAACAAAGTAGTGAAAAAATGCCTCAAAAATATCAAATTCCTCAAGCAAATAACAGTTCTCAACCAGGGATGCAATATAGGCCATCTGTTGACTATTCGACTTCTAAACAAATTATTGAGAATCCTCCTCAAAATGAAAATTTACAAAACAAATGGATTACTAATCAAAATTTAAATCCTAATCAAGGTAGATGGAGCAATGTACAAAGTAGAGCAAAAGCAAGTTCAACTGCTCCTCAAATTGCAGCTCAGAGACTCAGTTGGAATACTTCGTATAAAGAAGGGCAAAACAATATTCCTCAAATTAACTATCCAAATCCTCGACAGTCTGGACAGCAGCCTCTAATTCTGGGACAAGTGAGCACAGGTAAAAGAAACGGGAAATGGGGCCGTACAACAGTCCCAATTACCCCAAATTTGAGTTCAAATGTAGGGGTGCCTGATATCAATAATAATTTTCGAGAGTCTTGGCGCAATCAAGCTGTCTTTTCCGACCCTCAACAGGAAAGCCTGTCAAATGGTAATAGAAATCAGGGTAGTTGGAGTACACAAAGCGGAGCAACATCAAGCTCAGTGCAAACAAGAAATCTTGGATTTTGATGGGGCGAGGATAACTGGGTACCTGTAGTACCAAATGTTCCAAAAAATCAGATTTCATAAAGGAATCGATGGAACTTCAGATAATTTTTTTTTTTAAGTTTTGAAGAAGCAAATGTTGGTTTGATTCCATGGCAAAGTAAGCATTTGGTGGTTAGTAAATTAATAACGTTAAATGAATTTTTGAAACATAAAAAAAGAATTATAATAATAATTGAATTTATAAATTTTAATGCACTATGTTTATATTATGTATGCAGCTAAAATGTAGAATTGCCAGTAAAAATATGCATTGTGTTAAAAGTGGTGAAAGTAGTTTAGAATATTTAATGCTTTTAATAAATGTTTTGTATTTTTAAACCAACAGAGTGTTTATTTTTTTATGAACGAAATTATGTTTACTTTAAAGATATTAGAAAAATACCTAAGTTATTCTTTTTGTAAAGTTATATTACTTAACACATTAAAGAAAATAAACATTTTAGTGTATTTAAATATATGCTTTTTTTAAATATTACAACAGTAAAAATCAAATCGTGGTTCGCATAAAAATGCATATATTATCAGCATTAAGTTTTTATTTTTTTTTCCTGGAGAATTATCTATAGTTTGAATTTTCTATTAGATCAGAGAAATATGTTCTACTATGCACTTAAAAAATTTAGGCTCAAACAAAATGGACAAAATTTTACTTTAACAAGTAAGAAAAGTCATGTGTTAAGCATAGATTACGAAGCACTTTCCAACACTTCCTGAAACCGTTAAAAAAAATTAGTATTTAGAAAAATAAGGGTATATAGCCAAATATGTATTCTAATACTTTTGAACAACCCTGTATTTGATTTTTCAGTTTATATACATAGTATATAATGTGTAAATTTTGTTTAGAAAGAAAATGCTTAGACTGCTTGAAGTTTCTTTTTCAGCAATTTATACTAATAGATGAAAACATACTTGAATACTTTTTTTTTCAGCCCTGTTGTTTACCTTGTACCTTTATTATACTTCAGTATTCAGCTAAAATTTCTTTTAAACTAAAACACTCTTAAAACAACTGAAATCACAATCTCTTAAATAACCATTCATAGGCGTCCATGTACCCAATTCTTTGCGTGGCCCTGTATATCATTTTATCTATTCTGCATACATTTCTTAGTAAATTGAATGCAGTTCAGTGTAAAACTGCATAATTTATTTAAGAACCACCTATAAGTAATTTACGCTCATATTTAGTAACGTTGGCGAGCTTTTTTAGGTAGCCCTGTATATCAACTATAGCATTTATACACACCATATAATGTGCATAGATTTAGTGAAACTTAAACGTGGACATAATAATTTAAATGAATTTCATTCATCCATCAGCCATCATCGGACACATATCCAATACTTCGGAAAGAACATACTATTCGAAATCTTTTGTGTGTCCCTGTAAATGCTATGTACTTAATATTATGCAAGACAGTACCGTATAATTTATATTAAGCCTCAGTGACATACATCAATTTTATAATACATGAAACAGTTTAATATATTTAAAGTATGTCTCACACAATCCCCCCTTTACCATTATCTAATAGAATTCTTTTGTGTGGTTCTGTAAATGAATAATAGCTATATTTTCACTGCATATATTATAGAATTATTATTTTAGTGCACCTCGTAAAAGCATATAAATTTTAATATGTTGACAGGGCGAAACATCTTTAAAATTCCTTTGAAACGATTTTTCCCCATAGGCCGTTATGTAATGGAAAACTTTTGATTCTCCCTGTAAATAAACTAATCATGGTAGAAACTTCATTTTCAATAGGGTTCGTGCTAGGGTAAACGTCAATAGCGTCCAAAAATTTCAGGGCAATCCGTGTATACTTACAGGAATTAAAGCACGCACAGATGGACAGACAAACCGAATGCATAAGCACTTTTCAACTTTGTTGGAAAGTGCTAAAAAGGGTTGTTTTATATTGTGTTTTTAATATTTCAAGTCATAAACAATTAAGTTCATTTGTTTAAAAGTGAAAAGAGAAGCAGTTTGATAAAGAAAAAATCGAAAGGATCATTATTGTTTTATAGCCTTATAATTCAAGAATGAACATTCACGTTCGAGTGTTACTCGCGCTCATAAGGTTCCATATAATAAATATGTGCATTATTAGCTATATTTAAAAAAAAATTGCTAAAAATTATCAAAACTTTGTAAAAAAAACTATACAACGTATGGTTGAGTATAGCTGTATATTACTAGAAAATTATGAATATATATACCTTAAAGTCAGTTTCTCTCCTTAATCTGTTTCTTTTTTTTATTTTCTTATTTTATTTTATTTCATTTATTTACTTATCTATATTTACTTGATGGACTTAATTCGGTAACTGACAATAAAAGTAGAGATTTAAACTTCGTTTGCCATTTCATAAAATTAAATTCAGCGTAGTAATAATCTTTTCTTCTACAGTGTAGCTAAAACAAAACCCTTGTTGAATGTTTAAACTTTACATTGTGCTAAGCCCGCTTCGAGAGGAAATTCCAAATTTAAAATTTATGACGCATTTTCCCTGGTAGGTTTTTAGCTTTTAAAGACAAGGGAAGCGTACTGAGAGATCCAGTCAATGTAAACTAGTTAACGATTTTTATAGTATTTAAGCGATTAATTCTAAATCAGTTATCCTGTTTTAAGCAATTTGACGTTTATTACTTTTATACTGCTACTGGGCATTGAATTGCACAAATACATCATTAAAAGTTGTTATCCAGGCTTTAAAAACCGATGATACAAAGACTACCCTGCTCTTGCCATAATGTAAGTCCAAACCGTTTGTACCTTTAAGAGTTAATATCTCGGCTAATTACCGACGATTTTTTTCTCAAAAATCCTTGTCAACAATGTTTTGTACTTCTGTTGCGATAGGTATCTTCAGCACTTCTCAGAAAGTGTGCTGAATGCGCCCACAAGTCGGAATTTGTGTAACGGAAAAATGCACTCTTCTCAAACTATATGACCTAGGTAATCGATATAGATTTTCCTAAAAGGTTTAAATGAACGTCTATTACCTCTATTTTTTTGTCATAATTTTATTTTTAATAGATATGGAAGTGAATAGAGGGGATACATATTTTTTCATTACATTTTTGACGATATCTCTAAAAATATAATACTTTTCTTTTTTTTATGTATTTTCGAGTTCAGTGTTACGAGAACTTTTGCACGATATACAAAGATTTTTTTTCAAGTACCTTAGGGGCCGTCCATTAATCATGTGATGTTTTTTTTTTGCTATTTTTAACCCCCCCCCTCCCCCTTGGTGATACATGGTGAGGTTCAAGACTACTCTCCCTCCCCCTACCCTATATCACGCGTATTTTTTAGTACCTACAAAAAATCTTAATTTTTTTAGAATATTTATTATAAAATACAGGTTCAAGTATCATCAAATTTTATTATAGAAAATAAAAAAAACTACAATAATAACCTTAAGAGGTAAACAGAAAGGTTGCAAGTTGTTTTGGACTGACATAAAAATAATGAAAGAAATGCGAAAAACTTTTTTGTAGTAATACATAAACATAATTTAATTTACAATGTACTCAGACCACGGATTAGCAAGACTTTCTTCAACACCAATAACTGGATAAGCATCTTGCAAGTTAGTTGTAGGCATAGTGCTTTGTTGAAGATTAACATCGGTTTCATCAAGCCACTCGGCGTCAGCATTTTCATGCACTACGCAGAGAATCTCTCTCGATCTACCATTTGTTCGTCGCGTGAGGATGCGACATTGTGCATTTCTAGACTATTATTGCTCGGATTCAGTTGCTTGTGACAAGAATTCAGATGTGCTTTAACTTTTGTTTTTGTACAGAAGTACAATGCACACTGCTGGCATGACCTTTCCAAAAGTATCCAATCCTTCTGCAGGCTAGGGCAATACAGGTCATAGCAAAACGTACAAGGTTAACAATTTACGCATGTATTCAGTGCCAAAACAACAGAATAACTGACACTGACAAGCTGAGTCCGGCAGGCGCTTGTCGCGGCTCGCGGGAACTTCACTTCGTTCGTTGCTTGACATCGCTGAATCAAGATCACACTACAAGCCGCTTTCGACTTTGTACGAGTTTGACGAAAAAATAAATACACGAAACGCCGTTTTTCGGTTCAGTATCGCTCGTTTGCGAAAAAATAAATACTCGTGATATATTACTACACCCCCCCTCCCCCCTTGTGATATTTCGTGATTTTTTTATGGACCCCCTCCCCCCCTCTCGAGTCTCGCATAATTAATGGACGGCCCCTCAATTAGCCTTTCAAAATTTTTCTTAAATATATTTCTGAATGTTTAATAATCAGTAAATATATGGGTCAATAGGCGTTATTACTTCCCCATTTCAAATTTTCTACGTTTATAGTTTACGAGTAAAATAGTTGTGACAGACAGACATACATAATGTATATGTAAATAAACATAGACATTTTTAAGTACGAAACTTAAAAAATTTCCAAATTTAGTTACTTTCATATAGTTTCAAAAAGAAAGTAAACCTATAGTAATTAATGAAACAAAGTAAAATGTTTTAAGTTATTGATTAAGTTAATTTAAATTTATATAAAGAATACTGCCCAGTTAAACTGATGGCATTGAACTCACAGGCTACAAATACTAATTTTACATTAAAGCCTTATATTTTCAAGGGTTAATTCCGATCGAAAAAAAATTAAGAAGGGGAAACAGCTCTCCCCTTTCCTCTTTTTTATACTTAATCATTGAACCTCCTATACTATCAAAGACATGCTTTATCATATAAAAAATCTATATCCAAAATTCAGAGCAAATGAGATAATTCTTAATAAAAAACCATTTAGCATTTATATAATTTAAAAGGAGTTATCCCCCTCTTTTATACTTAACCATTAAACTTCCAAAACTATTCAGAGATTTGAACGAAATCTGAAAATTCTGCTTGAAAAACCCTTTTATATAAATTAAGGAGGGGGGGCATTAGAACCCCTGTTCCCCCTATTTATACTTATTCAATGAACACCTAATAAAAGTCACGGAATCGCCTCATCAGAATGATCTTAATCTAAATTTTGAACAAAAACTTAATTCTGCAAGAAAATCCCATCTATATCAACTAAGGGGAGGGACATGAGCCCCCCGTTCCCCCTCTTATACATATCGAATGAACTCCAAAAACTAATCAGGGAAGCGCTTTGTCAGGATATACCTACATACAAAATTTCAAGTGGATCGAATATTTTTATCATGAGTTATCGCGTTACGCACGAACGTACATACAGAACGGACGGGCACATAAGCTCTCAGGCTATGATAGCCTGTGAGCTAAAAATTGACATTATGCAAATAGGTTCCAAATAATTTTTACTATCTATTTATTCCAGGGTTGCATAACGTAGTAATAAGTCGCTCTTTGTATGTATTCTTTATAACCTCTCTGATGAATTTTGTTACTTGTTCTTAAAAAATAAATAAATAAAGGTTTTTTCTAAGGGGGTCTGGGGCACATTTTAAAACCTTTTTTTATTTATTTGTAAGCAAAATCAAATGATAAAACTTTTCATACTTTTTGTTTTAATTTAAAATGTGGAGTAGTTTAAAATTGTTATAACTAGAACTATTAATTGTAGAATTTAATTATTATTGTTATTATTATTTTTACATTTAAATCAACAGAAATATCTAAATCTAAATTTAAATTTTGATTCAGCATTTTTAAAAATAATATTTTTTCGAAAAATTAAAAATACTTAAATTAAAAATTTGAAAAAAAAATTAACTTATTTTTTAAAAAAAAGTTTAATTATATTTTCAAAAGTAAATATTGATTTCAAATCTTCTGAAACAAAATTAAAATTTAACAATCAAAAAAGACATGTTCCAAATTTGAAACATTTATCTTTAACTGTTCTTGAATTAAAGCAATTTAAACTTGAGAAATTGGGAGAAAACCCATCATGAAGAAAAACGCATTTTTACAAGTCTTTTCCATGACAATCATTGCTTGAAAGCTAGATATTGAAAACAAGTCAAAACGAGAGAAATATTTCCTCTTGTAATTCATATTGGGAATTAAAACGGCCTGAGGCGCTGCTTGCAGCCTTCGATTCAGGAAAACTGTCCCTTTAATTTCCCTTTAACCAATGTTAAAGTGCCATTGAAATAATTTTTTATGCTAAATGAATTTGAAAGTTTTAAATATTCAAATTCGGATAACTTTTACTTTGCAATACCTATATTCCTATAAAAATGACTGAAAAAACGCAAAGAAAGATTTTTTTTTTTTTTTTTTTTTTTTTTTTTACACAAATTTTGTTATAACACACCATTTTTTTCAAATATGAAATTAAAACAAGTCGGAAATTACATGTCAAATGTGGCAAATGAGGGCGTACGTAATATAACGAAGTTTAAAAAATATTCAGATCTTTATGCAATAGTATACAGTATTTCGTATTCTGTATAAGGTATCAAAAATTTTTGTGTATCCCTGTTACGGGATACACAAAATACTGTCTACTTTTTATTTTAAAAAAAGTAACCTTTAGTAAACCTAAGCAACATATATTAATTTCATAAAATATGAAATATTTTAATTTAATTAAAACGCGCCCAAAAAAATGTTTCCTTCTATACCATTTTGTAACAGAATACTTTTGTTTGGTTCTGTAAATTTGTAAAATATATTGTTTGCACCACAGATTGTACGCAATATATATTTTAATAAATACTTAATAGATGCACATGAATTTTCTTATATTCGAAAGAGTATAGCAACATTAAAATTCACTAGAAACTATTTTTTCTCATTCGCCGTCGTATAACGGAATCCTTTTGACTGTCCTTATATTTGAACTATGCATCCAATTTTCATAATAAAACTAGCGGACCCGACAGACGTTGTCCTGTCACCGACGGACGTTGTCCTTCTTGGCACCGACTCCAGAAAATCAAATAAATGTATGTAAATATGGCAATACGCACGATTAAACACTACGATCTTAATTTAATATCTTATTACAATTATGTAAGGAAATTATTTTTCACTCTTAAGTATTTTTTGAAGTCGGTTCAATTTTTGATAGAAAAGTTTATTTTTCTTTTTTTAGTTAAAAGTTAACGGTTGTCTGAAGTCGGTTAATCAAAATTATAATATAGGAAATATTATTGTAAAGCATACACGTTTGTCAAGTGTGGGGTTCGAACACGTGATATCTTTCTTCAAAAAGCTGAGCTTAAATCTGGCGCCTTCGACCGCTCGGACATTCCGTCCGCACTCTATTTATCGAACTTATTCAACACTTTTAATTAGCAAAAAATCACTAACTATTAGGTTTTGCCTAATTAATAAAAAAGTACTGAATCAATTTCGACGAAATGTGAATCTAAACCATTCTCGAATCTACTTCAACGCACGCACAAAATTTCATTAAAATCGGTCCAGTCGTTTAGGAGGAGTTCAGTGACATACACACGCACAGAAGATTTTTATATATAAAGATGAGCATTAAAAATTTGAGGTTTTTGCGCCGAAGATATCGCCAAATTAGGAAAATGTGAATTATCTCACGAACTACTGGATTTAAGTATTGCTTAGTACCATTCGATTCAGAATGAAAAAATGCACTAAAATATGGTATCAGTTGAAAAATAACTACAAAAGCCGATTTTTATGGAATTTTTTAAAAGTTCGTTCTTTTTTCTACTCATCTTAGGGGTGGAATTTTCGAAAATCCCTTTTTAGCGGCACTCTATGTTATAAGAAGTATTTTTACCCAATTTTCAAGATTTTTGGTTCGGTAGATTTTTTTGTGCTGTGATTAATACGAAATCCCGACTTTCTTTTATATATATAGCACTTTTAATTAGCGAAAAATCACTAACTATTAGTTTTTGCCTAATTACTAAAAAAGTACTGAATCAATTTTGATGAAATGTGAATCTAAACCATTCTCGAATCCACTGGAACACACACACAAAATTTCATTAAAATAGGTCCAGTCGTTTAGGAGGAGTTCCGTTACATACACACGCACAGAAGATTTTTATATATAAAAATATGCTTAAAAAAAAGTATACAGTACGAAAAAAAATACTAACAGACTTCAAAAAAAGATTAAGCTTGGCGACAACTTGGCGTTAACGCATATGAATGCATAGTTTTAATATGCTTATGATTTGAAAACAGTTGCAACGATGGAAGATGATTTGCGACAAATCATTATTTTTTTTTTACCAAATCCATATTTTTTCATTAAAAATTTTCTAATCATCAGAATTTAATGAAATTAAAATGGGACCACATGGGTATCTTATACCTTCAAACAAACAAACAAAAAAAGAATTATCATAATCGGTTTACATTAAAAAAAATTATGAGTGAACAAGAAATGCATACAGGTCGAAATCATAATCTCCTGCTTGAAGTAGGTTAAAAATTGAAATGACTTGACAAAATTATGCAGCAATTACATATTTTAAATTTTAAACGATTCGGTTTGGTAGTTTATGCGTTGTTACATGTGGGCGGACGGACTGAACAACGACTATAGGTGCTACATATTTATATAGTTAAGAACGCACCTAAAAACGAGACAATTATGGTAATATTTTTTACAACACTTTTAATCAAAAATGTCCTTTTTGACCAAGCTTAAAGTTCACACCACAAATACGAATTAAAGTGTACAAATCGGAAGTTTTGGCCTATTTCCGTCAAGGCACTTTCAAAACCATTATTCCTAAGACACTATTTACATTATAACTGTCAGGCTTCGCTCGCTATTACTAATCAGTTTTCAAAAATGAACATTGAATCAAATGTAATTTATTAGACCGGGAGGCTGCAGCACAGACAATCATCTCTTCGAGTTCACGGATGAAAATCTAGGATTAGTTAAATTACGATTTGCATATTAAAAGTCTATCGATCTGCCAAGTTCTATCTTGGTGAAAAAAAAAACCTAAAAATCTGATTTTATCGATTGACTCATAGGTTTTTCCATTGTACCTTTCTGCACTCAAAAGTATGAAAATATAAATGATATGAGCCAATGGCTAAAATCGGGTTTTTAGGTGTTTTTCACCAAGATAGGACTTGGCAGACCGATAGACTTTTAATATGTGTATCAAAATTTAACTAATCCTAGATTTTCATCCATGAGTTGGACGAGGGATTGTTTGTGTTGCCGCCTCCCAGTGGTGACCACCCCCCAAACAAAATGACTCAAATCCCCTTCCCTTAAAAAAAAAAAAACTTCATAGTTTAACATTACCCCCTCCCCCCTAAACAGAATATCAATTGTAAAATATATTCCACTTATAATCTACTGCACATTCAAAAGATAGCGAGTTGAGCATAGCGGAATGAGTTCTTATTGCCCTTATCTAGAATTTAAGGGAAAGAAAACACAGGAACATTTCTGAAAATTCAATGTTGAAAAAAATTAAAAATGATATTAAAAAAATCAAGATTTACAAAAGGGAGTGAATTGAATATAGCAGAATGAGTTCTTATTGCCCTTATCTAGAATTTAAAGAAAGAAAACAAAAGAACTTTTCTGGAAACCAAATGTTGAAAAAATTTAAAAATGATATTAAAAAAATCAAGTTTTTTTAACAGTAAAAAAAAAGAAAGATTAAGAATTTAAACCCCCCCCCCCAAAAAAAAAAAAAAAAACTAAATTGTATGACGCATCTGGTATCACCAAACCCCTCTCTAGGCACCCCTGCCGCCTCCCAGTCTATACACTATACGGCCATATTTCACCGAACATTTTTAATTTCAGACATTTTGTCGAATATTTAAAGATACTATACTTATCGGATTCTTCTGAAACTTCGAGATTATATAGAATATGTTTGGCCTAACACAGGCCTGTCCAACCTTTTACTAAGCAGGGGCGCATCTCATCTTTTGGCAAGCAATAAAGAGCGCCATTATTAACATGGCTCAAAACATGCAAGAAAATCATCTTCTTTTAATATTAGAAGCAATAAATATAAGCAAATGAGACATAATACCCCTATAGATCTAAAGCGCCATGTATATATATATAAAAAAATCAAAATATTAGTAAATTGTAATAAATTTCGAATAATATGTTTTTCTGGTAGGGTTTATCTCAGTTTTAAACTGGAAGGAGTCAGAAAATGAAATATCATCCATTATTAAATTAAAATAGTAATAAGAAATAGCGTTAGGTTTTTGGGAAGAGCAAATACTCTGCAATACCTACAATTTTTTTGAAGGTGTAAATTTGCCATCATAAAAAGTATAGAAACGAAGTCGTGGGTGGTGGTTCTACAGAGAGAGCGTGAAAGAGTTTGCATTAATAGAAATATTTTCGCACGATTTTATTAAAAAAAAATCACAATTACCTAAATTATCAAAGGTCTGGGGGAGAAAAAGACAACCTTTATTCCGTCTTATGAAACAGCCGAATGGCCAGTGAAACAACGTTCACGAAAGAAAAGAAGGATCCCTTATATTTTTCTACATTTTACTTCTTAACGTATTAAAAAATTTATTGCCTACATTTATTAAACTAGTAAATCTGCAGATCAAGAGCCTCAACGTCAGCTTTGCACATCATTTCTTTTTTAAAACACACTTTGGGTAATATTCAATTTCCTAGAAACTGTAATTTAAAATTTTCAAATTACGTAATTATTTATAAGAATAAAATAAGAATAAGAAGTTTTCAGCCAACAAAAGCGTTAAATTAAAGGTTTAGTTATGTTAGGATATTCTGAATATAACATAGTAGATTTCTTCAGGGGGGCTCCGCCCCCCTGAACCCCCCGTAGTCTCATTAAACTTCAGTTTGTAACTTTTTATCTATTTGCTAATGGTTATCGTATATCTTGTATTTCTTTATACATTTTGATTTATATGGATAAGTAACAGTTTTAAAAAGCATTTTTCATTATCCTCATACTTCTACATACCTGTTCACACCTAAATCTGATATATCAGGAACTTTTGAAAGTGTAAACTCAGTAATCTAGGGTTTTACGATTTGTTTCCGAAAAAAAGAAATTTTGATTGCATTTTGTGGCAGATATCGCGGCCAGACAGACAGACAGAACAGACTGACAGGCGGAAAACAATAAATTTTGTGTCGCCAAAATAAGCCTTCACTGAAGTTTCGGCAATGACGTCATTATTCATGAGTTATTGCTATCCATGTTTCTTATATTTTTAACGACTACTATAAAATACCTGTTTTATTTCAATTATGACGTCAAATTTTATCAGGTGAAATATTTGTTAAAAATATAATTATTTTTTATTTCTTTTACTTCTAATTATGCCCCCATTTTTGTCAGAAAAATTCTTATTAACCAAACAAATTTCCGTGTTTAATATTTAACAAAGTACTATATTTATTTTTATTTTAATTCTGACGTCATATTTATTTTTTCTTAGTTTAATTTTTCGAAAGGAACTTGCTCAATTGAAACTTATTACCGTTGACAAATTATTCCATATTTTGATTTTTTTTTTTTTTTTTTGGCAACGATAAAGGAAATTGGTTAAATTTTATCTAAAAGATCGCTATTGATTCTGCATGAAAAAGAAGGAAATTTTGAATTATTAAGGAAAATATGTGAATAAAATCAATAAAACATAGCCTATGTTCTTTTCTGGGCTATGTTATAGTTATACACAATGATACAAAGGCATTAATTCATCAGTTTTGACGTTGACTTAATTTAAATTTTCGCTTTCAATAATTACACGCATTCAAATTTATAACATTATAAAAATAAGGATTAGGATGAGTGGTTGCTTAGCAACCATTAAAAGAAAATAAAGAAAATGAAATAAATACTTTTGAATTAAGTAAGTCTCTAAAACAAATTAGTTTATATTATTGGAATACATTTATAAAAAATCTCCAAAATTTACAGTAATAATTTTAAAAATCTGACAAATGAATAGAAAAAATTTCAAAACAATACGAATAATTTAACCGGTAAATTTCAGCATCCATTTATCATAATGTGACATTTTCTCTCAAGAAAAAAAATGAAAATCATTGGATTTGCCATAGAAAAGCATTATTGCGCAAAATAAAATATTCTATATTTTTCGAACGAATGAACCAAATCTTACAGAAAACTATACAGCTTAATCCCAGTGCCTCACTAACATACCCACTTAATTTCAAGCCAATCGGATGCTTTTTACGGAAGTTATCGCGGAACAGACAGACTGACAGACTGACTGACAGACAGACACAAAAAAATTTCGTGTCTCCAAAGTAAGCCTTCACTGACGTTTCGGCAACCATATCGTCATAATTTCCATAAAAAGATTTATAAATCATAACTATAAATTAGTAAAGAAATACAACAACGCATGATGCATTAGTTTTTTTTTCTTTTTAACTAATCATGTGCGGTGTTGTCTTTCTTTTAATACGTTGCGTACGTTATAACTGTTGATACGTAAAATACACTTGCAAAGATTTTTAAAACATGTCTCATGAAAATATCGAGAATTCCGAATAAAGTATGCTTTACAAGGAAATTGTATTAAAGAGACTAGTAACGGGAAATTTTCAAAAGGGCGCCAAGAAAACCTGCGAAGGGCGCCATGGCGCCCGCGGGCGCCGCGTTGGACAGCCCTGGCCTAACATTTATCAATGTCGATCTAAGAAGAAGAGCAATTAGAAATATTGGATCAATTAACATAAATTTAGAAACATTAATCTTGAAATCGATTCAGTATTTCCCGAGATTCCATTGAAAATTTAGAAAGTTTTTAACAGGCTTTTCCCTCATTTTGCTTCTTTAAATTTCGAATCTTTTAGAAATTGCTCTTAGAAAGTATTAATATCTTATAAATGTCTATCATGCCAAATTTTAAGGTTCTATCTTTAAAATTTCAATAGAAATTGTAATTTAGAAAATTTTTGGAACAGTTTCCACTTATTTCAGCTTTTAAATACTGATTTTTTTCTATAGTTAGTTGAGAACATTTACATGTTACAAAAGGATATTATGCTATATTTTAAGTTTATGTTCCAAACAACTCCATAGTAATCAAAATTAGAATGTTTTTAGAGAATTTTCTGCTGATTTCACACTTTTATGTTTCGAATTCCCCCGAAACTGTTCTTAGAAAGTATTTTCATCTCATAAATAACTACCATGACAAATTTCAATTTGCTAAATCCCTTCATTATCACAATACATGCAACTTTAGAGCGTTTTTTTGCTTTTGCAATTCGCTTGTATTAGTGACACCGACATAAAACAAAGCTTATGCTGGAGTATTGAATGTCACCATCAATTTGCAACCATTAATTTTGAAACTATTTGATATTTCCTGATATTACATAGAAATTGTAATTTTGAGCATTTTTAGAATGCTTTTTGTGCATTTTCATATTTTTTAAATTTCAAAAATATTAAAAAGTTTCTTAGACAGTATTTATATCTTATAAATAACTACAACCACCATGCCAAATTTCAGATTTATAGGCCCTACAGTAACACAAAAATCACATTCTTAGAATGTTTTGTGATCCTGTACCACTTACATAAAATCCTATGTTGCCAAAGGGACTGTCACCAGTATTTTGTTACTTTTGAAATCAGTTCGATAATTCCAGAGCATGAAGGTAGAATAATAGAAAGAGAACAAAGATGCTTCCACTTTTGACCATAAAGTCCTTCCTAATATGGCTGCCGTTTCCGATGGTTCATGAATGAATGAAGAACGGTAAATAAGGTATCCATCCTTTACATCCTGTTTTGAAATTGGTCCAATCATATCCAAAGCTATCAGATTACAGATCATGTGATCTGTAGAATAGGAGCATTCGCGCCACGAACTGAGCATTACTTTCTGGGCTAAATTCTGTTAGAAAACCTATCTTCTTTGTTCTCTTTCTAATATTTTAACTTCATGTTCCAGAAATTACCCCCTACAAATAAACAAACGATACTTCTGTATAAAATTAGTATAGATAGAAAGTAAGCTATCACGAATTTCATAAAGGTCTTTTTTTACGTGCATAAAATTTCAGACATTAATGAGTGTTCAAGTGTTTTAAAATGAAGCAGTGTTTTTCTTTTTCCTATAAGATTTTTTTTCTTTATATCTTGAGTTGTAATCAATCATTTTCTAATTTAGACATTTCCTTGACAATTAAATCTTTAATTTGAACACCATATACTAAAATATTACTAATTTTCATAGGAAATACAGAAAAGCTGTATATTTTTCAGTATCTGAATAATTGTACATTTTCTGAAAGCACGAATGAAAATGACTCCATAAATATGACAGAAAGCAGTACGTTAAGTTTAAAGATATTGTAACATATAATAAGCAAAATTTTTAAAAAAAAGTCGCGGCCACATAGAAACTGATTTTAACTAGTAAATCTGCAGATCAAGAGCCTCAACGTCAGCTTTTCACATTTTTTTTTTAAACACACTTAGCGTAATATTCAACTTCCTGGAAACTGTAATTTAAAATTTTCGAATAATGTAATTATTTATAAGAATAAAATAAGAATAAGAAATTTGAAGCCATCAAAAGCCGTTAAATTAAAGATTTAGTTATGTTAGGATATTCTGAAAAATTCATGATCTATTATTTTTTTTATTATTATTATTATACCTCATAGATTTCTTCAGGGGGGATCCGCTCCCCTGAACCCCCCGTAGTCTCATTAAATTTAAATTTCTAACTTTCTATCAATCTGCTAATGGTTATCGTATATCTTGTATTTCTTTCTACATTTTGATTTATAAGGATAAGTGACAGTTTTAATAAGCATTTTTCATTATCCTTATACTTCTAGATACCTGCCCACCAAAAACACCTAAATCTGATGTATCAGGAACTTTTGAAAGTGTAAACTCAGTAATCTAGGGTTTTACAATTTTGTTTAAGAAAAAAAGAAGTTTTGATTGCATTTTGTGGCAGTTATCGGGGACTGACAGATAGACAGAAGAACAGACTGAGAGATGGAAAACAATAAATTTTGCGTTGCCAAAATAAGCTTTCACTGAATTTTTTTCAATGACTTCATTATTCATGAGTTATTGCTGTCCATGTTTCTTGTATTTTTAACGACAACTATAAAATACCTGTTTTATTTCAATTATGACGTCAAATTTTACCAATTGAAATATTTGTTAAAAATATAATTATTTTTTATTTCTTTTACTTCTAATTATGCTCCCATTTTTGTCAGAAAAATTCTTATTAACGAAACAAATTTCCGTGTTTAATATTTAACAAAGTACTATTTTTATTTTTATTTTAATTCTGACATCATATTTATTTTTTTCTTAGTTTAATTTTTCGAATGGAAATTGCTCAATTGAAACTTATTGCCGTTGAAAAATTATTCCAGATTTTTTTTCTTTGGCAACGATAAATTAAATTGGTTAATTTTTATCTAAAAAATCGCTCTTGATTCTGTATGAAAAAGAAGGAAATTTTGAATTATTAAGGAAAATATTTCAATAAAATTAATAAAACATAGCCTATATTCTTTTCTGAGCTATGTTATATTTATCGGCAAAGATACAAAGACATTAATTAATTCATCAGTTTTGACATTGACTTCATTTAAATTTTCGTACACGCTTTCAAATTTATAGCATTAAAATATAATAAGGATCAGGATGAATGGTTGCTTAGTAACCATTAAGAGAATATAAAAAACTGAAATAAATACATTTTAAATAAGTAAATCTCTAAACCAATTTAGTTTATATTATTGGAACACATTTATAAAAAATCTCCAAAATTTACAGTAATAACTTTAAAAATCTGACAAATGCATAGACAAAATTTCAAAACAATACGAATTATTTAACTGGTAAATTTCAGTGTCCATTTATCATTGAATTCCATTAATGAAATGTGTCATTTTCTCTCAAGGAAAATAAATTGAAAATCATTGGATTTGCCATAGAAAAGCATTATTGCGCAAAATAAAATATTCTATATTTTCCGAACGAATGAATCAAATCTAACAAAAAACTATACAGCTTAATCCCAGTGCCTCACTAACATGCTCACTTAATTTCAAGCCAATCGGATGTTTTTTGCGTTAGTTATCGCGGAACAGACAGACTGACTGACTGACTGACAGACAGACAGACAGACAGAAACCAAAAAAATTCGTGTCTCCAAAGTAAGCCTTCACTGACGTTTTGGCAATAAAATTTGATACACATGTTCAATTCATATTCAAAAATAGCTTGAAGAAAAATAAATTATTTTAGCAGTTTTGGACACTTAAAAATTTGCGATATATAATGGCATGACTGAAATTTTCCAAAGTTGCAAGTTTGAATTTAGTAATAATAATCTGGTAATACCATAATTAATCTTTAATTGACTGCAAATATTGAAAACTTGCTAATTTATTGAAAATTAGAGGCATTATAAAAATCATAGGAATATAAAAATATCTATAAAATTGATACTGGATGTAGTATTTCACATGAAGACTGAATTCAACTAGTTTGAAAGTTATCATTTTATTTCCACTTTATCTCCAAAAAAACTTAGAAACTTTAAAAAAAAAAAAAAAATTACAAGGGTTATTTTCACTATTCGCTTACATTTCAGAATTTTAATTTTATTTTTCAAACTTAATAATTACTTTTAAAAATGGAGACAGGTGTTGTCGTAAATGTTTAAGGTACATGAAAAAAAAATGGTTGTGTACTTTACCCTATTGTATAACATGCAAATGCTATTTAAAGTTGGCTTGTAAGGCAAATTGTCAAGTCCGTTACCATACAAAATTACACAAAATACTCAGCTATAAATTTATTAAATTTCCTAAAATCAACTTATTTTGAAGTGACGTATGTCCCTAAATTTCAAAACATGATATTTATCAATAATACTTAAATTGAAATGAGAGACAGTTTTAGCCTCAAGATTTTGATCACATAGAAATTATACAAGAATTTTTTCTAACAATTACAGTATATATTCATGTAAATTATTAAATTTTAAGAAAATTGCATATTTGTTTCTTAGTTGAATAAAAGTAGAATGGTGAAAAAGTGATAATCATTAAAAAACTGTGCAGACTTGACATTTGGTAACGGACTTGACACTATGTTGAAAATGGCCGTCAAAATCATAAATTTTTCTCTTATGTATATGCAAAGAAAAGGGTTAGATGTAAATAATTTTGCACATTCATAAGAATCAATATGTTCTTGATATATTAAAAAAAAAAAAAAAAAAAAATCTAGATTGCCTTTTGATTCATACCAAACATAACAAAAATGAGTTCAAAAAGGCATTATTTCTTACATTCCATATGCAATTCCTCTTTGAATTTGCCTGCATTTCTTAAAATATTGCAGGATTTCAAGAAAAAAAAAATGAGTACTGCAATTTAGTTTTTGTATCTTAAATTAGGATTAATATATATTTTTTTCCTTTTTCAACTGAATCTTTTTTTCTGTTCAGATATAAAATATACTTGAAGCAAAAGTAAATTGAAAGCAATAATAAAAATTTCTATATCTAAAATGTATTTTTTTATCTTTAATATCAAATAATTTAAAACATTTAAAAGCTTTTATTCATGCTGAAACAAGTGATAGAAATATTGATTTTTTCTTTCTATTATTTCGTAGTTTTTACTGTTTATTCTTTTCCCTCATTAAGGAAATGAAAGGCAAGATCTATATAAAGGCAGTATCTATAACATCAAATAGTTTTAACACTGTAGAAGGTTTCTTTCATGTTCAAATGATAAATAGAAATATTTCATTTTTCCCTCTAACTTTTTTTATTATTTATCTTTTTTAAAATTACAGAATAAAAACACAATTACAAAATTATTCTAATTTGTTACTTATTATTCATTCTTAATTATAATTTTTAATACAGTCTTGACATTTTTAAGGTTAATAATCAAAATTGAAATTTCAAGCATATACAAAAAACTTCAATTTTGTATCAATTTTAATATAAATTTTTATACCTAAATAAACAATACTGAAATTTATTACTTTGTATTTACTCATAAATGAATATGATCTATTTATATGATGATTTTCAATACCATCTATGACACGTCAGCCACAGCTCATTTGCTCATTCTTGTATCTAATACCCCCCCCCCCCCAAAAAAAAAGAAGAAAAATTATCCTGTATTTATTTGGCAAGTTATATTTCAATATTCGGCAAAATTTTTACAATATCTGGCTAGATATCTCAAAACATTCAGCCAAAGCATTCGGCTAACAAGCCTTCAATATTCGGCCAACCAAGTATTCAGAAAAAGGTCTGAATACCGAATAGTGGCTGAATATTCGTTTCATCCCAAGTTAATATCTGGCCAGTGAAAAAAAATTGTCTACGGGCTAGTGGCCATTGGATAAAAATGTTAATTTTGACAAATAGTGGACTGTAAACATACGTTTGCTTCCTTAAGTGGGCCATTATGCACCATATTTATACAAGGATTGCTATTTATGTATCCGGAACTTGAATCAGTGGTTGCTGTTAGGTGACATCTGACATGTGCATGATAGTTGACTATACATATACTCAGAAAATTTTGTCCTATGGCATTCACTCAAGGAGGAATTTAAAGAAAATCCTCTAAAATCAGTTGTGACAGAAACTTATGTGCAAGAAATGATAATACAAGATCATCATATGACAACTAATGATACTGTGAAAACACTATCCATTAGTATGACAAGCATACACAATACTTTACATGCACATTTAACCGTGATAAAAATTTATATGCATTCAATTTTACAAAATTTGACAGTCTCTCAACAAAAAGCTAAAGTCAATCGGTGTGAAGAAATGCTTAAAAATTACAATCATGATGAGTCTAAAGCTGTGTATAACAGCTAAACAGGTGGATCTATGTATTTGAACCCAAAAGTAAACAACAGTCGACTGCATGGGTCTTTCAAGATGAGCTGAATCTGGCAAGTGTTGTTTGCTCAAGAAGCACTTTGAAGCAAATGATCACTTTATTTGAGAGGATAAATTGCATGTGGTTACAGTGTTTCTAGAAAATCATAGAACAGTCAATTCTGAAGGGTATGGAACCATGTTTGCAGAAGTCTTTGAAGAAACAAGAAAAAAAAAAACCAGCGAAGCAGGATTAATCTTCCATAACAACTTGGGCTATCACACATCACTCCCTAATCTCAATATTTGACTGGTCAAGACATTGAATTGATAGATTATCAGCAATACAGTGGTGACTTTACACTCAATGATCTCTTTTAGTTCCTGTCTGTGAAAAATAAACAACATGGTCAATGATTTTAGATGATAAAAGTAGTGATTGATGCATTTAAAATGCATGTTTTGGAGATGCTTCAATCAGAATGGAAAAAAGGGCTACGAAAAGTGCTTCAAACATATGTAAAAGTGTATCAATCATTGCAGAGAATATTTTGAAAAACATTAAAATCATTTTTAATGATAAATATGTTTTTTTTTTATTTGTTATTCCAGGTATATAAATAGCAACTGTTGTATAAATAAATTAATTAAAATAGAAACATAACAAAAGCAGTAAAACAAAGAAGTGTAACAAAATTAGTACAATTTAATAAGTATAAAACACGATAATATATTCTAGTGCACAATTTCAAAGTTCTAAAGATTTTTTTAAAAAATCAGTTTTCTTTTAATTAATCTACCTTTTGCTCAATGGAAAAGACATGCTTTTTTAAAATGTAAAATTATTATATAGTTTCATTCCAATTTAATTTTTAAATAAGTTTTGATTAATTGATGACGATTTTAAAATATATACTATGTAATCAAATAGAACTATGTAAGAAGATTTTCACTAAGCGAATGATGTACTTTTTTATTATAAGTAACTGGGCTGACTTTGTCTTCTCGTTAAAATATAAAAAACAATAATGAAGATCTTAAATGCATTTTTCAAATTTTTATTAATATAGATTGATGATTGGATGATGTTTTGGGTCACACAAAAATAGTCACTGGTGTATCATGTCACCTGTGGACCGCAGGCTAAGTAATGCTGATTTAAGGCAACTGAGTTTGTGAGTTTTGCATTTTGTTTTTCATGAATCTTTATTTACACATAAATCACAAAACATACAACTTCAATCCTATGCAGAAAAAAAGAGCAGAAATATTTTTCTCCTTTACGATATTATGTAGAACAAAATTTTGTTCCAACCTTTTTATATAGGTTTAGAACGATTGAACTTTACCATCAAACTCTTTGAAAGCTATTGACATTTTACTTTATAAAATGCAATAAAAGAGAAAATAATGTAAAAGATTTGTAGACTTGCAGCCCCCAATATTGCAGCTGGTGACACTTATTCAAGGCCTAATTGAGTATTAAAGAACGCTTGAAATTGAAAGCTGAGCCATTTCTATTCAACTCAATTCTTTGTTCTGGAATTTTTCCGGTGAATTTTTTTCCATTTTCTCCATTGTTGCCAGAGATAGTGTTTTTTACATTAAATACTTAAATAAATAATTAACACAGTTTAGAAAGATAGTTACCATCTTATTACAAACGTTTGATATACAAAGACAATATTACATCACAAATATCAACAGAATAATCTCGAACTGCATAGAATGTTGCTTTATAAAATTCCATGGAATTGGTTGGGTGCTGCCAGTGGCGTAGCTAAGGGGGGGGGGGCGTCCGCCCTGGGCGCCAAGGCCTAGGGGCACCAAATTGAGAGAAATTTAAATATATCTATATTGGGGTGGGGGTGCAAAATTTCTTGCTGGCCCCGGGCGCCAAAAAACATAGCTACGCTACTGGGTGCTGCCATCTATATGTTTAACTGTACACTAAAATTTAAAAACATGACAGTGAACATGAGGCCTTAAATCAAAATGGCTAATGATGAACACCAAAATTAACCATTATAGCCTTTGATAATCCTGCAGTGTTCTTGCTGGCATTTGACCAACGTTAGTAATTTGGCTAATTAAAAATAAAAAACATTCGCCAAATGAAAAAAATGTTAGCAAAATAGATATATGTTCTAAAATAACCTAAGTTTTTATGTGACGGCGATTGTTGTTCATCTATTTTCAACTATCCGCTACAAATATAAAAAAAAAATGTATACATTAAATATATAAGACCATTAATTGTAAATAATATGTATATATATATATGCATGTAAATGAAAAATGAAAAAGAAAGAGCAAAAATTGAGCACTAGCAATTTGGCGAATCTAATCGCTTGTTTACTCGCCAAATGAAGAATTTAGTCGCAATTTGGCACATTGGCGAGCGACAACGAGAACACTGTAATCCTGTATGCTAAAATTCTGAACTGTAGACATTATCTTTTATCTACTAAGAGTACCTAGAATTCTCCCTCTGTTTAAAGATTGATACACAAAAGATAACTAGCTCTATTAACTCTGCATTCAATTGTTCAGAAATGTTAGCCTCTAGTCCAGTAAAATGTAAGAAAGTAAAAAAGCACAAAAATGACAGGAATTAAATAATATAATATATTTTTTTCATTTATCAAAGTAACATCAAAAATACCAATATTTTTATTAAACAGTTACGTGTCCCATTTAATTTAATAGAAAGCTAGAAAAAATTAATTAAGAGCTTACTATGTTACATATTATCAACAACAGAATCAGCTGTCACATTGATAGCTGATATGATTATTTAAAAGAATTTTAGAACACAAATAAACATAGACAAGTCATTGTTGGAGCCCCAATAAATAAATCATTTGATTATGATAGCATAAGATTAGTTTGAGCAGAAGGAAATATTCACACACAAATAACATTGTGTTATTTATTAAATAGATCTGAACAATTAAAATATTTTGAATTGTGTATGCTTGTTTTAAACCATTTTAAAAGCACCACAACAAAAAGAAGAAAATAAATTACTTTTTTTTATGTATCATTTAATATACAAAATAACTATGTATAAATCAATGTATACACATAAAATATTTTTTAATTAAAATATTTTGAAATGTGTATGTTTGTTTTAAACCATTTTAAAAAACACCACAACAAAAAGAGGAAAATAAATTACTTTTTTTATTTATCATTTAATATACAAAATAACTATGTATAAATCTATGTATACATATAAAATATTTTTAAATAAATATAAATTGCACTTAAAAATTAGGATTTCTTTTTGAAGCTCGATGTTCTACTGCTCCTTTGGTCATAAATAAATTTAAGAGCTGCCTTCTCTTTAAAAAAGACAGAGATAATAAAAGCAAGAAAACAGCATATTCCGATGCCAAGATGCCACATCAATACCTTAAAACCTTGATCACAGCAAAAATAAACCTAGAAAAAGATATAAGGCAATCAGATGGATAACAAATACATGATATTCAACCTTTTCATGCATGATAACCATGAGGTTATATTGAAAAGCAATCTTACAGAAAACGTTGCAAATTATATTTTTACTTCATTATTACATATAAACATAATGCTTATGATATAGGGCAACGAGCACTTCCCAATCTTTTTTTCTTTCACGTACTACCCTTTTTAGGCTTTTCATTTTGGTTTAGCCATCATTTCTCCACCTCTCCTTTTGACCCTTTCTCCAGGTAATGCAAATATGTTTTTTTTTTTTTCAATAGTATGTAATCTTTCTTTCAAATCTATATAATAAATTAATACAAATTACACTGTCATTTCCAATATTTATGTGACTCTGACTTTACTAAGCAGTTTTGTGACTTCTACTATGACCAACATTACTTTTATGTACTCCCAGCATTTTCACAACATACTCCAGGATGGGAACTGACTGATATCTATATATATTATATATTTTTTCAATATTCATTTGGAAAATGCATCTTTAAATGTCTTTCTGTTTTGTGTGTGAGAAGATTTTTTTCAAAGAATTCTTGTTTTTAGATTTAAAAAGAGGAATATGTCCAAATTTTTTTTTTTAAATTTTCTACTTTAACTTTGCATTAAAACATCAAAGCTACACAAAAAACTATTTAATAACTATTATTAATAATTGTTATTACTTATAAGCTCCATATGAGGTTTATTTTGTAATTCAAAAATAAATGTAAGATTTTTAAAAAATATTTGTCAATACAATTTTAAGTGTAAAATATTTTTTTCATTCATTAAAAAAAAAATATATATATATATATATATATGAGAGGGTTAAAACGACAAAAATTCAGCTACAAAAAATCATTATTATCTTTTAAATTTGTAGTAATAAAAATAATACTAGTTTTAATTCTGGTATGTAAACCAAACATTCTACTAAATTTTTATTTTAAAGAAAAAAACTGCAGGTTTTGTTTTGATGATAAAAATCATGCTCCACATATAGAATATGAAACACTGTCTAACATTAGGAGAAAATTTCTATATATTCTAAGAAGTTGCCAGAATCAATCTTTATACATTATACTCATTATTCACAAATGTAAACAATATTAACTTTACAGCAACTGTAGTTTGTATACCAGAAAGTCAATTGTATCATATTTCAACACACAAACTAAAGCACTTTATTTTATACATATACAGTCGAGTCTCCCTATAACAAAACTCCATTAAGCAAATTTCTCTATATAACGAATTTTTACTAAGAACGATCAAATTTTCATTGATTACACTACAAATAATCTCCATATAGCAAAGTATATATCTCCATATAACAAATTTTTTCAGACATGTTCCTTCATTTTTTATGAAAATGCTTCAATCATTTTATTTGTGAAATTAATTTTCCCACTTCTTAAAAAATGTCTATAGGATTCTTTCATGGTCTCGCTAGACTTTCAACAAAGATGAATATCTGTCTTTTGGAAATTTTTCTTGCTCCCCTGAATTAAGGCAAATTTTCACGCGTTTGAACTAAATTTACTTTTTTATATAAAAAAAATATTCATATTTTACCTAAAAAATAACGGTACCAGTACAAACGCTGAATAAGCATTGACTTTCCTTTTTGAAACTATTTAAATAAATAAAAAAAGTAAAATATCAAATTTATGTTTAGCGTTAAACATTTCAAAACAAACATTTTTTTTAAAACTTTACTCATAACATGTGAATTTTTTCGCCATCCTCTATTCAACTAATTTTTCTATATAACGAATTTTTTGACTGAACCATGGATTTCGTTATATAGGGACTCACGTGTATAGTGTTTGTTTGTTTGTTTTCCACATTTCTAGAATACTTTAGCTGTTTATGCAGTTTTTAATTTTCTCCAATCAAAAGAAATAATGTAATATATAATCATGTATGTAGAATTTGCATTTGGATAGCATTATTTATTTCACTTATGCCCTGTGCAATTAACAAATTAACTAACGCTTAGGCGTTTATTATTGTCTATGATTTGAATGCATAACATAAAAGGGAATTCAAGGATAATGAGCACAAAGACCTTAGACTATGAAAATTAAAAAAGAGTCAGTGTCTTATCATTCCATTGTTCATGATGATAGCAATAAAGCAGATGACTATATTAGGTGTAATTTGAATAGTTTAGTGATTATATGTTTAAATGTTAACTATAGTACATTTGAAAAACTAGTTAAAAAAACTAAGTTAAAAAACTGTAAAGTATCGTATTTACTTGTGTATACTGCACACTTCTTACTTTAGAAGGAAAAATGGCGATTTTTTTAAATCTCGTATATAACATGCATCATAAATTTGACGAGTAAATAAATGAATGGCCAAAAGAATTTAGGTAAAGAACGTCAAAACAGACATTGCGTTAGGCCAGAAAACAAGACGAAATTACATTTTTAAACTTTGGTTAGGGAGTAAATGACGGGGGATAGCTGTGCAGACTTTAATGAGAATTTAGTGTTGAAATAACGTTACTAGTGTTTTTCTATAAAAAAGTGCAAGGAGTGGAATAAAGACGCAGTAATACTTCAATTAAGTAAGATTTTTCTATTTTTAATGTCTTCTTTGAATACATTTTTAAATTCATATCTATATCGTCTGATATTTTCAAGTAGTAAAAAAATATTCCGTGTATAACGCACAACTATGACTTTTGCCTTAATTTTTACGAAAAATGTGTGCGTTATACACGAGTAAATACGGTAGTTGTAAAAATGTAATTAATTGTTGTTAATTGTGAAATTATCATTAAGGAATTAAATCAAGGTTTGTATGATTTTAGCATTGAGTTATAACTGAATACTTCAATAAATTAACATTTTGCATATCACTTTCGAGTTAAAATTATGCAACTATTTTCATAAAAATCTATTTCAAACAATAATTTCTGATAGAAAATTATATCATGATGTAATTATTCAATTTCTTTATGACCCTTGAAATAACTACAGATATTAAACACACTAATTTAACACATACTGTATTCTGTTTTAAATAGTTTAAGGGTCGTTCCATTGTAACTTACGTTACATTTAGAACAATTTACTGCAGTAATTTTAGTAACATAACACTTAAAAATATCCAAATGTAAAATTAACCTGACTTGTCAATGACACCTATCTAAGGGTCGATTTGGATGGAAATCACCTAAAAAATGAAAATTACACTTTATCTGATAACTTACATTCCTTTTCCAATAATGGCAGCTACCATAGTAAATAAAACTACCAGAATTTCAGAAATAATATTAAATTTAGTTAATTTTCATCTAAATTGGGTTTTGAATAAGTTACCATGTTAAATGTACATTTTGAATAATTTTTTTGTGTGTGTTATACAGGCACGAAAGTGGGAAATGAGAAAAAAGGTGGAAATTTTTTTCCATCTATACAGTGGCACTAAAATCTTATAATTTAAATGTCATTTTAACAGCCACTTATACAATAAAATTAAATGTAACTGGACGTATGATTGCTATTTTTTTTTTATCTCTTAAAAAGCAGGAGCTACTAAAGGTGTAAATCCAAATATATCTGATGCAACTTATGTGAGGCACAGTTATTAATTTTAAAAACAAATGGTATTCTTAATGGTTTAGCTTTAAATCCCTCCCTCCATCTTTTTGCTTTTTTTAAGAAGAGAGAGAGAGAGAGAGAGAGAAAAAAGAGAGATCTTGCTCAATTGGTCTCTGCTTCAAAAATACATCTCAAAAAAGGTATCATGGGAATAATTCAAAAGTGTTATATAAATAGTGCAAAATATTCTACACCAATAAGAAACTTCTTTTCACTTTGAATTTCTAAAGCTTAAAAAAAATTCATTCTTGAAACACACTTTAAATAAATTCATTTACATGATTTTCAATTACTTATATAATATAAGCGCAGCTTTCATTTTATGTCTTTTTTGAAAAATAATTCAAGACCTAACTCTAAGGGTTTTAATAGACTAAATGTCCTATTACTACAGCCCCCCCCCTCCACCCCACCCCCCATTATCCTTCCAAAAAAAATTTTTCATTTTTGCACCAATCCAGAGAATGTCCGAAATTGCTTTAAAAAAGGTGGAATTCCTCCTTTAGGAGGAACTCTTTCATGCCTGGTTATATTACTAAAGTTACAGAAAATAGTTCAAAATGTAATGTAGGTTATCATGGAATGACCCTTAACATATTAAAGCATACTTTAAAGAACACTGGTTGGCACAAAAATCTTCCCTGTAAAAATAATAGCTGATTTTTATAGATTACAAGCTATTAATTCAAAATACGGCTGCTGTATAAAATTAATCTATTAGGACCCATTTTTTAGGAAAGGCTTGCTTTTAAAATCAAAATATTTTATGTCTTGCTAAAACAAAATTGGAAATTGTATAAATAAAATGTAAATAATAAAATTTATTTAATGGTATGTAAATTAATTTTTTTTAAAACCTTATTTAAGCTATGCAGGATTGTAACCCCCTTCCCCCCTTTTTTTTTAAACAGCACAGGCAGGTACTCAGAAAGTTACCCACTACAACCATAAGAGTTGTAAAACACCCAGCCTGAGCAAGTTACCCAAGCAGCTACGCACTACAACCCTAAAGCTAGAACAACATACAAAATGGAGATATAATAGTGAATAGCAAATAGTAAATTTGAACACAAAAAGAAAAATGCCCAATACAAGTGTCAACAAATTAAATTTTCATGCTATATTTTATTAACCTAAGACATTAAAAACATCTTTTTCATGATTTAAATTTTATTTAGCATTGAAAATTAGTATCATAATCCTTCACTATTTGTTACTAATATAATTGAATCACACACATACAACAAACTATTTTTCCTATAGACCAAGGTGTATTCAAATTCTTTTGTGAGTTTCTGTTAAAGAACCTGTAAATGTGGTACAAATCATTTCAATAGAGAACATGCAGTAATAAACCAGTGTAATATCATTATCAATTTTGTCAAACTTGAAATAGATAAACATAATTAAAACACACTTTAAAAAATTGGTGCTCATATGCTTATAATGAATTAGGTGTATATTATGTGTACTATGCTAGAAACAATATTTCATATTAAGAACATGTAAACATATATATAAATTTAAACATCATTTTTGATCTACTCTAAATAAATTAATCACATTAAAATGCTGATTGCTGCCAATAGACTCTAATGTAGCTGAATTATTTAGTGTATCCATACAAAAGAATTATAAATTACATCATTTTCAGTAAGGAACATTCTATATAAACGTTAGAATGAAATAGATGGGCGTGTATACATACATTAAAAAAAAAGCTTGGAGAAATAAACTGAAGTAAAACCCATAGAAGTCTCATTAAATTTAAAGAGGTTTCTTATTAGGTTTTTAGTCGTAAACCTTGTGGGACTCAAAAATATATAGGATTTAGTCATAGCAGTATCTTCACAATTCAGATGCTACAGTAAAATTAATCCACAAATAACAACATGCTACGTTAGAAACTTTTGCATCATTAAAAGAAATGTCTCGTAACATTTTCACTAATGTATGAAATTAAAATTGATTGAGTAAAGAAAGAATTTTATGTTAGATCTTACCTCAGAGATTGAAGTTATACAAAGAGAGGATGCAAGCATTGTCAACACAAGAGGATGAGGAATGAGTTTTCGAATTAGATAAAAGTAATGAATACTGAAGTACTCATCAATAAAACATATGCTAAAAAGAAAAGAGAAACATACACTGATCAGTAGTTAAATAGGTAAAGAAACAGAACAGAATAGCTAATGATAATTAATCTGCTGCAATAAAATTTAATACTCAAGAACAATACCATTTAATTGATCTACTTAAATTATATCATACTTAAGCTAATTATTTTAAGATGATTTTAATTTGCAATATAAAGTAGTTTGACTCCTTCTGATAATGGACAAAAAAATTTTTTTTGTTTTTATGTACTGTGTCTCTTAAAAAAAAAAAAAAAAAAAAAAAAAAAAAAAAAGACCTATCTTTGCCCCCCCCCCCCTCAAATAAATAAATAAATAAATAAAACTAAAAAATTGTAATTTAACAAATTATGACTATTTGGAAAATAATATTTTCAAAGACTATAATTTTAGATTAATAAATGATTTCTATATTTTAAAAAAATAATAACATCCTTTTTATGATGATCAAAACATAGCTTATATAATAACAGAGTCATATTAAAATGCCTGGATTTTTACAGACACATTAATATTCCTGAACCAATCATAAACAAATACTAAAAGAAATTTCTGCTGCAATAAAATTTGATATTCCAGAACAATACCATTTAAATGATCTACTTAAATTATATCATATTTAAGCTAATTATTATGTTAAGATGATCTTTATTTGCAATATAAAGTAACTTATCCCTTTGTGATAATACACAAAAATATTCCTTAGTTTTTATGTACCGTGTTCTTTAAAAATAAGATCTAACTTCGCTTCCCTAAAAAGCCCTAGAATGATCTTTAAGCATTCCTGTAAAATAAGATCTAGTTTGAAAAATAAAATAAACTACAAAAATAAACTTATCTTCCTTTGTTAAAAGTTATTTTATTAGATGGTGCTTCAACTTTAAAAGTGCACACAATCATGATAAATATATTTATTTAGTTTAGAGTGATGATTTATTTATTATTATTTTCTTTCTTTTTTCTTTTAAAAAAAATTATGCCTACTAATAATAAAATTCCTTTATAAATGCACTGAAATGTAGGCAAGTTTGATTCAAGAATAAAGGTAAATCATAAATAAAATACAAAATTCTATCCCTTTTTTTTCCTTCATTATTTCAGTTTTTTTTTTTTTTTTTTTTTTTTTTTTTAATGTTTCTTTTAAATATAACATGATTTTCTCAGGTGACAGTATTTCATTCTTTTAAGATTAAAGCCCCAACCTCAATAAAAGTGAAATACAAAACATGGTAATAATACCAATTGATGCAATCTTGTTTGAAGATTTGAAATCCTAAACTCAGGACTCCGAACACTTCCACCAGTAAAATGTAAATACTTGCATTGTAAACTTGCATTTTATCATAAAATATAAAAGGTATTCTTAACAGTGTCATGTGAAATGATATTTCAATGATTTTTTTGCTCTCAAAATAAAGGCTCAACTTTGTAATTTTTAATGTAAAACTAAAAGTAAGAAAATCACACCAATGTGATGCAATTATAAAAGACATAGCAATATTAGGGATTAAAATACACTCATAAATGCTCATATTCGAAATGCTCATTCGAATAAAGCACTCATAAATATTATATAAATAACCAACCTTGAGATAATAGTTTTTTTTTTTTATAATGGCTATTTACTTTTCTGTAATCTAATTTAAGATTTCAAGTTTTCTTGAAATGTTCCTCAATGTGTAGTAAACAGGAGATGCAAGAAGGTAAAGAAAGAATGATAAATGAAAGCCACTTTTTCTTTCATTTTTACCCTTGCATAATACATACCAGGGTAAGCAACACAATCTTACCGGGTTAAAGAAGACACTGCTCAGTATTTTAATGTTGCATTAGTATACTTTTTAATTGTAAACGCTAATATATTTTTATATTTTATATATTTTTCTTGAAAAACTCCAAAATTGAATTTTACACAAATGATAAGTTATGTGTTCAAATAAAGTTTAGAAGTTTATTCAAAACTGGATATCTGTGATTAGATGTATATTAGGGACCGTTCAAGTATTACGTAAGCACTAAAGGGGGAGGGGAGGGTCCAGAGTCTGCTTATTTTTTCTGACAAGGGGGAGGTGGGGGTCACGACAATTCTTACGTAAGCATTACGTGTAGGATTAATAATGTAAAGGATTGGTAACTTTTTATAAATCAAGAAGTATTGATGTATAAACTGTCATAAAATCTTACGTAAGCAAAGGGGGGGGGGGGTCTAGCATTTGCTTATATTTTCTTACAAAGGGGGGGAGGGGGTACAAAATGACTAAAAATATGCTTACGTAATACTTGAACGGTCCCTTAATAGTAAATAATAGCAAACAAATTGTCAAAGATTTAAACAATGATAGCAATATTTGTAAAGCAAAAGCGCTATTTCTTTCACTAGAAATGTTTGTCGCCTCCAAAAACAAATAGTTAACTTTTATATTATGCTGAACCAATAGCTGTTTTTAGAATTTTATAAGGATTGTAGCAATGACTAGCATTATAGCTTTTGCCTTTATTGTTCTCGCAACATTTTTAATTACATAATTTCAGTTTTTACATCATTGTTTAGGAATAAACATGCATTGTTGAATAACATTTGTTTGAAAACTCATCCTGGATTAGTGATTTTTTAAGGTTTATAACAATTTTTCAAGCATAATTTTTCTTCTAATTTGTCTCAAATTTGAACATTTGTTTTCTATATTTTCTAATGAAATATTGACAATATTTTGGCCAGAGCAAATTCATTCAAAAACTATTTCTTTCTAAACATTAATCAGTTATCATTATTGTTACATTGTAAGTGCAGATTTCAACAACACTTTTGTGCCAAATAACATTTGTTCAAATACACTATTCAGCTATAGCCAATTATGAATAAAAAAACTTAAGATCAAATTAAATGTAAAATACCTTTTTGTTCTTTCTTTTTGTCCAGATGAATCTGTTCTGAGAAAAATTAATCCTGGACTGGAAGCTTAGTGGGAGAAGTATTAGGATTTTATAGAATTTTAATAATTCAGAGTTTAAGTGCATAGTTGTTTTACATGTCTATCAATCTCGTGTTTTGTTTCTTTATTTATTTTGATGAAGTCATAGTTTTGCTGTGGAATAACTGAATTAAAAAAGTAACACTCTTTTCATCTTTTAACTGCTGGCAGCATACCAATAATCCGACTATATGCTAATTGCCATATTCTTATTTTAATAAATGTGCTTCACACCAATTATGGCCTCATGCACTTTTGTTTAAAATAACACACCTTCATTTGTTTTAAACAAATATTTAGCATGCAACTTGATTACAAAATATTAACCTGCAATAATGTTTCCAGGCAGTTTTCAAGTTCTGTGCTCAACAATACGAAACTTTCTGACATATTTTCTTACTCATTATACATAAGGACTCAAAATAAAGGCAGACTTGATTATTGAAACAATTTGGAACCTAAATATGTTACAGATTTTTTTTTATAAATAAATTTCTTATTAAGTTATGAGCAATTGTGGTCACATAATGACCGGTTTTTCTCCTTTATTATGAAGTTGTGTTCATGTAGTTTGAGCTGTAGAAATTCAGCTCAAACCGCCAATTTCAACAGCATTTTATAATTAAAAAAGTAGCACTCTTTTCATCTTTTTAACTGCCTGGCAGCATACCAATAATCCGACTATACGCTAATTGCCATATTCGTATTTTAATAAATGTGCACCAATTATTTATATTTATTTATTAATTATTAAGAACACCTGCCAATAGCATGTATTACCGAACAAAAATGAATCAAACATCTTTCAGAAAGTGGCTCCTTTGGATTTGAGAACAGCCTTAAATTTATTTTTCTGAAGTCTTAACTTGGAGTTTATGAACAAACTCGTTTTTCTCAGTCTTAGTTGTGGGACTTGCGAAATTTAAATTCCAAAAGAAAAGGATGTTGACACAATTATGGTAAAAGTTCTCATTTTTTAAATTAAAATACATGTTTTTTAGGCATGTATGCGGAAATATATAATATCTTCCAGAATGAGCAGGAAAATGTAATAAATGCATTGATGCTAGGAAACATTTACTAAAATTTTAAAGCCTAAACTAATGCCTACACTTTATGTGTAATTATATGCTTTAATTAGAAGATTATTTCAAGAATATTTTCACTCTTTATAAAACACTATACTTAAATGTAAATTTGAATTTTTCATCAATAGAAATTAAATCTAGAATGATTAGACTGAAGTGATGTCATTTTCCATGAATTTTTAATCATGACATCAGTCATAAAGTTTGTTTGAAAAGAAAAATAACTGCTCTCTTTTTAATCATTATAAGCATTACCAATGCATTTAAACAAATAAAACATTTAGCTGTTACACATAGCTATAAGATATGGCTGTAGTATACAATCGAAGTAGGAAATAAAATACATAAGCCATTTATTTAAAGTCAGTTTTACTACATTGTGAAAATATGTGATAAAATGTGACATAACATCTAGCCATTTTTTTCTTTTAGCTAAATTGTTTTCTTGAAAATGAAATGACTGTATTAAAATAGACTTTTTAATTCCAGAAACATTCAAAGAAGGTAGTACGTCATTTTAATACATACTTAGTTAAAGTTTTTACATATATGCATATGAAAAAGGTGCATTTTCTTCTTTGTATGACAGATTAATTATAAATTGTGATTAAAAAAACACAACAGAGAAACGGAAAAAATAACACAAGTTTCCACTCTCAAGCAGCAATTCTTTCACTGTTAAAAATTTTGTTAAGAAACTTCACAGTTTTTAACTACAAGACCACATGATGGTTTCTTTTGATGTTTCATCATTATTTACTAATGTTTCTGTCAACAGGGCTTTAGATTGCCTGGAGAAAAGGCTCTGTGAATTTCACTTTTCTTTTTTCGAAATCAAGGAGCTCATTTTTCTCACTCGTGCTTGCTTGTCATAAAATACTTTTGTTTTTAATGGAAATTTTTTTCGTATGACTGACGGTTCGGCTATGGGTAATCCTCTTAGTCTGATTTTATCTGATTTGTACATGCACTATTTCGAAATAAAATTGTTTGAAGTCTTAAAATTTCAGTTTTATGTTCATTATGCAGATGATATTTATGCCTTAGTTGAAGTGAATTCAGATATTAATCATATTCTCTCTGTCATGAATTCTATTGATTCTTGCATTCAATTTACTTTTGAAGTTGAATCCAGCAATTGCCTTTCTTTCCTGGATGTCCTTGTTATTCGCAATGAAGATAATTTTCAGACTACTGTCTTTCGCAAACCTTTTGTGGTCAGTCTTCTACCTCACAGATTATCTTCTCATCCTCCTAATCAGAAATTTGCAGCTTTTAAAACTTTTTTATTCTGGGCTTCCAATATTTGTTCAACTCCTCAATGATTCAGTGATGAACTTAATTACCTAAAAGCTATTGCTGTTGATTGTGGTTATTTCCCTAATATTATTGATTCAATTCATAGAAAATTGACAAAATCCACTCAAACTGTAAAAAGAAAAAAAAAAACCTTCAATACTTTGATTGTTTTGCCATTTTCCCCCAAAATCAGTCAGCAAGTTGCTAAAATTTTTAAAAAAATCGATTTCAATGTTATTTTTTCTCTTGTAAATAAAATTGCTTTTTCAAATCTTAAGCACCCCATTGATCGCTTAGATAACTGGGATATTTACCAAATTTCTTGCCAATGTGGTTTTTCTTATATTGGTCAGACTAAACGTACTCTCAGATTTCGTTTAAAGGAGCATAAAAGGTATGTTAAAAATCAAGAGCTTAAACACTCTTCTATTGCTCAACATTGTTGGTCTATTCAATATGAGTTCAACTTTTCTTCAGCCACCATTATTTATAAGTGTGCTTCTATTCTTGATCTTAATTTTTTTTAAGCTTACCACATCATTAAAAATTCGCATTCCTTAGTCAATGACTTATCAAGTACTCCTTATTTTCCTACCATTTGGAAAGCTTTAATGCTTCTTTTTCCTCACTTTTTAATGTTTATTTTGTTTGTTCTCCGGTAGATGTTGCTACTTGTCCACCCAGTTGTTCAGGCTGCTTTTTTCTCATTGGTTGCTTTTCTTTAGTCAGGATCATTCATGTAGCGGGTATATAAGCCTGCATTTCTCTGTCCTTTTGCTCAATTTTGCTTTTTCTTGTTTTGCATTGATGAAGAATCTCAATAGTAGATTCAGAACAGCTGTTTGCTACCTTTTCAACCATTATTTGTATATTTATAATCATTGGTTTTCTATCTTTAAACATTTTTGCACAAAGGTTTTATTGCTATTTTAAACACAAGTTTCTTTTTCCATCATAATGTAAAAGAACAGATACAGAAGCAAAATTGTTAAGTTTCTTAAAACTAATGCTTTCTGAGTTTGCCCCTAAACGATGCAACACATCTTATGACAATACGCCTCCCTTTTCTCCATATACACAAAAAAAGAAACTTATTAAAGTTCTTACAAGATATAGTAATACACAACAATATTTTAGAAAATGAAATTAAAAACTGAGAAATCATTGATTTGAATAATTATTTCTTCAAAGCTAATACATTAAATATTATTTTACAAAATATCATTACACAGAAATACTTTTTTTGATTAGAGACAATTTGAACTACAGGATAAAAAATAAATAAATAAATAGAAATAAATCAAGCAAAACTGAAAATGACAAATGAGCAATAGTTCAAAATAATTATTTGATAATTGATAAACAAACAATTAAATTATACCTGTGAGTGATGCGAAGTCCCATATTAAAACAATTAGCCATGATAAATCCTACTGCTCCAAAAGTTTTAGCAAAAACAAATGCAGCAAAAAGGAATCCAACAGATAAAAACAACATTTTCTTATTGTATCTAAAAATATAAATGGTTAGCTTTGTATAAATAACTATAAAATAGTAAAACATACTTTAGAAATAACACTATGCCAGGGATGCACAACCTTTTTCAACCCGTGGGACAAAAAAAAGAAAAAAGTACCTTACCTAGGGCCAATGTAGCGTTGCATTGATAAACACTTTTTTTTTTCCTAATCTAATATAAAAAGTCAATATATCACTTTGATGAAAACATACTCAATTCTGAATATATATACTTTTATGAATTAATTTTAATAAGCCAAATAAACATACATAATTCACAGACAAGACAATTAATGTGATGGTTGGGATTGTATTTGTGAAGCTATTTTTGTTATGTTTATTGCATTCTAAAGTTGCAGAAGCAATATGTAAAACAGCTGAAAGGTTTTCATCAGTTAGTCTGTTTCTAGTCTTTGATTTGTTGACAGTCATTATAGAAAAAGCTTGTTCACATAGGTAGGTGCTTCCGAACATAGTTGCATACATAGATGCATTGCGCTTTAAATAGGAAAATTCATTAGGCAAATTCTTATAAAATTTAAGCAGTGACTTTTCTTTGAATTCATTTTTATGAAAGCTTGAGCTTTGTAAGTCAATGAGCTCTAATTGAGCATTTTCAAGTGCCAAATTGACATCCACTGTAAATGGCTTTGAAAATGGCATTTTTCAAAATCTAAAAATCTATCATGGAATGAATCAATTGAAATTTTTTACTTTATCTTCGTATTTCAATTTCATCTTTGGAAATTTTTCTTTCATTTTTTTGCAGTATGGGAAATGAGCAAAATTTTTTTCACGTAACTGTTGTTGAAATAATACTAACTTTCCTTTAAAAGCATTTACATTGTTAACCAACTGAAATATGAATTGGTTCTTTCCTTGTAGTTTGATGTTCAATTCATTTAAATGGCTTGTAATATGAGTTAAAAATGCTAAATCACACTGAAAAGTGGCTTCTTCCAAGCACATGGTTTCCTTTTCATGCTCCTTGAGAAACGTAATAATTTTATCAAATAATTCAATAAAATGCTTAAGTGCTTTTCCACGACTGATCCACTTTACTTCTGTATAATACACAACATCACTAGGAATAGCCTCAAATTCAGCCAAAAATTCTTTAAATTCTCTGTGACGTAATACACTACTACAAATAAAATTCATTGCTTCACAAACATGCTTCATTAGCTGTTCATAACCTAATTCTTTGACACACAAATTTTGTTGGTGTATGATGCAGTGATATTGAAGTAACTCCATTTCACATTCTCCCAGATACTTTTTTAGCAGAGTTATCATTCCAATAATTCCACCAGTCATTGATCGTGCTCCATATGTTGTAATGCTAACAATTTTGTCCATATTCATAGCAGCTCCATTACATAATTCTAATAAATTCTTGAAAAGTTCTTTGCCAGTTGTTTGACCTTTCATAGAGTACATTCCAAGAAGTTCTTCTGTAATGCAGAAATCCTTGTTTATACCTCGAATGAAAACAAGGAGTTGAGCTGTTGAAATAATGTCAGTAGATTCGTCAGCAGCAAGCGAAAAATATTCAAAATGTGATGCAGTAAACTTCATTTGATCTGAATGTCTTCACTTAATTGATGAATTCTTCTCTGAACAGTCATTCTATTCAAACTTAAATTTTTAAATTTATTTGTTGTTTCGGGACAAAGTTTCTCTGAAGCAATTAACAAGCAATCATTCACAAAATCACCATCAGTAAATGGTTTTCCACATTCAGCGATCAGCTGGGCGATAATCAGGGTTACCTCTACACAAGAATCTAATTCAGATGTCTGTTTTTCAAAATAACTGGTCTGGTTTATCAAAGATTTCTTCAGTTGTTTAATTTTTACCGATCGTTCATATCCTTGAATAGATGAGAATGCACTGTGTTTCATTTCATAATGTCATTTTACATTATATTCCTTGGCTACAGCTACAGTAAAATTGCACAAAAGACAAATAATCATGTCATTATGATTAATAAAAAAGTACTTAACCGTACACGAATCAACAAATTTTCGATTTGGAAAATCGCCTTTTCTTTTTTCCCCGCTCATTTTTCCATCTACAAGTTGGTTGGTTGGTTGGCAGGCGGTTTGAGACTTATGCTTCGCCATAGGCGGCTTTGTCTCAACTACTCAACACCATCTACAAGTAATAAGCATCAACCAACCACCAACAAGCATTCCATCTAAAGGTAAACATTGAGTTGAGTAGATACATTCCTTCAGCCACTAGACACTTCGTTCGTTACATGATATCAGCCAATCAGAGCTCAGTTTTAGTCTCATTGTAGATGCGATGTGCTTGCATTGAATTTCTCTCTGTCGATCTTAAAGAAGTGCTGATATATCGCAACTTAACAGTTGAATGCCTGCAAGTTACAAATAGCATGCTTTTATCGCGTTATCTAACCAATCAATCAGGATGGCGATTGTTTCTAATTTAAAAAGTGCAAGCAGTTCTCAGTTGAAAAATTAAGTAAAAGCATGCAAACTTTCAATAGAAAAAAAAAATATATATATACATATTTTGCGATTATCATTTTGGGATTGGCGGGCTAACGAAATAGGCATCGCAGGCCATAGGTTGTGCATCCCTGCACTATGCATTTTAGAAATAATATCACCATACAATAAAACACCAATACAGTAGACTCCCTCAAATCCGCAAACCTAAAATCGACAACTCTCTAAAATCCGCACATAATTTACGGATATAAACAATGAAGCATTCAGTTCAGATATAAGGACAAAATTTTACTTTTTTTGTTTTATATCAATTCCAAATATATTTTAATTTGTAATTTTTGTTACTATTACTGTCTTAATGTTTTCTCTTGAAGGAAAAATAAATTTATTTCTGAAAAAATTCAAGATATTCCTGTTATCAATGATAATCATAATCTTACCAAATATATGTGTCTTAATCAAGCTTTTTTTTTTTTTTTCTTGTCACTAAGTGTGGCTAAACCTGGAATAAAACCTCCTTACTTTATTATTTTGATCTGAATTAGTATTGTACATTATTTATGAGACAAGTTTCATTGAATAATTTATTCAAAATACATTTCATCTTTATAATGAACACTTAATCATACATTATTAATTAGACCTTTGTTTTTAATATTTTAATCATTTTAAAAATGATCTAATTTTTTATTATTTTAGTTTATTACTTACTTTAATATTTTATTATATTGTAAGCATACATTATAATTTCAATTGGATTATTAATTGCATTCAAATTACTGTTTAAAAAATGTAAACAAAGCAATGACCAGAAATCTGCAAAATCTCTGGTCCCAAGCTGTGCGGATTTGAGGGAGTCTACTGTATTTTAGAATTCAATATTTTTGACTTACAGTCAAATTTATATAATGAGCTTGGATTTAACAGGAATATGGTATTAGTGATCCATTAATAAATAAATAATTGGCCTAGTATAAAGATGAATAGCAGAAAATCTAGTTGTAACAAGATAACTGAAATACAGAGCACAAAAATTTTGCAAAATCACAACTTTTTTTTTTTCTAAAATATGCTAATTTTTGTATGTTCTATATTTTGAGGTTGAAACATCTTAATGAAATTATCACTTATGTTGACATTTTTTTTTTTCAATGATTTAGCCCTTTTTTTACAAATACAGTAGTATTCCTTTTCTAAATTCATTTAAGTAATTTTAAGAGAAATTTTAAGAAAAAATTTTAAGAGACTGTGATTAAGGGCAATAATAAAAATTAATTAAAGTAAAATAAAAAAGCATAACCTAAACTAAAAATTATTTAAACTTCTTGACTTCCAGGCTTAATTTTACTGCAGGGTTCCCAGCAAAACATGAATTGCAAATTCCCTGACTTTCCATGACCTGATCTCAAAAAATTCCATGACTTTCCCTGACCAAATTTCAAAAAATGTCCTGAACAAGCTAGTATACAACAAAATTTGCTACTCATGTCCAGAATTCTTTGTCAAAACTAGTGATTTTTTTCAGGAATTGTTTTTCAAATTTCTAAATTTTCTTTTCCATGATTATTTGATGAATTTTGCAATTTTTCTAAGATTATTTCATGAATTTTGTATAATTTTACATTTTTTTTCAAGAATTTTCCATGACTTTTTAGAAAATATTTGTAAAATCCCTGACTTTTCTTATATATTTTGAAATTTCCACGACTCTCCCTGACTACTTTGAAATTCCATGACTTTCCAGATTTTCCCTGACTTTCCATGACACTGGGAACCCTGTGGTACAGAGCTGTGTATCAGGTTATGTAGTGTATAAATTCACCTTTGACCAGTACCCCTCTGATATCAGTTGCATAACATAGACCAATCTGATTCAAATATGCAACCATTATTGTATAATGAACAACATAGAGTGTGTACCTCATGGTCATTGATTACAGAAATGAGAGCTTGTATGCGGCATATGTCTTGGAGATCAAGGTGGTGTTATATAAGGGTGAATTTCACATGAACTGCCAGTTTGATGTCCTGATGTTTAAATCTAAATTTCATATTAATAAATTTATTTTTTGACATTCTAAAATCAGGCAGTAGCACATCTTTTTATGCTTAATTCAATGCATTCATTAGATTTTTTTAAAGTTGTGAAATAGTGATCTTTTTTTTTGTACTTTAGTTAGCAAGCAATGGGAATTTACTTGTCCTGAATACAAAACTCGCAAAATTTCAATCTTTTTTTATGCTTCCAAACATTTAAAATTTTTTATATATGGATTAAAAGTAAAATATCCTGTGTTAATTAAACAAATAGATAGTTTATATATTTAAAATTAGTATCTAAGAGTTAAAAATTTAAATGTATTTTGTGTCCAAATATGCAGAACATGAGTGTTACTTTAGGGAAGTTAATACTATTTGTTTTCAAAATATTTGTATACTGCAGTTGGCAACGGTAGTGAGAAAACTATGTTGTTTCTTCTTTACAGTGCGCTTATTTAGAATGCGATAATTTTGTTCTATAATTGCTATTTATCAGAATGCTCATTTCAACATGGTGAGTATTTTTATTTTCTTACAGGAGTGTTACCCATTTATTTATTGTTATTTTTTAACGTATAAAAATGTTAAGTTAGAGAATGCTGTATTTTTTGTTCAGGAATCAATAGGAGCAACTAAAATTTTAATAAAACAGCTAGAATTTATTTTATTGAAGAATTCCTTAATAAATGTCATGAGTGTTACCGTACATGAGTGTTACCTTATATGAGTGTTACTTGGAAAATTTAACACTCATGAGAAAAGAAGTTAAGTAATTCTAAAACTATAAATCATGTGTAAGATTTAAGTTATGATTATAATAGATTCATGATTCAGGGATATATTTTGCCATATTATATATATTTATAATTATTTTAAAATTGTAACAGGATTTTCATGTCTGCACATGTGTTTTGTAAGTGCTATTTAAGATTCAAATTTTAATTCTTAATAAATAATTTTCAAAGGACTATCTATTTTACACAAATCATAGTTTAAACTTAAAAAAATCTTTTTTTATATATATTGTTACAAAAAAGCTGTTTGCTGCAAGATGAGTCTTATCGCTTGTCATAAGTGTTACCACTTTTCATGAACGTTACTGTAACTAAGAATCAGAATTTTATTAATGCATTTGTTACTTCACTTAAATTAATTGTTTTGTCTATTAGAACTTTCTAATTCTTTATTATAACTGCAGTGAAAATAATTAATTTTTAATTAAATTTGTTTTTAATCAGAAGTTATACCCTTTATTTAAGAAGCAAAGTAACACTCATGGCATAAACAACTATTAAAATGCTTTAAATTTATGAAATAAATAAATACTAATACATTTTTGATTTATTAATACGTATGTAAGAACCTTAAGCAATTTTTTAATTAATTATTGATACAAAAAAAAACAGAATGTTTTATAGAAGTCACACTTATGAGAAAAATAGTGACTGGGCAAGACATTTCTTGAAATTTCTGAAATATAAATAAAAAAACTTGCAAATAATCTACTGCTTAGAATGTTGTAAACTATAAGCAACTCATACCTGAGTAATTTTTTATATTTAAACCAAATTATTTTTTCAAATTTTGTTTCACCTAATACGGCAATACATTTGAAAACCACCCATAAAAGATAGAAATGTATATTATACTTTCATAAAATTATTTGATTTATAAATTCAAAATAGAAAAATTATTAAAGTCAATGTTGTGCTGTCATTAGGAATTTAATTTTATGCTTTTAATAATTAAAAAAAAACTGTAAATTTGAATCTAACTGAGTAATCATTTAATAATTTTCAATATTCACCAGAACATGTTTCATTATATAAAATATTGAATTTTGTTGTTGCAGGAATTTTGTAAGGTAAATATGGTGGTCCCTTTGTCCTCCTTGCAATTGAACTTGATTGTAATTACATATTCCCATAAAACTAACAGTTACTAGTTTAAGATAAAATCAATTCATTTTTATTATTATTTTAAAAATAAAAAAGTGGCTTTTACAATAGAAAGGTGATTAGAAAATCAAGCAATTGCATTACACTAACCACTTAACATTCATGAGTTCTGATTATTTGCAAAACAAAAAAGGAAGAAAGTTTTAACATTTGCAAATATTTAACTTTATTATTCACAAATTTTGTTTTATAAAAGATTTTTTTTTTTTTTAATTAAGTAAACTCATTTTGTTTTACCAATTGCATAAAGTATTTGACACTGGACTGCTGTATTGTACTGTATCGCCCAAGTACCAAGGATTTCAACCCTTGTATTGAGGCAAAATATGAATAAGTAATTCCAAGAAACCCAAAACATGACTTGATGCTAAAAGGAAATAAAAAGTATCCTAACATTTGTAAAATTTAGAATTTTTCTGGAAATGGAATTTTTTTCTGCAAAAATTGTATGGGAAATTTTAAAGCTTTAACAACAACTTGGTAATAAAGCAGTAAAATGATTTCTTAATAGGCGATGAGCTTAAATTTAACAGAGAAATTGAAATCCAGAACTTTTCCTTACATGGAAATTCCTAATCAAATGATCAGTTCTTCAAAAGACAATCTTATACAAATATATTTTTTTCAGCCATCAGCTAGCAACTAAGCTTTGTACAGCATGTTTATAATTATTCAAATTTATTTACAGATGTACAGTCATGGGGGAAAAAAAGCAAATATCTCCTAATAAATCCTCAACAAATTATTATAGAAAAAAGTTACTGGTACTGAACAATTAGAAATAAAGTCTACTTTTAAAGGATGTACATAAAATTTGAATAGGGAGCCATCTATATATTAAAACAAACCCTAATTTATTTATTTTTCATTTTATTTTTTTCAGTAGCAGTATCCAATTTAGACAGCCTTCAATTATTCTAAAAACAAAGTTTCATGCAATTTGTAAAATAAGTTTCCAAGAAATTAATTATTTTAAAACAAGCATATTTAAAAGGTTTTATTCAAATTGAAGTTTGATTTCATAATTCATAAATTCATATCATAAAATTATAAAAATTGCAAATTCAACAACTTTATGTTTGGGCATTTTAGTATTATTACTGCTTAAAAAATTAGCACATTAAGTATAATTTCAAAATATTAATAAAAATATGAAAATGTAATTTAACATTGGAGGCATTAAATTTTGAATATTTATAATTCAAAAACTTATAATTCAAATAACTTGAAATTTGGTGTCTAGACATAATGTGCACTGAAGATTTGAAATATCTTGTTAAAATTGGATATTGCAATTGAAAAAAAATAAAGTTTGGGTTATTTTAATATGTAGATGGCCCCCTGAGCAAACTTTATATACATCATTTAAAACTAAACTGTATTTCCAATCGTTAGGTATGAATAACTTTTTTCTATGATAATTTGTTGAGAAGTTAGTAGGGGATGTTTACTTTTTTTTTTACAACTGTACTTTTTAATACATCATTACATTTCAATTTCTTTTTTCCATTAAAAAAAAAGGTCTTAGAATCTAACCCCAACTTATGCACGGGAGGATAGTCTCAACATTTGTGATTTTGACAATAACAAAGGTTTCTATAAATCTAATCCTCGTGAATGTTAAGAGATATACCGTATTGAAGAGTAAAAAAAAAAAAAAAAAACTGTAGAAACAAAAATTTTCTATTTTATGCACTGTCAATTGTAATCTTTACATCGAAATGAGGCGGAATGTGCAATAAGGAGGATAAGCACAATGTTTTGTAAGGTTATACATGTAACATTGAAAATTAGCCATTCTAATTGAAGAAATAATATTTGACTTATTGAATGAAAAATTAGAAATTAACAACAAAAATTTCTAGAGCACTATGCACAATTTTTTTTTTTTTTTTTTTTTTTTTTTTAACTTTTAAAAAAGAATTTTATAAGGTTTATTTTTATTTTAGCAAATGTTTTCATTAATGAAATCTTAGATTATAAAATTTAAATTATTATTCACTGAAGAGATTAAACATACAGGAAGAAAATTTACTTTATTGAAACAATTTTAAAATTAATTCTTATAAAATAAATTCCATCTTTATACAGAAAAGACAAAGTACAATTTTTTATGGGTAATTTTCTAGTTTCAGCTTAAATACAATTTCCTACTTATTAATTTTAATATGTCAGCTTGGCCTACAGGATGAGGTAGATTTCAAAGTTAAGTACAAATTTCACCAACAAAAACCAAATCAAGATTAGAGTTAAAACTGGTTTCATCTCTAAGAATAAGCTCTAGAGACCTTTTGTGAAAATTCTAATATATGCACATACATTAGGGTGGAGTGAAAAATCGAAAGTTAAAATTTTGATTTTGGATAGCAGCCAAAAGTTGCCTTTTAGTACCTCTAATACACGTGACAAATTTCATGAATTTTGAAAAACTTCTTGAGTCCCCTACCAGGACATTTAAATTTCACTGATTTATACGATAGATTCTTACCAAAAATTGTACATTAACAGGATATTTTGGTAATCTCGTTTAACATTTTTATATTAAAAATGTTTAGTGTAATTCCTTTCATCATTTTCAAACTTTAAGTCTTTATTTTTAAATATTTGAAATGGTTTATTAAATTTTAAAATATGTATGTTGTCATTTTTACAGTCAAAATGAGTATGTGTGTAAGCAAATCGAAGTTTACCATTATTAGAAGTTGGTGATTCTTCAAAACTAAATAAAGTTGTTTTGCCAACAATAGCAGAATGCTAAAATATTATTATTACACAAAACATTAAATAAAACACAGCAGTAATTGTAAAGTTTCGCTAAAATCAGAGGTTAAAAAAAAAATCCTGAGAAAAAACATTGAAGGCATCAATTATTGTAGTTTCCCAAAGACGTACTGATCAAATGAAAGACAATAATTTTTCTAAATATCAGAAGCTTATTCAATTAACCAAAATCAAAGGAAATTATGGAAAATTGGAGATATATGGAAGAACTATAAGTGAAAAACGTAATCTCTGATTTTAAAAGTCAAATGAATTGTATTTGGGACACATTACACCATCATTTGGAACAGGAAAGATTATTGCAGGAAGTATTAAAATATCGCACTGAAAAACATTAAAACCTTGATAAATTTATGGCAATAGGTTGTCATGGAACAACTGTAAACAGTAAGATAAAAAAATCATACTAACAGATTTTTGAAAATAGGCTCACGAGCTTTTCCTGTTCTAATTGGAAAGTTGTTGGATCAATGTGAGCAATAGCCAGCTATGGAAATTAAAAAAATACCTGCTCCTATCACAGAGAAATGAACTCTGGAGAGTTAAGTGTAGACCAAAATTATTTCTATGACATGTGTCAAATATTTGCATCTGGTTATGCTCCTCAAATCTGGTAAATCGTAATCCAGCAAGAATGTCGCACTCTAAATGTGTGACAACTGCCATTTGATTACTTGGTTTGCAGATTGGAAGTCAGAATTCATCCCATAATCTGAAGATTGTGGCTGAATTTGTAATGAAAGTACATTCGTCTATGTTGTTTCACTTCAAGAAAGATTCTTCTTGCAAATATAGAGCTCAAAATGTTTTTTTTTTATAAACAATTAAGTTGTTTCGTTATTTGAGGGAATATTTAAAAAAAATTCTCAATCCCATTATTCAACAAAACGTATACTTCTGTCATTGAGATGAAAATTTACAGAAACGATAACTGATAAAAAAAAATCATGTTGGAGAATTTGGATTCCGAAGAAATTTGAAGATAAAGAACATTATATGTTCTACAATAAAACAGTTTCATATTCCAATATTGAAATTCAGTGTTACAAACTATATAAACATTATTAACTGGCAAGAATGTGAAATCACCAACATTCTTAAAAGAGTACCAAGAAAGAAACTGAAATTTCTCAGAACAAAATCGAAAGTCCCATCTTTTCAATTGAAAAATTTCCCTGTTAGATTCAAGTATTCGAAAGTTGGATAAACTTAGTTGTTGAAGCGCCATTAGCACCTGTAGTAGTAGAAGCAAGAACCGGATATATATGAGCAAAAATCAAATGAATCCCCAAATTTGATAACAAAGGCCAATATAAATTAGAGTGAAATGAAAGATCGTTTTACAAAACATCGTATGTATTCTTTAAAGCTTATTACTATATATTCAGAAAACTGCATTTCCTTTATATTTAGAGAACTATCTTTCATGTGTATTCGAAAAATAAAAGTGAAATGCATGTCTAATTATTGTGTTTTCTCTTGTCTGCGACAATACGATTCACATTTTAGGGTTTATTCGAGATTCAAAGAGTTAAAACGCAACGATACCTCAATCGTTCACAAGTAATACTTTAAGAAGTCATTTTTGTGGGTTATTTTACTAAAATCAAAAATTTAGTTTAGAAAAAAAAAAAAAAAAAAGATTGATTAATTTACATTACATTGTGGAATCTTGATTTTCACATACAAAAAAGCATAATCTTTAAGAGCTTATGGAACTAAAATATATACCAAATGAAATGAAATTTGAACCATATATTCAGTGTGCCAAAAAGCAACATTTTAGACCTATTCAAAGAAAAATTTCCGAAAAAAAAGTATTTTGGTCATTTACACTACATAGTGAAATCTTGATTTTCACATATAAAGAGCATAATCTTTAAGAGCTGGTAGGGGACTAAAGATGAATTCCAAACAAAATGAAATTTTAACCTTATATTCCATGTGCCAAAAGGCAACTTTTTAGACCTATCCAATGAAAAAAATCAGAAAAAAAATTTTTTTGGTCTGTTTCACTCCACCCTAACATACATACACGCACATATATATGAAATAGATTTTAAAATAGTGAAAACAAAATCAGAATAACTTCAAAATGTTAAAATATGCTATTATTAATATAGTCTGTTTTTTATTATGTTGCAATATGTTTGTACAAACTCGCATGACGTTATATAATCACCAGTTTTTCGTCCATTATATTTCCAATATGAAGTAGTATTTGCTTTTTTTTTTTTTTTTTTTAAATCTGTGAAGCTATTTATTTCTTTTTCCGTTTTCATATGGAAATCTTGCTATAGAAAAATTATGACATAATACACAATTTTTCTTACATTTGTCTAACTATTATTATTATTATTTTCATTTTTCATGAGCAAATCTTGGAATAGTAAAGTAATTGTTGTAGTAAGAATTTTATTGTGTTTTTTTTTTTTTCAATTGTTGGCAACTGCTATAATGAAAAATGTTTTTTTTTTTCTTCCTGTCATTGCTTTGTAAAAACTGATTTTGTCAAAGCCATGTTAAGGCAGTATTCAAATTTTTGAACCCTCCCCATTTCCACCCTCAAGTCAATTTTGCTGATTTGCAACTGCCACTGACATATCAACCATCTCAATGTATTTGGCGAGTTTGAAGATGATTCATGGATAATTGCAACTTTTAACGTATGGACAAAATTTAGTACATACATACATATATATATATGTATATAAGTTTTTAGAAAGGGTTGATTTTGGGTTCCTGGAGTCATATAATGTCATAAAAAGTTATGAAGAAATTATTCAAAAGTCATACTATGGTAATGACTGCAATAGGTAGTATTTCTTACGAAATATACCTAAATGGCAAAAATAAGAACAAAACAATTCACAAAATAGCAAATCACATGTTTATTTATTTTTAGATTTGACATAATTTTACTTCTACATGATAACAAAAAAAAAGTATATTTTTTAAATAGAGATATTGAATTGATATTATATTACAAGATAACTCATATCATAAATAAAGAACACTACAATAGTGGCAAGAAAGCACTGAAAAACTAGCAATAAGGTGCAACTAAAATAATAAACTTCGTAAAAATCACCATAAAATAAAAACAATGCAAGCAACGCATTGCAAGTTAAAAATAATAACATCTCATCATCAGCTGAAGCAAACACATATCTGCCGAAGCAAAGAGTGACACATGTTTGCTTTAGCTGATGACAAGTTGTTATAATTTTTAGCTTGTAATGCATCCTTCATTGTTTTTATTTTATGGTGATTTTTATAGAGTTTATTATTTTAATTTTAATTACACTACACAAGTAATGAATGAAATTTCAACTTACGCATCTAACTGCTGCTGATTCATGACTGCAAATTTAAAACACTCAGTGATTCCATTTACAGCTAGAAGCAATACATAGGCACAATGCCACTGTAACAATGTAACAGCTGAAATAAAAATATGTTATATCATCACAACCACAAGCTATTAATAATGTACACACATAAAAACATTCAAAAGTCATAATGTTATTATTAACCAATAATCAGAAATTGAGCAGGTATTTTTACTTAGGTCATTATTGTGGGGGAAAAAAGTTATTTCTGTGAAAGTTATTGTACAGTAGACTCCCTCAAATCTGCACTCCTAAAATCCACAACTCTCTAAAATCCGCACATAATTTACAGATGTAAACAATGAACCATCCAGTTCAGATGTAGGTGCAAAATTTGATTTTTTTAGTTTTATATAAATTTCATACAATTTAAATTTTTGTTAAGATTATTGAATTTATGTTTTTTCACGAAGAAAGAATAATTTATTTCTGAAAAAAATCAAGATATTGCTGATATCATTGGAAATCACAATCTTACCAGTATTTATGTATTAATCAATCTTTTTTAGTTATTAAGTCTGGCTAAACCTGAAATAAAGTTTCGTTATTTTATGATCCTGATGTGAATTAGTAATGTATCTTTATGAGCGAAGTTTCTTTCGATAATTTAGGAAAAACACATTTCATCTTTATAATGAATATTTAATTGTACATTATTGATTATTAACTTGACCTTTGCTTTTAGTATTTTAATCATTAAAAAAATTATCTAAATATTTATTATTTTAGTTTATTACTAATTTTAATAGTTTAGTATATTGTAAGCATTCATTATATTTTTGATTTAACTATTTACTACATTCAAATTATTTTTTTTTAAATATACACAAAGCAATGTCCAGAAATCCGCAAAATTCTAAAATCCGCACAATCTCTGGTCCCAAGCTGTGCGGATTTGAGGGAGTCTACTGTACTTATATTTCATGAAATATAAACTTTTGTAATGAAAGATCAAATAATTGACTCCAAACATGTTATTTATTATTATTTGCTTTTATACTGTTTTCTTACTGAAGTTTTTCCTTCTGTCAACTAGTTTAGTTTATAAATTGCACATTTCAAATATTAATAGCATATAAAGTTTATGAAGACTTTGCTTTTATTGAATGGAATTTCATGCAAAGGATCCTTTTTATTAAATAGAATTTTGTAAGTGGGTGAAAAAAAGTCCCTAATTTTTGTCTGGAACTATCCCCAATAACAGATTATACTAGATTATCATCTATATAATAAAAGCCTAAGTCATGTGACTGTCATAAACACTTCCGGGCTTACCCATTTCACCCTTTATATGATATGCAGCCAATTTCATGTTAGCCAGCCCAGGTGGTAAGTCGCCAAATTATTGTACAGAGAACTGCTATTATAAGCGCATTTGGCTGTCATCAACAGTTTGTCGTGATGACCACTTTGCTTTTCATAGGCCAAGTGGCCAGTTTTAATCAAAATTATTTTTCCGGATAAAGCTGTATAAAAGTTATACGTTTATAGAGATCGCTTGAAAAAAATTTGAGAAATGAATTGCTTTAATGTACATGTATATTTTGAGATTACTTCAGTGAAATTTAAATTAACTTCCCAAAATCTGTTTCCACCAAAGGAAACAAAAAAAGATTCATTCTCCAATTATTGAAAAAGAAAAAATAATAATAATTTATGGAGGTAATAATTCATATAGCAAGTTCTCCAACCTTCAATCTTACCATGCAAAAATAATTTGAGCATGTAATCCAATCAAACTTCAGTTTCATTCTGCTAGGTGAAATACTATACAACTCAACTTTTAAAACGTTTTCTTGACAAAGTGAAATGTAAATAAGCCAACTCACACAATTATCTATGTTATAAAAGCCCAATGTCATCAACACCTCCGGGACTCCCCACTTCACATTTTTACATGCATGGTTGCCATTTTGGTACTTTTATGCTAGCCAAGTGCAGGTTTGTCAAATTTTATGCCATTGCCATCGTTTCATTTGAAATATAAAACTATAACTTATTTAATTTAAAATACATAACTTTTATTTTAAATATAGATTAAAAAATAAGTATATCAGATTCATTCATCTGATTTAAAATACAATAAAAAAATGTATTTTTCCAGCATAAGTAATCGGCAAAACCAAGAAAGTGATTGGTGGGAAAATAAATTTGACAAAATCTTTTCTTGCAACCTTTTTACTTTTTCATATACACAATTACATAAATAAATAAATAATAGCAATAATAATAACCTAAACCAAAATGTTTTATTTCATCACAAAAACATTGTTTTTAATTTACATTTAAAAAAATATGTATGTTTTGAGATAACACCCATTGAAATTAAATTGAAATTCACTCTCTCTCTATTTATCTCATCGTCCATGAGATAGTTGTGTAGTGTATATGGCGCGAAGCGCCATTTATACTACCATGATAATTGAAATTCATAGTTTAATATCGCATTCCTAAAAAATAAATAAATTGTAAAAGATTCATTCAGTCACGAACAGGGAAAAAAATAACCATGGAGGTCTTTAATCAAGTTTTTCTACAATAAATGGACAATATTCTTATGACACCATTGTAGATAATGACGTGATAGTTTTGTTGTCTTATGTCGTCATATTAGGTAAAATTGCGGCGTTGTTTACAGTTTGAATTTACGTTTCTTTATTGTCATATTTATGAACTCAGAAACGAAATTAATGAAAAAAAGCATGCTTTTTCATTAATAAATTTTTAAATAATGAAGTCTGAAATGCTACCATGATTGCAAACAGTTCTTAATTTCTCTGGTCGGAATCTTCCAATTTGAATAATGATTAAAGAAGAAAATTAATTTAAGAGTACAAGTAACATGATGAAATGCGTAGAATACTTTAATGGAGACCAAACTGGTCGCCATAGGCGGCTAGTTTAATAATGAAAGCCCTTGCTAGGGGTGTTAAAAATCTTATCTATATAAAATTACAAACTTTTTCTTTTACTTTTAAAATTATAAAGATTACAAATAATTTATAAATATATTTTTTTAAATTTTAGAAATGGCTAAAACTTACCAATGCTAGAACTAAGATCTGAGCCTCCATACAATAACAACAACAACCTTGAATAAGAATATCCAAATGTCAGTATCATCAAACCTAATAACAATAACAGTTTTAAGAGTTTTTCAAGGATATGAAGACATTGTGAGAGATTTTCCTAAAATAAAATAAAATAAAATAAAAATAAATAAAACATGGAGATCCTTTTTAATTAAACATCTGAAATCTAATAATTAATCACAACATGTACTTTTGTTATCATAAAATTAATGTGCAACTGGCTGCTTATATAAAAGAATGCGTAAAAAATAAATCTAAAAATAGAAAATGTGAAGATAAATGTAAAAGTAATATTGTTTTAATGATAATGAATTGGAGACTTTTAGACAGTCATGAAAAAAAGAGGATATCCCTTTTCCCTTTCCTACTAGCTCTGCTGCAAATAATCCTAGAAAAATTTAATTGATATTACAAAATGATTAGCAATAAAGACTATTAAAAGCAGTATTTACATTATGCTTTTATCTGATGTAGAAGGATGTGTGTGTGTGGGGGGGGAGAAATCTGTATACAAGAGCTGCAGCATACTTTAAAGTTTTTAATAATAAAAGCTAATTTTTACACCATTTGTAGTTTTTGATAAATTTTTACTTTTGGATATCAAATAGGAAGTTATTCGATCAAGAAAATTTTGCATTTTTTATATAGATGATATATATATACACAGTAGATCTTTATAATATAATTCCATATAACACAATTCTCCCTATAATGCATAACTTCTCAGATGTAAACAGTGAATTTTGTAATTAAGAAGCACCTGAATTCCCAGATTGTAAAAAATTGCTACTGTCTAGAAAACTAAAATTAATGCATTAGTTCAATTTTATCTCCTTAATTTAGAGCTTTTTAATGAAAAAAAACTACTATTACAATTAATGTTGGTCCAGGTATATTTGGACCATTTTTAAAAAGCATATTTAACAAAATGCAGAATGATATATACAATATAAAAATTTATAACCTAGATAAGGAATGCTACATAAAGATATTCTAATACATATTAATCATCGTTAGTAAGTTTTTGCCACAGGCGGAAAAAAACTGGTTAAAACCGTCCTGGCAAAAATAGGTTTTTGTCGAAGTGGTGACAAAAATAGGCTGTCTATTTAATTTTTTTTTTTTTTTTTTTTTTACCAGAAAAAGAGAAAAGAAATTTCATGAAAGAAAAAAGAAACTTAATACTTGGTTAAAACAAATAAATTTTAATAGAATTCTTAATAAATTCAGAATATTGATTGTTTAAATAAATATCCTAAATTTATTTTTGAATTCTTAAATAAGCAGGGATATGTTTCAGAAAATTTTATGTCCATTAAAGGACTCTTCACAAAATAATTTATCTTAAAACAAGATGCTTCACAAAATTGTTTATCCTCAAACAGGGCCTTTCACAAAGCATTTTTACCCAAAACAAGACTTTTCACAAATTATTTGTCTCTTAAATAGATCTTTCATAGAATTTTTCCAGCTTCAAATTGAACTTTTCACAAATTTAATCAATTTAAAAATTAAATTAAATTAAAAATATAAACTGTAAATAAATACTGTATTCACCTAAGAACAAATTACTCAGCTTTTTTGTGTATGAAGGACAGGGCCGTAGCCAGAAGTGAACAATAGGGGTGGCTCAAGAGAATGTAGGGGGGCTCATAATTTTTTTTCTCTCTCTCTGACGCAGAAAGATAAATTAGTACATATTCACATTGTAGATATTATGTTTCTTATTAAACTATTGTAATAATTTCATTTTATGCTAAGAAAAGTATAGGATGATGAAACTTTTGAGTGCATAATTGGTGCAAAATTAAACATCATGATAGCTTCATATGTACAAATAGGATGAAGCAGTGTAGAAACACTTACTTTAGATACAATTTAGTAATTCTGCAAAACTATAAAAGGGCCTCAAAAGTAAATTTGATTTTTGACAAGAATTTCATTTGGATTTTCAGAACAGAATTTCATTTAGTGACGTTGGAATCTTTTCCAGAGGGGGTTCAAAATATTTTAGGGGAGGGGGCTGAGCCGCCCATAGCGCCCCCTTAGCTATGGCCCTGATGAAGGATAGAATCTGAATGCATCGAAAATTTAACATTCACAAAATTATGACTAGAATTTTCACAAATATAAGAAAAACTTCAATTTTCACAAAAACAGGACCTTGTGAGAAAAGTGTGGACAGACCCCTGATAAGTATAATTATGCATTTTATGAAATGTAATGAATGTAACTTTTGTTCATTTCTTAAAGTGTAAGAGGGAGGGAAAAAAATCTAATTTCCTGACAAGACATAACAAAGAATTTTTTCAATATATAATTTTCCACATAATTTAATTACTTTTTTTTTTAATCTGTAACAGATTAGCTTTATCAGATAAATAATTATGAATTCGTATCAAAGATTTAAATATTTAGGGGATAATAGGGCACTTTTTACAAAAATAAAAAAATCAACTTTGTTTGACCCGGAAAAAAAAAAAAAAAAAAAAAATCAATTTACAGAATACAAAAGGAAACACTTTTGAATGATTTTGAACAATATAAAAACATAATTTTCAGAAACAATTTTATAATTAAAGAAATAGCAAATTTCAAAATATGTCCCATATCTCCCCACTAACAAAAAGGTATAGGACACACATAAAACAAAGCTATTATGCACAAATAGTCTAGTGTTGATTATATGTACAATCTAAAAAAAGATTGTAGGTTGATAATATCTATGCTACAATATTAAATTTCAGTATTTTCATCACTAGGAGGAATATTCAGGATTGTCAGTCAGAGATGACATAAAAAAAACAATCAGTTCAATATATTTACATTTTGAAGTAAAAGAATATATTTTCAATGTTATAATTAATATATAACCCTCTAAAAATAATTGCACATTAGCAGTTTACATTCATCTTATTAAAAAGAAGGAATTAGACTTGTCCCATTTCTCCCCTGACGTTCTTTTTTGTTAAACTTCTTGTAAAAACCCTATTTTTAGCTATGGTTTAAATTATGGATAATATACTGTATAATGTTCCATAAATAGGGAAACTATTATACATACATTAAACAAATCATTAATATGCAGTAAGCATAGAAAATATATGAAGCAAATTTACTTTTGATTCTTAAAATAATCTTTTTCTTTATACAATTGTAAGCTTACATAAACAGCTACTTTTTTTTCAACTGAAGATTGGGCTATCATTGCCTCATCAAGTGTGTGATTGATGAAGTGGTTAGAATAATACACAAAGAGAAAAACTTTCTGTCTCATTACACTCTACACTCTCCTCTACACATTTTACATAAAACAAAAGTAGCAAAGTTATGTAAAACTTTTTGATAACTAAAAAAAATATTAATGGCTGAAAAAATACTTTATTTAAGAAAATATATTAGACATAAGATTTTTAATTTGGTTCTTATATTCCTAAGTAATGGACTGAATCTTGTCTATTTTATCAAGACTTAAAATATGCAAAATTATTTAATTATATTTATTAATTAGCAAATTAAATAAAAATATTAAATGATATGATATTAATTCAATTGTTTACACAATTATTATCCTTATTACCTTACAGATTTTATTAAAAATTAGAGACTAATGTAAATTAGCCGTTTTTGCAGACAAAAATGCCAACCTTAATTTTAATACAATCAGACAATTGGCTATATTTATCAGGTAAATTTAATGATGTGTGAAATGTGATCTATATAAAACAAAATTCTATATAATGCACAACCTTGCTTTTTTAGGTTTGCATTACATAGATCTTCTACTGTATATATATGTACATAGTATATTTTTATTCCTGCATACATCACTCAAAAATTATACTTACAATCGAGATAAGCCTCTTATCTCTAGGCAATAGCTGAGTAAACAATAAGTATCCACTATCTTCAATTGGAAGAAATATAAAACGAGCAGATAATGATCCCAAATTACTTACAACATCATAAAGTCCTATAAAAAATAAGTACAGTGTTTAAAATTTATTTATGATATTGTTACAATTAATATGGAATAAATGAACGTCTTAATATACATACCTTGTTCAGCAAAAGACATCACACTGAAAAATGTCATAATATAACGTTCACCTGGGGAAAGAAAGAGTGTTAAGAGATTTTTTACAAACAGAACACATTAAAAAATTGCAGCAATAAATTAAATCAGTAATAAATTGAAATGGACACTGCTGATTAATGTTTGCCTAGTATAATCTCTATCTCAATATATATATAGGGTGCAACATTTATTTGAGATCAAATTAATGCTTGCTTTCAAACAAATTTATACACTGAAGGTGAATTCTTTTTTTTTTTTTTTTTTTTTTTTCTTTAACTGTTCCGTAAAGGTGACCACAATCAATAATTGAAACCATTGTCAGACTCAATAAACATATCTAGCTGTCTAAACCAGGGTTGCAAAAAAAACCCGGCTAAAATTTAAAAAAGCCAGGCCGGTTGGCTTTTATTGATTTTAGCCGGCTTTTTTTGGCCAAAATTGGCCTTTTTTGGCCATAATTGGCTTTTATACAGTGAAGCCTTTTAATTATAAGCTACACTTTTTAAAGTGACTTTTAACTAAATTTAATGATGTTTAATTTATTTTGAGTTTAATAAATTTACTTATTAAAATGAAAAATTGGGATTTTAATTATGATTCATTATGAGAAATTGGGTTATAACCCAATTTTTCAATAATGAAGATATTAATACTAGTATAACACATTGATGGAGTTGCTAGTGGTTTACAGTCAGAATTGCAAATATGTCAGCTAAATTATAAAATGGCTATACCAAGTGCTTTTTCTGATTTACATTGACCTTTAAGCCTACCCTTGTTTTTCCATTTTTCCATAAAGAGGACTATAGATACTTAGTTGCATGTTTTATTACTTAACAATTTTTAAGAATTATTAAAATGTCATGTTTTATTCCCTATAAGCATTTAAAATCATCAAAAAAAAAAAAAAAAAAAAACATTTCTCACTACTGAAAATAGTATTTCGAATTATGCATATTTCATAATATATATTATATTTCACAATTTATTTCAGTATTCTTCATTAGCATATGCATGACTATATTATCTATTCATTCATGCAACAGGTCATATATGCACTTTTAAATAACTAAGAGCTATTCAAAATTTTAATTGTAAGTAATTATGTATTAAACTCTCTTCAATTACTGAATTCTTCCTAATTTCTCTTTCAACATTGTTCATTTTATGACTTAATCTTTACACATTGACATGTTTCCATGAATGCTTTGATGTGTTTCATTTTGTCATAATTCAATTAAAATATAATTCTTAAGAATGTGTAATATAAGTAGACCTATGAAATATAGAAGTTTAAAACACATGTTTTGAGTATATTTTCTTTTTTCCAAGATTTATATTTTTCAGACATAATGCCTTCACAGTTGATTTCTAGCGGTTATAAAACTTATTTATCTGAAAAATTACATAGAAATTTATAACTTTTTTAGTAGTAAATAGTTAAAAATGTATTTAAAATAAATCAATCCAAATTTAATATGGATTCGATACAAATTAACACTTTAAAAATAAAAGCCGGCTTTTTTCAATTTTAGCCGGCTTTTTTTAAGTGGATAAAACCAAAAAAAGCCAGCCGGCTTTTTTTGGCCCAGCTAAAAGTCGGCAACCCTGGTCTAAACTAATTACAGCTAATGATCAGATGAGTGCTGGGAAAATTAGCTACTGCACATACAACGGCTGCTTAAAAGGCATAACATTGTTATGAGGAGGAATACCAAAACTCCTCTCAACTAAGCCACATACAAAATAGGCAATTTTTTTGGTTAATACTTCAAAAACTGGGAGATCAAGTATTTGAGAATAACATATTCATGAATGTTTTGGTTATTCATTTTTGGTTTGTATACAATGTATGGGATAGTGTAAAGTTTTTGTCAAAAAACGATCTCCTACATGATACAAAAGTAATTTAGTACTTTAACACCTCAGTATAATTAATGGAGTTGACTTTGGCATCTTAAAGAAATGTGGAGACATTAGATCATCTTTACTTTACTGGGCCTCCCTGAACCATCAGTGAGGCTGAAAATTTTTTGCATATGTCTGTCAGAACATCTTTGAGGATTTTACATCATCTCCAATCTTTTTGCAGTTCACTTTCTTGACCTGGGAAAAGTTTCTTTCATTTGAGAAAAAAAAAAAAAAAAAAAAAAACAAGAGCATTCCTGGATCAAAATTTACGTGTATGCATAAAAGAGTAGATATGAAAATGAAGGATAATTAAGAAAAGGTGTGCATAAAAATTGAGATTTCTACATTGATGAACACTGTATGTTTCATATGAACATCACTTCATTATTTTTATATTTTTATGTCCACTCCGGCTATTATACATTTCAAGATTTATTGTTGCATAATAATGGTATGTATTAAAAAAAATTAAAAAGAATAATATAGCACATAATATAAATCTCCTGAAATTTTAGATACACGTTCTGTGCTAAAATATATGATATATTTATATTTTAATGGCATAACACTTTTTAATTATGTCACTTGGAAATGCTTCTCCAAAGGCATGTTTTCATTTGAAACACTAAATTAATAAGTATCTTAAAAAGATAGTTGAAAAATATTTATGACTTAAATTTGTCTTTTGGCTACCTGTCTGAACTCTAACTTTCATAAATATACTCAGATTGGTATATATGCTATTAATATATGTTATTGAGGTTTATAAAGGCATGCTTGTCACTAGAAATACAGTTTATAGCATTTCCAGTTAATTTACAGGAATATAAAAAAAAAACTTACATTTTGAAAAAGTTGTTTGCAGTATATTTTAATGATGTTACATTATTACTAATTCAACCATAATGAAACAGATGTGCATTTTTGAGATGCACTAAAACATGCTTTCTGTAGAATACAACATACAAAGCATTTAAAATTCCTTCACAGAATCTCACAAAATAGATCTATTACAAAATTATCTAAAAAGAAAACCTATCTGCAGCATATTTTAATTATGTCACATGCAAACATAATAAAGTATTTATCTAAACTATTGAGGTGCACTCAAAATGCTTACTATAAAACATAATGTTCCCAATAGCAGAAAGTTTGAGACGGGACATGGGGTTCTGATTTTCTTTTCTATTTTGCAGATTCTTTTTCACTAAGCTTTTACTTTGCTCTCTTTACTTAATAAAAAAGTTGCAATTATAATTAACAAGAATTTATAAAATGTATAAAAACGATATAGGTAAGTGATTGTTTGAATAATTAACACTTTAATTGTAAAAATATTTTACCTGCAGATTATTTTTTGTCCCTGATGTATCAGTCAAAGACACTTGGAGAATTTTCTGCTACTGGGATAAATTGCATAGCAATTACCTTACACTTACAGACACACACAAAAGATTTCTATTACAGTACTGTCTATGAATGTCAAATGCAAAGTGTGTTTACAGTTGTAATATGCATTTTTAAATTTAATTAAGTTTTGCATACTATATGATGCATATAAATTCTACAAATCACATAGAGCTACAAGCATTATTGCTTGCTTAACTACAGCTATAATGCAGCTTAACTACACTTATACTAAGAAATCAGGACTTGAATTTCAGGGTGGGATGGCTGGATTCATGCTCAAAATTTAGAAATTCCACCAAAAAAAATATTGCGGATGGGAAGCTCCCGTCCAAAAAATGTCACCATTTTCTGAAAATTTTGCATCAATTCTTTGTGACTGCCCTGCAAATTTCATAATATTTTTGTGCGATTGATTGCCAGATTTTGTGTTTTTTACCATAAAAGATTGTTGAAATTTTCAATTTTTTGTCATCATCAATCAACCAATTTTACAATTTTTTTTCATACATTCGATTGATAGTTTCATGTTACTTCCGCAGCTGATTAACAAATCAGGGCTGATTTTGTTCTGAATTTTTCAAAAATTTAAGGATTTGGTTCTGAAAATTCTGAAAAATCAGTTATAAATTCAGAAATGAGAATATAAAACAGAAAAATGACACGAATTTCACCAAATAAGTGAAAAAAAAAATCAATTTTATCGATCATTCACAGAAGAAAAATCACTAATTTTGACAAATGATTACAGATATAATACAAATTTTGTCAAAGAATGATGGGAAAAACACAAATTTCCTCAAAAAATGGCAGAAAAACATGAATTTTGTCAAAGAATGACGAAAAAAAATGTGATATATGTCAAAAGATCATGGAAAAAAAAGTGAATTTCATCAAAACTTTGCAAAAAAAAAAAAAAATTGTCAAAGAATTACAAGAAAAATGTGAATTCTGTCAAATGATCTCAAGAAAAATGTGAATTTCCTCAAAAGATCCAGAGAAAAATATGAATTTCATTAAAGTAATGCAATAAAATGTGAATTTCATGAAAGCAACAAAAATGTGAATTTTGTCAAAGTAACACAAATTTAATCAAAGGATTGTGGAATAAACCCAAATTTCGCTAATGAATTGGTCAAAAAACACGAATTTCATAAAATGAACGTGAAAAAAAAAAAAAAAAAAAAAAATGCCAAAGTATCACAGAAAACACTATAAATTTTTCAAAGTGTCGTGGAAATAACGCAACTTTTCTCAAAAGATCGATGATAAAAAATGCAAATTTCATCAAGGGATAGCAGAAAAAATGCACATTTGTCAAATGAACACAAAAAACATTTAAACATCATAAAAGAGCCCCCCAAAAATGTGAATTTTGTCAAAGGATTGCATAAAAAACACAGCAGTCTTTTCAGAACACAGCACACATGCAAATATCTATGTTTATTATTACAGGATAGCTTTTAATCTGAACTAATAAACTAAACTAGCTTTTGAAAAATTGGGTGTAACCCAAACCCAACTTGCAGGAATGTACACTTTGTCTAAAATTGACATGAACCAAAAACAGAGTTAATTAGACCTGCAACAAAAATAATTATCATCTGGAAGGGGTGTTTTCAATGCTATATTGTCATTTCTGTTTTAATGTAATTCTTTAAGTGGCACTTAAAATAACAGTGATTTGAGAGATTTTATTTCCTCCCTTCCAAACAGCTAAACTCCTCTTCGTTTATAAATATTAGGAGATGGATTTCCTTCCTAGGAGAAATTAAATTTCAAGCCTAGGAGATGTTTGTAGAATATAAAATAAATTGAAACAGGGGGTTATGTAAAAACTAGATTCATTGCTGCCTATCTAAGATTAAGTATGTTTATGTTCTTAAAATATGCTTTCAGTTGGGATACATGTCTTTCCCTGAATTAAATTTTAGTTTAATAGGAGGCAGGTGTAAAAATCTGTGGATAACATACAACGCTGTTGCAAGTGCATTTTTTTCTATTGATGGAAATTGTTGAACATGATTTTTCACTTATGTTGTGCATATTCTAAGTAAGTTAAATTTTAGCACACTATATAGTGCATCATATGCATCTATAAAATTATTTCATACTCTATGCTAGATGCATAATTTTTCTTTTTTATTAAATTACTTAACCATCATACGTAGTATAGGGTAAGTCTTGCAATCGTTTTGAAAATCGGAAATTTTTTTTTGACGGATTTACACGTTTTAGATAGTGGAGATTCCGAAAAACATATTTTTAGAAAAAAAAATTTGCCGTCCGTCTGTCTGTAAACGCTCTATCTCCCGAACAAATTGAGATAGAAACTTGAAATTTTGTATGTAGTTAGTATGTAAGAATAGGACGAAGCCTATTTAATATCAGCAACCTTGATTATCCAGAACTATTTTTTTCGGACCCTCAAAAAATTCGTACTGATGAAAGGTATATAAAAATTTTCGAATTTTTTTGTTTTAAGAAATGGACATAAAAGGCAATAAAATAACACACATTTTGCATATAAAACGAAGTCGATTGGATTATTAGTTGCCGAGATATTTGTAATCCTGTTTTCCACATTCTTCGATTTTTCATGACCCTGTATTTCATTCAAATTTTAATTCAGAGGTATATTTTAATTGGAAATGAGACGCTTAATCCGACACAGTTAATTGTTAGTTAATAGAATTATTATTTTTGGAGTTATAAGGATGTTTCTTTTACACAGTTCAGTACTACTTGAGTAGTTTGGCGTTTTATATAATTTGTCGAAATTGATACATCAGCAGTTCTTTAATAAAGCATTACTATGTATATTAACAATATTTAAATTTTGTTTATGAATTGCAATGCATTGTATAAATAGTTTCACATCTTTTATTTTCATGTACATATCCATGATGGATAAGTATTACGGTGGCCCCCAACGACTAGTTTTCCAAATGGAATAGCTAGAAATGGTTGACACTAATTAACTAAGTCTATTTTTAAAGAACTTTACCTTAATGAAATATAAAACTAAAAAAAAAAATTAGAGCTAACCTTCAGTAAGTAGCTGTTTTAACAGAGTTTGTTTAAAGAAGCTCCATGTCAAACGCAAATCTTCCTTATCTACAAACTAAAAAATAAATAAAAAGCATTGTGTAGAAGCAAAATCTTCCTGAGGTCCTATTCTGCCCCTATAAAATTTAAGACATACAATTTTTTCTACCAGATCAGAATAAGACCTCAGAATTTAAATTAAAAAATATAACTAACTCAAAAGCATTTAAACATTCACAAAAAGAGAAAATAATAATAATAAAAGCTAAATAATACATATGCAAGCGTATTAAAAGATCAAAAAGTTATTCACTCATTTCATCAATAAAATAATTTATTTTCTTGAAAAAAGCATAACAAGAGAAACATTGAAGGACTTAAGGGTGTTCTTAACTGATCCGCTCAGCAAGCAAAAAACGTTTTGACACATTTACAAATTCATTTTTTAACAGAAAATTATAAAATTTTAATGCCTGACTCTGAAAGCGATTTCGAATTGAACTTATTTTTCCATTTTATGATAATTAAATTACTTATCGAGTTATAAGCTATTTCGATGACGCAATCACCCGTTTTTCTCCTCCTTTTCGACTGGTTTTTCTGCTTTCGTCGGGAAATAGGCTCAAAAGTGTCAACTTTGAAGGCTTGTAATGAAAAATCTATTGTGTTTTTTAAAAAACAAAAGAATGAGTGCAATTAGAAAGTTTCTGAATAACAACACCTGCTATTTTCATGCATTTCCGAACAAAAATAAATTAATGCATGTGTCACAAAGTTGCCCTTTTTGATTTAAGAACACCCTTAAGAAGATGAAATAAAATATGAAAGTAATAATAAATAAATATAATAGCAATCATGACTATTTTACATTACCGGTGTTAATTTAAAAAAATAAAATAGCTAAAACAAATATACAATTAAATAATAATAATCATAAGTATCGGCAAGATTAAGTTTTTTCTTGCTTCCCTGTTATCTTTACAATGCTAATGATACTTTAAAATATTTAATTTTTGGATAGCATATAAATTATTATTTGAAAATCCATAAAAATTGGACAGTTTCTGAGAAACATTTATTTGCACACAAGTGATTAATCTGGAATATATCAAAATTTTCTGCAAAGTGCTTTATCACACAATTTTTTACAAGTATTTTACACTTCATTTTTGTCTTATTAGACAAAATATGAAACTGATTTAAAATTTCTGTAAAAAAAAGAGGGTGGGAGAGGGGTATAGTGTTTTGATGACAGAAATAATAAACTATTTTTCGACAATTAACAAGTTTTGCAAAAAATAACTTACTATATTTTCTTAAATAAAAAAAAAAAAAAAAAAATGAATATTAATCTATACTGTGCTTTTGCTATTATAAAAAAAAATCAAAAGCATTTGAAAAAAGGTTTAAAATATTCTTCAATTTAAAATATAAAATAAATAAATAGATCAGAAATAAAATTTGAAAAAGATCTGCTAAAAATAACAATAATATAAATTGTGTTACTCATTTAAGACATAAAAAATTGCTATAAAAATGCTCTTTTATTCTAAATAAAACTTCTCTTTTAATCTAAACTAATTACTTTTCATTTGAAAATTTTGAAGCATAATAATTGAAGAGTTAAACCTTTAAAATGGTTTCTGTATGTTTTAATAAAATTAGTCCATTTCAATTCAGAGGCATGATAGAGCGAGAGGAGGCTCCGGATATTCCAACTCTCGTCATTCTAATGAAGACAGGCAATTTGTAAATCAGAGCACAAAACAATATTTCATTCCAATTTAAAATGTATTTACACAGGGATATTAAAATCGGAAATAAAACATTAAAATAAATGATCACATGTTAAAAGTAGGAAATGAAGAAAATTATGTTATAAAAAATATTTCTTTTAAGAAATATGAATATTAAGAAAGGAAGAAAGTTTAAAAAAAAATTAAATTACTACACACAAAGAATATTTCATATATTAAAATAATTTTCTTATAAACAATGTTCATGCGACAACACAGAGGGAGTCACATGCCATAAAGACACTAGTAATTCTTTTTTTGTCATATACTTTAAATAGTTTATGAAAAGGCTCATTTAATTTTACTAAGCAGAAATTACAGTAACAAATCAGTAATTAGAAACATGCAATTAATTATAACTAAAACAGTAATTGCATTATAATTATTAATTTTATAAGTCAGAAAAGATCTCATAAATTTATATTTTGAAATCTTAAAAATTTAATTTTAATTTATATATCCTGAATATTTTTTTCAGATTCAGCAATGTTATGTAGTATTTAAAAAATGTATAGCATGAGGCTAGAATTCTCTAATATAAAACCTGGAATTGTCTTTTACTATTTAGCCACTGAGCCATATGATATTTTGCTAACTGTGCTCCTCTCTGTAACATAAACATAATATATGCATATTTGTTGCTTTTTCTTTTACACACTGTCAAATTTTAACAGAATTCTAAGACTGATAGGGATGAAACATACAGCTTTTGACAGGGATAGAAATTAGTAGTCGTTAGTCGCTAAATGCAACTAAATTATTGAATTTGATGACCACAAAATTATATCTCATTTCCAAATTTGACACCAAGATTTTTTTCCCTTTAATTTTTGTTTAACAAACGATCTTATTCCAACTTTAGTGCAAATTCTTTTCCCATGCCACATGCACTTGAAAAACACCTGTTTTACTTAAAAGATTGGACAGTAGCACCTTGTTTAAGATACCCTTGCATTTGTTAATCTCCTCTAAACTGATTTCATTTTAACCAATGACTAATTTAGTAGTAAGTTAGTTTCTATATTGTTTTAGTGATTAAAACAGAGATAAAGTGTTTAATATGTACACCTTCCCTTGCCCTTAACACATAAATGGGAACAATTTTATTGTAACCTGGTTGCAAAAAGAAATGAGAAAATATGCTATAACATAAAATTACAATTATGAAATGCAGTTTTGCATCTATAAATAAAATTGTAGGCGTCGTTTGACGCCTTACTTAAAATTTTCAATTTCTAACCGTGGTTTTTGCTTTATGCCAAAAATGCAACTTTATATCCACTTACAATTCAGCCCTAACACTTGCAGCTCATTTTGAAATACCTTTCCCTATCTACTGAATTCAATCTTTGTTCTTAATGCTTATCTTATTAAGGTCAAATGATTTGAGAAGAAATTGTTTTGACGGAATACTGCATTTCTATAATAGTTTTCTATTATAGATGTCTGTGTCAAATTTTTCCTTAAAATGATACAATTTCTACTGCTGTTCTTACAAGCTTCCAATTTGCCTTATACCTGGATTCTAACTACTATATGCACATGGTGCTTATTTACACCATCCTCAATTAAGTACAATTGGTCACATTTATTCCTTTGAGGAGCAAATAATTGTGATTGTGTAATGTTAAATTCATACAGGAATTTTCGGAAAATTTTATTTGACTAGATGGAAATCCAATTTTTAAACTTTTATTCATCAAAATTATAAAAATAAAATCTTGCTAATAAATTCTAATGAAAATCTTGATTTAAATTAAGTTATGTAAAATATATTCCCTCACTCTTCAAGGGATTAAAAAAGCAATGAAATACATTGAATGCAGTAGAATAATTTAGGTTCTTTAAAATATAAATGAAACTCTATAACGCAAGTTGAGATGTCACATTCACCACCTTAATAAAATGAATGAACATGAATACTTGCTTCACAATACATGTATTACTAAATAGATGCAAATATGTAAAAGTTTCAAAAACATTTTAAACTATTCATGCCAGAATATCTCAAAAATCCCTAGCGCTTTCAGCTAAACATTAGCTGTCATCAGGGGAGCTTTAAAGACATATACTGTTTGTAGCAGAGGATGAAACTAAGAAACAACAAATAAGAGGGAGGGACGCGGGAGGGAAAGAAAATAGAGAGGATGCTATAGAAAAAAAACAGGGGGGGGGGAGGAAGAATAATTCAAAACCAAATTCACATGCTATTCCAGGGATTCTCTGATTAAACAAATATTATATTGGGATGCACATCAATGACTTTAACTTTTTTGAATAGGACATCAATGCCTGATTTTTCATGATTATCCATAGATATTTATGAAAAATCTAATGTTTATATAATCCTTTTTTAAGATAATAGCAGCCGAAAATGTATATATATGTGGGCATGACCACTCAAAAATTACAAGAAAAGATTAAAGAATAAATGGCAGAGATCAAATGAGGTAAACTGTCTATAGCATTATCCTGTTTAAATCGACTTACAGGTGGTATTCATACAGTCATGAAGAAACAAGGTATGTCCCGTATTAACTAATGCTTAACCTAAATGTTGTATGGCAGGTCATCTACATATAGAATTGGTACTCAACTCAAATTTTTTCAATATTAGCATCTATTTTCGACATCATATTTAGATTTTTCCATAGATTTTGCCTTTAAATAACAAATAGGAAATCATTCAGTCAAGTAGTTTAGGAGATATGCTTGTTTAAAGATTAGAACTTCTATAGCTAAATTCTTTTTTTTTATCATCTCAAAAAGGATGTGATGTCGGTTGTTTTGAAGCATAAAACTACTAGGCAGAATAAGTTGTTAGTTTAGGTTTGTATATTTAAAACTTTTAGAAATAAATTTTTGCTAAAAAATTCATGGGTTACACTTAACAATTATCTCAAAAAAAAAAAAAAAAAAAGAAAAGAAAAGAAAAAGAAAAAAAAATCTATATACATTAAAAAAAAAAAAAATTATTTTTAAAATAAATGACATATAATCAGTACCAGTTACTTTTTTATATGATGATTTGCTGCAAAAAGCTTTAATACAACTGTACATAAATAAATTTTTTGGAAATTTTGTCATTAGTCAGCATTTCATTTTTGTTTCTATTTGAAATATTTGGTAAAAAATCACATTTAAAAAAATACTCCAGCCTGTTCAAAATGCACTGTTCTTCTTTACTCTTTATTTTATCTAAGTTTCATTAAGGCCATTATAAAAAGGAAACATTTGTTTTTTGAGACAATTTTTTTCAACAATGCAAGTTTTAAAGATGTTGAAAACAGGGCTGCAGAGTCAAAGTCAGGCCTTTTTTGAGCAAAAGAGTTGGGAGTCAGAGTTACTAAGAAACAAGCCAACTACATTTTTTTTTTTTTTTTTTTTTTTTTTTTTTTTGGTAGATAGTATGAAATAAAATTAAACCAATAATATGTAATTTTAAATAAATAAAAGGAATTATTAATGCTATTTTTGAGTTATACAGGGCTACACAAGTTTAAAATTTCCAATATACTGTCTGGCATACATTGTAGATGAAAACTGTCCTTAATTAAAAACTCTAGTAAATCCTGAATCTAGTATTTCCAAACTAATAAAATTTTCTTTACATATATATATATATATTTTTTTTTTCCATTGAAAATTTTCTGCTCGAGGACACAAATTAAGATAAAAATTGTAACAATTTCCAATTTTTAAAACCACGGATCTGAAATGGTAAAATTTCTGTTTTGTTTTCTTAAGATTTTGATTGTTAATTTTTTGGGGTTTGTTGGCCATAAAATTGAAAAATTAGTAAAACATAATTTTTTTTCTCTCTCTTTCAAAATTGTAAGAACTGAGTTAATACTAAATTTCTGCCTTATTTTTCTTGGGTTCCCTAATAATTTTAGCTAACAGAATACTAGTATTTTAGCCAGCTTGGAGATGAAGTATTTAAAATTTCCAGAGTTGGAGTCAGTCAATTTTCCCCCATTGACTCCGCAGCTCTGGTTGAAAATATAGAAGCAAATAACACCATACTAACAACTAAGCCAATAAAAAAAATGAACTTTAATTTTATTATAACAAAGAAGGAAATTTCTAATACTCACAAAGTAAGGCAATCTTGGAAGTAATCCTTTTAAACTATGAATTGGTAATTTTGTCATTGCATTAGCCGGATTTCTGAAGTACCACCAAAAGTAGCCATAAAATGTACATGTGTAAGAAACTGAAGATAGAATCTGGAAGAAAGACATATGCCATTATAAGATTTAATATAACAAAAACAAATTATGTAATATGAATGATTAGACAGGAGGTTATGAAATTGCCAAAACATACATTTAAACATGCACATAAAAAGCTTGGAATAAGTTATTAAAATCCAAAATGCATTTATAACTTTTAATAAAAACTCACTCATAAATGTAATTTCTATTTTCTTTAAATTTTATTGTATCTAAACATAATTAACATTCAAATATTTAATTCTTGGGGTAAAAAGAAAAAAAATATATAATGATTTTTTAAAAAGACATCTACACAACTATACACATTTGTTAATTTTCAGCATTTAAAATTGTGTTTTATATCTTCTTTTCTGTAAAATGTTTGTAGAAAGATTTTTTCAGCCTAAACCAATTTACACAGCAATATATGTATAATAATTTGTCAAAATCATATCCACTTTAGTTTGTAGTTTATTTCAGTCAATGTTCAAAGAGTCATTTACTGTATATATATAAGTCAAGAAATTCAAGACAAAAATAAAAAGTGAAAAGTAGAAAAAAGTTGACAAAGATTTAAAAAAAAAAAAAAAAAAAAAAGTTATCCTAATTTGAAATATTTATTTTCCATAATGTTACCCCATAATATAAAAAAAAAAAAAAAATGCTTGAGAATAATGATCTTAAGATATTACATATAATAAAGAAGTTGAGATATTACTTAATAGTATATATTTTAATACTCTGATTTAAGTAGTTCAAATTAACTTCTATAATAATTTGGGGAAACATTCAGAATTGGCTAAAGAATATAACAATAGGCTATACAAAAGGCAAAATCAAATCTTTAGCTTTTATTGAGAGAAAGAATTTGAAATAAAAAGACAAACAAAAATAAATAAGTAAACAACTACTGTCATCCTTGTGGATTTGGCATTATTGTTTCAGCTTTTAGCTACCTGTTGGGTGTATCAGTCACAAAATGTTTCAATAATCACAGTCAATTGATGGGAGAGCATTATATGATTATAATAGTTTATTAAATATAATATAATCCACATTAGAATAAGAGCATTAGTAGCCAATATTACTAAATTCTCTGATATGCAGAGCCAACAAAAACGTATTCCTTGGTACAGAGTCATGAAATCACGATATTAACAGTCAAAATTTTACATGTGCTCTGCCTGATTGCAGAGTCAAGACTAAAAAACCCCCTTTGGGGAAATATAAAAGAAAGCATAGAGATAAAATTAAAATGATCATAAATTTAAAAATATATCATTAACTTGACATAAAATACTTAAGAACTCAATAAATCTCTAATAATGATTTTAAAAAGTACTCAAGTTGACAACTTATCAATAAATAAAACATTAATTTTCATATAAAATAATTATAAGACCAATAAATCTCTTTAAATGAATTTAAATTAAATTAAGCTGTCAACTTGTTAAGAAATAAACATTAATTTAATAATAAATCAATATTAAGCATTTTTAAATCATTATTTTAGTCATAAATATTAATCAAGATTTTTATTTTGACAGTGATTGAATTTCTCAAGGCCAAATCCATTAATATCAATAATTTTGAAATATCAAGAATTTTTATTTGACAGTAATTAACCTGTCAAGGTCAAATACATTACTGTCAATAAATTTATTTCTTTATTACGGAGTTCATCAAATTAAAAATTTAACTTACCAGTTTTCTTAATCAAATATTTAAAACAATAAAATGAAAACATGTTACCTGAATTTTTTTTTTTTTTTTATAGTATTTAAATAAAATAAAACAACTTCAATATGAATTCTAACAATTCTAATTGTCCTCAGGAGTTAAAATTGGTATAACTAAAATAGAGAAAGAAAAATTAATATACATTATAATCACAAAAATTAAACATACAAAAGAAAATAATAAATCAAACACAATCATTTTCTATTGGTAAAAGAGAGAGTTTTTGTATGGGGCGTTTCAGTTCCCCGTGCAAAGTTTTCAGTTTAACAACCCGAACATGACTATCTTTCCCAGGAAAAAGTTCAATTATTCGGCCCAATTTCCACCTTAATGGGGGCTGGTTTTCTTCCTTTATTAGTACTAAGTCATTGATTTTTAAGTTCGGGTTACTCTTCAACCACTTTGTTCGTTGTTGCAATTGTGAGAGGTAGTCTGAAGACCATCTTTTCCAAAAGCTCTGGAAAATCTTTTGCAGCAATTTCCAACGTTCCAAGGGAGTAACATATGTAGAGGAGATGTCAGGTTCAGGCAAGGATGTCATTGGGGCTCCTATAATGAAGTGTCCTGGTGTCAAGGCAGTGAAGTCATTGGGGTCAGAAGATTCAGCCACGAGCGGTCTTGAATTTAAACAAGATTCAATTTGTGCAATCAATGTTAAGAACTCTTCATAAGTCAAAATTTGTTCACCAATTGTTCTTTTTAAATGATTTTTCATTTGTTTTATTCCTGCTTCCCAAAGGCCTCCAAAGTGAGGGGCAGAAGGTGGATTAAATTTCCATAATATCATTTCGTCAGTCAGATATTTGCGAAAATTTTCATCAGAAACAATTCGAGCCATCATTTTCTTCATTTCTCGGTCAGCTCCTACAAAATTTGTACCTCTGTCTGAATATATTTCTTGAGGCTTTCCACGTCGAGCTACAAACCTTTTCAGCGAGGCTAAAAATGTTTCAGTGGTAAGATCTGTGACAATTTCAAGATGTATAGCCTTTGTTGCAAAACAAATGTAAAGGCAAATATAATGCTTAAAGGGTTTCACACCACGCCCCTTACGAGGTTTGATCAAAAAAGGGCCAGCTAAATCCACTCCTACTTTCGAAAAAGCTCGAGCTTGTGTTACACGTGATGATGGAAGATTTCCCATTATTTGAGATGAAATGTGTGGCATGTTTCGGAAGCATTTAATACATTTTCTTATTTCTCTTTTTACAGCTTCTTTAGCATTAACTATCCAAAATTTTTGTCGAATGGCCGAAATTGTTAACTGAGTACCACTATGAAGATGTTTTTCATGAAAGTATTTTATGATCAAATCTGTAACATGATGTCTTTTAGGTAGAATAATTTGATGCTTTTGGTATTCAGAGAGGTTTGCATTTTTTAACCTACCTCCTACACGAAGAATACCATTTTCGTCAAGAAAAGGGTGTAAAGGAAGTAATTTACTTTTAGAATTTAGGTTCTTTTTTGAATTTAGCATTTTCAGTTCTTCACCGAATTCATGGCGTTGAATCAATTTCACAATAGCGTTTGTTGCCCCTTCAAGTTCTTGAACATTTAAGAAACCACTGATTTTTTCAGATGGACATCTACAGTTTTTAATAAATCTGAGACACCAAGCCGTAATTCGTCTCAATTTGGTCCAGGATGAAAATTTATACAAAAGTTCGAATTCAGGAATATTTTGGGATACGGAACAAACAAGCATTTTACGTTTTTCCTGCAGGGCCTCTTCGTCAGACAGATTTATTGGAATTTCATGCGTAAATATTGGTAAAGAATTTTCCTTCAACCAGCAGGGACCATTTAACCACACAGAGTTATTAATCAATTCAGATGCAGAACAACCACGAGAGAGAACATCTGCAGGATTTTCTTTTCCCTTACAAAATTTCCATTGCACAGGAGCAACAAGTTCTTGAATTTCACGTACGCGATTTGCGACAAAAGGTTTCCATTTACTGGCACTTCCTTTTATCCAGTACAAAACAATTTGTGAGTCGCAAAGACAAAATATATTTTCATTATCAATTTCAAGTATCCCCCTTAAATAATTTGCTAATCTTGCAGCTGTAAGGGCTCCAAGAAGTTCAAGACGAGGTAACGTAACTTTTTTTAGAGGTGCCACTCTAGATTTTGCAATAACAAATGAAGTTTCACAAGAAAGGGGATCACGAATATAGGCTACTGACCCATATCCCTTTATACTAGCATCAGAAAAAATAAAAAGCTGAGCAGTTTCAGGATTTAGTTTTACATTATTTACAAAATATTTTCTATGCATTTCAAAATTTACTAACTCCTTAACCTCATAAACCCATTTTCTGAAATTTTCACCTAAAGGATCTGGCAACATAGAATCCCAGTCCATTCCATGTTCCCAGATTTCTTGCATCAAAAACTTCATTCTTATTACAAAGGGAGAAATGAGTCCAAGAGGGTCATAAATTTTCGCCATGGTTTGTAAAACAAGATGCTTAGTGATAATTTGACTATCAAATTCTACCAAAAGTGGTTGTAAATCTAATTTTAATGTGTCACTTTCTGTCATCCATTTGATTCCTAATATCTTTGAAAGATTTTGTTCAAGGGTGTCTTCCTCAAAGTTTATCCCATGTTCTTTCCATAAATTTTTTAATTCCATTGAATTGGTTTTGAATTTTCTTAATTTCATATTGGCCTCACTCAATATCTTCTCTGCACCTTTCGATAAAACAAAAGCTTCACTTACTGAATCTGCACCATGGAACAAGTCATCAACATACAATGAAGTATTTAACATATTAACTATTTTCTCAAAAAGATCTTTATATCCCTCAATGTGATGTTTGATGGTTGCAGAAAGGAGAAATGGTGAGGTTGTTACACCAAAAGTTACACGAGTCATGCAGAAGACCTTCAAGATGGGATTATTACTAGTGATATTATCAAACCACAAGAATCTCAAAAAATTTCTATCTTCATCTTCTATCTGAATTTGTAAAAATGCCTTCTCTATGTCTGCTGAGAAAGCAATCTTGTGAAGACGGAATCTTAAAATAATATCCAAAATATTGGGATTTAAATTGGGACCAGAAAATAGGCAGTCATTTAAGGATTTTGCTCCTTTATCCTTAGATGACGCGTCATATAGAGGTCTGCACGGGCCGGGCCGCGGCCCGAAGCCCGAGCCCGGCCCGGCCCGCGGGCCGGGTTCGGGCCGATTTCCAATAATGGCATTCGGGCCGGGCCGGGCCCGGGCCTTACTTCTGAAGACTCGGGCCGGGCCGGGCCGGGCCTAGTCACTAATCTTTCGGGCCGGGCCGGGCCCGGGCTTTAATTTTTTTGCTGGACGGGCCGGGCCTAACTTTTTTTCCGTACGAAGTCGAGACTGATTCCATTCTTCCTAGTTTTCATGGACCAACATAATCAGTTCCTATTGGATCTTCCTACATGAAAATCCTTTTCTCGACTTTTTATAAATCAGTAATATTTGGCTTTGTCCAAAAATGTTTGCAAAAATGGCATATTCTTTTAAGCCGTCATTATTCTACAATTAAACATTAGAATTTATTCCTTTTAAAGAATCGTAGATTACTAGTCGTTTTAAAATAGAATTAAACGCACACACACACACATAAAAAAAAAAATATGACGGATTTTTTTTTTTAAACTGAAAACTTAAAGTTTCTTTTAAAATGTTCATCCATGCAAAATGAATACAACAATACGGGAGAAAAAATATATTAAACATTTACATCTGTTAAAAAGGGAATGTATTTTTTTTTTTTTTTTTCGTTTCAAAGCGATTTTGTCTTTGGAAATTTTACCATGTACCGCTTTTTCGATTTTTTGTCTCCATTACAAGGAATATGGATTAATAATACTAGTGATAACTGAAACATTTACATACAACAAACAAAGATTCATTTAAAAGCGTAAATATCGCAGCCTACGGCACTTCTGCATAAATGGAGATTATAAACATGAAAAAAGAAATATATAATTTTTTTTTGGTCAGATCTCATCCATAAGATTAAAGATCAATGTTCTGTAGAAATTCACTTGAGCCGGGCCGGGTTCGGGCCGAATTTTAAACTTTTTTCCGGACCGGGCCGAGCTCGGGCCGAAATTTTAACTTTCGGGCCGGGCCGGGTCGGGCCAATATTTTTTTCGTTCGGGCCGGGCCGGGCCCGGGCCGAAATTTTAACTTTCGGGCCGGGCCGGGTCGGGCCAATATTTCTTTCGTTCGGGCCGGGCCGGGCCCGGGCCAAAATTTTAACTTTCGGGCCGGGCTCGGGCCTGGAAATTTCGGCCCGTGCAGACCTCTAGCGTCATATACTATTCTTACTTTCGTTGTCAGTTTGTCTTCCCTTATTACTGGTCTGTGAGGCATATAATATGTGTTCACTTCATTTTTATCAAATTTACATTCTTCAATTATCCCCAAATCAGACTGCTCATTTAATATTTTCTTATATTCATTTAACAACCATTCATTTTTGCATAATTTCGATTTTAATCCCCAAAGTCTCTGTTTAGCTACATCAAAATTGGATTCCAATTCATTTTTGTTTACCTTCCACAAAAGTTTCGTTTCATATCTTCCATTAACAAAATTTAAATTATCTTTAAATAAATCCATTGCATCTAAATCCTTTTGTGAAAATAGTTCATTTTTACTATCAGAAATACCCAATGATTCTAGATCCCAAAACCTTTGCAAATCAAAATTTTCCCTTTCATTCACCGATACATGATGAGCGTTAATTGTTTTGTTGCTTTCAGAGTTAATTTTTCCCACTATTGTGTAACCAAAAAGTGTATTAGCTACATATAAATGCTCATTAATTTCTTCTACGATGCCTTTCTGCACATTCCAAAAATAATCAGCTCCAAGAAGGACTTGCACTGCTGATTCCTGGGGGGTAGGATCTGCTAATTTCCATCCCTTTCTCTCGACATATTTCGTAATTAAAGGATCAGAATTTGGAACCTTCAAAGTTGTTGCGCTTATTAAATCCGTAGCTAATACCTCAACATTTATGAAACGGCGATAATTCAATTTACTTCTTAATTTAATTTTGAAAACATCATATTCTTCTTCCCGACCTTGATCAATACCAAAGGCAAATACAGTTAAATGTTCCTTTCGTAAAACAGGCAAATTTAATTCATGAGCTAATGTTTTTGTTATGAAGCTTTTCTCGCTTGCAGAATCAAGCAATAAACGAACTAATTTTGATTTCGAGTTACCTTGAGCAGTTACACAACATGTTTGCAATAAAACAGCATGATTAGAATTCTTTAAATTACAATGAGAATTAGATACAATTGTTTGATTTTCGGATATTTCTGGTTTCAATTTTTTCTTAAAACAAAATAATTTGTTATGTTCAGTGCTTTTACAATTTATACATGGCTGCAATTTTACGCGGCACTGCGAAGATAAATGGGATTTGAAAAAACACCGATAGCATCTACCTTCTTTTTTTAACATTAATCTTTTCTTTTCATCAGCTAAATTTTTACACTCAGACGATAAATGTTCATTACTCTTACAGAAAACACAAAAAACTTTAATATTAGCATTTAAAGTATTAGCATGTTGATATTTATTTGATTGCTTTCTTTCACGATATTCAGTTTTATTTTTATATACAAACGAAGAAGTTGTATCAGTTTTAGAACTAGTCATAAGCAAAGCCTTTTCTCTGCATTCAATTTCTGCTTTAAGAAAGGCAATTAGATCTGTTACATCAAGGTCTTTACTAGTATCACATCTTCTGTGATATTCAATTACAAGTTCATGGGGTAATAACTTAATCAAAACAGGATTTAATAAATGCCCATAGGAACTAGATGTTACTCCTAAATTTCTTAAACTTCTTATGTTTATTTCACAAACGTCATGCAATCTTCTTAACGCATTTAAATTTGAACAATTTTTCACGGGTTCCATGTTTAACAAATTAGACATATGCTTATTTATAATTACATCAACTTTACCAAATCGGTCCTTTAATAAATCAATACAGGTATCATAATTTTGTTCTGTCAATGGAAATCCTTCTACCACATTGTATGCACGATTACATAATAAAGATTTTAAATATGCAAATTTCTCTATCTTTGATAGTGATTTATTCTGGTGTATCGATGTTTCAAAACAATTAAAAAATTCTACCCATTCTTCGATTTCACCAGAAAATTTTGGAACATTTAATTTGGGTAATTTCATGGCCGAATAAGAACTTGCTTCTGTTCCACTGACAGAACTATTCAATGCATCCACAGAACTACCTGATATCATAGTAGAAATATTGCCTTTATTGCATTTACTTAATCTATTTTTAATTTTAAATTTAGCACTTATCAACTGATCATTATACTTTTCGCTGCTAGCAATATCCCTTTCATATTCTTTTAAGTCTGATATTTGAGCTTCAATTTCATGATTTAATTTTTGAAATGCAGATTCTTTTAAAGACAATGTTTCATGAAGCTCTAATAATTCATCAGTTTTTGTGTTATCGATGTCATCTGCTAATAACGTGTCTAATTTTGTTAATAATTTTGTAAAACTTGTTCGTTCAACAGAACGCTTTGCTTTAAGTTTTTCTAAATTTTCCATAACAATAATAAAATCTTAATTTCTAATTGAATAATAAAGCTTCTTACCTGTTTATTTCAGGTAATCCAAGTCAAGTGTTCATTCACAATAATCCAGTTACAAGCAGAAAACTATGTTCATGCACAATAATAGTCACAGTAGTCACACAATTTAGTCACTTTAACACTATTCAACACTATTCACTATTTAACATTGCCGGGTTGAGGCGCACCAAATTTTAATGGGTGTATCAGTCACAAAATGTTTCAATAATCACAGTCAATTGATGGGAGAGCATTATATGATTATAATAGTTTATTAAATATAATATAATCCACATTAGAATAAGAGCATTAGTAGCCAATATTACTAAATTCTCTGATATGCAGAGCCAACAAAAACGTATTCCTTGGTACAGAGTCATGAAATCACGATATTAACAGTCAAAATTTTACATGTGCTCTGCCTGATTGCAGAGTCAAGACTAAAAAACCCCCTTTGGGGAAATATAAAAGAAAGCATAGAGATAAAATTAAAATGATCATAAATTTAAAAATATATCATTAACTTGACATAAAATACTTAAGAACTCAATAAATCTCTAATAATGATTTTAAAAAGTACTCAAGTTGACAACTTATCAATAAATAAAACATTAATTTTCATATAAAATAATTATAAGACCAATAAATCTCTTTAAATGAATTTAAATTAAATTAAGCTGTCAACTTGTTAAGAAATAAACATTAATTTAATAATAAATCAATATTAAGCATTTTTAAATCATTATTTTAGTCATAAATATTAATCAAGATTTTTATTTTGACAGTGATTGAATTTCTCAAGGCCAAATCCATTAATATCAATAATTTTGAAATATCAAGAATTTTTATTTGACAGTAATTAACCTGTCAAGGTCAAATACATTACTGTCAATAAATTTATTTCTTTATTTAAGGCTTACGCCTGAACACCTGTCTTATCAAATTATTCAAAAAAAAAGTGTTCAAAAATACTGAATTAGCTCAAGTTTCCCATACAAAATCAGTAAAATAAAATAAAAAAGCTTTGATGAACTATTTGGTAAATCAAACACAGTATCAAAATTTTGAGATTTTAATAGCAATTTTTATATATATATATATATATATTTTTTTTTTTTTTTTTTTTTTTATCGATACTTATATATTTGCATTTTATTCCTGCATTCTTTGGAAAAATTATTATATTCTTTTCTTTTCAAACTCAATACACAAGGCTTTTTTCCATAACAATGCTTAAGAAGTGGAAAAGCTTCAACTTATAATGAGCTCTCGATTTTTTTTTTTTTTTTTTTTTTTTTTTACTTCAAGAAATAGGGAGTCGACTTATACAAAAGTTTCTTCTTCCAATTTTTTTCTCTTGAAGTAGGATGGTCAATGTATGCCTATAGGATATTTATTTTAAGCTTTTTCCAAATTTTTCTTCCTTTAATATATTCAAGAATGAGAGAATACATTCTTGAATTTTATTTATTTCATAAACAGGTTATTTAAGAAAAAGTTCTGCAATTCCAAATCTTAGAAGAAAATTGAAAAATTTATAAGAAAATAATTTTCTTGAATCATGTGTGTTTAATTTAGAGAGGTTTCACTATATATTTCAAATAATTCCCATCATAATTTACAAAAATGTAGCCACTATTTTTGTTTTATACAAGGAAACTCCATTGTAATTGATATGAATAAAAATGAAATAAGACAAAACTAAGAATTAAAATCAAATTAAAAGTTAAATTATATGAAAATTAAAAGAGTAGCTAAAAAAATAACGACAAATTTAATTTGAAATTGTGAACATAAGAAAATTAAAACATTTATAATCAATCTAAATTTTACTTAAGGAAAAGTCCAAAAATGCATTATCACTCTAATTTTATAATGTTGGATTGATGCAAAAATTTAATTGCATCTTTTTGCCAAAAATCTAATTTATTTACTAAAAGTTACATTTAAACAATATAGTATGGCATGTTCTGATTTATAACTTAGCTAGATCCTCTCATATGTTAACAAGTATTAAAAAATGGTGTGGTGATAAATAAAAAAAGGTTAATATGTTTTTAAATATGAAAAAGTGTTTGAAAAGTGCTTCTAATTAGGAAGAACAAGGGGTCCCTTCTTGGCTGCAGCTCACTGTCAATGCCAAATTTGAAAAAAATCATGTTTGCGCTTTTCCCATATAAAAGAAATTAGTCACAATTATGATAAAAATGTGTAGTGCAAAGTAGCCAGAAAAAATGCAGCGTAATTAAACATGAATGCAAGGCAAAATAGTAACAGAAACCTTAGTTCCTGCAGCGTATCATACTCATTGCAGTGCCATACAGCATGCCTGCAGCGTAGAACTGCACAGAAAACTGATTTGTAGTGCAATTTCCCCTTCAGAAATCCAGTGAAATTTGGTCTTTAAATAATTTAAAAATTTTCATGAGTGAAGCAGGTGACACTTTTGTTATATGATGTATTATGATCTAGAAGTAAAATAAAAGATGAAATTTTGCACATACTTGCTAAAATTATTTGAAATTTGTTGTTGTTAAATTTTGATATTTCTCCTTCTTCAGAAATAAGTAAAATGCAAAATAAATATAAAAGTTTTTGAAAAATATCTAATAAAATTATTTTTGCAAGAGATTGTCTCAGAAGAGAAAAATCTTTTATAATGCATTTTTGTTTAAAATAAAATTACATTCATTAACATAAGTTAAAATATATATATATATATCATGAAATCTATCTAAGGTGGACAATCCCACATTTTTAAACATAGAGACTACTTAAGTATATGTCTAAGATGGAAACAATCTGTGTAATGCGGAACCTGAAATTAATTTTGAAATACCAGGTTGCAAAATTATCGTTTAAGATGGAAAAAAAAACCCTGATGCAAAATATAAAAAAAGAAAAGAAACCTTATCTTTTCATAATGACATGTAGTGTCCAGTCCCACTCTCAGTGGTCAAAAAGGTGCTTCACTGATTAATGACAGTGATTTGGAAAGATTAAGATGATTCTATAACTGTATATAACTGTAACACTATATCTGTATATAACTGTGAGGTTAAACTATTGATCACATGATTTCTGACAAGTTTATTCTTTAATTACGTTAAAATAAGAGGATCTGTTTAAAAAGAGAGGGCTACACATTGATACCTTATGGGAGATTTAAGCATATTTTCATCTTCTCTCCTGAAATAGTTTTGCACTGATTAACTGCCAACCAGGGATGTAGTGGAGAGTATACACCATATATCTTCTGGATTTTTTTTTTTTAAGGAACATTGTATATCCCGTGTTTCTCTAGAAAGCTATGGTATATACACTCTAGGGTATACCCTCTGCCTTGAGCATGTACCCTCTATTTAGAGCGCATACACTCTGTTTTTACTACGACCACACCACTGTTGCTAGCCTTTGTTTGTTGTCTAATAAAACAAATGCTGATTTCTTTGCCACATTTCAGAGAAAAAGAACATTGCCACAACTTCTCAAAATATCTACAGGCTCTTTTCAATAAATGAAGAAAATGCAGACTGTGAAACTTTAGTTATGTTTTAATCCAGTAAGGGGTAGATGCAAGATATCATTGGTGTATACACTTGTAGATTATAAAGATGAGATTTTTTGTATAATTTAAATTATTATTCCTAAAAATGGATAATAAATAAAAAAATTCAAAAATTTTATTCTTCAAAGACAAATTTGAAATTATTAAACTTGAAGAACAAAATATTTCAGTTAAAAGCTTAAGTGAGAAATTCAGTGTTCTTAAGAATTTAAAGCTTTTACAAAATTTTTACATAGGGCGAAACAATTATGATATGATATGAATTGTAACTAAAATACAACATACAACTTAGAAAAAAATAATAATATTTGATTTTTTTTTTTCAAATAAGTTTAAAATAATAGAATTTTAATGCATTTATTAATGTAAATATACTTTATTTTTATTATTAAAACCTGTAATTTTGACACCAGTGTGTTTATGTGCTATCAATTTGTAGTGTAAATTATTATTACAAATATATAAAAATATGTACAAAGTTTTCCTGTTTATTTACTTAAGATATGTTAGTTTTCATTTTCAGCCAAAGAAATGTTTAGCACACTGTGAAGGGGATATTTATAAAGGTTGTCCAAGCTGGAAACCTCTTTAAGGCAGATTTTCATTTCATTCCCATGTGACTCCATCTTAAAAAGATTTCACCATATATGCATTTCATTATATTTGAAATACAACATTCGTATAAGAAGCAGATTTAAAACAACTTTTAAGATGTTCAAAATATAATCAAATATTTCTGCACTTTCATTCATTTAAAAGATAAAATAGAAACATACACTTGCAAAAAATAAAGCAAAGAAAATAATCATAATAAAGAGATACAGCAACACATTTTTGCAGTGCTTTATAAAGGTTCTATATTATGAATTAAATAAAAAGTAACTTTAACTATTTAAAATATGAAAAGATATGCTATTAAAATTAAATAATAATAATTTTATGAACATATTAGCAATAAATAGAGAAGTACAGTTGTTACATTTATTTTGCATGTACTTCACAGTTTATCTTCTAAAAAATTTAGTTTAAAAAACAACATGCACACATGTTTCAAAATATCACCAGACTCAAAATATATGATTGCTGTTTTCCATAAAATGTTTGTACACCTATTTTGAATTTTAATTTGCAAAATTATGGAGCAATTCACCCAGAACCTTGAAAAATAATAAAAGTGTCAAGACTTTAAAAGAACAGAATCTATTAAAAATATCCATTATTTTATAACTGAAAATATTTTCTACCAAATAACATATTAAAATGAAAGTGCACATGTTACATTATAATGTGAGAAATACAAAAAAAATTATATAATTTTTGTAATGAAATTATTAAAAATCTTACTTGACTAATACAAAAAGCATAAATTGCATTCCCTGGCCAAAGCCATAGAAATATAACCATGGAAACACTTTTCAGAGTTAAAGACAATCCTTCAATAAGTACCTAATAAATCAAAAAGAATTTTAAGTAACAAAATGTAAACAGAATGAATAAATTTCAATGATTCAATCAGAATCAACTTAAGATACATTTTAGCTCATAAAGTTAATTTTAAAAAGATATTTTCATATAATTAAAAATAATAGTAATTTCATGTTTTTTTATTTATGTTTTTTCCACATTTTAGGCTTAATTTTTAGGAGGGGAAAACTATTACATTTATACATGTAGATACAGTATAATAGTCATAAGAATTTGTTTTAATGAAATTTAAAAACAAAAATTTAAGTATAAATAGACTAGTGTTCCATCTGAGTCATCATTAAAGAATACAACGTTTTGCCCTTTTAAAAACTGAAAAAATTCACCTTGACCTTTTCAAAAATACTGAAATCATAGTTGAACTAAGAGATCTCTTGTAGAAATAATCCCCATATTTCACAATTTCTAAATCTGCAGGAGCTTACAAAAAATATAAAATTCCTCAGTTCTTTAGGAAAAACACAGGCGATTAATAAATCATGCTGTAATTTAATGTATTTTTTAATTTCTAATTAATAAAATCACTTGAAATTACTGTTTATTTATCATATATTATTTATTTATTTATTTTTTTCTGTTTTAGGTAGCTACCATTACAAAAAGTAGTAAAGCCATCTGGAGGAAAACCCCTTTGGAAAAATTCAATATACAGTAGACTCCTTAAAATCCATACAGCTTGGGACCAGAGGTCGTGCAGATTTTAGAATTTTGCGTATTTCTGATCATTGCTTTGTTTATATTTTTTAAAAAAGTAATTTGAATATAATTAATAATAAAATCAAAAGTATAATAAATGCTTACAATATACTAAAATATTAAAAATTACTAAACTAAAATAATAAAAATTTAGATAATTTTAAAATGATTAAAATACTAAAAGCAAAGGTCAAGTTAATAATCAATAATGTACAATTAAACATTCATTATAAAGATGAAATGTGTTTTTCCTAAATTATTCAATGAAACTTGCCTCATAAAAGTACATTACTAATTCACATCAGGATCATAAAATAACGAAGCTTTATTTCAGGTTTAGCTAGACATAATAACTAAAAAAGTTTGATTAATACATAAATATATTTGGTAAGATTGTGATTACCAATAATATCAGCAATATCTTGATTTTTTCAGAAATAAATTATTTTTTCTTCATGAAAAAACATGAATTCAATACCCTTAACAAAAATTACAAATTTAAAAATGTGTGGAATTGATATAAAATTTTAAAAAGTCGAATCTTCCACCTACATCTGAACTGAATGTTTCATTGTTTACATCTGTAAATTATGTGCGGATTTTAGAGAGTTGCAGATTTTAGGAGAGTGGATTTGAGGGAGTCTACTGTATTTTCATTTATCATGACCCCCGGACCACAAAACCACCTTCAGTTCAAATGTTGATACACAATAAATCTGATTTTTATCATGTATTCAAATTTATGAATCAATTTGGATGTAACTAACAAGGGAACCATTTTTGGTGTTGTTTGCACCTAGCATGCAACCACACTTGGTGCATATTAAAGCCCCAAATCAAAAAGTTTAAAAATCATTTTTTTTTTTTTCTTTTTAAGTCATATTTTTTGATCTTGCAACGGCATAACTTTCTGAAAAAGGCTATTTTTGAGGTCACTTATCAGACTATTAACATAGATTTTCCTTTTTTAAAGAAAAGCATTTAAAAATATAAATTAGTTAATAAAAAATATAAAACATTGAAAAGAGTTTAAAAATTCCTTCAAAAACTTACGAATTTGATTTAAAAAAAAATTTATGACATTATAGTCACATTTTTGGCGGCTGAAAAGTCAGCATATTTTCAAAAATAGAATTTTCCAGCAAGCCTAGCAGAATGTCACAGCCCCCAAAGAAGACAAGAGAAAACTCTGTAGTGCCATATTTGCCAACTTAACTCACTTTTGGCATAAAATAAACAAAGAAAAATCCAATAATAAAAAATTTAAAGTGTAAAAAATATTATTTTAACAAAGAATTTTTATTGGTACTCTAACTTTTATGTACAGAACCATAAAATGCACCAGGCCTCAATCCTAGGCCATATTTACAATTTAGGTCAAAAAACTTCCCAATAAAAATGTACATATTCAATAATTCTGCTTATTGAAAGCACTTCATTCTTAAAAGGTCTGACATCTATTTTTGACACTAGTGAAATAATAATGTCATTTTGAGGAATTAATACAAAAATAACATTAGTTTGACGAATTTATTGAAAAGCATTTTATATTTATAAAATAAAATAAATGCTTACAAAAATATAATTTTTACTCCACTAAACATTTGTTTTTTAACACCCTTGTGAAAAGTTTTTTCAACATCTTCAAAAAATAGTTGAAAATCAATTTTTTTTTTCCTCTTCTTCAAATATATATTTTTTAAGTCTTTAGTTAAAAATTTCCCAGCAGAATTTTTAAAAATTTTTATTTGAAAATAATGAAATGCAATTTTTAAACTCGTTTTAATCAAAATTATAAAAGTAAAATTTTATTAAAAGATACTGGGGCAAACTTTGATTAAAATTAAAGGGATATAATTAGAAATTGAATGAATAATCAAATTAGTATACAATGATTCGGCATGTAAACTGAATATACTGTTTAGGCTAAATACTTAAAAGTATTCAGCTGAATTTTACGAATAATTAACTTATGAAAAACAATACATAAAGTATTACTAGTTATAAAATTACACTACAGCCAATGCTCATTTGATGCTATTTTAATAAGATTTAATGATAAATAATCATTTATAAAAGCTGATACATTGCTATTTGTAATCAAAATTTAACATGGGCAAATCATAATGTAAAAATTAGAGCCTTTTGCTATTATCTGGTTGAAATTTATTTCTTTTTTAATCATAAATTTGCCCAATTTCAAAAAGTTCATTATAAACATTGCTGATGGGTGCAGATAAGTATTTTCTTGGAAGTAGAACAACTCCTCTCTTACAAAGTAGAAGTAGAATAGACTAAGTAATGAGTTTCGAGTTCAAGTGAACTACAAGCAAATGGATAAGTGTGTTTGGAGATCGCACAGAGGGTTTTGTTTAATGTCTCCTTCAAAACAAATTTTTTCATTAAATTAACAAATAAAAAACAGTTTTTCAGCGCTATTTTGGGATTTCTTTGCCAACCGCATTAACCAGAACAGAATATTAACAGAATCTTCCCCTAAATGCTGCCTTGATCACATAGATTTGTTGATTTCTCTATCAGAATCTGTAGATTTATTCAAGGTATGCAAGTAAATAAAATTATGAATAAAAGTAAAGCATTGCAAAGCTTAGCATAAATTTAAGGGAGACCAAACTGGTCACCAGAGGCAGCTCTTAATTTAAATGAATAATAGTTTAATAGGTATAAAAAATATTTCATTTCACGTGACAAAATATAGTTAATAAATATGATTTAATGTGATGAAATAAAAACAAATAAGCATGTTTTTATGTGATCTATTTAATCCATTAATTTATGTTACATACATAATAATTTTATTTAAACTTGCGTGTAGCAATTAGAAGAAATGAAATTTCAGTTTTGAAATTTATGCTACTGCAAATTTTTAAGCTTCTAAATATCGCACATTTTCAATTTTTAAACCATCGTATAGGGAAAAAATGTATTTTTAAATGCATTTTGTTTAAAAGCTGTATCTCAATTTATTTGAGATATTTTTTTGTAGTTTGTAATACCAATTTTGTAATTTTGCAAAAGAAGTATTCCATCTCTTTTAAAAATAAAGGGTAAAAAATGAAATAATTTTTATGTCTATTTAAATGTGTGTGGCAATAATTAAAAGAGAAAAAACAACAACAAAATGAACTGATGGATTTAAAAAATAATATTTAAATTAAAATAAGTTTTTTTCAAAATTTTATGATTTGTTATGTGACAAGAGGTATTCAGCTGTAAATACACAAAATTTGAACTATCTAACATATATAGTTTTTAATTACGAACTCTGTGACAGACAGACAGGGGACAGAGATGAATAGGGTTTTGTCGGATGAACAATACCCTAAAAACAAGTCAAAAGCCAGTTTCAATAATATAAAATGAACATTTCTTAAAATAGTTTATATAAGGCATAGTTGTCAGCCTCCTGATTTGTTTAATACCAATATTTTAATGCAGAAGAACTTGTTTTATACACTCACACAATTTGTGTAGTTAAATAAAAGATATTTTGGTTATAATTTACCAGTATTAAAAAAACGGTAAGTTGGCAACTATGATATGGGTAAAATCAAAAGAAAACAATAGAGAATGGTGGTAAGTAAAAGTAAGATGGGGCATCTTTCCCATATTTTTATTAATATATATATATCAAATAAGTATAGTACTATGCCAATGTTATAGCTTTAATATCCATTAAATTAAAATCATTCATTTTTTATTTATTTATTTATTTTATCAGCACACAGTTGATCACTGATCAAAATATAACGCAGTAATTTGTCAGCAAATGGCTAAATATACAAACTGGTATGTTACCTCTTGCATTTAAGTACATAGAAATTCAGTGTGTTTATATTTAGAAACAGACAATAACGTTATTTGAATGAACTTTTGCTTTTCAGACAATCCTTATTCTTAATAATAGTTTGTAAAATTTAATATTTTCCTAATTTATTTTGGGTACTGATTAATGATAAAAAATTTTAAAAAATCAAGTGATAGATTAATGAATTTATGAGTGGAAAGAATTTGTGGTCATTAATTTTTTTGTGTAATTATATTTAAGAACAAACTGTAACTGAATTAAATTATTAAGAATTTAATTTTACTCAAAGTTTATTAAAAGACCGAACATATGCAAAAATTCTGCTGGCAAAAACCAAATATTTGATACACACTTTGACAAAATATTTGGTATTTAGCAAAATTCTTATTTCTGTTAATCCTTTGATATAATATACCCCACTGGCATTCAAAGAGTTAATTTTATTTTATATTTACACAAATAAAAATAAGTCATTTTTAAATCTGCTGGAAAAGACTGATTTTGGATAAAGAAACAGTTTATAAAAATAGAAAATATTTGCAATAAAAACTTTTTTAATAATTAAACTTGTTATATTGCAAATTATGATTAAAAAAAAAAAAAACATAAATCATTCAAAACTTTCAGAAAACAGGGTATTTTTATTATTGTAAATTTGGCCTGCTTCAGAAAAATTGTAGCACTGTTAAAATTAAAATAACACCTTTATATTCTGTACATAGATAAAGATGAAACAAAATTGTAAAGCTAACATAATTTTTTTAATCAAAATGAAATAAGATGTGGTTAGAAAAGATGAAACTTTGCATTTTTAGAATATTTTTATGGAAAGATAAAATCCTCTTTGATAGACAGATTTCAATATCAAATTGAGTAATGATGGATAAAAATTCAATTTTAATTATATACTGGTTAATTGCACTTGTTATAGAATTTTTATTTATTTATTTTTTAATGGTATTGTTATTTATAAAAAAATTTTAATTTACAAAAATTGCCCTTAAAAAGGTACATAATAAAATAAATTTCAAATTGCAATTAATTTTTAAAAAATATGTTCATGTGCGCAAGATGCATGTTTATGAAAGTGTATAAATTCACTCACGCACACATGAGCACGCATCCTAAGCTGACTTCCTGTGTGAATAAATGATTTTTTCTTTTATACTTAGTATTTGATATTCAGCCAAAATAGTACTTTGTACACCACCAACAAATAGACAAACAGATTTCAATATAATAGATGGAAATAAAGATGGAATAAGTATAAAAACACAATAAATCCTCCCTAAAGTGGCCAAGTTCTGTTCTAATAAAAACTGGTTATTCCAAGAGGTGGCCTCTGAGCAGAGGTTTCATTTAAATCTGTTTTCTGCCAGTTGAAAGTAAGGTAACAAGTAGTATTATGAAAATTTATCTTTCACATTATTAAAAATATATAAAAAATTAAGTACCAAAACAAAATATTAATTTAATTACACAAGTTAATTATTGCAATGGTTTAAAAAATGTACATATTGACATCTGATTTGATTTTAGAAGTTTATCTTTGATAATATTTTTTTTCCAAACTTTTTCAAAGTTCAATAAATAGATGCAAATTGTTTTCTTCTTGAACAGATAATGACGAATTCATAAAACTAGCTACTTGTTTGTGAATTTCCCGGCAAAATAAGTTTATTGTTCTGAATTCTTGAAAGAAATTTCTTTCATTTCCTACAAACAAACTGATCGCTCATGGAGGAATTTCACTGCGATTGGTCTCTGAATAGAGATAAAACTAGCATTGAGCCTATGGGGATAATTTTTGTTCCATAAAAAAATGGTTGTTTATGGAGATGATCGTTTAACGGAGGTGGTCACACAGGGAAGTTTCACTGTATTGCAATTTTTAAAACAGCCATGGCTAGTTAGAAGAAGAAACATGGGGGAAAAAAGAAAGAAATATACAATAAAAGTTGTTAAATCCTGATGATTTTTAAAAATAATTTAGTTTTTTTATTAGCACTTTCCAACAAAGTTGAAAAGTGCTTATGCATTCGGTTTGTCTGGCCGTCTGTCCGCGTTCTAACTCCCGTAAATATACTCGGATTGGTATGAAATTTTTATACGTTATTGAGGTTTACCCTAGCACGAACCCTATTGAAATGAAGTTTCTACCATGATTAGTTTATCTACAGAGAGAATCAAAAGTTTCCCATTACATTACGGCCTATGGGGAAAAATCGTTAATATACTCGGATTGCCATGAAATTTTAGGATGTTATTGAGGTTTACCCTAGCATGAACCCTACTGAAAATGAAGTATCTACCATGATTAGTTTATCTACAGGGTGAATCAAAAGTTTCCCATTACATTATGGCCTATGAGGAAAAATCGTTAATATACTCGGATTGCCATGAAATTTTAGGACGTTATTGAGGTTTACCCTAGCACGAACCCTATTGAAAATGAAGTTTCTACCATGATTAGTTTATCTACAGAGAGAATCAAAAGTTTCCCATTACATTACGGCCTATGGGGAAAAATCGTTAATATACTCGGATTGCCATGAAATTTTAGGATGTTATTGAGGTTTACCCTAGCATGAACCCTACTGAAAATGAAGTATCTACCATGATTAGTTTATCTACAGGGTGAATCAAAAGTTTCCCATTACATTATGGCCTATGAGGAAAAATCGTTAATATACTCGGATTGCCATGAAATTTTAGGACGTTATTGAGGTTTACCCTAGCACGAACCCTATTGAAAATGAAGTTTCTACCATGATTAGTTTATCTACAGAGAGAATCAAAAGTTTCCCATTACATTACGGCCTATGGGGAAAAATCGTTAATATACTCGGATTGCCATGAAATTTTAGGACGTTATTGAGGTTTACCCTAGCATGAACCCTACTGAAAATGAAGTTTCTACCATGATTAGTTTATCTACAGGGCGAATCAAAAGTTTCCTATTATATTACGGCCTATGGGGGAAAATCGTTTCAAAGGAATTTTAAAGATGTTATACCCTGTCAAACATATTAAAATATGCATTCTATAAAATATAAGGTGAAAATGTAGCTATTATTCATTTACAGGGCCACACAAAAGAATTCCATTAGATAATGGTAAAAGGGGGAATTGTGTGTGACATATTTTAAATATATTAAGCTTTTTCATGTATAATAAAATTGATATATGTCACTGAAGCTTAATATAAATTATATGCTACTGTCTTGCATAATATAAAGTACATAGCATTTACAGGGCCACACAAAAGATTTCAAATAGTATATTCTTTCCGAAGTACCGTATATGTGTCCGATAATGACTGATTTAGGGATGAAATGCATTTTAATTATGATATTCGCGCTTATATTTCACTAAATATATGCACATTATATGGTGTGTATAAATGTTATAGTTGATATACAGGGCTACCCAAAAGAGCTCCCCAACATTACTGAATATGAGCGTAAATTATTTAAATGTGGTTCTTAAATAAGCTATGCATTTTTACACTGAGCTGCATTCAATTTACTGAGAAATGTTTGCAGAATATAGATAAAGGGATATACAGGGCCACGCAAAGAATTCGGTACATGGACGCCTATGAATGATGATTTATGAGAATGTGATTTCAGTTGTTTTAAAAGTGTTTTAGTTTACAATAAACTTTAGCCTAATACTGACGTGTAATAAAGGTACAATGTAAACTACAGGGCTGAATAAAAGTATTCAAGTATGTTTCCATCTAATAGTATGAATTGCTGAAAAAGAAATTTCAAGCTACTGAGTATTTTCTTGCTAATCTAAATTTTCCCATTATATGAACTGGCATATGAAATACAGGGTTGTTCTAATGTACTGGAATACATATTTGGGTATATTTGGCTATACACTTTTATTTCCCTAAATAACAAAGTTTTGTTAAAGATTTCATTAAGTGTTGGAAAGTGCTTCATAATCTATGCTTAACGCATGATTTTTCTTACTTGTTAATTTCTAAAGTGAGATTTTTACATTTTTTTCATAACTATCCTGTTTGATATATAGATTTATACACATTTAAAAAGAAAAATGAAGATAAAGGTTTAAAAAGAAAATCAGAAAATAGAAAAATTTCGAAAACACTATAGATAATAATAATAAAATCAGAATGAAATTTATTACCTTAAGTTTGACAAAATGATAAATCCTACTAAAAACATATACAGGTTCAGCTATGATTTCAATGAAGACGGACACAAGGACGATAAGAACACCTAGTGAGTAGTTGGGCACTAAATCAGGGCTCGGATTTTCCAACCAATATAACCAAACATATCCCAAAACAGATGAGCACATTAAACAAGTAGGAAGGCTAAAAAGAAAGAAATAAGTACATTGATACAATGATAATTTTGGGAACAATTATCAAAGGATATTAACTATGCAATTATTAATGTGTCGGCAAGAAAGACAGGCATGTTTCTCCTTTTTCTTGTCATCCAAGTAAGCATATAATGTAGAAATTAAAGATCTACCTTACTATTAAACATTTCAAATTTTCCAGTTTTAATTGACATCATTAAACAAGTCAATTTGTGACAGTTATTGCTCATTTGAGTCTTAGTAATTTGTATTGATAAATGCATACTTAACAAGTTAGGTGCTACTTTTTTTTTTTTAATCTCTTTCTCTCTTTTAATTAAATTATTATTATGAATAAATTTCTCCCTTGCTTTGTACTCTCTAAGCATGTGGCAGTATACTTGCATACACCTACACTGATGGACAAATTAAGAGATGGGAGATATTTTCACACATTTCTCAGAAAATATTTCATAAAACCTGGAAAGTTAATTGTCATATAATGGCACTATGGCGCTGGTGTCACTGAGATGAGATTACGTATTTTTGTGGGCATTGCTAAGCCTGCAGAAGGTATAAAAGCCTGCAGCTAGCTGCTCAGCTCGCTCCACACTACAACACAGTAGTGATTTATATAGTGTTTCTTGAATAATTTTGTTGTTTTTGTTGATTTTCAGGTGAAATGAGTGAACATCATTGTTTAAACGATGGTTTGAGGTGGAGAATTGTAGGTAGAATTGAGGCCGGGCAGTCCCAAGCTCAAGTTACTAGGGAATTGGGTGTAACTCCAAGCGTTGTTTTGACATTGTGGTGTCAATCTCAAAACAGTGTGACAGTGTCCAGAAGACCAGGATAAGGTCGTCCAAGAACAACAACGCCCAGGGAAGACCAGTATTTGCTACTTACAACCAACCGCCAGAGTACGTCTCTACAGTGACACAACTGTCTAGGGACCTTGCTGCTGCCACAGGAACATTAGTTTCAAGGAATTCTGTTCCCAGGTGGCTCGGTGAAAGAGAGATGTATGCCAGGAAGCCCTCCATTTGCATCCCATTCACTCCCTTCCACAAATGAGAGCGTGCACAATGGTGCAGATAGCACCAACACTGGACACAGCTTGAATGGGCTAATGTTCTGTTCACATATGAGTCCAGATTCAGTTTTCAACCTGATTCTCGGTGAATATTCATATGGAGGGAACCTGGGACCCGATACCATCCCAGTAACATCATGGAAAGGAAACATTATGCTGGTGGAGGAGTAATGGTTTGGGCAGAGATCATGCCAGATACCCGCATACCGCTCCATGTGTTTGACACTCGTTCCGTGAATGCCCAGAGGTACAGGCAGGAGATCCTACAATCCTACATGCGGCTTTTCAGGGGTGCTGTTGGCTCTGAATTCATTTTTATGGACAATAATGCCCGACTACATAGGACTCGCCTGGTTGAGGAGTATCTGGAAAGTGAGTATATTCATCGAATGGATTAGCCAGCCAAATCTCCTGACCTTAACCCCATTAAGCCTGCTTGGGATGCTCTTGGAAGGGCTATTGCGAAACGCCAACCCCCATCCAGAAATATTCCGGAGTTAAAAACTGCTCTGGTGGAAGAGTGGGAGGGTCTTCCACAAGTAAGCCTTAACTCTCTTATTAACAGCATGCATACTCGCTGAGCATGCTGTCTATCTGTCAGAGGTGACCACACACCACACTAGAAGCGACCACACACCATACAAGCCTCTCTTTCATTGCCATCTTTCATCATGAATTTCAGTCCACATTGGACTGTTGACAATAACTCTTGCCAATGAATGGCACTTTAATTTTTGCTTTGCACATATTATTGTCATACTGTAAGTTATATCCATACCAAATTTCATTTATTTTTGTCCAATATTTCTCGAGATATTTGGGAAAATGCCTTCCATCTCTTAATTTTGTCCACTAGTGTATTTAATGATTTACAAAATAATAACTGTGAAAAGCATCAGTATGATGATTTGTATTTTAATATCTTACATATTTATAAAATCATGCCAAATTTTTAGATCCAAGGGGGAAAAAATACAATTTCTTTATTTAAAGTAAAAATTTTAGAAGACATACATTGCAAAAAGCATGCAATTATTACAGATTATCTTACAAAAATAAATCCATTAAATTGTTAGTGAATTATTTTTATTAAATATACTTAATTTATTTATTTCTAAAATCTTTCAATACTTTTTATGATCTATTTTGATTAGCATGGTGGCCTTATTGTAACTAGGCATGTATTGTATGTATGATTGCATAACTTCCAATAATTCATTGGTAATGATAGCTATTTCTTCTATTTCTCATCTTAGAAGCTTACAAATATTTTCTATGTTTCATGCTGGTTGAGTCAATCTATTACATTGATTGCTTAATATCTTAAAAAGTGTATGTTTTGAGCTTTGTGGAACATGGTGGTTTATTCATTGTGAATGCATATTTTATTCTCCCCATTAGGAAAGATTTTTTTCAACTAAAGTATATATCTTGTCCCTAAGTTATTTTTATACTGATCCTGTTTATACTGATCATTTTCTCAACAATATAAATCCTCCCAATGTCTTTTCTTGATATAACAGACTGGAGAAAGTAAGTTTTTAACAATTTGGAAAATAGTTGTTGCCCTTGATAGAGAACTGGGAAATCTGAAGTCTCTAAATCTTTTTATTCGTTGAATTCCGCAACTTATTCTATTTCATTCGTTTTCTGATTGATCCATGTTTAATGTCCAAAAATGGAATACTTTTGTTTTTTAATTTATTCTTTTTCTGATTGGTCCATGTTTAATGTCCAAAAATGGAATACTTCTGTTGCCACAAAGACAAAAAAAGTAATAAAAACTTTTGAAAAAAAATAGTAATTTGAAAACAAATTGTGATAAAGATTTAAAACAAACTTCATTTAAATGTGCATTTTTTTTCTCTACGCAACGGTGTAAAAATAAAAAATGTGTGTTGTTTAGAAGTTTTAAAATTTGCAGTTCTGAAAATTAAAACTGAAATTTCTTTAAAATTTTGTTTATGATGGGTCCAGCAATATTAATGTTTAATCCATGTCGTATGTAATATGAGGCATTCCAAAGTCAGTCTGAGTAACTCCATCTTATAAAAATGCACAATTTAAACAGTTAAAGTTGTATATCTATAAACAACTGTTTTTTAATCATTGGTCTAGGAATATTAATGTTTAATGCATGGCGTACATAATGTATGACTCATTATGATTATCCTAAAAATGATGTTTATTATTAATTTAAATATACAATTTATTTATAAATCTTTAACATTTGACATATAAAAACATTTCATATTTATTTACTTAGAACAGGTGTCACAAATAAAAATTAAATTAAAAAGTTGACATGTTTCGGTTCATTCATAAGAACCATATTCATAACACATAAAATCAGTAGAAAACTAAATGACACTGGATATAAATATAATTTAAAAACCAAAACAAAACATTGTGCCCCCTATGATCGTGAATAGCCATTGCCACCGCGGCATAAAGATATAATAAATTTTGATCATATATTAAAATTAATATGTATAAAATTAATATTAATAAAAGTAGAAGAACTAAATGACTCTGGATATAAAGGTAATTTAAAAACCCAAAACACAAAATATTTCGCCCTCTATGATCGTGAATAGCCAATGCCACCGCGGCTCCACCTTTAAATATTTATTAAGTAATTCTAACCACAAACTCGGAATGTCATAAGAATAAGAATCATTACAAACCCTATCCCTCCTAGAATATATCTCTATGGATTCATGGATGATTAATTTTCGGAAATAGGGGGCACAATGTTTTGTTTTGGTTTTTAAATTATATTTATATCCAGTGTCATTTAGTTTTCTACTGATTTTATGTGTTATGAATACGGTTCTTATGAATGAACCGAAACATGTCAACTTTTTAATTTAATTTTTATTTGTGACACCTGTTCTAAGTAAATAAATATGAAATGTTTTTTATACGTAAATGAAAAAGGTGAAGTGATTTTGTTTTAGTTTTTAGTTTTGAAAAAAACGAAAGCTAACAACAGTTTTAACTTTAACATTTGAGTTTTTGAAAAACATATCTATAAAATAAAACAATATTTTTTTTATTCAGTTTATCAATAATACAGTTTTACAAACATAACAATAATTTAAATAACTGAATTATTTTCCACCATAAAAGTTTTGTATTTTCAGATTCTCTGAATTCTTTCTTTCACAATAATTATCATAAACTTGGGGTAGTTGTGTGATGATGTCTAGCAACTTTTCTTCATTTCTTTAGCAATAATTAAGTCAAATTAAGTGTTAACTTTTTTGTTAAATATTTTTCACAAAACTTCAGGAGAATCAAACTATTTTAGAAATTTGTTATTAGGATAGATTTGACCACTTTAAAAAAAACCCTTTGATTCATACATTTTCTTCAGCAACAAATCAGGTATTTTCTTAATGTGTATGATTAAAAAAGAAAAAAAATGCCAAAGAAAAATAAAATATTTATGGCAAAAATTTATCAATATAACAAGGTATTTCATAAAAACAAACTTAAAAGACAATCACACAAGAAAGATTTTATAAATGATTTTGTTTACTTCAGGCTTTTAGATGAAGTTATGCAACTTGCAACTATTTTTTTTAAATGACTAAGAAATTTTATCGTCATGATTTAAAGCATTATAAATTTAATTAAAAAGTATTGTTTAAATAAAAATCAATTTGTAAAATTGTAATATTACACTTAAAAAATTAAAGAATTTAAAATTTTATTGAAACCTTGAACTTTTTATCTATGGGTCTAAGAATTTGGTAAAGTAACTGTGTATCATGCACTAGAAGCAAATTAGCACAAATTTCAAAATTAGGTTACATTTGCTTAAATTAAGAAATTACATAATGGTAAAAAGGAAAGTTCAAGCCTGAGGGTTAATTACACAATTTTAAAGGACTTTTTAAGCCATAAATATAACAGAAGATTCTAAAAAAGCCCCATTCAAAACTATCTTTTGAAATCAGCATTGTTAAGGCAAAATTAAAAGCTGTTGTATTAAATCATGTTCATGATCTAAATTTTTTTTTTTTTTAGATTGTTGGAATTAATAATGCATTTAATGTAATGATGACAAGTTGCATTGCTGCATTACCCGAAAGCTGTCTTCAGATTAGAACCAATTTAAAATAAGCAAATATCGCTAACAGTAAATGGAATAAAAAAACTTAATTAAGGATTAAAAGGTATAGTTAACCCAGTTAAGGCAGGTTACAAGAGATTGTGTATTAAACATGATTTGCATAATGTTGCAAAAAATAGGCTTATTTATGCATCTTATCATTCAAATGGAATTTAGTACTTGCATTTATATGTTTACAGTCAAAAATTATCTTTTTAATGTATTTAGATTAAAATTTAACTTTATTCAAGGATAATTCACTGTTTTCTTTTATAGTGCTGACATGATTAATAACTATGAAAAAATATGGATTCAAATATGACATGGATTTAAAAATTGACATCAGGTATCATATAAAAAAGGAATAATAAATAATAAAATACAATAAAAATTCATCTATCTTTCTCTATTTCATTAAAAACATTTTAAAAAATGAGAGACAAAGAATATTAGCCAGCTGGATCAAAAAAAGAGTAGCTGTGTTGCAGGGCCGTAGCTAGAAGTGTACGATAGGGGGGGCTCAGGGGAATATAGGCGGGGCTCAAGGGAATGTAGGGGGGGGGGGGGGGCTCATATTTTTTTGTTCTCTCTGTAATGCAGAAAGAGAAATTAGTGCATATTCACATTGTAGGTACTATGTTTCTCATTAAACTATTGTAATAATTTCATTTTATGCTAAGAAAAGTATAGGAGATGAAAATTTTGAGTCTAGAACTGGTGCAAAATTAAACATCCTGTTAGCTTCATATGTACCAATAGGATGAGGGAGTGTTGAAACACGTATTTTAGATACAATTTAGTAACTCTGCAAAACTGTGAACGGGTCTCAAAACTAAATTAGATTTTTGAACAGAATTTCATTTGAATTTTCGGAGCATTTAGTGACCTTGGAACTTTTTCCAGGGGGGGCTCAAAATATTTTAGGGGGGGGGGCTGAGCCGCCCATAGCGCCCCCTTAGCTACGGCCCTGCTGTGTTGGTAATTTACTGGGATTTTTTAAATTCATATATCTACCATTATTCACCTTAATTAATTTATCATCAAATAAGTCAAACATTACTGGTCATAAATAGAAGTAGATTTTTGAATTAAAAAAAAAAAAAAAAAAACTAAATTGGAAACACAAAACAAGAGAAAAGAAATTTGCATCTCAGTATAAATAAATTAGTATATTAAGTGACATTTTTTACTTTAAGGGACTGAAATTTTATTGTGTATGAAATGTGATCTTTTTGAATTAGTCTTATGGACGATAATCAAAGTAACAAGAATTAATACAAATTAATCACGAGCGTCTTAACCAGATCCAGCTGTATTATCTCAAGCACTATTGTATTAATTAAGCAACAAATATCGTTAACATGTCATATTTAAAATTAATAAATGTACAAGTAATCAAATTATTAATTTCTTTTGAAAAAAATACTCTTATCATTTAAATAAATTATTTGTAAATGTGAAGAATCATGTTCAACTTTATAAATACAGAATACATAAGAATAAATTTATATTCACACTCAGAGTTGCATTCAGAGAGTGGCCTGGAAAAGACCCCCCCCCCCCCAAACTATTGTGTATGAAATGATCTTTTTGCATTAGTCTTATGGACAATGATCAAAGTAACAAGAATTAATACAAATTAATCACGAGCATCTTAACCAGATCCAGCTGTGTTATATCAAACACTATTATATTAATTAAGCAATAAATATCGTTAACATGTCATATTTAAAATTAATAAATGTTAAGGAAATCAAATTATTAATTTCTTTTGAGAAAAATACTTTTAGCATTTAAATAAATTATTTGTAAATGTGAAGAATCATGTTCAACTTCATAAACACAGAATACCATAAGAATAAATTTATGTTCACACTCAGAGATGCATTCAGAAAGTGGCTCGGAAAAGACATCCCCCCCCCCCTGTCATCTCCCTGAAAGGTTTAAGGCTTTAAATGGTCAAGAAGTGCAATTTCTAACCCCTCCTTCCCCCAGAACTCTATAATGTTCCCCCTGGAGTCACACTATTATTATTAGTTCAATATCACTTATCATATTTTTTCTTCTACAATTCTGCTCTTTCACAAATTTACCTAACTAATAAACTAAAACAGAATCTTGACAGTCAGATTTATATAGCATCACTTCAGAAATCTGGAAGCTTGAAGGACTCAGAATGACAGGGATAATTGTGACTCAGAGTAAAAAACCCTGAAAATTAACTGATACAAAGTAAAAAGCACTGAAAAATATCGAATGCGAATGCAAAATGTACCAATTTCAAAGGTTACATTCACTCGAAAACAAAATTTAAAAGAGAAAAAAAAAATAAAAAATAAAAAATTGGAGCAGAAAAAATAATTTTGAATGAAAGCAAAGGATTTAAAAAAATGTAGCAACAAAATGAATTTTTAAAGCAGCAAAAATAGTTTTTGGAATAGAAAGTTCCACTCAGATATTTTTTAATGTCTGAATGTTTCTCTAAACATAACAATATTGTAAACCTGAAAGGATTGATCGAAAAACCTGGAAATCTGGGGTACACCTGGAATACAATCCCCCCTGGAATGAGCAAAAAAAAAAAGATGTATCTGAACCCCAAGTCTGTGGAAAAAAAATTATTTTTAGATTATACCAAAACATGAATACATATTATCTATGTGTAGTTAAAACAATACAAGAATTAATGCAGCCTAAAACCATAACATTACAATTTAAAAATACATTGCATATAAAAAAATACATGCATAATATGAAATTATTATTATTATTTTAACATGTAACTTATTCTTTCTGTTTCTTTCAAAAAAGTATTATGTGTGATTATTTACAGCAACAAAAGAGCAGTAAAGCTGATTTGGATGAAATTGACACAAATAATCAGGACTTTAATATGTATGAATTTTTACGTGTTCCATTCTAAATATGTTCTGTACTTAAATATGCACAACGTAACAGATCATCATCAAATAAGAAATTAAAATATTTAAAATAAGAAATACAAAATACAATAAAACACAAAATCTTCATTATATGTTTCAATAAAATAAATTTTAAAAATATACAAATTCACAAGATATACTAATGCTAATGACTAATGAGTATACCAACAGCATATGTCAATATTATATAATGCACAATCAATGAGCAAGCAAATATCTATAGATGTACACTTTTAAAGTGATCAATATAAAATTACAGGAGATCAATAATTAGAAAAAATGTCTTTGTATTCAAACATGAGAATAAGTTCAAAATCAGAGCTAATTCAATTGCAGTAGCAAAATTATAGTAGTCATTACTTCTCCTAGTAATTTGTAGTCTAATGCACTAAAATTTGAAAATGTAATGTAGCGAGCAATATTCTACAAAAAATTGGTAGTTTGTAATAGAGATCGACTTTTAGCTTCATGTTTGGCCCAAAATCTGAGTTTTGTTGAAAATTGAACTGTGACTCTATTTTTAAAAAATTCATTTCTTCCTTTGAAAATTTTAAACATTACTCATTGATTTGAGCTAGAGGTCTGCACGGGCCGGGCTCGGCCCGATTTCCAATAATCGCATTCGGGCCGGGCTCGGGCCTTACTTCTGAAGACTCGGGCCGGGCCGGACCAAGCCTAGTCACTAATCCTTTCGGGCCAGGTCGGGCCGGGCCTAGTCACAAATCTTTTCGGGCCGGGCCGGACTCGGGCCTTAATTTTTTTGCTGGAGTATCGGGCCGGGCCTAACTTTTTTTTTTCCATACGAAGCCGAGACTGATTCCATTCTTCCTCGTTTTCATGGACCAAAATAATCAGTTCCTATTGAATCTTCCTATATGAAAATCCTTTTCTTGACTTTTTATAAATATATTTGGCTTTGTCCAAAAATTTCTGCAAAAAAAGCACATACTTTTACGCTGTCATTATTCTACAATTAAACATTATAATTTATTCCTTTTAAAGAATCGTAGATTACTAGGCGTTTTAAAATAGAATTAAACACACACACACACACACAAAAAAAAAAAAAAAAAAAAAACATTATTATGACGGAATTTTTTTTTAAACTGAAAACGGGAAGTTTCTTTTAAAATGTTTATCCATGCAAAATGAATACAACAATACGGGAGAAAAAAATATATTAAACATTTACATCTGTTAAGAAGGGAATGCATATTTTTTTCTTTCCAAAGCGATTTCGTCTTTGGAAATTTTACCATATACCGCTTTTTCGATTTTTTGTCTCCATTACAGGGAATATCGATTAATAATACTAGTGATAACTGAAACATTTACATACAACAAACAAAGATTCATTTAAAAGCATAAATATCGGCACTTCTGCATAAGTGGGGATTATAAACATGGAAAAAAAAAAGACTAACGTAATTTTTTTTGGTCCTAACTCTTCCATAAGATTAAAGATCAATGTTCTGTAGAAATTCACTCGAGTTGGGCCGGATTCGGGCCAAATTTTAAACTTTTTTCCGGACCGGGCCGAGCTCGGGCCGAAATGTTAACTTTCGGGCCGGGCCATTATTTTTTTCGTTCGGGCCGAAATTTTAACTTTCGGGCCGGGCCGGGTCGGGCCAATATTTTTTTCGTTCGGGCCGGGCCGGGCCCGGGCCTGGAAATTTCGGCCCGTGCAGACCTCTAATTTGAGCTACATTGGCTCAAATGAGACATTCATTATTTATTCTTATGAACCTTACTGTTTATAATTACACTGATAAACAAGGTTTCTGTTTCTAACTAACTATGTGGTGACTTTTATAATTTAGGTGGTGCTGTGAAAGAATATGCCATTAAAAAGTTTCCATCACCCACAGATTTTTAAAAAATTCAAAATCTTGAAAATCTGAATTTTGTAGTATTTATTCAATACATATACCTTATGAAATCTATTATTTGGTATTTTAGTAATGACAAACTTTTAAATAAACACTTATAAAACTTAATATTTAAAACACTGAAAGTATGCATTGTTTATAAAGCTTTAGAAAATATAGAAGAACTTTTGTAAAAAGAAATGATATTAATAAGAAATTTCATACTTTATGTAGCAGTAAAAGTCTTATCTATGGCTGTTCTCTTATAGGTCATTGTTCTGAGTTATATTGACAATTTAAAGCAGACATTAAGCCACTTATATCATCACAATAGCATAAATAGTCTTTTCTTGAAAGAAATTTCGAATATTTCTTATGCCAATCCCAATAAATAGATATCTTTGTATTGTTTTTCAGGAGATTCCAACCTTGCAATCTTGATCCAAGTAAGTCTGAGTTTTTCTTTGATAAATTTAAGTCTCTCACAAAATATTTAATTCTTTTTGAGTAATTAGGTGTGATTCTTCATTTATGCCAGGAGAATAGTTTATATCAGATGTAGAGGAAGTTTCAGTTTCATCAATTTCCATTTCTACTGCTGCATTGTCATATGTAAAATTCTCTGGAGGTTTCGGTATTTGTAAATCATCATTATGTAATGCTGATCACATTGCTGAATCTAAGTTCGGGTACTTAATTTTATGTTTATTCTTGCCGAGAATCCTTTAATTTTTGTAATACATTAGTAGCAGTTAGTTATATGATCCTTCGGCATTCTCCGTATCATGGGTATAGCAAAGGACATACACTTTTTTTGTACTTTTCATCCACATCCGGAGGTTTGTAGCACATCGTGTACAACAAGAATGAGGTGCCCATTTATTATCTTGTTCACCTACTTTATATCCAAAATACATATGATAGGCAGTCTTTATTAACAGCGTGAAAGCGCATCGATGCTTTTTCAAAGTTAGCTCCCCGCACACATAGCAAAAAGATTCAGGTTCATTAACTCATCCTCTTGACATGTTTTCCATTTTGTAGAGGAAAATAGGATAATTATAATCAAAATTTAAATAAAAAGTCTTACAGAACAAAGAAATAGTAGTACACTCACCCTGAAAGTTTCAACTGTCATGGATTTGCGTTAAAGTCAAATACTGTGGGGGTGGCTAGAGTTGTCTGTTCAAGGTTGCTAACATAAAATTTATTAGGAGGACATCTGTTTCAACTCTCTTGCTATATCTTCTATCATTGTAATAAGAAAAAAGATTGTTTGTGTGAATCAAATATATGAAAGAGAATAATGTAATATAATTATAATGCCTATACGATGCCTACATATTCCAAAATGTATAAATGAAATTTCTCAAAATTGGAGAGTGATAGAAAATTTTTACAAACATATTCTTTTTCAGCAGCTTGAAATCTATAAGAAATATGCAATGTATATAGAGAAACAGAAAATTTGTTAAAATTTGTTTATCAGTGTTATCAGTCATCACTGACTCAACATGTGAGTTCAAATTATAAAGCAAGATATGATTAAGCTCTGAAGATGCTTTCTGCATGCTCATTAAAAGCTGCAAATTAAATTGCAATAGAAAATTTTTAGTTATACTGCAGAATGTTTTGAATGCTCTCTAAGAAAGGTGTTACAGATGAAGATCAATTGCAAAAACAATACTAAAAAAATTTGAAGTATGTATGCTAAAACATATTTTTATTAGTCAAAATTCATATAATTAGAAAAGCATTTTGCATTGTTGATGAATAAATCATGTTTTATTTTATATGAAAATAAAAAGTATTGGTTAGAGAAACATAAGGCCAACTTGGCCCCATAAAAGAGCCGCACAAATATATCTGCATTAAAGGGAATAAATGTAGAAAGCATTAAAATTAATAATATTGATTAAATTTATTATTTTTAAATTATATTGTATTTTAGTCATTTTATATGTTTATAACAATATAACAAGTGATACAGAATACAAACACGAGAATGAACAATTATATGATTCCAACTTACCATAACCATAATAAATTGCATTTCTGCAGGAAATCATAAACATTACATTTTGATAAACCAGAACGTCGAAAAGCTTCTCGACTGAAAAAGTGACAGGTTGAATATAACAGCATCAATCTAAAAGAAAAAAAAAAAAAAAATGATATACATGAAAGCCACAGTATCTACTAACTGATGTAAAGTAACTTCAAAAAGTTTCAGTAGAAATTTAACACCACAAAATTAAATATAAGACAGGGTAACTCACCTTCGGACATGGTAAAGACAGATTTATTTTTTGACCTAAAATTTAAATTAACTCTTAGCTCTAGCAGATGCAGATAGATAGCAGCCAGGGTTCGATTTAAGCGGTATCGCATCGCAATTTACGATTCAAATTTATCTAAAATGCGATCCAAGAAATGCATTAAATCGCAATCATTGCGATGCATATTTCCCACACCCTTTGTTATGTCATGTACACTTAAAGTTAAAATTTAAAGATGTTTTTACACGACATATGTTGTGTTTTCACTCTCCCCAAGTATTTATTTACAATGGAAGTACAGCTAGACGCCATTGCTGGGAGCAATTTTCTCAGTAAAAACATGATTTGTTCCCGCCCTTTCATTTTTTTTCTTTTCCGCTTTATACTTTATTTAAAATTACAAAAATTGTATTTCTGAGTTTATGGCTTATTAAAAAATATTGACCCTCACAACAAATATATTTGTTAAGAATTGGTACTGTGGTAAGTTGATACATATATTTAATTGACTTGCGGCGAAGGTAAATTGACCTATGAGTCATTCAAGCTTCTGATTTCCTAAGTAATTTATATTGGGTAGGCGAGTTATCAATTATTTTTTATTCTTTGTATAGTTTTATTTACTTTCATTTATGCTTTTGGTTAAATATTGCTTTAAAAAAAATTGTAAATTTTCAAAATTTAAAAGTTACGTTAGCTATTTTTTACTTGCTATACAAAAGTGTCTAACTGCTATCCAAAACTGACTTTGTATAGTAGTTACTGCTATGCAACTTTCTTTTTCTAAATCGACCCCTGATAGCAGCACAATCTAACTTTCAAATGTGTTTTGATTCCACTGTTGAAGCAGGCAAGAATTTATTAAGATTTTTATTTGGTAAACATGTCTGGAAAATTGAATGTAAAAGTTTGATAAGTTGCAAAATGTAATTTGATTGAAAATATTTTGAAAGAAAAGGTAATATAATGAAATTTTAAGCTTTTTCTATAAAATTCATGTATAATATAATAAAGTTCTAGTGTTAAGTCTCAGGTTGGGTATATGGTGCAACTTGGCACAGGTGTGGTAGGGAATCTTGAGACACAAGTATATGCCTATTTGAAATGTTTTAACAAAAAGATATTGTGTTTAAAATAGTTTTTATTTAATCTACATAACATGTATTTGTTAGTAGTATCATTTCTTCTTTTAGGAAGTCACAAGTCTTATCAATGACAAGGATTAGAAATTCAGAATATAATAAAAATGCAGCAATTTGTGGTGACGATATTCAAAAAGCTGCAGCAGTCTACAATGTAAATAAGACCACTCTAAATGACACGTTGGTACTTTTTTAAAAAGTGAACAGCCAAAATTTAATTTTAAATATATTTCAAAGGTACAAAAAGTCAAAAAATATTCACTGATGATAAGGAAAGTAAGTCGGTAGAAATTTCACAACTAACAATTAATGATGTGCCTAACCTTGTTTATGAATATGCGTCAGCAAATTAAAAAAAAAAAAAATAAAAAAAAATAAATAAATAAATATTCAAATTAAAAGCATGAAAAAAAAATGAAAAGGAATACCAAATATTTGTTGTATCTCTAAAATCTAAAATAGTTATCTTTATCAGTTAAAATATATTCTTATTTATTTTATTATTTTTTTTTCCTGGGCAACAGTTCTGTGTATTGTATATGGCACATCTATTTCTAACTGCCCACCTTGGAATGAAGCACAATTTTTTTTGTTTTTCGATGATATAAGATCAGAAGCTATTTAATAATGTAGGCAAAGGCTAAAGGAATGATTACCAGGTAAACTTTTGACAACTAATCTAATCAATAAATTTTACAAAAAAATAAAAAATGAAATAACTATCTTAAAGTGAGCCACTCGCCTCTCTATATTTTTCTAGTAAGTACATAAGAACAGAGATAACATTTATTAAATTTGGCAATCAATAATCATTTTATTTTTACATTTTACACATAAGGTATAAATAACTGAAACAATTTACACTCACCTAACATTAACAACACCTAAAGCATCCTTTGTTATGAATCTTAAAACAACAGCATTACATACAGATGATAAAATCCTCATCAAAATCTGAAAGAAAACAAAAAATAATTATTTTTTTCTTTCACAGTAAAATAACAAATAGTGAACTGTTATTCCTAAAATGAAGACTAAAGATGAGGGGCTGTATCCATTTATCCATTGATCAGTGTCAATACAGAATACTACACAATATGGCATGTACTACAATATTTGGATACAACCCCTCAATTTTTTTTTGCTTCATTTTGGGAACAGTGGATTTTGAGCTTATTCTATCGATGATCACTTTCAGAATTTTCAAGCTATGTTTTCGAGATTTTCACAAAACTTTTTCTATAATTTTAGATAACACAATATGCAAATGAAATTTTAATAGCATTCAAGCATGCATAATGAAAAATTATTTAGTAAACCTGCTCATTTTTCATACAATTTTCATTACATTTTATTTCCGATTACAGGGTATCATGTACAATGTTGTTTGTCATATTTTCAGAAAAGGACATTATTTTATATTAAGAACACTGTCAGGGCTTGAATTTCAGGGCGGGATTCACGCCCAAAATTTTAAGATCCCACCCAAAAGAATAACGTGGACGGGAGGCTCCCGCCCAAAAAATTTTGCATTTTGAAACTATGATCAACTCCCACGACCGTTTTGCGAATTTTATGATATTTTCGTGTGAGTAATCGACACATTTTGCGAGTTTTTTTACAGCGAAAAATCATTGAAAATCACGATTTTTTCCGTGACTGATTGACAAATTTTGCAATTTTTTTCCTGCAATCAATTGACGAGTTTCGTTGTATTTTCCGCGGCGAAATAGAGGTGATGTTGTTCGGAATTTCCCCCCCCCCCCCATTCACAAAAAAAATAACGCATTCAATTCCAAAAATTATGAAACAGTGATGCCGTGGACGCGCTATTGCGCATAAATTATTCAAAAGATCGGAGATGACACACAAAAGGAACAGCTCTTACATGTTTCACAAGACGCGTGATTTCGTAAAAGTTTGCTAAAAAACGGCAAATATTGTTAAAAGATCGCGAAAAAACAACTAATTTCTGGCAAATTTCGTCAAAAGATTCACGAAAGAATGCCTAATTTCATCACAGAATTCTGTAAAACGGCAGTTTTTGTCAAAAAGGTCGCGAAAAACGTCAAATTTCGTCCAAAAATCGCGAAAAATGACAAATTTCGACAAAAGATTCACTATAAATGACAAATTTCCCGAAAATATCATGAAAAACGGCAATTTTCATAAAAAAAAATCGTGATAAAACATCAGATTTCATCAATAGATCGCGATAAAACATCAGATTTCATCAATAGATCGCGAAAAAACGGCAATTTTTCTCAGAAAATTCACGAAAAAACGGCAGATTTCGTGAAAAGATCGTAAAAAAAGACAGATTTCATCAAAAGATAGTAAAAAAATTCAACTTTCGTCAAAGGAAACCTCTCCCTCCTTCCTCCTCTCAAAAATAATATAACGGGGAGTTCATTTTTTTGTTCAACAAACTAATTTTCCTGCTTCAATATATTTTTTTTCTTTGCTACTCTAAAATCAGTTTTTGACAGTTCCAAATCTTTCTGAGTGAGTGCAATTCCTGAAAGCAGCCACATATTAAACAAAAAGTATCCCTTTACTCAACAAAGTATTCATTTTTTAAGAAAATCTTTTGCGATGAATCTGACTTGCCCCTTTTTTAAAGAAATGCAAACAATAGTGATATTTCTTATCTTCTACACTCAAATAAGTATTATTTTATGATAAAATTTGTATCTTGCACATTTAAAATACAGAAAAATAACATTATTAATTGTAATTGTTAATCATTAATTATAAATATAAATTTATTAAATTAATTAGAAGTTTTATTAATTATTATTAAAATAATAATTAGACCTGTGATAAAAATAATTAGCACCGGGAGGGAATTTACCACCAGTAAAAACTAGGCAGTACTATAAAATTTTTTTTTACACATTTCGCATAATTATTCTGAATTGTTTATAAAAATTGCTTCAGTGATATTTTTTTATGGCTGTATTTTGGTAATTCTTTAAATAGCACATAAAATAATGGCGGATTTTAAACATTTTTTCTCTCTCCCAAACAGCCAAACTCCCCTCCATTTATAAATGTTGGTAGGGAGACTCCCCTCCTTTGAAAAATTGAATTTCAAGCCCTGACTGTAAATCTTAGCAAAAATCTTGAAGTTTGGAACTGTTTCAATAAAAATGTTAATTTCTCTATGAGTATAATGCTTTTTGCATAAAAATGAACACAGTTTTTTATAATTGCCACTTAATCATTATCAACAGTTTAATTACTTTTGTTGCATTAGTTTTGACAAGATTATCCAAAATGTATTTGTTCTTTTTTAATTTGTTGACAGTCCACTGTAAAGTTTCGTGAAAAAATCTTCACGGAAATGTATGAGTTGTACTATTATGTTTACACACTTAGAATTTCAGGATAATTCCTCATATGTTTTTCTAGATATTTAACAAAATGTCTAAAATCGTAATTAGGCACTCACCTTCGGCCATATAGTGTATATATGCACACATTATGTGTGTATATACAGCATATTTATACATACATATAGGTTTGTACATATAATACTGGCACCTACTAACCAAAAAGTACTAAATACTTCTTAATTGCAAATTTCATTGTTTACACTTTGAAAAACTGGCTGATTTCAAATTTTAGAGACTGTACTTTACTGGATTATCTCATCCATCAAAAAACTATTGCCAAACTATAAAATATATGTCAATAATGGATCATCATAAATGTCACATTTACTTGACATTATTGATATTAGATATGTATATGTTTGTTATGCCATCAAGTGATTTCTAATTCGATGTTTCATTTATGTTTTTATTAATGTTTTACTAATTTCTTTTTTTATTATTATTTAAAATAAAATCTATGTCAATTTGTATAATTGTAGCTGTAGCAAATAGTTTGGCAAAATTGGTCGACTGGATAATCAAGTAGTAGTTCCAATATAAATTCCTTTATTATTTATACATTCACATTAATATTTGATAATTTGCATTGGTTTATAATGGTTATATATATAAGAAATTTACATTAAAAAAAAAAAAAATAATTTTTATGTGAAGCCTTTTAAATTCATTCCAAGAGGGTGACTGGACAAAAAGCGACTATTTAGTGAAAATTTTTTCAGATCTTATCATTATTATTGTTTTTTTTTTTTTTTCCTAATACACAAGGCTTGAAATTTAAATTTTCCTCAGAGAGACTCTCTATAGCAATATTTGCAAAAGAAGGGGAGTTGAGCTGCTTAGTAGGGAGAAAAAAAAAATTAAAACCCATTGTTATTTTACATACTATTTAAAGAATCACATTAATATAGACACGAAAAGATACCACTGAAAAATTTAAATCAACAAATCAGAATAATTACGCAAAATGTTATTTTATTTAAAAAATGAAGAAAGTCAAGCATTTATATACAGTTTATTCGGAACTACTTAGTTATCCTATCGACCAATCTCGCCAAATTATACATAGACATAATTTTTATATTTTAAATACAGTCAAAGATCTATAATCCGCACAAGTTGAGGCCAAAGGTTGTGCGGATTATGGAATTTTGCGGATTATAGAGTATAATGGATTATGCGTCATTTTATGATTCTTAGACAGCATTTTAATTCTATAATCAGTATAATATGGAAAGATAAATATGAAATCTAGTAATTAATTTAAAAAGTAATCTAAAAAAATGCATTTTTAAAGTTATTTTACTTTTTAAAATCGCCCCCTCCCCACTTTATAAAGAATTTGAAATTTTCAAAAAATCGCGAGAAAGCGCCCTCCCTCCCCATTCTCAAAGGCGATTGAGAATGAGAGGAATCATTATGAAATGAATGAATCATGAATCTTTGATGAAACGTGTATTTTTTCGAGATTCTTTTAATTGATTTCATGCTTGTTTTGGCTTTTCTTTTACAAATTTCTCCTTTTTTTCTGCGTTTTTTCAACAGATTTTACGTTTAAAAAAAACAATTTTTTACAAGTATCAAAATTTATGATTCATTCATTTCATCATGATTCATTCCTGTAAATTTTGTTGAACGATCGCGGAAAAATCTCGTGTAAGCGCCCCCCTCTAACTATTATACGTTTTTTCGTCACGTTTGAATATTTAGTTCTCAGCTTGTGCTGTGTTTACTGTTAGGGCGCGCGATGCACACAAAATAGTGCGTTTTCAATGGTTATTTACTCTCCTGAACTTGCACAAACTGGAATAGATACGAATGAACAGTCGTCAATTCGAACGTTCAGTAAGCTTAGACACGTTCCGTAATACAGTTTAGTTTTTTACAGTCAATAAAATAAAAGAGTAAATTAAAAAAAATACATGTTTTATTATGATTTTTATTACATTTTTTATTATTTGTTAAAAAAAATAATTTTTGGATCACGGATTTGTAATTTTTTTAAACTGTTTATTTCATTGTTTACATTCGTAAAGTAACGCAGATTATGGGAAATTGCGGATTATGGGTCCGCGGATTATAGATCCTTGACTGTAATAATATTAAAAAAACACAAATAAAAAGTTGAAATAAAAATCAATGATGCTTTAAACACGTGTTTGAGGAAAAAACAGTTGGTTTAAACCATGGTTAAAATAGATTGAGGTTTAAACCATGCCAACCCTGTGTAAAACCAAATTCAGATAAGTGACTACCCAATTATTTAATAAATTTTAAGACACAGGTGTCATATAAGCACTGAATTTGGCACGATTTTTCTTCGCCAATTGGGAGAAAACCTAATTATTCGAATACCAGTTACATAAAGTCACGGTTCTCGTTGTCGCTCGCCATTGCGGCAAATTGCGACTAAATTCTTCATTTGGCGAGTAAACAAGCGTTTAGATTTGCCAAATTACTAGTGTTTAATTTTTGCTTTTTCTTTCTTTAATTTTTTTTTTCGCTTTTCATACATAAGCATATATACATATTTTTAAGACATACACATTTTTAATATATTTGTAGCGGGTAATTGAAATTAGATTAATAACAATCGTTGTCACAGTTATGAAACCTTAAGTTATGTTTGAACATGTTGAAAAAAAAGGGGTACATTAAAAAATTAAAGATTTTTGTTGTGTGTGTGCTACATGGCGAATCTATTTTGCTAATACTTTTTTCATTTAGCGAATGTTTTTTTATTTTTAATTAGCCAAATTACTAACGTTGGTCAATTGTCAGCGAAAGCACTGCATATAGTACATTTTTAAATTACTTTCTATTATTTTATAATGCAAGTATATTAATCAATTTACAAGAAGTTTAATAAATAACTATAGAACAACACAATTTACATTATTTTAAAAAAGAAAAGAAAAGTAAATAAACAATTTATTAACAAATAAACAATAACTGGATTAACATGTCAAGCAAAATAACACTATTTAGGCACTAATTAGGTATTCCGGAGCATAAATAAGATCTATGCGGAATTTAAGTATAAGATATTGAATAAAACTTTAAAATGTTTACTTGTAAAACGATATTGTATGATGCCGATTTAACAGCAACTTCCAGAGCATCAGACATTTTCGTTCCAAAAATTAATTAATTCTGAATATGGCACAAAATATAAATATAATAACGTCGATAAAAAAATATCTCAAGATGAAAAAAATTCATTTCTATATGAGTTGAAAAATGTCACTCAAAAGATCTAATATAAAAAAGAACATTTCTAATCATGATTGAAGCATTTGTTTACAAAATTTGTCACGAAAGACGTTGATTTTGATTGATTGGTTGGTAGGTTAAATATAAAGGAGTAAAGTACAGGTTGATAGAAACTAGGGCCGTGTTCAGCTGTTACGCGCGCTGCACGCGCGCGCTCAGGAGCCACGGACATGGAGTGGCTACTTATAGTGGACGGGATGTGCGTTCAGTCCTCGCTACTGTGCCACCAGTTACTGTAACTGTTCGCTCAGTAACAGATGGAGAACAGATCACGGATGTAATTACTTGTGGTGACAATAAAGATAATCTGTTACAAATGAATGTGAGGTGGTTGGCCGAATGGTCAGCGTGCTGAGCTTGTACCCAGACGATACGGGTTCGAAACCTGCGCGGGCCGAAAGTTGGTTTGTGTGTTTTTTTTTGGTTGCTTTTTATTAATAAATAAAACATTTTTATTAAAAGTAAATTTTGTATTAATAATACAGAAGCACATGCATTTCTATTATAATAATAAAATACTTATTTAAATACGAGAAAATGAGATTTTTGCGGAGAAAGTTTTAATATTCTAATTATCCTTTTAATATTCTAAATTTAGAATATTAAAAGGATAATTAGAACGATATTAATATCGTTCCAAAGTGATTTATATATATATTAAGCAAATGAAAAAAAAAGTTTTCTGCGAAAATATGCGTATACGCATAAAATAATTATTAATGTTCTTCCTCCTTCTTCTTCTTCTTCTTCTTTTTTTTTTTTTTTTTTTTTTTTTTGAAAATTTTAGAAGTAAGTTTCTATTGAGATTAGGATGCAAATATAATGCATGCGTGGATATTTTTCGGTGTTAAAATCAAAATGGAAAATATTATAAAAGCAAAGTGCAAAAGATATACATTTTTTTAAATTAAGAATATCTGCATACATATATTTTAAAGAGGTGAAATATTTGGAGTTTGTCTTCTAGTTTTGTAATGAATAAAGTATGATTAGAATGTTTATAATTTTTCTATTGAAAATATAAATAAGTGTTTTGCTTATACTAACATAATTTCGGATGTCGTTTGTTTCTCATATTTTATGACATATTTTGGCCTGTTATCCACACGGTATTAAAATATACAATCATTAAATAAGAAATATATACATACTAAAACTTCTTCTGAAAAATTATCTAACTAACAATGCAAATTCCATTGAAATCAATCCAGTATTGTAGATTACAAATCAATCTTGTAATATGTGGATACAGGGCCATCGCTAAGATTTTTTATTGGTGGTGGAGAAAACCTTAATATTGTCAAGTCAAATTTTTATATTCGCCAACTCGTTTTATAATTTTGCCAAGTTAACGCATTTTGAAAATGTATCTCAATTAGAGTTGTAACTTTTGCAAATTCTATCAAAAATAGAAAATGTACTGCAGTTTTTATTAAAATTTTAATTAAATTTGACATAAAAGTTTTAAATTTGCAAAGTGTAACAACATTTGTGAATGTTTTGGGAGGGTAGGCTCCCCCTGCCCCCCCCCTCTTAGCTAGTCCCCCGTGCGGATATCTCAACCTTGGTTTATCAACAGCATTCTATTAATTACAACAATAGAATCAACAGTATTCTATTATTTAATACGAAAAGTATAAAGTAACTGATAAATGATTTTTAAATAAATAAAAAGAAAATTACTAAAAAATTTAAATTGTATCAGTCAACCTACCAACTTTGTTTACAAACAAAGTGCAACCAATAACAGATAAGCACAAAATGCACAATCACGTGATCAAATCGCCCAGCAGTTTTTTTCGCGTAACGCGCGTCAGCTTTTAGCGCGGTTGGATGTCTTATTTTAAATGCTGATCGGGCTTAATTACATGAAATAGGTCACGTGATACTTTTCCGGAATACTTTTAATTTTATTTGAGTGGTCACAGGTATGTATTTCTGTTACTAAAATCATGTTTTGAAAGGATAAAGAGATATGGTATTTGTATTTACCAATTCTGAGCCATAAAAATAATACAATAATTGAATAACTTTAAAATTCTTTTCTTCGATAGCACCTACTCCAAGCAGAATCTTCTGAGCGCGCGCTCACAAAAAAAGCGTCTTTTGAACACGGCCTAGGAGAATTCAGCAGTGCTGCTCACACAACGCGCGTGCGCTGAGAAGTTTTTGCCATGAAGTAGGTCTTCGCTAAAATAGGAATTTTAAAATAATTCAATGAGCTTTATGCATGTGATATTAGCGGCAGTTAAACAGACGCCGAGACTAACGAGAATGACAGACTACCGCGGTCTATTCGACGTATCTTTTTTTATAGACTGCTGGAGTCACGTGATGCTCGAATACACCAATGAGCATGCACGAAAGGATGACTCCGTCATTCTAGCGGTCTTTAAATAAAGATACTTGGGATGCACCGCGCGCGGTAGCCTGTCTCTTTCGTTAGCCTCGAACAGACGTAAATCTCATGAAGTTGCATGAAGTATATTTTAACAACTGTTTCCCCTTCACTGTTAAAAATTTGAAACTTTAGCTGTATCTTCACTCCATTGCTTTTTATAAAAAATGATTACATTATTGTTTTAAGGAGAATTCTTATTGGTAAAAATAAAGCTATTCTATAAAGCGGTGGAGTGACGATACAGCAAAAGTTTCAAATTTTTAACAGTGTTCGTTTAAAGGATTTTTTTTTTCCGAAAGTTACACTGCAAAAAAATTTACCCTTTTGATGCATCGTCACTCCCTCACTTTTATAGAATACCGTTCTTTTGACCCATGATAATGCTCCATAATAGGGTGAAGTATACGTTTTCTATAAAAGCGGTGGAATGACGATGCAGCAAAAGGCTCAAATTTTTTACAGTGTATCTTCCCGCAAAGGCATAGCTATTGCTAGTCGTGAGTATTATTTTATGGTTCAAAACAGATAAAAACAACAACTACACACTGTTAAAAGTCTGCTGCATTTTGTTGCAACGCACGCCATCGCTTGTATATAATATCTCTATTCCAACCAATGAGAAAGCTCCATTTCACGGCCAAGTAACCGTTTTCTATACAAGCAAGGGAGTGCGTTGCAACAAAATGCAGCAGATTTTTAACAGTGCACTGTAAAAAATTTGACCCTTTTGTTGCATCGTCACTCCACCGCTTTTATAGAAGACGATTACTTCAGCCTATCATGGAGCATTAGAGGTCTGCACGGGCCGAAATTTCCAGGCCCAAGCCCGGCCCGAAAGTTAAAATTTTGGCCCGGGCCCGGCCCGGCCCGAACGAAAGAAATATTGGCCCTACCCGGCCCGGCCCGAACGAAAAAAATATTGACCCGACCCGACCCGACCCGGCCCGACTACTAACTCTAACGGAAGAGTTCAGACCAAAAAAACTTATCTTAGTCTTTTTTTTTTCTTTCATGTTTATAATAATCTCTATTTATGCAGAAGTGCCATAGGCTGCGATTTTTGCGCTTTTAAATGATCCTTTGTTTGTTATATGTAAATGTTTCAATTATAATCTTGGCGGTGATCCCTTCTCGGCAATTTTCTGCTTTCATTCTCATAATAAAAGAAACGTAACGCAGTCGAAATAGGTCTTGGTGGCTGGTGGGAACGGCGCACAGTGTGGTATTTTGCTGAAAAACCTGGCCAAAATTATTTAAATTATTTTGTGCGTTCTATAGCAGATAAAATGCTTTAAGGAAACGTAAAATATATTATTATGATAGAAACAAATCGTTTTTCGAACAATTTACGCAAATTATTGTCTTACTACCCACCATTCTTTCGAGTTTAATCTTCCATGTCATCCTCTTCAGAATCGCTCGGAAACTAGATTCAAGCAATAACAATAAAGATCGAAACAAAAAAGTAAGCCATTACGTACATTTTTATAGCAGTCTAGGAGCAAGTCTTTTCTTGAAAATTTTTGACTATTTGAACAAAAATGCATGTTGTAAGCTTCAGCCGCCATCTCTGATAGCTGCCGAATTGGGTGGTATGCATGTTGTTTAATAGTACACTGTTAAAAATCTGCTGCATTTTGCTGCAACGCCCTCCACCGCTTGTATATAATATCTCTATTCCAACCAATGAGAAAGCGCCATTTCACGGCCAAGTAACCGTTTTCTATACAAGCAGGGGAGTGCGTTGCAGCAAAATGCAGCAGATTTTTAACAGTGTAGCACCATGATTCAAAATTTTGTGTAATGTGTGTGACACTGGGTCCCAACCGTAAAGATTTACACACAGGTTAGAAGCGTTATTCGCAATTTCTTGAAATTTTTTAGTATCTATTTTATAATCACTAGATAGAACGTCTAGAATAGCTTTTAAATAGTGCATTAATTTTACCTCAATTCCTGTAATTTAAGCTGATGTTTCTCGATCTGAGAGATTTGTTCTTTTATTGAAGTATTTCCGAAACCAGCTTTTGAAGTGTGTACCAGTATCGCATCTCAGTTTAAAACATACCTTGCATTAGTTTTTTTCTTTTATTGACAGTCTTTATCATTTTTGTTTCTTGCTAACCATTTTTTTATTGGAAACTTTTTAATTACAAGCAAGATGGAAAATGGACTCGAGAAATATGATTCGAACATCATGGAATATTGAAAGATCGAATTTCAAAGAATCAGGAACAATGTTTTTAATTATTTTAGTTTATTAAAATCTTTTCTGTGATTGTTTGCAAATATAGCATCGCATCTATTGCTAGTAATAGCAAAGTTTAACATCGACACTAGTCAGCACTAATTTGAATTGAACTTGTAATAAACCATAAGCTGTGAGGATCTCTGTATTTATTAAATTTTGTGCTTGTTGTTCAGTGTATTTTACCTCCTCTTGGATCATGTCATTATTTTCATGTATAAATCTGGTTAGTATGATAAAGCAAAAGCGTGGATATGAAAATACAGGGTTCTGCCACCATACTTTTGAAATCCATTTATTTACTTATTAATCTCAAAGAAGCTGAAGAGTTTTTGAAAATGTTTTAATATTTAAAAAGGTTAAGTTATGTTTGAGTCAAAGGGATTTTCAGACTTTTGTTTAAATACTTGTTGTGGAGATCTGTCACAACCCCATTTGCAGAGGAGTTCTAAACTTATCAATTCTGCTTCACTTGCTGTTGTGAAAACCTTTTCTATGTATTAACGCAGTCTTTGAGTAAAGTGATCGAAAAGATTTTAAAGTTTTACTTCCGCCATGTTTTTAGTAATGAAGTTATCTTTTTGATTAAATTGTACTTTAGCTTTCTGAAGAAGTTTATAGCGAGGACATACATATTTATTAAATGTTCGGGTTATATTAAAACGATTGTAAGTAAAATTTGCTGCAACAAACATGGCCATAGCCTCAGTTGGTAATAACTTCAATGTACTTAGGTTTGAGGTCTACGACAAAGAATTAAATTTCTTTCGATATTTTGCTGCCCTTGTTGGCCTGAATGCAATGTCTGTAATAATTTGTGAAACATCTGCATGTCCTGCAGTTTTTTTGCTCAGTTGAACTGCAGTTGTTCTCGGCTAATTTCAGATTTTAATTGTTCCATTTTATATCTTTTACCTATTTTTAAACTATTTTGCTGGCTGACCGAGTTTCTCTACTATCCTTATAGAAAAATAAAGCGTTCCTTTCTGTCATTCCTCATTGTTTTCACAAAAACATTGTTCAGTGAATCCCAAAGAAACTCATTTTTTTATAACCATGTTTGAAAGATTTTATTTTCTGACGTAATCAAATGTATTTAATTTTATAAACATTTCGCAATTTCCATAAATTTCTCTTTTAGAAACTTTAACTCGCTAATTTTCATGTGTCACAATACTTTTATTACATCACTCATATATATATATATATATATTATATTTCTATTGATTTTTTTATTTAGTAGAATAAAAAAAAAATATATGTATGTCTAGTAAATTTCTTCTTAATCATAAAACTTTCTTACTTCATTAGTGAATAAAGAACGCAATTCCTTATGGTTGATTTAAAATATATTATTCAAAAAGATAACAGATAATTCATATATTAAAAACTCTTGGTACAGAACCAAAATGTTACATTATTTACAAAAACTATTTAATCCGCGTTATGGATGTAAAATCAAAGAACTTTTTAATTAAAGAAAAAAAAGGAACATCCAACTACTTAAAAAATAAATTTCCCCCCTTCAATTTGCAGATTTATCATCTGCACACCAAAGAGAATTCAGCAGGAATAAAAAAAACTACAGTATATATTAAATTTAAACAGTTAATAGATTTTAAAAGTTTATTAAAGTAAAAAAAACTGCTTTTCAGAAACTTTTTTTTAAAATTTTGTTTTGTTTATTAAAAAAATGGGGGGGGGGGGCAAATCGGGGCAAATTTTATTTCATATCTTTTAATTAGAAGGTCTATACATTATGAAAACACAAGAGTTCTTGGTGAACTCAGTTTAACTCCCTATTAAAATTATAATTTTATCTAAAATATTTAACCCAAAAAAATGTATGGTTTTAAACTTGAATATTATAATGAACATGTACTGTATTTACAAAAATATTTATGTACAAGAGAGTACATACCTTTTCCTTTAAAAACTGTAAAATGTTTCCGAAGTTTGACTTAAAATAGTTTTTTAGACGTTCGATAAAATGATGCATACATCAGAAGCATAAAATGAGAAATGCAAAAACCATGATTTCCAAGTAAAATACCAGACAATTGGAGAGTCTACAGAAAGAAATGAACCCGTTATCAGATGCACTGGATAGTCCTCTTATACCAACCAGAAAACGATCAAGTAGATGCGAAATTTAAAATTTTGACTTTTGGCCAGCTTTTTGAGCGAAATACCACACTGTGCGGCGGGAGAAACTAGTTTGGCGCGCTTACCACCCACGTTATGGTGGGGAGCTGGGCAATGCTTCAAGAAAAGGCTGCTATTTCTGAATCCAGTTATATGAGAAGTCTATGCTTTTAACCACCCTCGGTTCTACCTGGGTTAATTTGATCACGTGATGAGTTTTTTTTTTTTTTTTTTTTTTGTTGAATTGTTTACTTTTAGCCATATCTTGTTTTCCATGTGTTTGTGCTCACTCACTACTAAGTGCTTAAACGATTGCTTTCTTGTTGATTTGATCTTTGATCATTTTATTTTTTTATTATGTCTCAAACTCTTCTTAGAGGCACATTTTGTGGCGTTTTGTTTCTTTCAATGGAAGATTTTAATGGGCATTCATGTGGAGCTATGACTACGACAGAAGATAGTTGTAATGTAACTCTATATGAAAGCCCACATTGTTTTGGTGCAATTTCCTTGGATTGAAGGTTTAAGAGCTCACAAATGTAAATCAGGAGAGAGTAACAATGTTACGAAACAAAGGTTATGTTGGTCTTCAGGAATAGTTAAATGTATGTTATCTTTGCACGTTGAGTACAAAGGTGAAATGGAAGGTATCGATAGTACAAAAAAATAGTAAGTAATTTTTACGGTTTTGTAAATATCTTTCAATATAATGAATAATATTTTTTCAAAATTATGATGTTTACTTAATGTTTATGAAAAAGTATCTTCAAGTTTTGTGCATTCACTTCCTGAAAGATGAGCTAAAAAAAAAAAAAAAAAGTAACATGTAGTGTAAATGTTAATAATGGACCATTTCAAAATTGTTTTGTTTATAAAAATGTAACCATTAAAAATTCAGTTTTTTTATTTATTTATTCATTCATTTATTTTTCATAACTTCCTTCCTTGTTTTGTAGTCTGAGTTTTTGTTATTAATCTTAATCAAACCAATAAGGAAGCTAAAAATAATGTTTAACAGTACTGTCATTCAGTTAATTTTACTGAACAAGCTAAGATTTGATTATATACTGTTAAAAATCTGCTGCATTTTGTTGCGACGCACTCCCCTGCTTGTATAGAAAACGGTTACTTGGCCGTGAAATGGAGCTTTCTCATTGGTTGGAATAGAGATATTATATACAAGCAGTGGAGTGCGTTGCAACAAAATGCAGCAGATTTTTAATACTGTAATGTATGTACTTTTATTTTACTGCATAATTTGTACCAATTCAAATAATAATATAAAACATTTGATTTTATATATCAATGGCCATTTACAAAATTTCTTTTAGTTTTTAAGGTTTTAAAACCACTGTCTGCGTCTGATACTGGAATGCTTAGTTTTTACAGTACTCAGCAAAAGTTTAAATAATGATGGATTACGCATCTGTACTGAGAAATATGCAACGAATTGTTTTAACTCAACTGTCACATATTACTTGTGACTAATCCTTTGATCATAAACAATAAGATTTAAGTTATACACCTTACATAATAAATAATAATGACAAAAAAAAAAAAAAAAAAAAAAAAAAAAAAAAAGTTGTTGCAAAAGTATAGACAATCTATATATTTAGTGGAAAAATAACCATAAACTGAAATCGAACTGAAATCATATTGTCTGCAATTGGTAAAAAATGTGACTTTTCATCGAAGAAACTAAATCCTATATCACTTAACAGTCTATTTTATACCAAATACGTTCAACAGCAGCTCCAAGCTCATTAACAGAAAAATCAGAAGAGTATTTCCAAAAATTAGCGTATATTTAAAGCACATAGTTTATCCAAGTCGTAATTTAAATTATTTTAGTACCTGGTAGACAGAGCATCATTCGGTAGTTATTTGAGTAAATATAGAAAAGTGAAAAGTATGTGAAAATTATGTCATAGTGATGCAAAAGTAATGTTTAAGTTTGGAATGTAGAATTCAGATTTTAAAATCCAAACCATCCATTTGAATAACTATAAAACATATTTTTAAAACTTTGTACATTGCAGAAAATGAAATTTTTATTCTTATTTATATTAGTACATAGTTAAAATTAATGTATAATTTTAATTACTAATCAAGATGTAATTTTTTAAAGAGTTCCTAAGCGTGTCATGGCATTTTTACTCAATATCAGTTTAGGGTTATTTCATGTATCTTAAAATGTACCCTTATAATTTCCTTATTCTTTTTAAATTTCTAAATTTTTATTCATTGTGTGTTTATGTTTTATCATCACAATGTTCACTTACTGAAATTTTTTATAAAAAAAAATATTTTTTTTCCAATCAAGGACTTTTAATTCAATTTGTTCTTGATGTCTATTAGCCAACTTTAGTAGTGAGAAGTTAAACTATTTGGAGGAACATTCAAACTTATTTCATTGCTCCATTAAAATCTTCCATAAGTATTATCAGTGTTCGCCATTTCGTTGGCTAAATGTTTTGAGTTTTTGCGGCAATAAAAAGAAAAAAAAAAAAGATTGAATTAAAATTGTATATACATTAGTAAACCGACGTACATCCCCTTGACTTACATTACCATGCATTGCGGTTGGCAAGTTTCTTCGACAGTGAAAAAAAAAAAAACTGGCCACAAGAAATAGATTTTTTCAAGTGAAAGAAAATGTTATTCTTTAATAATTTACCAAACAGCTTTCAACTTTGTAAAATACAATAAATGTCTTTTTCCTATGACCTTGAGTAAATGAATTTCATCAGACCTATACAAATTTAATTATGTATGCTAAATTAATAATTACCAGTTATTTAGTCAAGATCACGCATGTCACCTGTCTAAAGATCTCCAATCATTGGCTAAACGAAGAAAGGCATTTTTATAAAAAAATCACTAAGTTAATTAAATGTTATCTATTTCAATTTAACCAGAATATATTTTTTAATTATTTAGACTTTTGAAATCAGAAGTAAACAGGGTTGTAGTCAGTGGCGTAGCTAGAGTGGGTGACACCCGGGGCGGATGAAAATGGTGTCACCCCCCCCCCCCTTCCGATCCTTCATTTTTTTTTTCAATCACAATTCTATATTATTATAAAGGAACAGATGTAGTATTCGCCCGGTATCCGCCATTTTGTTTCTTTGTTGAACACATATGACCACTTTATACCTAATTTTTGAACAATTCAGAAATTAAATATAAACAAAAACAAATTTTTAAACTGAAAATCAACACTCAAAATATTTGCAAATAAAGGGGAAAAAATAGCGGAAGGGAGAGAAGGAATTTATAATTAGCTAATGGTAAAATTATAAATTTTAAAACAGTTAAACAAATCGCATATTCATTTTAAAACTAGTAAATCTGCAGATCAGGAGCCTCAACGTCAGCTTTGCACATCATTTTTTTTTAAACACACATTGGGTAATATTCAACTTCCTGCAAACTCTAATTTAAAATTTTCAAATTACGTAATTATTTATAAGAATAAAATAAGAATAAGAAGTTTTCAGCCATCAAAAGCGTTGAATTAAAGATTTAGTTATGTTAGGATATTCTGAGATTTTCATGATCTATTATTTTTGTTTTTTTATTATAACATTGTAGATTTCTTCAGGGGGGCTCCGCCCCCCTGAACCCCCCGTAATCTCATTAAACTTAAATTTGTAACTTTCTATCAATTGCTAATGGTTATCGTATATCTTGTATTTCTTTATACATTTTTATTTATAAGGATAAGTAACAGTTTTAATAAGCATTTTTCATTATACTGATACTTCTACATACCTGCCCACCACAAACACTTAATCTGATGTATCAGGAACTTTTGAAAGTGTAAACTCAGTAATCTAGGGTTTTACAATTTTGTTTCCGAAAAAAATATGTTTTGATTGCATTTTGTGGCAGTTATCGCGGTCAGACAGACTGATAGGCGGAAAACAATAAATTTTGTGTCGCCAAAATAAACCTTCACTGAAGTTTTGGCAATGACGTCATTATTCATGAGTTATTGATATCCATGTTTCTAATATTTTTTACGACTACTATAAAATACCTGTTTTATTTCAATTATGACGTCAAATTTTATCAGGTGAAATAATTGTTAAAAATATAATTATTATTATTATTTTTTACTTCTAATAATGCCCCCATTTTTGTCAGAAAAATTCTTATTAACGAAACAAATTTCCGTGTTTAATATTTAACAAAATTCTACATTTATTTTTATTTTTATTCTGACGTCATATTTATTTTTTCTTAGTTTAATTTTTCGAATGGAAACTGCTCAATTGAAACTTATTGCCGTTAAAAAATTAATTCATATTTTGATTTTTTTTTTTTTTGGTAACGATAAAGGAAATTGGTTAAATTTTATCTAAAAAATCGCTATTGATTCTGCATGAAAAAGAAGAAATTTTGAATTATTAAGGAAAATATGTTAATAAAATTAATGAAACATAGCCTATGTTCTTTTCTGGTCTATGTTATAGTTATACACAAAGATACAAACACATTAATTCATCAGTTTTGACGTTGACTTCATTCAAATTTATAACATTATAAAATTAAGGATTATGATGAATGGTTGCTTAGCAACCATTAAGAGAAAATAAAGAAAATGAAATAAATACATTTGAAATAAGTAAATCTCTAAAACAAATTAGTTTATATTATTGGAACATATATATAAAAAATATCCAAAATTTACAGTAATAATTCAAAAAATCTGACAAATTTGTAGACAAAATTTCAAAACAATACGAATAAATTAACCGGCAAATTTCAGTATCCATTTATCATTGAATTCCATTAATGAAATGTGACATTTTCTCTCAAGAAAAAAGAAATTAAAAATCATTGGATTTGCCATAGAAAAGCATTATTGCGCAAAATAAAATATTCTATATTTTTCGAACGAATGAATCAAATCTTACAAAAAACTATACAGCTTAATCCCAGTGCCTCACTAACATACCCACTTAATTTCAAGCCAATCGGGTGTTTTTTGCGTTAGTTATCGCGGAACAGACAGACTGGCAAACTGACAGACATCCAGACAGACAGACAGAATCCAAAAAATTTCGTGTCTCCAAAGTAAGCCTTCACTGACGTTTCGGCAAATATATATATATTCCGAAATTACAGTCAAAAATGTTTCAGATATTAAACATTTAAAAAAAAAAACACGAACAAAAATAAATGAATAAATAAAAAAAAAGAAATTCAAAATCGGCAAAAGGAAACAAAATGGCCGACATCTCCGGGCGAATACTACATGATAGCCATTATAAAAAATGATATACAATTCTTTATTTAGTTTTTGCCCTCCTGCATAAAAAACCACAGGAGCTACTCACCACTCAAGCCATAGCCCGCATAAGTCAATGTGGTGTCTACATGCAGAAGAAAATTCTTTCTTTTAAAATTTGCTTTTGCTACCCACCCGTTGGATAGGTAGGTATTTATTTACTGGTGCATGTATTATTTAATACGCCATTCTGTATAAAATTTCACATTCTCAAAGAAAAGAAAACTAACTCTATTGGGTCGTGCGCCAAAAATTTCACTTTGTTTCAGAATTCCTTTCCAAATAGATTTCTTATAAGATTTTATAATAAAAATTTTTATTTGCAAATAAAGATTGGGTGTCACCCCTTATAGGGTGACACCCGGGGCGGACCGCCCCCTCCGCCCCCCGCTAGCTACGCCACTGGTTGTAGTGAAAAGTATATGTGAGTATACGCCATATGTTTTCTGAATATTTTTAAAGAACACTGTTAAAAATTTGCTGCATTTTGCTGCAACGCCCTCCACCACTTGCATATAATATCTCTATTCCAACCAATGAGAAAGCGCCATTTCACGGCCAAGTATAGAAAGTCGTAAAAGACTTGTATAGAAAACGGTTACTTGGCCGTGAAATGGCGCTTTCTCATTGGTTGGAATAGAGATATTATATGCAAGTGGTGGAGGGCGTTGCAGCAAAATGCAGCAGATTTTTAACAGTGTACCCTCTGCTTAGATTGTATATCCTGTTTCTTTTTACGACTTCACCACTGGTAGTAAATAGTATTGATCAGTTACTAATAGTACATACTATGAACGGTACAACTTGGTTATCCCATCAACCATTTACGCCAAATAATAAAAATCGCCAAATTATGCATGTTAATATAATTTTTTATTTTAAATAATGAAAGAGCAAAAAAATTAGTAAAACATGAATAAAAATACAAATAAGAAGTGGAATTAAAAACCACTTGATGACGTTTTAAACGTGTGTATCATGTATTATGTTATTGAATGTGACATTCAGAATAATTCATTATTGGCATTTAATCTTATAATTTGGCGATGGTTTTTTGGTCGACGGGATAACCAAGTAGTACCATATAAACTCATTTAAATAAGACAATACTTTTAATTTACATAAACTTTATTTAACATATGTAATATAGTACAATAATTACTATTAAAAAATTTCATTCAAATCCTTTTTTTTCCATGCTACAATGCGGCATATTATAACGAAAAGTTTTTCATCAGTGGGATGCTGCAATCAGTTTTTCAACTTGGAAAGGATTAATGCAAAAGATAAAAAAAAAAAAAAAAAAAAACTTCCTATAAAGCTTCAAAAAATGTTAAAACATTTTGATATACCCATACATATTTTCTAAAATATTAGTTTTTAAAATCAGGATTGAGATATGCAAGCTTGATGCTAGTATAAATAATACAAAGTGATTTATTTACTGTGTTGTGCAAATTAAAATAATGCTTTTTTATATGAAAAAAAATGTTTTCTTATATGAAAATTATGAACTTTCTAGGTAGTCCACCCGCTCTTTTTACATAAATGGATAATTAATAACAAGAAAAAAAAAGCGCTCTACATCTACAATTGTAAAATCCATCATTTATAAATGTCTGCTGAATCTGAAGTTCATTAAAAACTAACTTACATTTCTAACTAGCAAAAGCCATGCTTTGTTTGGATTCGCGAAGCATTATTTTATAAAACAGATATTTGAAAGTAACAATATTTTTTTGACGTGACAACGTCTTGTAAATTGGTTTGCCGGGAGACACTTCAAGAGACTGCGTTACGTTACGTTACGCTCCGCTCACGATACGCGCTCACTTTTCTCTTAACTTTTTCCGGTCACTTGTGAGACCATTTTCTGAACGTGAATGTGAATTCGCTGCAAGGAAGGGGCGGTGCTTAATAGGAATTTTAGATAGTATCAAACTAAGACGAAATACGTTATGTATTAGTTATTAGTATAAAGTACAAAGAAAATAAGTGTAGTTTATTTCGTAATTCGGTGGTATATTATGGAAAACTAATGATATGTGATTAGTGAAAGCCATTTTACTTAAGTTATATTCTGCTCATTGAAAAATTCTTTAATATGCTGTTTACAAAATTCAACATTTGACATCAATAAACATGAAGTAAAATGTGTTTAACAAACACAGTGTATTGCAAGTTATTGTATGTATATTTGTATATAAATACGTATGTATGTGTAAAGGTAAAAATAAAATTTTGTTAATATGAAATTCAGTGCGAGATTCTTTGTATAAATTAATGTTTTAAATATAATTCTTTGTATAAATAAATGTTTTAAATTGTTACTATTATTTCATCCTTCTTCCTACTATACGAATGAATATTCACATTAAAATTATTTTACAACTCAAAGTCGTTGTCACGTAAAACTTTCGCCCGTATACCGACTTTACAGGCAACCAATTTTTTTATTATTATTTTTGCATCTTTATTAAACAAAAACGTTATTTTATGTTTTGGCGCATTTTAATTTTTTACTTATGATGTAAAACTGGCATAAGATATTTTCGAAGCAAACTTTTACAATTTTTTTTTTAAATTTTCAACTAAAAGCTCTTTTAAAGATGTTTTTACAATTTCAAGTAGCCACTGGTGTTTTTTAATTGTTTGAAATATGCATGTTTCCAATCTTTGTAATCAACATCCGATAATCTTTGATAGCTATTTTAGAATAATATATTTGAAGAAAGCTTGAAGAAAGTTACTTCTTCAAAATCCTATTTTCTGGAAAAAACATTTGAAATCTGCTTTCGTTGATACTATGAATTTTCAACTGTAAAACATTTTATTTTAATTTCTTCATTTTTATACATGTTAGCGTATGAGAATTGCTGTAATTCTCTCCGCGTGGGAGAACTGTTTACTTTCTGCGAATGGCAACTCAATTAATGGAATTACCTTTTAACGAAGCGCTCTCTCATTCTCGCAGTGACGTTTTCACGAATAATTATTGTTGTGTTTGCGAACTTATTAAAGTCTTATTTTTCTATAAAATCCTTCTGATTAATGAGTCGATATTATTTAGCCTCAATACGACCTTCGCAAAAATATTTATAAAGAGCTTGAACCAACAACTTCACGCAGATCTTTTAATTTTTCATTTATATAACAAATTTAAGAATTAATTTTATTTGTTTACAATTATTTTGTTGCCAGTTTACAAAAAAAAAAAAAAAAAAAAAAAAAAAAAAAAAAAAAATCCATAATACAATTCTTTTAAAATGTTTAAGTGTCATCTGTGCAAACGATTTTGCGGGATTCGCGTTTGTAATGACCGAAAGGTGGCGTTGTATAGACCTGATAATCGTTTGTTTACGTAGTGCTTGTTTGTTCCATGCTGTCATGTTATTTTGCCATGAGTAAGTCAAATGTACTTTTTTATATTATAGATCTAAACTTTGTGTATAAAATTTTGATTTTAGATAATTTTAATACAAAGAACCCAACGTTGCATGCGTTATAGAACTGTTTGTTTATTTATTTATTATAGAACTGTTTATTTATTTATCGGCCTTTTAAACACTGATTTCAGCGGAAGATGCTCACGGTATCAGTTCTATTTCGTTTCAGACTTAGTCCGCGAGTGGGCGTCTATTTCATTTCAAACGCGAATAATGAAAACATGTTTTATTTAATAAATTAATCATAATTCTATCTATAATTATTTACTCCATCATTTAAACTTTTTTTTCTGAAAATATACGCGTTTCATTTTTTATTTATTTGCTAAAATGCTTCCGTATTGGAAGTGCATGTAAAATAAATTAATTAAAATAATAATTTTTTTAACGTTTTACTGTAAAAAAAATTATATTCTGCAAATCTACAGATCATAATTTATTTTTGTGTTTAATTTGAAGTTAAAATATTGAATAGTTTTTTTGTAAAGCGTACGACAAATTGTAATTTGAGTGGACTAGTAGAGGATTCGCTTCGCTCATCCTAAAAATAATAATTTTAATATTAAATTTTCCAATTTAGATTTCGTATATTATACTTTGAGTTTAACCCTTTTATGTTATAGTTAATATATTTTAATTTGAGAATCTGTTTTGTCTTATTTTCTTCCACTTCCTTCCGTTTTTTTCTGTTACTTGCACTGTCCTGGAAGAAACCGTATCCTGCCGCGCATTTATGTTGTGTGACCTGGAAAAGACAGTTTTCTTAATTAAGACGCACTTTGAAATTTTTTGAAGACTTTAGGTTCTTCGAAGGAAAAATTTCCTGTGACACTCACTTGACAATGACAAACTAATAAGTAAAAGTCACTATTAAAAGCTTAGAAAACTCACTCTACTGTCTCAAAGTTAAAGTGATTTATTCCAAATCTTTGTATTGCAAATGCTTTTTTTTTGCTAGTGTTAAATGTATGTAACATAATATTTAAATACAATGGAATATATTCATAGATTTTAAATAATTTTTATTACTTATTCTATTTTGTTTTTCTATATGCCCCTCAACTTCATCGTTTTTCACTTAAGGCCCCTGTCCTCGCTCGAGGAAACGCTCGCGAGCTAATGCTATTCCTATGGGGAAGCATTTTTCTAATAACTCTTTCGCATTTTGAAATTTTTGAATAATTTTTTTTTTGCATTGGACAGCTGAGATGCATGCCGACAGCGCACCTTTTTTTACTTTTTCGATTTTGGTTTCAGATATATTTTTTAAAAAGCACTTTCGGTTTCGAAACCGGTTTTGAAAGTGAAACTAACCTTGTAAAAAATATCTGCAACCAAAATCGAAAAAGCAAAAGAGGCGTGCTGTCGGCATGCAACTCAGCTATCTAATGCAAAAAAAAAAAAAAAAAAAAAAAGTCAAAATGCGAAAGAGTTATTCGAAAAATGCTTCCCCATAGGAATAGCATTAGCTCGCGAGCGTTTCCTCGAAATTTTTTTCTTAACTAGAGGATGGGGAGTTTGCTTTGAATGAGCTATGCTTTTCAACTCTTGTTCAGACCTGTAAATTCCATAAACATGCTAATTGGATTTAGCCTTTTAAAGATTATAGAAGATTGAACTACAATTAAACAATCAATGACAATTTTCTCTAATCAAGTTTTTAATCAAATATTTCATCGTTTGCAATACACATACATTTAACGTCTGAATTTAAAAAACTATTAACAGATTGAATAATATAAATTAAGACAGACTTGGATACATTTTTTAAAAAATAAATAAAATTTATATACAAAAAATTAACACTAAAAAACATTTAAAAATACAAAAGTAAACGTTTCGCCAAGCTACACGCAAGGCCTCGTCAGTACAAATAATAATTTACGGTACTTCTCTGTTATCCCGCCAATCAACTTCGCCAAATTGTACAAATTGCCAAACTAATAGCCAAATTATACATATTGACATAATTTTTATTTTAAATAACGAAAAAACGAATAATTAGTAGAATATTAATAAAAATCCAAATAAAAAATCTACATAAAAATCACTTAATGACATTTTAAACACGTGAATCGTATTTAATGTCATTGAATGTGACATTCACGATCATCCATTATTGGCATTTAATTTTATAGTTTGGCGATAATTTTTTGGTCGACGGGATAACCTAGTAGTACCTATTTACAAATATTTCAACTGGTAGACGGCAGGTGCTGGGTTCGAACCCAATCGCGGCTGTCGGCCTAACCGTTCGGAGTTTTCGTGGTTTTCTTCGAACCTTGCGTAAATACGGATTAGGATCCCTTAGAAAGACCCCCATGAAGGGCACTCCCCCCAGGTACTATATCCCTAGCGTAGATAATCAGACGACAAAAATAAACCAAACCAAACCTATTTACAAATAATTCATTGCGCAATTAAAAAAAAAAAAAAAAAATCAATCCGTCCCAAATGAATATTATCTTTTTCTAAAAAATAACTGTAACTGTTTTGAATTCTTCCAATGTTTGTTTTGCAATGAATTATTATTTGTACTTTCGAGGCCTTTAATATATAGGGTCACTTGGTGTAATTCCTGGTCTATAAATTTCCAGGATAATTCTTGGTCACAGTACTTTTCAGTATTTGAAAATGTCTTCATAAAAAAAGGCAATATTCTAAACTATCTTCTTAGAATTTATTATTTAATTATACAATATTTAGTATAAGAGAAAAAATTGTTTTGAAACTGCTTGCTAAGTTTTTGTAAAATAACACTGTTCTTAGTAGTTGCACATTTTTACAAAGATCTTTCTCACAACTTAAATTTTAAATATTTTCTTTTCTATTTTATGGTTTAATTATAAACTTCTTTAGCTATTAAAAAATCCCCTTATTTCTTATACTATTTTAAATAAATAACAGAATTTTAAACCCCATGTTAGAACTATTTCCAAAAGTGGATTTTTTTAGAAGATAAATTTAGTTGTTTAATACAAGGTATGTCTCTTGCCATTGCCCTCAAAATATTTATTCCTAATTTATTCCTTGTCACATAGCTACTTGAATGTTCAGAATGTAACTTAACTATTTAAAAAAAATCATTTATAAATGGTCTCTATTCTGGTGACGTCAAAGTCACGTGCTTTGGGGAAACATTCCCCCACATCATAGACAGTAATTATGCAACGACTCCTTTCCCAACTCGTGGTTTTACGCCGTAGAATAGTAACGGAACATATTTTTGTGACGTGAGGTCACGTGTTTTGGGGAAACATTGCCGAAATCACAGCCTCGAACTCAAACGGAGAATAGGGTCCATTGTTAATGCATGAGTTGATTTATACTACAAGTTGTATTCGTATGGTTCATTCAGTTATTTGCAAAGTTGGGGAAGTTTTGTACTTTTCACTTTTACTTTCTGTCCGAAAAAATATTTATTCTCCAAATATTTTAGAGATAAGATGTAACGATTATCCGGCTTCAGTCAAGTATAAAGTCCATTATTTGACCTTTGTCGAATAATACTATAAGAAATGTTTTTATTTTACACAGTTAAACTCTTACATTTGACAAATTGTATTCATGATGTGTAATGAAAATTTTATTTGACACCTTTTAATTGACACCTTTTTTTTTCCTTTACCTTTACTATCCTGAATGGATTTTATCTACCTGTTTTTATATAAGAGGGTAATTTAGGAGATATGTTGAAACTTTTATGCTGTATCAATAAGTATAAAAACTATCTGTAATAAGCTAATGTAAACAGTTAGATTGGAAATCAATCTGTTCAAAATTGTCCCCAAATTGTATAGTCAAATTCTAATTTTTTAAAAGCATAATGGGAAGTTTAATACTTATATTTTAGCACATAAGAAAATATTTTTTAAATTATATTTTTAATTGGGCCTACATTATAAAGAACATACCGGGTGTCCCAAAAATGACTGATGGATTTTAAAATTCAATAACTTGCAAACGGTAGCTATTTAAAAATTTTTTGGAGGAGGATTATGTATAATGACAGGACTTTTGTTTTTACCGTAATTTTTTATTTTAGTTCGCATATCAAACAATAGGTGGCGCTGACGGCGATTGAAGGCCAGGTCGACGCTTCACTCAGCACTGATCACTTGGCCTTCAATCGCCGTCAGCGCCATCTATTGTTTAAAATTCGAATTAAAATAAAAAATTACGGTAAAAAACTCCTGACATTATACATACCCTCCTGCAAAAAAATTTTTTTTTAAATAGCTGTCACCGTTTGCAAGTTATTGAATTTTAAAATCCATCCGTCATTTTTGGGACACCCGGTATATACAATAGGTTAGATATAAATGAATTGTATGTATGACATAAATATTCAAGTCGTATATGCATTACTTAGCAGTTCCTCTCTCTAGCAAAATGCGCTTAAAAGGTAAATATAATTTAAGGGTTTTTTTTGCGTGTGTTACTATTTCTTATTAAATAATGAATGAAATGTAATGTTTTAAATCATGTAGCTGAAAATTTAAGTATCTAGTTGCTATATTCCTAGTTTGAATAATCTAAAATTTTGTGCTAAACCACTTACTAAAATATACAAATCGTCTTTTAATGTTATTACAGAAAGTTTCCTTTATCTGAACTTGTCCGGAAACAGGTGACATCAAAAGCCCTGCCATTGTGGAATTGAAAAAATTTTTTTATGTTAGTCTACAGTAAAAAGTCATATAAACAAAATGAGTTAGGTATGACTAAGTTTGTCAAACCAAAAATATGTTTTACTAAATTATTTTTAAAAGTCTATAATGTTTTACCGTCGTTGCAGATGTTGATAACTATTAGCATATTTTATAGGAAATGTTGTATGCCCTTTCAAAGAAACCTGGTACGGCAAACTTTATTCTGTCAGAAAAATCAATCATACTTATTTTAAAGAAGTGACCAATGGTAAAATTCCACATTTATTTTGCTTTGAATTTTTACCAGTGACTTATTTATTTTGCTTCTGGATACGGGACAAGTGTTAATTTTCTGCGAAAACTGTAAATCATTACAGCTTTTTAATAATTATTTTTAGCTTGTCATACCTAGCTCATTTTGTTTGCATGACTTTTTGCTATCAATTTACATAAAAAAAAAAAAATCAATCTCATGATGATGTGGATTTTAATGTTACCAGCTCCCGGACTATTAGCTGCATAATATATATATATATTATTTTTTTTCAGAGGATGTGGCTGCACTCCAAAGCTACTTTTCAAAGACTGTACATGTAAGCCAAAATTACTTTTCAAAGACTGTACTCCTAAGCCAAAACTCTCAGACTTTTTGAGAAAACCAACATACCCAGACTCCAAATACGAGTTGACAAGAGCAGATAAGCTTAGAAAATGAGGCACCAAAAATAATACAAACAAGTTGGAAATTGCACGTGAAGCGTAGCAAATGAGGTGCGTTCGTACGATAACGAAGTTTTCAAAATATCACTCTTATATATCAATCTCATAAAATTGTAAATAATTACAATTAAAATGCGCACCAAACTATGTTTTCCCTATACCATTATGCAATGGAATACTTTTGTGTGGCCTTGTAAATCAATAACATATATTATTTGCACCACAGATAATGCAAAATGTATATTATAATATGTACTTTATAGATGCATATCAATTTTATTACGTTCGAATGAGTGTAACACCATTAAAATGCATTTGAAACATTTCCTTCCCCCCCCCATTAACCGTAATGTAACGGAACACTTTTGATTGTCCCTATAGTTGAACTATGCATCCGATTTTGATAAAATTTGAAATAACTCGACAAAGTTATGTAATAATTATGTATTTAAAATTTCAAACGATTAAAATGCATTTGAAACTTTTCCCCCATTGACCGTAATGTAACGGATTCCTTTTGATTGTCCCTGTAATTGATCTATGCATCCGATTTTCATAACATTCGAAAAGAATCGACAAAATTATGTAATAATTATGTATTTTAAATTTCAAACGATTCAGTTAGGTAGTTTTTGCGTTGTTATATGCGGACAGACAGACGGACTGAACGACAACAATAGGTGCTACGTATTTACATAATTACGAGCGCACCTAAAAAGAGAGTTGCCTCATTGGTGCCACCAGTAATTTAAAAGGATGGATGATTGGGAGGTAAAGTGTGATGCTGAACGGCAGAAAAGAAAAGATGAGTTTAGAAGGGAAAAAGAAAAAACAAAAGAGACACGAAGAACGCCAGGCGTTAAGATTGCAAATTCTGGATGTATTTCGTAAAATTAAAAATAAAAATAGCTTTAAATCTTCTTTACAGAGCCTGTTTATTAGTTTATATATATATTTAAATAATTGAGGTAGAGGAGTATCCCGATTTCTGATTATTTTGTTAAATTGTTTAACCAGAGTTGTAGTTGTAGGGAAGTTCTACCATAACAATACAATAACAATAAACGCATACTTTTTCTAAGCTAGATTACTTTCTGGTTAACATAGCTTTTTCAATTTTACAGTAAAAAAGTATTGCTTGTGTATAGGGATACATGAAATATTTATTATTTACTCGGTATTTGATCATACTACCAAATATCAGACAATTCAGCATGCCAAATATTTGGCTTGGAGTAATATCACTCTGTTCAGCATGCCAAATATTTGGTTTGACTGAATATCAAAATATGGTATATCGGCCAGACCGAATACTCAAAAAATATTTTTAAAAATCTTAAAACAACTTCTATTTTTAACTGTCAATAAATAAAAATGTTTAGAATAATTAGAAATAGAATTACATTTAAATAAAAGAGAATGCTTTTACATATTTTATTTGTTATTTGAAAAGTAACCCGAAAGACAATCAACCAATAATGATGATTTTAGTTTTTTCCTGACAAATAAACAATGTATGACTGTAAAATATTTCTTTGAATTTCTATAAAAATTCACTTTGATGACAAAATATTTGTTTCAGAATACAAGAAAATTATATTAATCTGTTTTCATTCAGAGAGGAAACTATTTTCTTTTTAAATAACAATTCAAAACAGATTTTTTTCTTTGTGCGTGTATAAAAAGTTACTTGTAAATATATTGTTTGTCTTTATGGAAGTTTTTATGTTAAATATTATGTAAAATTATTTTAAGATTTAACTTTTTATTATTTTCAAACACTGAAATTTAAAAGTATTCGGTAAGCTGAACATTACTCTTACGATAGCATATTAGCAGTACTTAATGAAAATTTTTTTAAAGCAATAAGTGACGTACTTTTCATAATAGATAGGCAACATGGCAAATATAAGCTTAAAAAAAAGTAACTTCCAGCAAGAATCCTAATGCGATCTAGCCTACAAGTTTGCATCCCAAAAGATCAAAGATAATTTCTAACCTATAGCCTTTCAGACGCATTCCAGCTGACCGACACAAAAGTAACCAACAAGCTCCAACAGTGGTGCTGCAAATTGGTTGGATTTGCACAGTTGAACATAACACACAGCTTTACATCTATTCACACCAACATCTGAAGTAACTAGCAAATTAAAAGAGAGAAATGCATCTAATATGTGCATACATATACATAAATAAGTTTTTGAAAAGCAAATGTTATTTACTAATGAATAACTACTAATCAGTTAAGAAATTTAAGTATGCTTGTTTGAAACCATTAGACAAAACAAAAATAATTAAGCTTTTGTATTATCTAAATCTTTATAACAAAATACTAGTTATGAAAAACACTTTTAGAATGCTATAAATATTAGAATAAATTTATTGCAGGGGATTTCATAAAGGATATGATACTGCAAAACCATTCTTTTGTTTATATTACATTTTCATCAAGTTTTAGGACAAAGTTGTAATATAAATTCATAAAAAGCAATCCTCAATACCTTCGAAATTTTAAATCAAAATATCGTATGCAGAAATATATTTAAAAAAAATAGTGAAAAAAAAAATATTTGATTCAAGTGGTAAATGTCCATTTTTTATTTGAGTACTATTCAAAATCAAACATGGGAAATTGAAAACAGCTGATTATATATATTTATTAAAACAGTATCAGTGGTAGCATTAACAAAAACTTCGTAAAAGAATTCTATCTTCCCGAGCAAAGACTTATAAAACTGCACACATGCTTCTTTGATTAGGCCTAAGTTCCATCAACTGTCATGAGATTTTAATAAAACTACATTTAAATACAAAAAAAGTTATATTAATCCTTTAAGAGTTGGAGTTTGTCCTACCGGTACATACTTAAGATTATTCTGGTGGACTTTAAAATCTTTCTGAAAAAGATTAAGTTTATTATACATATGAAAGACAAGCTCTAGTTATAAAAATTCTTCTGCCATCATAATGAAACATTACCTTACCATTAATTTTTTAAACATTATTTGCAACATGTGAATTTGTATACTTAGATATACAATGTGACAGCTAATTTATTTAGGTAAGCAATATGACAGTTTGTTTATTTAGATATCTTTTTCTTTTGCAAAATTTCACAGAAAGCAAAATAAGTCTCTTGAAAATATCACAATATCTCCGGTTTGCCCCAACATTTGGTAATATGACCTGACCAAATAGAGAGCACTAATTGCCTTCTTAGTTTTTTAAAAGATTTGCAAAGGAATGAAACTCACATAGGTAAAAAATATTAAAAAACATTAAGAAATTTCGATACTTATTATAAATAAATACACCGAATCATAACATTATCACTTAAATTTGAATTCATACGTGGGCATGCCCTCCCCCTCTTCTAGTTAAACCTATGCCGAAAATATGCATGATAAATTTCCCTTTTCCCCCCAAGGTCTTTACAGTCGAACAACACTAGCATTTCTAATATAGAACACTTTCAGACAAATATATGAAATAAAAATATTTACAGTGAAACAAAATCTTTTTATTAGTATTTTTACTTAAAAAAGTAAAGGTAAAATAACATTTGAAAATTCCAAATGAACTTAACATCAACATATTAATGTACTATGAAACACAAGCACCAACACAAATTGAGAGTTGCAGCTTCTATGAAAAGTTTTTTGTGGCGTAAAAATACCTCGAGAACTAGCAGATTATACACTGTTAAAAATAAATCTGTGAATTCCAGGTGAAACTACCGGCAGCAATGTAGCCGAACTTTCACCGTTCCGTTAGTAGATTTTCCGTTTGGAAAATAAAAGAAAGGAAAACTTCCGTATGGAAAAGCGGTAACTTTCCGTTACAAAGTTTGATTTTGTAATGATAATAATTTAATTTAAATTTTAAAATTAGTGAACCGGACATTCGTCAAAGAATTCGAAATTTCCGAGTGACCATATACTTAATTTAAGTCATTTTTAATCATTATTTTTTGCATAATTTATTTCAAGCCATCCTGAGGATCGAACTAGGGACGTTTGCGTAGAGGATCAAGTCCTTACTGATTCAGCCAAAGCTGCTGATGCCTGTCTGTACAAAGTATGTCTTTTATGAGTTACTGGGAAAATATGTTGTGCTTTTCAAAGATTGCCTTTCAAATATATTCGTTAGAATATTCGTAAGCGGTTTATTTTATTTTATTTTAGAATGATGCATAATACTTATTATTTTTAAAACAAATTTTAATTTTTTAACTAGCGTAAATAAAATAAAAAATCATTGTTTAAAATCACAATTTTTTTTTTTTTTTTTTTTTGAATGAATGTATGAAAAAATATTTTTTATTCATTTTTTACAAAAATTAGATAATTTTTTGAAATTATCGCGCGCAATTTATTTATTTATTGGGAGGCTAATTAGTTAAAAGATTTTTTTTAATAAGAAATAAGAGAAAAATAAACAGAAAAAAATAATTAAAAGGGACTTTTCGTGTTTTCATTATTTTATGGGGATAGTGGGATACGAACCCACAATCTATGCTCCCAGACGTTTAATGGCGTTGTGCTTTAACCACTCGGCCACGGAGATCCCCGGGTAACGGACTGTCTCCGTTTTTTGTTTTTATTTCCATCCTTTTCGTTGGTTTCAGGAAATATCGTGGAGTTTTCAGATTTGTAACGGAAAAAGCCCTTTCTTTGCGAAAAAGGATTTTTTCTGTGAAATTCAGAAAAAAAAATATCCGTGAATTTCAGATTTTTTTTAACAGTGTATATACAAACAGAAAATCAAATTAAACTTCAACCTGAGAATGTACCCAACTGTCAAATAGTCCAATAAAAAACTTCTTCTCTACCTCAATTCCTTGACTTCTGAAGTGACTTCGTAACTCAATGTAGTTTTATTGTACTCCAATATAAATTAATATATTGATGTTAAGTTCATTTAGAATTAACAATAGATATTTTAAATGTACATTTTTAGATAACAGCTTAAAAAAATTCTTCAACTTTCAGTAAATATTTTTATTTTACACTGCTGTATGCATGGTATATGCATTGGGAATTATAAATTAGTAAGAAATTAAAATGAAATGATTCATAAAGAGTGATAATTTTATTGATTACAAAAATTATGAACATCAACATTTTGAATAAATTTAATTTTACTTTTGAAGCTTGAGTATAATTGATTTTTCATTTAAAAAACCAATGAGCTACAACAAACAAATATTTCTTAATACTTACAATTATTTTAAATAAACAAAGATATATTTAATTCAAAATTAATCGAAAATACCGTATCAAATAATAGAATATAATCAATGAAGCAAGTAGTTAATTTTAAGAAACAAATATTCATAAAGACTTTTATTTTTTGGGCTGTAAACTTTCAATAAAATAATTTTGAGAACACCGTATTATATCATCATTGTTATCCGAAACGAAATAATAGAACAAACTATATAATTAGTATTTAAATATTAATAAAATGACTCTTCCAAGAGCCGACCGCACTAAACGATGAGCTGTATTGATGAACGCTAACTAGTTCGTTAACTGTTCATTGTTTTATTGTAATGATGACGAGCGATTATTTCTCCCACTGGCTGGATAATCTCATTGGTCCACTGGTTATCACATTTTAAGTATGCCAGAAATGACGTTTATTGCTTAAAGCTTGGCGATAAGCACAGATTATATGAAGATATTTTTTTATGAATATCTCTCACTCCTGATTTATTCAATTTATTAAAACATTGAGAAACTAAATTATTTGTGAACTTCCGAATATTTATTATTTTAAACGCATTATATTTGAAAAAGTTATTGCACAGCACTTGTAAATGAATGCGTATTTTCTGAATGCCGACGTGACGATTGAATAAAACGGGCCGTTGCTTTTTTTCTAAGCAAGCTGGTGAAAATTTTCTTTTCCTCAGTAAATCGTCGCCAAGTTTCAATGAGGGGGATTTCAGCCAATGAGGTTATCCAGCCAGTGGAAGAAATAATCGCTCGTGTAATGATGTCCTAAGTCATCAAGCACAAGAAAAAATCCTTTATATTATGAAATAGTAGTCATAGGGGAATCTAATGATTTATGTCTGCCGGAAGTGAAGTGGTGCATAAGCCAAAAATGAATACCACTAGTGGTTGACTCGTAGACTTAACATTATGTTTTCCTGTACCCAGTTTTCCGTGTTTACATACTTTTAATTGTACGGTAAACACAATAATAGACATACGAGTGGCCACGAGTGGTATTAATTTTTTGGCTTATGCCCCACTTTACTTCCGGCAGACATGGTCATTCGATTCCCCTCTTCCATAATATAAAGGGATTTTTTTTTTGTGCTAAATGACTTAGGGTTTTGTGCGGTCGACTCTTGTACTATAAATGATTACCAAAAACATGTATGTGTCTTTAGTGCAATATTTAAACAATCCTTACCGATTACTTATTAAATGAAAAGTCATTATTAAAAGAAGGTATTACAAACACAATTTAATAAAACTTGGCATTTTTCTTTAATCAGAAATAAATAGATTCTTGTTTCAAGCAAAAAATCTAAATAAAAACAACGATGCGACAATTACTTTAACGCACCGCCATATTTCATGAAAAGTGCTTTTCTATTTGGTTGAGCTTAGGTAATAATTTGTGTTTAGTTTTGGTCATGAATAAAATCTAAAAAAATTGTTTTCTAACAACCTGAAATCTTGTGTTTAGTTAAAAATTTGGGAAAATTAGACCTTGGGTTAACCAGTGAAAACGCAGCTAATACTGCGGATTCTATGCTAATTTTCTCCTCTGGCTTCCCCTTTCAAAGTACAGCTCTGGCTGCGATCACATGATAGGTCCCTTATTTGCGGAATTTATACAAGATTCTAAGGCTCTTGGGACATCATTGCTACAATTCATTGCCTCTAATAGTCCAAGAGCGAAAACCACGAAACCCTAAGCGAAACCCACGAAAGCCTAAGGTATCAAGCACAATAAAAAAAACCTTTATTTTATGGAAAAGTATTAACTGGGGATCTAATGATTCATGTCTGCCGGAAATGGTGCATAAGCCAAAAATTATTACTACTAGTTACTTATACATAGGCTTATCATTGTGTTTGCTGTACAACTATTTCATACCTTTGATTGTACGGCAAATACAATGATAAACCTACGAGTGGACCACTAGTGGTATTAATTTTTGGCTTATGCACCACTTCACTTCCGAGAGACATGGATCATTAGATTCCCCTATTTCTACTCTTCCATAAAACAACGGTTTTTTCTTGTGCTCGACACCTTAGGTTTTTCTGCTGACGGTTCTTGGACTATAAATCGACTTCGCTCACCGCGATTGCTGGATTTTCTGCGGTTGGTCACTTTGGATACAGGGCTCCACAGATAAACTGGATCTTCACTCCAGAGGCTCTTGTTATCTGTATAGCACTTGATGAATTAGTCTCTCTCTCCCTGTCTTAATTCTGTCAGATAATTTGCCAGTTCAGTCTGCTCTTCAATCTATCTCTTTTAGATCTCCTATAGTCATTATTTGGCTACATAACATGATACTTCTGATTTGCGGGTCTTTCTTCTAAAATTCATCTGTGTTGGGCTCCGGGACACCGGGGGATCCTCATAAATGAAAAGGCTGATGAACTTGTTAAGAGGGTTACGGACTTTAATACCCCAATTGTTCGGATTTCTCTGGAAGATATAATCTGTGCCTACAAGCAGAAGATCAAGCTGAGTGTTGGTTAGCTCTATAATTCCTGCAAATATTCGGCCTCACATCGGGACATCCCTAGTGCTAAGACAACTTATGATTGGGCCAACAACAGGTGTGACGATGTTGTGATTTCTCGACTTCTCTGTAAAATGCTGATAATCCCTGTGATTTTATCTCAGTCCAAGTTGATTAATGACGGTAGTTGCCATATGTGTAGTGTGTCTGACTCCTTAGAGCATATTTTGTTTTCTTGTTCTAAGTATTGGTCTCAGCGCAGGCGATGTTGGGATTACTTTTGTAACATTAGCGAGTTAACAATAGCGAGAGTTTTCGTTCCTTTGTTCCTTTTATTCGCAAGCTTTGTTTATTTTATAGTCCAAGAGCCGACCGCACTAAAACCTAAGATATCGAACACAAGGAAAAAAAAAAACCTTTATTTTACGGAAGAGTAGTAACAGAGGAATCTAATGATCTATGTCTGCCGGAAGTGAAGTGGTGCATAAGCCAAAAATTAATACCTTTAGTGATTTACCTGTAGGCTTATTGTGTTTGCCACACATCATTTTATATATTTGATTTCATGGCAAATGCAATGTTAAACCTACGAGTAAACCACTAGTGGTATAAATATTTTGGCTTATGCATCACTTCACTTCCTTCAGACATGATCATAGATTCTCCTATTACTACTCTTCCATAAAATAAAGGTTTTTTTTTCTTGTGTTCGATACCTAAGTTTTTGTGCTGTCGGTTCTTGGGCTATTTTGTTAGATTAATATTTTATCTACAGTTATTAATTTTCAGCTAAAATATTTTCGCGCGAAAAATGAAATTGAAATAATTTTTATACCATTTAAAAATAAGATGAAGATGGTATCATAGAGAAAATAACACTGATATTTTCAAACATTTTGTCAGTAATACAAAAAGCATTAAGTCTTTTGGGTCTTGTACCTTTTAAACTCGTTGAAAATCAACAAAAACATTGAAGGTTTGAATTAGCGTATCTCCATTATTTTTTTTTAGGTATAGACATGAAATTTTGGATTTTGATTAAACAGATTATGTTTTTTAATTTATTACCCTAGATACTGACTAGTCTTTTGTATAATTTGTGAACTGTTGAATTTAAAACATCTCTTTATTTCACTCTGTAAGTCATTGCGCGCAGGATAACTTGAGAACGTATGGATGGATTATTATGAAATTAAGTGTAGATATTAAACAGATATATATGTTTAAAATGAACTCTTTTTAAGTATTTAGAGTGGTAATAATATTAGTTATGACTAGTTTTATTGATTAAAAAATATAATTTTTTGATTTTTTTAAACAAAAATATTGATTTTTTATAGTTAATGACATAATTTTGATCTAAGAGTAGTTCATTTTAAAAATACATGTATGCATATTACATACATTAAGTTTCATAAAAATCCATACACACGTTCTCAAGATATGATGCGCGCAATGACTTACGGAGTGAAATAAAGAGATGTTTTAAATTCAACAGTACACAAATTTTACAAAAGATTAGTCAGTATCTAGGGTAGTGAATTAAAAAACATAATCTGTTTAATCAAAATCCAAAGTTTTATTAATAATAACACATTGCTCAGTGGTGCACAAAACAGGAATTTTAATATACATTTGTACATATTAAAATAAAATAAAACTTTCAACGTTTCGCGCCGTTTTCTGCGGGCGTCTTCAGGAAAATATGATAATGGGAGGACTACGTTTGCATCTTGACCGAGAGATAATATTTCTACTAAATTAAAATCTAAATGAATTAAAATTTAAAAAAATGTTGCCATTTACACGTGAGTAAAAATTAAAATATTGCAAGGAAATAAAAAATTTTAAGATTTTATGATGTTATGCCATATTTTTGGTATATTGTAGGATAAATTATCATTACATGGTTTATTTTCTAGTGCTATGATTTCGATGGATTCTCTTATTTTACCTTGAACTGGGTTATTGCATGGAACTATGATTTTGGCTTCCTCAAAATTAATATGGCAACCCTTGTTCGCCAAGCAGAAGCAAGCAAGGGTAGTATTACCAAAATTTTATGTCTATGCATAAAAAAATAAAGGAGTTACACTAAATCAAACTTTCAATGTTTTTACAGATTTTCAACGAATTAAAAAGGTACTAAACCCCTTAAGGGAGCTCAGGGGTTGATCAATACGGAAAAACATGTAAACAGAGCTCTCGCTTCGAGCCCATATAAAAACAGAAGTACTCAATGTAATTAATTTAAACTTTCTGATATTTTAAAGGTATGTTTGTAGTCTTATAAAATTACAAAATGAAGTATTTCAATGTAATATAATAAAAAATATAGCGAAATGTATGTAACACAATTTAAAAAAAAAACCACCAAAATATCTTACCGTTGAATTGACTTAAGAACCTAATTTTTGATTTAAAATGATCAGGAAACTTTACTCTAGAGAATGAATTAAGGATATAAAAAACCCTCAAAAAAAAAAAAAAAAAAATTATTAAAAAAACTCTTAAATTTGAAAATTTAAAACCCCCCTAAAAATACAACTTTTTTTTCATTAAAAATACTCAAAATATTAAACTATCTAAAATATATTAATTCATAACTTAGATAATGATGTTATATAGATGCATTAAAAAAAAAAAAAAAAAAAAAAAAAAAAAAAAAAAAAAAAAAAGCCATCAAATAGATTTTTTTTTATTTTGGTGTTAGTCGTCAAAAATCAAGTTTTGAGAAAACGCGACTTAAAGTTGAAATTATATGGATGCGGCTATGAAAGTGTTGATACATAAATGCTTATAACTCCGTTTAAAATGCAAATATTTTTATGCGGTTTTTTGCATTGAGTTAAGAATTAAATGAATAATCAAATTAGATCATTAAAAAAAGCGATTTTTTGAAAAGTTTTCAACCCCTTAATAAAAGTAAATACAGAAAGCAATGTAATATGGCGTCAAAAATTGCAACATATTTCACCGACACTGATTTTTAAGCATAAATATGAGTTGCATGCAAATTTGTTGTTAATTATGTAAAAAATGGGTTAATTTTCTGACGCATTCATGTTTTTCTTTTACTCATTTCTTGATGAACTTTTAATTTCGTTAAGTAATCTTAGCCGGAAAGAAATACTGAAGTATTTATATTGTTTTAAAATTGTGTAAAAATTGAATTCTTCTTTGTTATCCCGTCGACCAAATTCGTCAAATTATAAAAATCTTTGAACTATTTGCAAAATTATACAAATTGACATATTTTTTATTTTAGATAATGACGCAGAAAATAAATTACTAGTGCATTAAATAAAAAAAATGTTCAATAAAACATCGAATTAAAAATAATTTGCTGGCGTAACAAAAGCGTGTATCGTGTTTAATATCAAGTGAAGTAATAACAAAAATTGAAATCGTCGGATGCTTAGTAGTTATTAAATCTGCAAATAACGGAAATATATTTTTCAGGTTTTATCATCAATATGACGTTGGCATTGCACAGAAGAATGTAATATAGATATTGTTCATAGGCAATTACCTTTTGTGGTATTAAAAAAGATAAGATAATTATGTTTACGGCAATTTGTATTTTAGATCTACAATACAAACTTTCAAAAAACGTCTAAGATTTATTTCGATGAAGATATCAGATGAAGATCGGAACATTGAATTCACTGTACAAAATTTCCGTTAATATACACAAACTTTTCCCTAAAAATTACGGAATAGTTTCATTTTTCCGAAAAAAACGGAAGAATTTCCGTATTTGACATTTTGAAGTCACTAATCCCGTTAAATAACGGAAGTGTTCTGTTATTTTTGTCAATTTTCCGAAAATAGTAGAGTTTAGTGGTGCCATCTACCAGCAAAATTAAAAACCTTATACTGAGGTGATGGTTTTTAAACAATTTGCTAGACTATTTCTCTATTTCATTCTGTTTTAATAATAAAAAGCTAACGTATTTTTAAAACATTAAGAAAATAATAATAAAATAATGAAAAAAATATTAATTCTTTTTAAGTTTGAAATAGCTGGAAGGGAAAGTTGATTGTGATTTTAAAATAATTTTTTATGTATTTTTATCATATATATATATATATATATATATATATTAAGTGTGTTGGATATTTTGAAAAAAGTGGGAAAAAATTCTTCTTTTAATTTTAAAATATATATATTTTTTAATTTATTCAAATTAAGAAGTTCGCATATAAAATTAAAAATATATCGAAATTCTTATAATTTTGGCGATTACGTAAGTTATAAAAAATCAATAACTGAAATTTATTTTACCTTAGATCGTCATAAAATAATTTGTTAAAATGCACATTTTTTTTTTCTTTTAGTATGTTAGTATTTTTTAAAATAAATAAATAAATATCAAAAATATTACAATAGAATTTTAAAACTTTTCCAAAAAAGAATGAAACAAAACTCTTAATAAATTCTTTCATGCATGTAATATTTTAAAGACTAATTTTTATACATATAAGCTAAATATTCGAAATTATGGAAAGAAAATCGAAACTATGGAAAGAAATTATGGAAATTAAGAAAGGTAATTTTGGGGATTACATATGTTATAAAAAATCAATAACTGATTTTTTTTTTTTTTTTTTTTTTTTTTTTTTTTTTTTTTTTTTTTTTTTAGTAACCTATTGTAATTATCTTTATTGAGTTTACCTTATATCGTCATAAAATAATTTGTTAAAATGCACATTTTTTGTTCTTTCTTTTAGCATGTTAGTATTTTTTTAAATAAATAAATAAATATCAATAATATTACAATAGAATTTTAAAACTTTTCCAAAACAGACAAAAACAAAACTCTTAATAAATTCTTTTACATGTAATATTTTAAAAACTAATTTTTATATATATAAAGCCAAAATTAATAAGCTAAATATTCGAAATTAAGCAAAGAAAATCTGTAAAACATTTAGAATTATCCATTCAATAGAAAAATATTATCTCTACAAAAGAAAAAAAAATCTTGCGTTTAAAATCTTATCTTTACTTTACGAAATGTATCCGAAATAACTAAAGATATTTGAAAGGGTCATTTGAATAATTCTGGTGTAATGATATTACACTGCAAGCTACGACACAAGAGGCCCCGGGTTCGAACCCCATGGAAGGTATGTAACATTTATTCACTGTTGTTTAAATTAATTGTATCTAATGTGTCCCTGATAGTAACGTGTCTTTGAAAAGTAAAGAATAAAAATCACAAAAATGTTAGTTAGTCCTTGAAAAATTCTTTTAACTTTTCAAACAAAAATTTTTACATAAGGAAAAAATTAAAAAAAAAAAACGGAAATATTTTGTGAAAAAACGGAACTATTTCTGGAATTTACGGAAAAATTTTTCCGTTAAAAAACGGAAGTAGTACTGGCGTCTAGATTACCAGTACTATTTCCGTTTTTTAACGGAAAATTTTTTTACAGTTTTCTTTGTACAGTTTTTAAATTTTGAAATATTTTATACACAATTCAGTAATCATGTTACTTTTATTTTTAAATCTATTTGAATTATTTTTTTCAATTTTTTAAATCTAGTAACAAGAAACATTCTAAAGAGCGCCAAAAAGCCTGTAAAGGGCGCAGCCTTGCACAGTCTCAGTAAACAGCTTTATATATGCTGAACTGACAGCTCCGTTAGATGTTACTGAATTTTTTGCCTTTATTTGTGAAAAAGAAAAGATTTAAGAGATGAGATTCTCAGGTAAATATAAATGTTCTTTTGTCCGTATGTTTTTTTTTTTTAATTTTAAAATATCTCATTTCATTTTACGATCGCAGATAATTAGAGGTAAGTGAAAGTCTTGTGTTTTCAAATATTTTATGAAACATTTTATATTTAAATACTGCAAGAAGAAAAACGATTTAAATTAGTATTGCCTTACTATGAACATTATATGACACCTATAATTAAATAATTAACTAAGTATCGCCTTAAATTAGCTAGAGAGTTGTCAACTTACATTTACTTTCCTACAATTTCGGAGGAACATATTATGAACTACGTAAAAACACTTAAATATGTCTCTGTAATGAGATTATGCTAAGGTGTTTTTTTAGAGTGCTTAAAACACTTTATTCTGATCTGGTATTGTTATACTTGATTCCCACAAATGATTAAATAAAATATGGCGGGCTTAATAAAAAGAAAGATAATAGTGCTGATGAATTTAGTTATTCAGTTTAGCTATAACATAATGGTAGACTATTAAATTGATAAAAAACAAGAATGAAAAAGTATGTGACGAACATAGATTATTAAACACTTTCCAATATGATTTAATAAAATATAATTGGATTAATAAAAATAAAGATAATAGTGCTGATGCACTTAATTATTCAGGTTACCTATAGCAGAATGGTGCACTATTAAATTTATAAATAATAAGAATGAAAAAACATTTGCCAAGCATAGATTATGCAGCACTTTCCAATACGATTAAATGAAATATACCGGCCTAATAAAAATGAGAATACTAGCATTGATTCATTTAGTTATCCAACTTAGCTATAGCATAACAATACACAATTTAATTGATAAAAAACAAGAATAGAAAAACATTGCCCAAGTATAGATTATGAAGGACTTTCCAATATGATTAAATGAAACAGAACGGGTTTAATAAAAATGAATATTCATAAATTTTTTTTGTACTTGTGAAAAAAAAAAAAAAAATGCGTGATGAGATTCTTAGGTAAATATAAATGTTCTTTTGTTCGTAAGTTTATAAATTTTAAAATATCTCATTTCGTTTTACGATCGCAAATAATTAGAGTATGTGAAAGTTTTGTGCTTTCAAATATTCTATTAAATATTTTATATTTAAATATTGCAAGAAGAAAAGCGATTTAAATTAGTATTGCTTTACCATGAACATTATATGACACCTATAATTAAATAATTAACTAAGTATCGCCTTAAATTAGCCAGAGAGTTGTTAACTTACATTTACTTTCCTACAATTGCGGGGGAACTTATTATAACTACGTAAAATCACTTAAGTGTGTTTCAGTAATGAGATTATGCTAATGTGTTTTTTTCAGTGATTAAAACACTTTCTTCTGATTTGGTCTTGTTATACTTGATTCTCACAAATGATTAAAAAAAAAGTCCTTCCGGCAGTGCTGGGAGGAAGAGGTAGCTTACATATACTTATTTATTTATTTTAAATTAAGTTATATTATTCAAATATATGAAGGTCAAACTAGTGGAACCCGATTATATAAGATTGAATACTGGTTTTTGTCAATACTGAATATTAATAGGAATTTTTAGAAATTAGTCATCTTTTATTCAAACTAGTTTTATTTTAAGCGATTTATACAGTCTCCAAATTCCACGATATCATGAAGTGTATGCTATTTTAAAGTAACATGATGGATAAAACAAATGAATGAGCTTGGTCAAAAAATTAATTCATGTGCACACTCACATGATGCACACTCACATCGAAATCGATTAATATATACGAGTGCTGTCGTGGGCAAATTGGTTTTTAAAAAAATGTCACCCACATTAGAAATTCAAACTGCTATATCTCAGGAGTTTTTTAAGGTAAAGACAAAGCAAAAAATACTCCTGAATTGAATTTTAAGATAAATAGTTTAGAAAGAAGCTTTTTTCAATTTATTATTTCTTGTTTGTACATCATTATACATTTAAAAGATTTTTCACAAACTTAAATGGCCGTCATTTTGAAACAACATGGCGGATGAAGTTAGCCCATGAACTCGGGCAAGACATTGGTACTACGTACACACGGAGTTATATCCAAATCAGTTTATAAATATGCGTATTATCGCGTGACAAATTTCAGACCGTTTCAAAAAGTCAATCGCACTGGAAATTGAAAGTACTATAACTCAGCCATATTTCAAGATATAGATGAAACAAAAAATGCTCTGGAATCTTTGTATCAAGGTCAAACACAGAAAAGAAAAATCTTTTTCAAATTCTTACTTTTTTGCATCTAATTTTAAAATTTAAATTAAAAAAATTCCGCCATTATGAAACAAGATGGCGGTTGGAACTGGCCAACAAACTCGGGCAAGACATTGGTATGTACTATCTACGCACCAAGTTTCATCCAAATCGGTTTATAAATATGCGTGTTATCACGTGACGAAAACCAGATCATTTCAAAATGTGAGCAACACTAGAAATTAAAAGTGCTATAACTCAGCCATTTTTTAAGATACAAACGAAACAAAAAATGCTTTGGAATCTTTATATCAAATTCAAATGCATAAAAGAAAAATCTTTTTCAATTACTCACTTTTTGTACCTAATTTTAAATTTTAAATAAAAAAAAATTAAATGGCCGCCAGTTTGAAAAAAGATGGCGGATAGAACTGGCTAACGAACTCGGTCCAGGCTTCATTATGTACTATGTACACACCAAGTTACACCCAAATCGATTGATAAACATGCGTGTTATCACGTAACAAAAATCAAATCTTTTCAAAATGTTAGCCATAAGAAACATTCAAAGTGCTATAACTCGATCATTTTTTAAGATACAGACAAAATAAAAAAGTGTTCTGGAATCGTTGTTTTAAGATCTAACACATAAAATAAAAATATTTTTCACTTTTTAATTTTTTCGCATTTAATTTTAAATTTTAAATTAAAAAAAAATTAAATGGCCGACATTTTAAAACAAGATGGCAGATGGTGTTTGCCAACGAACTCGGTCGATATATTTGTATGTAATATGTACATACCAATTTGGGGTCTGGGGGTCATGATCGGCGAAAATATACCAAAATTTTCTGGAAGTGCTTTCCTCCGGACTGCTGCAATAGGTAGCTTTTTACTTTTTGTAATGAAAGCTACCTAAAAATATGACGGGCTTAATAAAAGTGAAGATAATAGTGTTGATGCATTTATTTAGTCAAATATTCAGTACACTATTAAATCGATTAAAAAAAAGACGGAAAAAACATGTGAAGAGCATAGATTATGAAGCACTTTTCAATATGATTAAATAAAGCATAACGGGCTTAATAAAAATGAAGAAGATATTAGTGTTGATGCATTTAATTAGTTAGCTTAGCTACAACATAATGGTACACTATTAAATTGATAAAAAACAAGAAAGAAAAAGCATTGGGCAAGCATAGATTATGAAGTACTTTCCAATATGAATAAATGAAACAGAACGGGCTTAATAAAAATGAATATTCATGAATTTTTCGTACTTGTGAAAAAGAAAAAAATTAAGAGATGAGATTCTTAGCTAAACACAAATGTTCTTTTATTCGTATGTTTTTTTTTTTTTATTTCAAAATATCTCATTTCATTTTACGATCGCAGACAATTAGAGTAAGTAAAAGTTTTGTGCTTTCAATTATTCTATTAAACATTTTACAATTAAATACTGAAAAAAAAAGCGATTTAAATTAGCATTGCTTTCCTGTGAACATTATAAGACACCTATAATTAACTAAGTATTGCCTTAAATTAGCTAGAGAGTTGTTAACTTACATTTACTTTCCTACAATATCGGAGGAACATATTATGAACTACGCAAAATCACTTAAGTGAGTCTCAGTAATGAGATTATGAAAATGTTTTTTTTTTCGTGCTTAGAACAATTTATTCTGATCTGGTATTGTTATAATTGATTCTCGCAAATGATTAAATAAAACATAAAGGGCTTTATAAAAATGAAGATAATAGTGTTGATGCATTTAGTTATTCAGATTATCTATAGCATAACGGCAGACTATTAAACTGATAAAAAACAAGAAAAGAAAAGCATGCGCCAGGCATAGATTATAAAGCGCTTTCCAATATTTCTAAAATATTTTATAAAAACTTCGCTGTTTTAATAAAGTAAATAAAATAAACATTTTAGAAAAAGCATACAATTCGAAAACCTTATTTCAGCAATTATTTTCTCTAGTCGAAAAAGTATTGCAATTTTTTGTGGGCTCTGTATTTAATCTATAGATTTGTTTACATTCAACATAATAAACTAAAAAACTAGTTTTGTAGATTTAATTTTTTTTTTGTACAGTGTACATATAAAATTTTAGTAAGTAAGGTACCCTGGAGTAATAACGCCACGGTTCTAACGGTTCTATCAATTTTCATGACTCAGTTTTAGTTTGTATTTTTCAAACAAATATATGATTTGATACAGCAACTCATTGACTATCTATATAAAAAAATAATTTAACAGGTATGTATTCATAAAATGTAATGGCGTGATTTCTTGACCAATGCTGTTTGGCGTTATTACCCACCTATATGGATAAAAACGCCATGCAAACAAAACTATGAAATAAGATGGAATAATTGCATGTAGATTGCCCAATTCTAAAAATACAAACTCTACAAACTTTGAAATTGACAAATTGCATTCTAAGCTATTGAAAATGTTCAATTTTTTGTGAAAGTGTAAGAAAAATAAAGGTGTGGTGTGGGGGGGGGGGGGAGGATGAGGCAAAAGAATATCAGACCGTGAGCTTCTTTTTGCTTAAAAAGGACCGCTTAAATAGAATTATTAGAAACATTGCACAGTTTTAACTGTGTTTATTTGAATCAGTATTTAGGATGTAGCTCGGCCACTGTAGGGAATCAACCGGGGTATTAATGCCAAGGATTGGCGTTATTACCCCGTTATAGTTATTGCGCTGTACATTTTAAATTACAAATTATCTCGAGAAGATATCCAAAATCTTCAACAACATTTTGAAAGTCCATGAAATGTACTACAAATTTATGTAATTAACAAAGTATTTCCGGATAAAAAAAATAGTCTTCACATCACAAAACGTATTTCGAAAATTTTAGATCAAGTGTTAATTTTAGTTGCTTGTAAAAACAATAAGACCTAAAAATGAAACAAATTAACTTGAAGCTGTTTTTTGCGTTTTATATGACTCAAAACCCTTCTGCGCAGAGCACATGGGTGTCATATTTACCAGATTATTTCATAATTATGCAAAATATTAGCACTTGGCGTTATTACCCCACCTGGCGTTATTACACCAGACCACCTTATCTCGATTTCTGTAACTTTACACCTTTAGGATTACATCTTTTTTCAGTATAATTTTTTAAAAATAAAAGTTGGCATATAAATACCACTTGAGATATTCCATATATTACGCGAACGAAGCTGCGGGTTTTGAAAGTAAATAAATAAATAAAACTATCCAAATACTGTAGAGTTATAAAAAAGAATAATTTTAAATGGTTTATTTTTGTAAATATTTTAAAGTTAATAGCGATAAATATTCTGAAGGGTGACAAAAATACTTTAAAGGGTGCCGCTTTGTACAGCTTTGGTAAAAATTCTTAAATGCTGAATTGAAAGCGTCGTTGGATGTTACTAAATTTCTTACCTTTACTTGCGAAAGACAAAAGTTTTAAGTGATGAGATTTTTAGGTAAATAAAAATTTTCTTTTGTTCGTCTTTATCTGTTTAAAATATATATCCATTCATTTTACTGTCGCAGATAATTAGCGCGGATGAAAACATTGTACTTTCGAATATTCCAATAAACATTTTATATTTAAATATTGCAAGAAGAAAAGCTATTTAAATTAGTATTGCCTTCCCACGAACATTATAAGAAACCCATAATTAAATAATTAACTATGTATCGCTTTAAGGGGTCAGATACCTTTTAAAGAATCCAAAAATCGATTTTTCAAAAAATAGCTTATAATTAAATATGATTTTTTTGGAACATTTAAAACCAAACCGCATACGAAAATTCGCATTAGAAGAGGAGTTATATCAAAAACGCTTGGAGCTTTTCCTATATGATCAATGGGTAATTTAAATTTTAAAGTCAATTTTCTCAAAACAGCGATTTTGATTATTGCGCGCACGATTTCTGAAAAATGGCTGCCTAGAATTTCACAAAATTTTAGCTCAATGTATTACACGTATACAAGCATAAAATGACCTACTATTATGCTCCTCAAGTTAGAAGTTTAGAATTCATGATTATTTTGTGTAAAAAAAATCTCGATATTTCAAATTTCTTTTAAAAATAACTTTTTTCTTTGGATCTTTTTATATCTTTTTCATCGTAGGTCATTTTGAAACCACGTTATATTTCTACCCATAAAAATAAATCTTGGTTTGTTTTAGCCATTCAGCTGTGAAAAATCATGCGTGCAAGGCATGCAAGAATTATCCTTTCGTAAAAATTGTATTATTTTTAAAACCAATTCAAAAACATCACATAAGTGTATACTTTTTTTAACAACTTTAATTGATAAAAGAAATCCTTCTTAATTATGTGTTTTTAATTTTATAGTTAAAAGTCAATTAGATATAGAGTGACTGCAATTTTTTCCGAGGCCACTATTTCACGTATTTTCTTAGTTCTAAGGGTACCTGACCCCTTAAATTAGCTAGAGAGTTGTTAACTTACGTTTACTTTTCTACAATTTCGGAGGAACACATTATGAACTACGCAAAATCACTTAAGCGTGTCTCAGTAATGAGATTATGCTAATCTGTTTTTTTTAGTGCTTAAAACAGTTTATTCTGATCTGGTTTTGTTATACTTGATTCTCATAAATGACTAAATAAAACGTAACGGGCTTAATAAAAATGAAAATAATAGTGTTGATGCATTCAGTTAGTCAAATATTCAGAACACTATTAAATTGATTAAAAACAAGAAAGAAAAAACATGGGACGAGCATAGATTATGAAGCAATTTTCAATATGATTAAATAAAACATAACGGGCTTAATAAAAATAAAGATACTAGTGTTGATGTATTTAATTATTGAACTTAGCTACAGCATAACGGTACACTATTAATTGATAAAAAGCAAGAATAGGAAAGCATTGTACAAGCATAGATTATGAAGGATTTTCCAATATGATTAAATGAAACATACCGGCATAATAAAAATGAAAATAATAGTATTGATGCATTTAACTATTCAGATTACATATAGCAAAAGAGTGCACTATTAAATTGATAAAAACAAGAATTGAAAAGCTTTGGCCAAGCATAGATTATGCTTTCCAGTATGATTAAATAAGGCAGAACGGGCTTAATATAAGTGAATATTCATGAATTTTTCGTACTTGTGAAAGAGAAAAATTTAAGAGATGAGATTCTTATGTAAATTTAAATGTTATTTTGTTCGCATGTCTTTTCTATTTCAAAATATTTCATTTCATTTTATTGTCGCAGATTAACGCGGATGAAAGTATTGTACTTTCAAATATTCAATTAAACATTTTATATTATAAATATTGCAAGAAGAAAAGCGATTTAAATTATTATTGCCTTCCTATAAGCATTATAAGACACCTATAATTAAATAATTAACTACATATCGCCTTAAATTAGCTAGAGAGTTGTTAATTTAACATTTACTTTCCTACAATTTAGGAGGAACTTGTGAATTAAGCAAAATAACTTAAGTGTATTTCAGTAATGAGATTATGCTAATGTGTTTTTTTAGTGCTTAAAACAGTTTATTCTGATCTGGTATTGTTATACTTGATGCTAACAAATGATTAAATAAAACATAACGGGCTTAATAAAAATGAAAATAATAGTATTGATGCATTCAGTTATTCAGATTATCTGTAGCATAACAGTAGACTATTAAATTGATAAAAAAAATGAAAAAGCATGTGTCGAGTATAGGTTATTAAACACTTTCCAGTAGGATTTAACAAAGCATAACTGACTTAATAAAAATGAAGATAATAGTGTTGATGCATTTAGTTATTCAGATTACATATAGTATCATGGTGCACTATTAAATTTATAAAAAATAAGAATGAAAAAACATTTGCCAAGCATACATTATGAAGCACTTTCCAATAGGATTAAATAAAATATAACGGGCTTAATAAAAATAAAGATACTAATGTTGATGCCTTTAAATATTCAGCTTAGGTACAGAATAACGGTACACAATTAAACTGATAAAAAACAAGAAAGAAAAAGCATGCGCCAAGCTTAGATTGTGAAGAACTTTTCAATATGATTAAATGAAACATACCGGCATAATAAAAATGAAAATATGTAATAGTATTGATGCATTTAGTTATTCAGCTTAGCTATAGCATAACGGTACACTATTAAATTGATAAGAAACAGGAATAGAAAAGTATTGGGCAAGCATAGATTATGAAGAACTTTCCGATATGATGAAATGAAACAGAACGGGCTTAATAAAAATGAATATTCATGAATTTTTCGTACGAAAAAGAAAAAAAATTAAGAGATGAAATTCTTTAGTAAATATAAATGTTCTCTTTTTCGTATGTTTTTTTTTTTTTTTTTCAATTTTAAAATATCTCATTTCATTTTATGATCGCAGATAATTAGAGCAAGCGAAAATCTTGTACTTTCAAATATTGAATTAAACATTTTATATTTAAATATTGCAAGAGGAAAAGCGATTTAAATTAGTATTGCCTTCCTATAAACATTATAAGACACCTATAATTAAATAATTAACTAAGTACCGCCTTAAATTAGCTAGAGAGTTGTTAACTTACATTGGTATTGTTATACTTGATTCTCACAAATGGTTAAATAAGCATAACGGGATTAATAAAAATAAAGAAAACAGTGTTGATGCATTTAGTTATTCAGTTTAGTTACAGCATAATCTATACTATTAACCGCAGTAAACGTCTGTCTGTCTGTACCGCTAAAAACTTTTCTCAACGGCCGAGTGGAGTGGCGCTCTGGGTGTCTATCGACTCGGGACGATTCGGCCTTTTGTGATAATGAATTTCGAGAAAATCGCCCGGTAATTACCCGAGATATTAATTAAAAATTACCCGGGAAACGTGACAAAAAATCCAAGTTCCGAGACGGTTCTCTGATGGAGCTCTCCGGTCGAAACTAGCTTTCCGCGGATGAAGAACCACGAAGGTGTCGAAAATACGAAAATTAAGGAGTTTTATATAACGTCGCATCCGCGCTGCAGATTCACGGATTTTGAAACAAATTACATATTCTTGAAGGAAATTTAAAGACCTTTCTGACGGTCTATTCGGTTTCAAGAAATACGAACATTAACCTTTTGAAAAAAACGTTTTCCCGAAAGCTTTCATTTTCCATTTTTCTCCGCAGAATTTTCGACCGAAAACTATCGAATTTTAAAACGATTCCATCCTTTTTAATTTTGGAGGCACGGCAAAGAAAAAAATCCCCCCTCAAAGACGCTTCTGTCTAATTTCCAACGGTGTGTTTATTTCTGAAATATTCTAATATTAACCTTTTGAAAAAAAATCGAGAAAAAAAGTCTCCGATCGTACAATTTTGTTTGCTTTTTCGACACTTTTTCCGCTCATATTTATAATAAAATCCCTAATTTTCAATATTTCTTTTCCATCTTTATACACCTCTTAGTGAATACATCGTTTTGAGTTGTGTCAAAATTTCAAAAAGATACAACGGTTAGAAGTATTTTTAAATCTGTAAAAACCGCGAAATTACGGCGTAAAACGGGCGATTTTTTTTCTGCCATATTTTTAGGTAAAAGTAGCCCTTAAATCCTGTATTCTTCAATGATCTTTATATGTGTGTTTGGGGTACTGGTATTACACCTTGCATAAAATTTTTGAAAAAATCGGGAGGCCGTAACTGTATTTTAAATAATATAATAGGCGAATTTTTTAATTTAAATTATTAAATGTGAAAAAGAAAAAAACTAAAAATTAAAATTTTTTTACAAAATATGCATATTTTTACACGAAAATTATACTCAAGGTTTTTTCAAAGTGTGTAATAGTAATACATTGCGACCTCACTAATCTGACACTCGGTAATCCTTATATTTTTAAAATATCGTTAGAGAACATTATTGCAAATAAATACATTTTAAAATTTGACATTTCTTTAAAATCTTCATAAAAGCAGTTAGAGAATACCGTGGTACAAGTTGCATCACTATTTTGAAACGATACAACAGTTAGAAGTATTATTAAATAAATAAACCGCGAAATTACGGGGAAAGAACGAACTTCTTTTTTTTTGTTTCATATTTTTAGGAACAACTTTTACTTAATTTCAATATTTCCTTAAAATCGGCTAATACCATTCTTGGTAATCCACTTTTAATGAGGTATGAAATTTTTGGAAAAATATGGCTATCAGAACTATCTTTTAAATAAAATAATAGGTGTAACCATTTGCAGAACAACAAACATATTTTTATAAATATTAAATCTTCATCTTTTGTATAAACAGAAACAATGTTTTTCGCATTGCGCATGCGTGCACTTAGCCAAGCTACGCCGATATGAAAAAATCAATGGGTTTTTTTATATCCACATAAAAGAACAATTTTAAGTAATGAAAAAACAATTATGAAAATTAATAAGAAAGTATTTTTCTTAATGCACTTTGACGTACGGGAGGAATATTTACGAGCACGAACAAAACTAAGATTTGTATTCGACATTTTCAAAGAAGGGGCCGCTAGCGGGCGAAGCTCGCTAGTGGTATACTATTAAAATGATAAAAATCAAGAATGAAAAAGTATATGTCGAATAAACATTTTTAAACACTTTCCAATGTAATTTAATAAAATATAATTGGTTTAATAAAAATAAAGATAATAGTGCTGATGCATTTAATTATTCAGATTACCTATATTATAAAGGTGCACTATTAAATTTATAAGAAATAAGAATGAAAAAACATTTTCCAAGCATAGATTATGAAGCACTTTCCAATACGATTAAATAAAATATAACGGGCTTAGTAAAAATAAAGATACTAATGTTGATGCATTTAATCATTCAGCTAAGCTATAGAATATCAGTACATTGTTAGATCGATAAAAAACAAGAAATAAAAAGCATCTCCAAGCATAGATTATAAAAGGTTTTCCAATATGATAAAATAAAACATAACGGTCTCAATAAAAATGAAGATAATAGTGCAGATGCATTTAATTATTCAGCTTAGCTATAGCATAACGGGACACGATTAAATTGATAAAAAACATGCGCAAAGCATAGATTATGAAGCACTTTCCAGTACTTTCCAGAATACCGCGACAAAACTTCGCTGTTTAATAAAGTAAATAAGATAAATATTTTAGAAAATGCATAGCACATTTGAAAATCAGATTTCAGCACTCACCTTCAATAGCTAGGAAAGTATTACAATTTTTTTGAGCGGTTCTGTATTTAATCTACAGATTTGCATAAGTTCTATAATATGCTAAACCTTTCTTTGCTAAGAAAAGGCATAGCATGTTGAAATATCACCATCAGAAACTTTTACCAACAGACGAAAACATATTTGATACGTACGTCTGAACATACGTCTCTGTATATGTATATTATATGCAGTTTTTTTTAAACACACGCCACATAGTAAGCTAACATTTAAATCTGTCAAAAATACGCTTTAAATATAAAGTTACTGTCAAAAGGCCATGTATCAGTTTTTGCGCCAGATCTGTATCTGATTTAATTTATATTTTATAAAATTTCTCTTACATGGAAGATCTTTATACATGGGATTCTGCAAAAAATAATAAAAATAAAAAGAAATGTGGGAATAAAGGATGAAGTATTCAGCAATAAAAGATAATAAACTCAATGATTTAATGAACGTGATATCCCAAGCGAGACTCATGTGATGATGTGAGGGGAGAACGCGGTGTTCTACAGATTTTCAGCGATGGCGAGTTTGGTGGATTTTTAATGCAAAGCTCAAGGAAGCTTGTTTATGCTGAATATTATTCGGCTCTACTGTTATATTTGAATGTTACGTATATATTTTATGTCTATTAAACCTTTTTGTATTTTGAAAAATATTAGTTTTGCTTAAATCATAAGTTAATCACTTAAAATCCCACATAAATAAATAAATAAATGAGAAAAATAACAGAATATTCTTCCGATAAGAATAGATATTTTATTTAAAAAAAATGGCGGAAACTTGATAATAATGAAAATGTTGCCATTTGGTGATTTATTACCGGTTGATGATGGAATGAAATTTCAAAAAATACTTTTTTTTGCAAAAACTCATGTCGAACTTGTTTAAAGAAATTTAATTTAAATAACTTTAGTTTTGTCACTTTTAGTTTGTTTTCTCTAATTTTGTCATATATATATTTATAATGAAAGTAACTATGAAATTTTATAAATTAAAACGAAATTTAAATTAATTAAAGTTGTTTCAATCTCAAAATGAAGTCCAATTAAGCACTATGGATTCAATTTTGTTGATATGGAAACAAACACTTGTTCAATATTAAAATGGTAGACTGCAGCATTCTTCATTTGGCCTTTATTTTGGATACGCCTAAATATATGAAATTATATTTTTGAATATGAAAATATTTTTTAGTTAAGAAATTATTTTTACGATGATAAACTTTAATAATTTCAGCAACAAGCAACATAAATATCTAACACAAAAAAATATGTGTTAAACTCTCATAGTTTAAGTTTAAATTCATTAAATATTATTTACACGCATTCTTAAATCAATTAACAAGTAATTTTCAATAATTAGCAAGTAATTTAGCGATGAAAAGTGCTGCTCGGAAAATCACGTGACGCTTTTGTATTTTCGTACCAAATACCCGAAAGTATTTTATTTCTTTATAGTCTTTCTATTGTGATTCCATCACTAAATTTAACTGACACTTTAGTACATATGTAAATAAAATCGCTTTTCCTTTGAAATTAGATTGAGTATGCCCGGTAAGGAGAAATTCCTTGTTAGTATGCTGAATATATTTGACCTGCATATTTTTGACAGCCTGATGCTGCCGCCAGCGCTATCTGTCGGTCGAAATTCGAACTAATTTAAGAAAGTACATATCTAAAAGTTTACTGATTTTCTGATAACAATGCAGCAAACCGCACATTTTTATCTCAAACCGTTTTTTAGTCAATTACATTCAAAATGGATCAGTCATTTACTGGACACCCTGTATGTTCGCATGTATGTACGTATGTTCGCACGTATGTACGTAACGCGATAACTCTTGATAGAAATAATGTAATTTGATGTATTTTTATCTCATCAGGTTACCAAATAATACGCCCGTAGTTTCTGTATCAATGTATATACGTAAGAACGTGTAACGCAATAATTCTTGATAGAAATACTCGATTTGCATCAAACTTTCAATATAGGTTTATTCTTATGAGGAGTTTTTCTGATTAATTTTGGGAGGTCATTGGAGAAAAATAAGAGGGGAGGGGAGAAGAACGAGAGGCTGATTCGCCCCTTCCCTTAATTCAGATAAATGTGTTTCCATGCATTATTAGCATATTTTATTCAAATTTTAGATATAGGAGCATTCTGTTGAGGTGCCTCCATGATTAGTTGTAGGTGTTCATTGTTTAAGTATAAAGGGAGGGGGTAGTAGGGGTAACGCCCCATAATTTATGTAAATGCTTTTTTCACGCAAAATTTGCTGATTTACTTCAAATTTTAGAAATAAATTCATTCTGATAAGGCGCTTCCCTAATTAGTTTTGGGGGTTAATTTAATAAGAACAAAGGAAAGAACAGAGGGATTCCGCCTAATTTTGTCAAATGGGTTTTTCATGCAGAATTAATTGATTTGCTGCAAATTTTGGATTTGTTCATTCTGATGAAGCGCTTCACTGATTATTTTTGAGGGTTCTTCGGTTAAGTATAAAGGGGAAACGTACAATTTATTTCCTTCCTTAAATTAGATAAATTGGTTATAATACAGAATTATCTAATTTGCTTAAATTTTGGACATGAATTCATTTGATCAGGCGCTTCTTTAATTAATATGTTTTTTTCTTTTGGTTAAGTATAATGGGGTAGTGGACTAATTATTATCGCCTTCCTTAAATTAGATAAATGGGTTTTTATGCAGGTTTATCTGATTTGCCGTAAATTTTGAATGTAGTTTTTTTTTTTATAAGGCGAATTCCTGAATTGTTTTGAGGGTTTAATGGTTAAGTATAAAGGAAGGAATGGGGGATTATCCTCGTTAAATCAGATGAATGGTCAGAATCAATCAGAATTATCTGATTTGCTTCAAATTTTGGATAATTTTTTAATTTCATAAAGCGTATATGTGATTAGTTTTGGGGGTTCAATGGTTAAGTATGATTGGAGGAAATGGGAAAAAGTAATCCAATTACTTTATTTTTCGAGGGTGTTATTCCTTAAAAAAATAAGGCTGTAATACACAATTGGTGTAAACAGCCTGCGAATGCAAAGCTATCAGTTTAACTGGGCAATATTCTTTTTGATATTGATCCCGACTACTGCTCCATTGCTAATCTTGTGTGAATTCAATTGTTGTCACCCCTATATAATGTATTTTATTCGAAGGGTTGTAGAACACTGGCACAAACCATTTTTTGATAAAAGCGATGTGCCTTTGAGAAAATACTATTAAAGCTACGTTTTGAATCGAATTTCCGGTTACGACTTCACGGAAAAGAAAAACTTGACGCCGTGACAAGAATAGCTTATATGTCGACAGGTGATTAATTTCTCAAAAATGGAAAACGCTGTTCGATTCCAAATTATGTTCAGGTCAGATCTGGCTCGAATATGTAAATAATAATAATAATAATAATAATAACAATAATAATAACAATAAATGCAAGTCTCATTTCAGTTGGCACGAGTCTGCAGAAAAAAGAAAATAAAATAAGCAAACACCGCGTCCAATGCACTATGTCTCTACGGTGAACATGTTAAATTTCTGTATTGATGTTGTAAGCAATGACTCTTAAAACACACTTGTACTTATTCTAGTTAAAGACATGTTTTTTACCCGCCAAACCCGATTTCGAGTCAAATTAGATTAGCCTAGGACAAACTATTTTATCCTAACGCCAATTGGATAAACTAGTTTTTCCTACGCGAAACGTGTTTGTCTAAATGCCCATAGGATAAACTAGTTTTTCCTAAGTAAGAGAGTAATCCTTCATTTTTCCCTTCATACTTAAAAATTAAACTTCCAAAACTATTGAGAAAATCGCCTTATCAGAAAGAATCTATATCCAAAATTTGAAGCAAATCCGTAAATTCTGCGTCAAAAACAATTTATCTAAATTATGGGGTGTTACCTACATTGCTTTTTCTTTTACACGTAAACAATAAACATCCACAACTAATCACGGAGGTGCCTTGTCAGAATGATCCTATACCTAAAATTTTAAATGAAACGGATAATTCTGTATGATAAATCCATTTTTCTAAATTAACGGTGGGGGATTAGCCTCCTGTTCGCCCCACTTTATTCTTATCCATTGAATTCCCAAAACTAATCAGAAAAATATTTTATCAGAATGAACATACATCCAAAATTTGAAGCAAATCGGATATTTCTAACAAGAGTTATTGCGTTACGTACATACGTACGTACATGCGTACATACATGCATACATACATATATACAGAACCTGTGAGCCCATTATTTCTCTGGCTTTGACACCCTTGAGCTAAAAAAACGCAAAATTACACTGGCCTAAGATAAACTAGATCAGCCTAGGACAAACAAGAATGTTGGCGCTGAGGCGGTCATTGAATTCAATAAAATCACGCCAAATTGAATTGGCCTAGGATAAACTAGTTCAGACCAATAAACAGCAGGCTAAACTAGTTTATCCTGTAAAAGTTAGGCCAAACTAGTTTGGCCTAGGAAAAACTAGTTTGTCCTATGGTCCTTAGGATAGACTAGTTTGACCTAGGAAAAACTAGTTTGTCCGATGGGCGTTAGGATAAACTAGTTTGGCCTAAAAAACTAGTTTGTCCTATGGGCCTTAGAATAGACTAGTTTGACCTGGGAAAAACTAGTTTATCCGATGGGCGTTAGGATAAACCGTTTTGGCCTAAGAAAAACTAGTTTATTCAATGGGCGTTAGGATAGACCGGTTTGGCCTAGGAAAAGCTAGTTTATCCGATGGGCGTTAGGATAAACTAGTTTGACCTAAAATCGGGTTTGGCCTGTAACATGTACATTAAATTTGAAAATAGTCGTATTTTTCATTAATTTTTTTTTATGAATCTATATCATAAAGAGCTTATTTGTAGGAGGTAATCTCTGGAACTACCGAACTGATTTCAAAAGTAATGGTAAATATTAAACCGTGTTTCAACATAAGCTATATCTTATGTACCTGCCACTATCTTAAATGGGATGCAGGAGGAAAAATCTTTCTAAAAATGCGATTTTTGTGTTACTGAAGATATAAATTATCTCTAAGAACATTTCTCAAAAAATTCAAAACTTAAAAAGAAGGAAAATACGTGAAAAGCGTTCTAAAAACCTTGTAAATGTTGATTTCTACGAAATCTCAGGAAGTACCAAACCTATTTTAAAATAATGGTGTCAAAATGATCGTGACAAAACTTGCTCCAACCTATGTATATTTTATGCCAGTGCCACTACCCTAAAAGGGGTACATGAGCAAAAAAGTTCTAAAAATGCGATTTTTGTGTTACTGAAGCATCTAAATTTGGCATGGTAGTTACTTATTAGACATAAAAATCTCTTAGAACATTTCTTATTCCAAAATTAAGAGGGGTGCAAATGCACGAAAAGTGTTCTAAATTGCGACTTCTACGCAATCTCAGGAAATATCAAACCGATTTCAAAAGTAACAGTTGCAAATTGATGGTGTCAGTCCCTGCTCCATATTATTGGTTATATTTTATATAGTTGTCACTACCACCTGGGCGTTGTAGGAGCAAAACATAATCTTAATATGCGTTTTTGGGATGCTGAGGTGTCTAATATTTTGAAATTTAGCATGGCAATTACTTAAAAGATGCAAACGCTTTGTACGAATCGCCGAAAGAAAATTTCAAATTTAACAGGATGGAGTGTTTTAAAAACGCTTTAAATTAAAATTTTTATGCAATCTTATGAAATACCAAACTGATTTAAAAAACAATGGTTGTAAGAACCTGCTCCAAACATAAAGCTATATTTTATATTGGTGTCACCACCACCAGAGGGTTACAGGAATTAAAAATGTTCTAAATTGCAATTTGTGTGATACAGAAGAGGAAAAAAAGTTTAATTATGACAGGGAGTTACTTATATAATATAAATGCCCTCTAAGAACACTGGAAAATAAAATCGAAAATTAAAAGGGATGAAGCGAAAGGAAGGAGGGAACAGCGTCCTAGAAAAGTCTTAAATTACAATTCCTGTGCAATCTGAGGAAATAATAAACTGGTTACGAAATTATTGGTTGCGAATCAGTGGTGACATTCTCTATTTTTAGTAAATTGTACAGTTTTCAGCTTTAATTGTAGACACTTTAATTATTTTTAAAGTTATATATATATATATTCATAGTATTTTTTGCTCGCATATGTAATATCATGTTTGATTTCGCATTGTACGTATCATTGTTTGTTCATATAATTCAGTTACCAGATTAATGTATTTTGTAATTTGTCTGAATTTACTCTCTGTTTATACGATTATCAAATTAACAGACTTTTGTGTATGTGAAATGCCTTGATAAAAGAAAAAAAAAAGATGAAAAAGATTGATGATTCAGTATTACTTGCAGTGTCCTTATTCAATGTAGTATTATGTGAAGATATTTCAGGTTCCGAATCAGTATCACTTTCGTTTTGGATAATGTTAGCTTGCAGTGAATTTAAGTCTGAAAGATATGTGACTAATCTGGTTGCAAGTTCAGTTAAAGAACCTTCGTTAGAAATGCAGAGTAAATTACAAATTGTGATTAAATCGTTTAAAGAAAAATCTGCTTGAACTTTCGTAACTTTATTTTTAAATTCAGTGCTGGTCGTTTCGAAATCGAAACCAGTGAAGTCACGAATTCTTTTCCGGTTTGATCGATCACCATCAGTGTCGAACAATAATTTATGAAGGAGTTTTATTTTATTAGTACGTTCATTTTTAAATGCAAGTTCCAGTTCTTTGATGTCGACTAGCTTCATAGTAAATATAGAATATGGAATTATTAACTCACCCGTAAAATGATATCCGACTTGAATCTGAAGAAAACAAATAGTTCATAACAATGAGAAAAAATGCTAAGTGGGCACTTCTGACACCACTTTATAGGATGGACGAGTCTTGACTCAAAATAAAAAGTAATTTCTGACGGTCACATACATTTATTAACAGACGAACAGGACACAAAATAAACTTTAAGAGCCCACAATAGTCACAGAAAAATTACTCAAAAAGACCCGGATGACCATGTAAAGTCTATGGGAGCGTTCTTTTCGAATATCTCGCTCAAATTTTAATATTTTTGCATGATTTTTTTGCACAAGATAGCTGAGGGCAATCCACAACCGGGCTAGTTTTTACTTTTTCGATTTTGGTTATATATTTTTTATATTACGATAGTTTCAGTTTCAGAACCGGTTTAAACCGGTTTCGAATGTTAAAGTAGTTTTTTAAAGAAAATCTGAAACAAAAATTGAAAAAGTAAAAACTAGCCCGGTTGTGGATTGCCCTCAGCTATCTTGTGCAAAAAAATCATGCAAAAATATTAAAATTTGAGCGAGATATTAGAAAAGAACGCTCCCATAGACTTTACATAATCATCCGGGTCTTTTTGTGTACTTTTTCTGTGACTATTGTGGGCTCTTAAGTACTATTGGCATGATCTCCGCAAAGTACCTAGGGGTGTATTTAGCCGACAACAAAATGGTGGTTCTGTAATGGTATGGGGGGTATGGGGGGCTATTTCTTTCAATGATCAGACATCTCTAGCATTCATCAGTGTTATGAAAACTCTGAAAACTACCAAGATACACTCGCCAATCATTTACTTCCTGTTGCTGAGGTTTTGGGGGAAGGAAAATGGTTATTTCAATATGGTAATGCTTTGACCCATATCTCAAACTCAACTTCATCATTACCTAAGTCGAAAAAAGCGTCTATTTTGAAATTGCCGGCTATTAGTCCTGATTAAAACCCTATAGAGAATATGTGGGGTACTCTCATTCATGTAGTTTATCCAAATGGTAAGCAATATTCTTCAGTTAAAGATTTGAAAGAGACCATTAAGAAAGTTTGCTTTAAAATTGAACCAGAAAAAATACAGAACCTCATTTTATCGATGGAAGACCGTATATTTAAAGTAATTCAACAGAAAGGAGCAATAATCAAGTATTATTATTTTTTTATTCTTGTGCTGCTAAATACTAAAACACTACTGTGCTTAAACTTTTGACACACTCATTTTTGTTGTTTTGATAAATTTTATTATTTAAGATAAATTTTATAACATAAATCTGCTAACTATCCTTTTAAAACTACAATTTGTACGTTATGTGAAAAGGAAAGTAACTTTCACTCATTGATAAAATTTTATTTTTTAAATTTTTGTTGTGCTTAAACTTTTGATACACACTGTATTATGTATTTTTAACAGTTAAAATCCCTAAAACTATTTCATATATTACTTATAGTAATTAGTATTTCACATATAAAATAAATGATATTATAGGTTGATTATTTAAAATAATTTCAAATAAAATTGCAAATCTGACGTTTGAGACCGCTGATCTATAGATTTGTCAGTATCACTACAAATGTAAATTGAATTTATATTTCAATTTTTTGATCAAAAACGAAAAAGCAAACATTTAATATAAAAAATAATTGATTATTAACATCCTCTCTAACTTAAATGTTTTTATTTAAGTGAGGAGGGACTGAGCCCTATGAGCCCATTTTTTCTCCGTACCCTTAAACAATATTTTCTGCTTCCTGATTTGCTTTATGGATTGCCAGATTCTAAAACATGCAAGACAAAGCTTTAAAAATATTAAATTGATTAAAATTCAGAAAATTTTATTAATTAAGCGAAATTAATTAAAAGCAGCTATTTATAAAAAATTTCGTGTTATTACATTCTGGTAAGTGCAATTTAAAAATTAAATATGATTACTTAAGTTTTCAATTAAGTCGAAAAATTTTGTGCACTATGAACATTATTGATATTGTATTTTAGTTATGTCTACATGGGGTGATCGTAACTGAAAGCTGACTAATTAAGCGTTGCAGCAATAAAAAAGGGTCTTAAAAGCTAAAAAATAAATGAGATATTCTAAGTGGCCGTTGGTATATAAAATTTAAAGTTTTCTATTACTACTCAAACAAAAACATTCGGATTTTGAAAGAAAATAAAGAATATATAAATTTAATAAATGAAGAACGCTTTTAGAATGTTCATTAAGATTTTCACTGAAAAACAGCGCAGCTTTGAAACATTATTTTCTGCTTTCTGATTCGTTTGATTAAGAGTGTCAATAATAACCAATATTTTAAAACATGTAAGGGGGAGTTATGAAAAAAATAATTGCAGCTAAATTTTTATTGTTTTTCTTTATGAACCAATAACATTAAGGTGGGTACATTACTAGCAAATCTACCTTCTACATATTTTGTAATTTTTAGGAAAGTTTGTCCAACGATGGATGCAAAACTACTCCAATATATAGAAAGTAATAAAAGAAAAGGGCACAGAATGTATCAAGAGTATTCGCTTCTAGAGACCATAACGAAAAATTTTAATACTTGCAATATAAATATATGAGAAAAAACATACAGTTTGATTCTAAATTAGTGGTATAAATGGGGGTGTATAAATGGTATATAATGGGGTGATAGTACACATCATGACAAACAATATTAAATAAGAAACTAAAGGTACCAAACGTTTTCCGAAGGAGATAAGCACCATTAAAAGATTAGGGTCCAACATTTCAAGTGATTATAAAAAACGGAAAACTGATCGATTCGTTTGCGGTTTTCACTAAAATTTTCTTTATGTCAGTATTTTCTTAAAAATAAATTTTAAAGGTAAAGTTAAAAAAATGTCGATAAAGAGCACTTTAGATTTTGGTGTAATGAACAACTATTTTTTACCGTTATTTTTGCATCTCATTAAATGTTTCAAAAGCTTAAACTTAAATTTTGAGCTCAAAATCTGAATCGTTGGAAGTTGTTGAGTAGCGCAAACTGAACTGTGTTCACGAGTTGAAATTTGAACCCCCCTCCCCTCCCCTTCCTGAACACAGTTCAATTTGCTCTACTTAACCATTCTGAAATGCTGAAAGTTTTCTGTACAATAAAAAGAGGATACAAATTTATGAAAATGTCAACAAAAGTTTAGATGTAAACAGTTAAATGTTAAATTTGTTTAAATGTTAACAAAAGCACGAAAATGTTTTATAAACAGTATGCTTTTTTGAAGAGATCTTGTACAAAGTAATATTACAGAACTTTTAAATTTTCTCAGTCCTGATGTCGCGTGGAGGAAACACTTAAAAATACCCTTTAAATTAATTTAAATCCTTCTAGAATTGTTAAAATTACTTTTAAACCTTTTCGATAAATGCATGCATATACTTATAGACTTATCATAATGCTTATATATCATAAGCATCGCTATACTGGCTGATGTATTATTTGAAATATTTTATAGTTATTTTAAACTTATTTTTTATGGCCCATCGTAATATTTGTCTCAGGAATGAGTAAGTTAAAGTTAAAGATTTGAGCATTAAGAAATAAAATAGAGACTACGCTGTGTTTCAGTGTTTGTTTACCTTTCTGTATCATGTGATTTATTAGGATGAGCGAAGCGAATCCTCTACTAGGCCACTCAAATGACAGTTTGTCGTACACTTTACAAAATAACTATACAGTATTTTGACTTGAAATTAAACACAAATATAAATTATAATCTGTAGATTTGCAGAATATTATTTTTTTTACAGAAATATTTTTCAAAAAATTATTACTTTAATTAATTTATTTTACATGTTTTTCCATTACGAACGCATTTTTTCAAATAAAAAGTGAAATACGTACCTTTTCAGAAGAAAAACTTAAATCATGGGGTCAGTAATTATAGCTAGAATCATCATTAAATAAATAAATAAATAAATAAAATATATTTTCAATATTCTGACAAAATATTTCAAAAACTGCTTTCAGATTTTCAAACTATGCTCATTTTTTTAAAACTATGTATAGTTTCATGATTTCTTTTATAAAATTTATAAAATACTTGTTTTTAGAAAAATTATAGCATATTTTTAATGAATTAAAATTTATGAAAATTCTCTTATTAACATTAAATTATAAAAGTATTATTTTGTGTTAAAAATTCAAATACACAATTTATTCTTATTTTGTGAAATCATTTAAGCAGACGATATTTATGAATTTTAAAAGAATTACATTATGTTTTTGAGAAGTGGCAATAAAAGAATTGTAAACAAATAAAATTAATTAATATTTTGTATAATTCGAAAATATTTTTATTTATGCCAGTCTTATATCATAAATAAACAATCTGAGGAAATTCATAGTTATTTGGTTGAAATACATTTTAAAATTAAAATGCGCCGAAACATAAAATTACATTTTTGATTAATAAAGATGCAAAAGTAATTTTAAAAATATATTATTACTTTCAAATATTTATCTTATAGCATAATACTTCGCGAATCCAAACAAAGTATGGCTTTTGCTAGTTTAGATATTAATTAATTTTTTCTGATATGTGTACATTGCATAAGAAAAAAATGATGCCTGAATATGAATACATTTTTCCAATATTTCCATTTCATGTGTGCTTTTTATTTTATGCACGTGTACCTTATTATACAAACTTCATGACTTTGATTTGATTTCTGTTTAACGAATTTTCATCATAACGAAGTGTTTAGGTGTAACGACGAGATAAAATTAAGTGGAAGTTTCACTAAGTTTCATTTTGGGTGCATTAATAATTATGCAAATACTTAGCACCTATAGTCGTCGTCGTTCAGTGCGCTTCCCTGTTTGTCCGTCTGCATATGACAGAGCAAAAACTACCCAACCGAAATGTTTGAAATTTAAAATATGTAATTTTTGCATAATTTTGTCGAGTCATTTCAAATTTTATGAAAATTGAATTCATAATTTAATTACAGGGACAATCAAAAGTATTCCATTGCATTACGGCTAATGGGAAAAATAGTTTCAAGTGCATTTTAATGCTGCCACATTTTTTCAAACATAATAAAATTGGTATGCATCTACGAAGTACGTACTACAATATATATTCTGCACAACCCATTGTTCCTAATGGGAAAAATAGTTTCAAGTGCATTTTAATGCTGCCACATTTTTTCAAACATAATAAAATTGGTATGCATCTACGAAGTACTTACTACAATATATATTCTGCACAACCCATTGTTCCTAATGAAAAAAAAATAATTTCAAGTGCATTTTAATGCTGCCACATTTTTTCAAACATAATAAAATTGGTATGCATCTACGAAGTACGTACTACAATATATATTCTGCACAACTCATTGTTCCTAATGGGAAAAATAGTTTCAAGTGCATTTTAATGCTGCCACATTTTTTCAAACATAATAAAATTGGTATGCATCTACGAAGTACGTACTACAATATATATTCTGCACAACCCATTGTTCCTAATGAAAAAAAATAATTTCAAGTGCATTTTAATGCTGCCACATTTTTTCAAACATAATAAAATTGGTATGCATCTACGAAGTACGTACTACAATATATATTCTGCACAACCCATTGTTCCTAATGGGAAAAATAGTTTCAAGTGCATTTTAATGCTGCCACATTTTTTCAAACATAATAAAATTGGTATGCATCTACGAAGTACGTACTACAATATATATTCTGCACAACCCATTGTTCCTAATGAAAAAAAATAATTTCAAGTGCATTTTAATGCTGCCACATTTTTTCAAACATAATAAAATTGGTATGCATCTACGAAGTACGTACTACAATATATATTCTGCACAACCCATTGTTCCTAATGGGAAAAATAGTTTCAAGTGCATTTTAATGCTGCCACATTTTTTCAAACATAATAAAATTGGTATGCATCTACGAAGTACGTACTACAATATATATTCTGCACAACCCATTGTTCCTAATGAAAAAAAATAATTTCAAGTGCATTTTAATGCTGCCACATTTTTTCAAACATAATAAAATTGGTATGCATCTACGAAGTACGTACTACAATATATATTCTGCACAACCCATTGTTCCTAATGGGAAAAATAGTTTCAAGTGCATTTTAATGCTGCCACATTTTTTCAAACATAATAAAATTGGTATGCATCTACGAAGTACGTACTACAATATATATTCTGCACAACTCATTGTTCCTAATGGGAAAAATAGTTTCAAGTGCATTTTAATGCTGCCACATTTTTTCAAACATAATAAAATTGGTATGCATCTACGAAGTACGTACTACAATATATATTCTGCACAACTCATTGTTCCTAATGGGAAAAATAGTTTCAAGTGCATTTTAATGCTGCCACATTTTTTCAAACATAATAAAATTGGTATGCATCTACGAAGTACGTACTACAATATATATTCTGCACAACCCATTGTTCCTAATGGGAAAAATAATTTCAAGTGCATTTTAATGCTGCCACATTTTTTCAAACATAATAAAATTGGTATGCATCTACGAAGTACGTACTACAATATATATTCTGCACAACCCATTGTTCCTAATGGGAAAAATAGTTTCAAGTGCATTTTAATGCTGCCACATTTTTTCAAACATAATAAAATTGGTATGCATCTACGAAGTACGTACTACAATATATATTCTGCACAACCCATTGTTCCTAATGAAAAAAAATAATTTCAAGTGCATTTTAATGCTGCCACATTTTTTCAAACATAATAAAATTGGTATGCATCTACGAAGTACGTACTACAATATATATTCTGCACAACCCATTGTTCCTAATGGGAAAAATAGTTTCAAGTGCATTTTAATGCTGCCACATTTTTTCAAACATAATAAAATTGGTATGCATCTACGAAGTACGTACTACAATATATATTCTGCACAACTCATTGTTCCTAATGGGAAAAATAGTTTCAAGTGCATTTTAATGCTGCCACATTTTTTCAAACATAATAAAATTGGTATGCATCTACGAAGTACGTACTACAATATATATTCTGCACAACTCATTGTTCCTAATGGGAAAAATAGTTTCAAGTGCATTTTAATGCTGCCACATTTTTTCAAACATAATAAAATTGGTATGCATCTACGAAGTACGTACTACAATATATATTCTGCACAACCCATTGTTCCTAATGGGAAAAATAATTTCAAGTGCATTTTAATGCTGCCACATTTTTTCAAACATAATAAAATTGGTATGCATCTACGAAGTACGTACTACAATATATATTCTGCACAACCCATTGTTCCTAATGGGAAAAATAGTTTCAAGTGCATTTTAATGCTGCCACATTTTTTCAAACATAATAAAATTGGTATGCATCTACGAAGTACGTACTACAATATATATTCTGCACAACCCATTGTTCCTAATGAAAAAAAATAATTTCAAGTGCATTTTAATGCTGCCACATTTTTTCAAACATAATAAAATTGGTATGCATCTACGAAGTACGTACTACAATATATATTCTGCACAACCCATTGTTCCTAATGGGAAAAATAGTTTCAAGTGCATTTTAATGCTGCCACATTTTTTCAAACATAATAAAATTGGTATGCATCTACGAAGTACGTACTACAATATATATTCTGCACAACTCATTGTTCCTAATGGGAAAAATAGTTTCAAGTGCATTTTAATGCTGCCACATTTTTTCAAACATAATAAAATTGGTATGCATCTACGAAGTACGTACTACAATATATATTCTGCACAACTCATTGTTCCTAATGGGAAAAATAGTTTCAAGTGCATTTTAATGCTGCCACATTTTTTCAAACATAATAAAATTGGTATGCATCTACGAAGTACGTACTACAATATATATTCTGCACAACCCATTGTTCCTAATGGGAAAAATAATTTCAAGTGCATTTTAATGCTGCCACATTTTTTCAAACATAATAAAATTGGTATGCATCTACGAAGTACGTACTACAATATATATTCTGCACAACTCATTGTTCCTAATGGGAAAAATAGTTTCAAGTGCATTTTAATGCTGCCACATTTTTTCAAACATAATAAAATTGGTATGCATCTACGAAGTACGTACTACAATATATATTCTGCACAACCCATTGTTCCTAATGGGAAAAATAGTTTCAAGTGCATTTTAATGCTGCCACATTTTTTCAAACATAATAAAATTGGTATGCATCTACGAAGTACGTACTACAATATATATTCTGCACAACCCATTGTTCCTAATGAAAAAAAATAATTTCAAGTGCATTTTAATGCTGCCACATTTTTTCAAACATAATAAAATTGGTATGCATCTACGAAGTACGTACTACAATATATATTCTGCACAACCCATTGTTCCTAATGGGAAAAATAGTTTCAAGTGCATTTTAATGCTGCCACATTTTTTCAAACATAATAAAATTGGTATGCATCTACGAAGTACGTACTACAATATATATTCTGCACAACTCATTGTTCCTAATGGGAAAAATAGTTTCAAGTGCATTTTAATGCTGCCACATTTTTTCAAACATAATAAAATTGGTATGCATCTACGAAGTACGTACTACAATATATATTCTGCACAACCCATTGTTCCTAATGGGAAAAATAGTTTCAAGTGCATTTTAATGCTGCCACATTTTTTCAAACATAATAAAATTGGTATGCATCTACGAAGTACGTACTACAATATATATTCTGCACAACCCATTGTTCCTAATGAAAAAAAATAATTTCAAGTGCATTTTAATGCTGCCACATTTTTTCAAACATAATAAAATTGGTATGCATCTACGAAGTACGTACTACAATATATATTCTGCACAACCCATTGTTCCTAATGGGAAAAATAGTTTCAAGTGCATTTTAATGCTGCCACATTTTTTCAAACATAATAAAATTGGTATGCATCTACGAAGTACGTACTACAATATATATTCTGCACAACCCATTGTTCCTAATGAAAAAAAATAATTTCAAGTGCATTTTAATGCTGCCACATTTTTTCAAACATAATAAAATTGGTATGCATCTACGAAGTACGTACTACAATATATATTCTGCACAACCCATTGTTCCTAATGGGAAAAATAGTTTCAAGTGCATTTTAATGCTGCCACATTTTTTCAAACATAATAAAATTGGTATGCATCTACGAAGTACGTACTACAATATATATTCTGCACAACCCATTGTTCCTAATGAAAAAAAATAATTTCAAGTGCATTTTAATGCTGCCACATTTTTTCAAACATAATAAAATTGGTATGCATCTACGAAGTACGTACTACAATATATATTCTGCACAACCCATTGTTCCTAATGGGAAAAATAGTTTCAAGTGCATTTTAATGCTGCCACATTTTTTCAAACATAATAAAATTGGTATGCATCTACGAAGTACGTACTACAATATATATTCTGCACAACCCATTGTTCCTAATGAAAAAAAATAATTTCAAGTGCATTTTAATGCTGCCACATTTTTTCAAACATAATAAAATTGGTATGCATCTACGAAGTACGTACTACAATATATATTCTGCACAACCCATTGTTCCTAATGGGAAAAATAGTTTCAAGTGCATTTTAATGCTGCCACATTTTTTCAAACATAATAAAATTGGTATGCATCTACGAAGTACGTACTACAATATATATTCTGCACAACCCATTGTTCCTAATGAAAAAAAATAATTTCAAGTGCATTTTAATGCTGCCACATTTTTTCAAACATAATAAAATTGGTATGCATCTACGAAGTACGTACTACAATATATATTCTGCACAACCCATTGTTCCTAATGGGAAAAATAGTTTCAAGTGCATTTTAATGCTGCCACATTTTTTCAAACATAATAAAATTGGTATGCATCTACGAAGTACGTACTACAATATATATTCTGCACAACCCATTGTTCCTAATGAAAAAAAATAATTTCAAGTGCATTTTAATGCTGCCACATTTTTTCAAACATAATAAAATTGGTATGCATCTACGAAGTACGTACTACAATATATATTCTGCACAACCCATTGTTCCTAATGGGAAAAATAGTTTCAAGTGCATTTTAATGCTGCCACATTTTTTCAAACATAATAAAATTGGTATGCATCTACGAAGTACTTACTACAATATATATTCTGCACAACTCATTGTTCCTAATGGGAAAAATAGTTTCAAGTGCATTTTAATGCTGCCACATTTTTTCAAACATAATAAAATTGGTATGCATCTACGAAGTACGTACTACAATATATATTCTGCACAACCCATTGTTCCTAATGAAAAAAAATAATTTCAAGTGCATTTTAATGCTGCCACATTTTTTCAAACATAATAAAATTGGTATGCATCTACGAAGTACGTACTACAATATATATTCTGCACAACCCATTGTTCCTAATGGGAAAAATAGTTTCAAGTGCATTTTAATGCTGCCACATTTTTTCAAACATAATAAAATTGGTATGCATCTACGAAGTACGTACTACAATATATATTCTGCACAACCCATTGTTCAAATTCATTTACAGAGCCACACAAAAATATTTCATTACATAATGGTATAGGTGAAACATTGTTTGGGGAGCGTTTGGATTATGTTAAACTATTTCACATTTTATGAAATTGATATACATTGCTGAGGTTTGCTACAAGTTACTTCCTGTATAATAGAAAACAGATATTATTTACAGGGACACACAAGAAATTTTGGCTACTGTACTGTATCCGAAGTACTACACTATATTGCCATTGATTATGGGACACTTGCGATTTTAGACATTTTACTAAATATCTAGAAAAATACATGAGGAATCATCTCAAAACTCTTAGTGTATAAATATAATAGTACACGTCATACATCTCCGTGAAGATTTTTTACCGAAACGCCATAGGGGACCGTCAACAAATTAAAAAAGAATGAATATCTTTTGAATAACCCTGTCAAAACTAATGTAGCAAAAGCGCTCAAACTCTAGATTATGATTGAATGCCTTATTTTTATACACTGTGTTCATTTTTATGCAAATAGCATGCACACTCGCAGAGTAATTAAGGTTTTTATAAAAATGGTCCCAAATTTTTCTAAGTTTTTCCATTATAATTTTTAGAGTTCTTAATATAAAATAATATTTTTTTTCAGAAAATATGACAAACAACATTGCACACAGTACCCTGTAATCAGAATTAAAAAATAATAAAAATTGTATGAAAAATGAGTAGGTTTACTATATAATTTTTTACTGCGCATGCGTCAAAGATATCAAAATTTCATTTGCATATTATGTTAGTTAAATGTAGAGAGCAACTTTTGTAAAAGTCTCAAAATCATAGCTTGAAAATTCTGAAAGTAATCGTCTATAGAAAAAGGACAAAATCCGTTGTTTCCAAAATGAAGCAAAAAAATGAGGGATTTTATCCAAATGCAGTAGTACATCCCATATTGTGTATTCTATATTGACACTAATCAATGAATATATGGATACAACCCCTCTTGTTTTTGCTTCATTTTGAGAATAGCGGATTTTCGACTTATTCAATTGACGATTATTGTCAGAATTTTCAAGCTATGATTTTGAGACTTTTACAAAAGTTGCTCTATACATTTAGCTAACATAATATACAAATGAAATTTTGATATCGTTGACGCATGCGCAGTAAAAAATTATTTAGTAAACCAACTCATTTTTTATACAATTTTCATTATTTTTTAATTCTGATTACAGGGCACTGTGTGCAATGTTGTTTGTCATATTTTCTGAAAAAAATAATATTTTATATTAAGAACTCTGAAAATTATAAGGAAAAAACTTGGAATCATTTTTATAAAAACCTTAATTACTCTGCGAGTATGCATGCTATTTGCATAAAAATGAAGAAGGCTTATTACAATAAGGCATTCAATCACAATCTAGAGTTTGAGCGCTTTTGCTACATTAGTTTTGACAGGGTTATTCAAAAGATATTCATTCTTTTTTAATTTGTTGACGGTCCCCTTTGGAGTTTCGGGAAAAAATCTTCACGGAGATGTATGACGTATACTATTATATTTATACACTAAGAGTTTCGAGATGATTCCTCATGTATTTTTCTAGATATTTAGTAAAATGTCTAAAATCGCAAGTGTCCCATAATCAATGGCAATATAGTGTATATACTATTACACCAAGATCTGAGTATTTTTAAAATTTCGTTTAGCACGAACGCAGTAAATTTCTTACGCTTGATTTACAATTTCCGACTTGTTAATATTTTCACATGTAATTGTTAAAACTTTTGTGATTTTTGTTTATTGTAAATCTGACTTTAATTTTTCTTCCAAATAGTGTTATATTGCGATAAATAATGACTGCAAGCGCTGTGAAATTAATAGGGATTTTATAGCAGGGCAGACAAAGCTGTTTCTGTTTGGATACTGAGATTTCCGTATCTTCGTCTTATTAAAATGCAAAAATTCTGCGATAATATTTTGGTTAAATTTTTGTAATAGAGGTATTTCAATTAAATATTTTTAAATCGAATTTACACGCTCATAATTTATGCACATCTTAATTTAACACGAAATAAGTCGGAAATTGCACGTAAAACGTAGCAAATGAGATGCGTTTGTACTACAATAATACTATATTCAGATCTTGGTTTGATAGTGTTCAGTAACTCGGATACAGTATAGCAGCTGAAATCTTTTGCGTGTCCCTGTAAATATTATCTGCTTTCTATTATACAGGAATCAACTTGTAGTAAACCTCAGCAACGTATATCAATTTCATAAGATGTGAAAAAATTTAGTATAATTAAAACATGCCCACACGAATGTTTCCTCCTATACCATTATGTAATGGAATACTTTTGTGTGGTCCTGTAAATTTATAACAAATGTTCTTTGCACCCAGATTGTACAGAATGTATATTTTAGCATATACTCCATAGATGCATATCAATTTCATTGTGTTCGAAAGAGTGTAGCATCATTAAAATGCACTGGCAACTATTTTTTCCCCATCGGCCGTAATGTAAAGGAATACTTTTCATTGACCCTGTATTTAAACTATACTTCCGATTTTCATAAAATTTGAAATATCTCGAGAAAGTTATGCAAAAAATATATATTTTAAATTTCAAACGATTCGGTTGGGTAATTTTGACTGTGTTCTATGAAGACAGACAAACAGATGGGTGAACGATCTGAACGACGACTATAGGTGCCTCATATTTACGTAATTACGAACGCACCTAAAAAAGAACAAAAATTTTATCTCGCATATAAGACACAGCATATTAGTTAAAAGCGGGAAAATTGGAAATTCGAACATAAAAAGGCTGTAGGAATATTGACTCAGAAGAAAAACTACATAATCAACATTATCCTATTTACTCATGCATATTACTTACTCATTTTATAATACACTAAAGTTAAGTTTCCGCAGTGCGTAATTTTTTCCTGCCTGTCGTTTCTAAAAAGGCGAAATAAAAGTACCTCTAACAAAATTTTGCCAATATACGTGCAACATATTACTGTACATTCAATCGATAAGGCACCACTATTATTTCCATTACTCTAGGTTTCTTGCAGTCACACACGCACACACACAAAAAGTTTTAAATCAATCTCTAGGTCTTCTTTGTTGGAAATATTGATGTGGGTTATTGTGAAAAAAAAAAAAAAAAAAAAAAAGATACTAAATAACAACAAAAAAGGTCTATTTGATAGAAGTATGTAAAAAATTCCTTAAAAACTACATGGTTCTTCATTTATGCTTAATAAATAACCTTATAATAGTGAATTTTTCTATTTTATTTTTCATATGTGTTTGATTTTTTAAAATTTTGGCATGGCGACGAAAGTTATGAGTGGAGACCTTTACATTTCAAAAATTTAACTGAAGACAAATTGTGTAATCCCTTTGCGTAGTCGAGCGGCAAGTACGTATTTATTTTTTAGAATTAACAATACAGATTCATTCTCACACAAAAAAGTAGAATTGGCTAAAAAATTGTTTTAAACTTTTGAATTTATAGAATATAATTTTCTGATAAAAAGAAATGGACATCAGGATTTTCTTACTTTTCATATTTCTCTTTGAATCTCTTTATACGTCGCAAAATGTTCAATACATGAGCGTTAAACTAGAAAGTATCAGTAAGAATGGGTATGCCAAGTCTACTGAGAAAACAAAAATTAGATTTGAAATTTGTGCATCGCATAGGTATGTTTTTACTGACAGTACCAATACCTTTGGAATTTAATTAAAATTCAATAAGTTAATTTTAAGGGCTTTCCCCATTAGTTGAAAGCAGGTGATGATTCACGAATTAATCTTTAAAAATACAATCGAATACTAGTTTCAACAACAAATGGAATAAATTACTCTACAAACACCGTTCTTTAAAATATGCCATGTCAGTGAAATTGCAACAATGGAATATTTTAATTACTAAAAATTAGAAAATAAAATACGAAAAAAGTATAGCATGTACCTCAAAATATATACTTTTATTAATTAATTAGTCAAAATTAACCTCTTCTCGACAATCATCCATTTCAGAATTTTAAATCTTTTTAAAATAGAAATTTTCACCTAGTTTAATCGCAATAATGCTTTGATTAAATAAGGCAAATTTTTCAATCATAAATAACTGATAGGGGAAATAAAGGAGCCTAAATACTTTTTTTTTTAACGCATACGTGACACTCGTCGCGAAGGATTAATTAAATCATACAATGAGAAAACAATTCAGAAAACCTGAATGGGCAGTTTAAATAAAGTTTTTCTCCTGTTGATACATCTTGGAAAAGAAAATGAGCAAAAAATTGTATATACAGTGAAACTTTCATTTAACGAAGTTTCATCATTAACATAACCTTTTCGGGTCCGATTTTTTTTTATCAGTTTTCAGAAAAAGTACTTTTATTTTAATAACATTAACACTAGCTATCCAAATAGATTAATTAGTGTTTAATGAATATTTCATTGTCTGGAAGATAACGAATGTCGTTGTTTTGTGGTACTATTCAAGTAATATTCATATGACAATAGGCTAAGGAAGAATTTTTGGAGATGTTTAGAAAATATTGTATTACAAAAGAGTTAATTTCCCTAATAGCATGCATGGTCACAGTGACGTCACTGTGAGTCACTTTGGTCACATCACATCTGTGACCAAAATGCCACCATTCAGTGACGTCACATTGTGACTGAGATGTGACTTTCTTTAAAATCTTTAGAAATTTATAAATATCCTTCAAAACATGTTATTTACTTTAAAAAACATGTTTCCGGCAATTTAAATATCGTCGCTTTTGTTACAGTTTCGTCACAATGTTAATGTCAAATTAGTCACAAATGACACATTTTTCACAAATATGTCACATTGTGACCACTTTGTGAAACGTGACAAAAGAGCTCTTAAACGGCCATAACGACTTCACATTTTAGTCGCTGTGACTTCACATCGACGTCACGTGACGTCACATCGACAATCTATGGTCACAAAGTAACAATGTGACTTCACAACGACGTTGCAGTGACGTCACCATGCTTTACGGGTTCCCACATAGCATGCATGTTCACAGTGACGTCACAGTGACGTCACTGTGAGTCACTGTGGTCACGTCACATATGTGACCAAAATGCCACCCCTCAGTGACGTCACATTGTGACTGAAATGTGACGTCACATCTTTGACCAAAATGCCACCCCTCAGTGACGTCACATTGTGACTGAAATGTGACCTTCTTAGAATTTATTATTAGTTTTATTATTAGTTATTATTTATTTATTATTCTTTTTATTTCTATAACTCCCCTCCCCTCCCGCTCCTTTTTTTTAAGAAGATACTATGTATGTTTGCGTTTGATACAAGTAATGGTAATGATTAAAAAAAATTATATTACCATTAAAGCTATTATTTTTACTTTATTAAAACCTAAACAATGTTTTATCCAATAATATCTAATTATGAATTTTATTATTATTATTTAACAATTTGCTTTAACTTGAATTGTTTTGAAACTAATAAAAATAAAAAGTAAAAATACACTTAAAAAAAGACATTCTCATAAAACTATTCGTATTTAACTTCGGAAGCTGTTGCGCAGAAAAAGAAAAAACTAAACGGTCATGCGCATAGGAAATGAAAATCGTTTGCAAACGAAAGAATAAATAAACGTAAACAGAAATATTTTAAATTGATGATAGACGCAAGAAGTTAGTTGGCTGGAATTTATGGCAGTTGTGAGTAGTTGCATATTGACACGGATTTAACAATTTAAAGAAGAATGTCCACTACAGGTCTTCCAAGCGGCAAAATATAAGTCCGAGAAAATTAATGGGGCTTTGACTGTTAAAATAATTTGGTCTTTGCCACTTTAATTATTATCGGATTTAGTTAATGCAGCAAGAGTAACTAGAACGAATGACTTCGATGGAAAAAAGGTATGGAAAATATTATTTTTAATGGTTGCTTTTTTATTATTATTGTTCTGAGAACGATTTTAATTACATTGTCAAAAACATGCTATAAAACATCAATGCTTCATTAACTTAATAAAGTCTAATGCATTCATTATTTATTTTGTTGTGATAAAGAACTTGATTTTTAATAATTTGGATTAGGTTGTTACAGGTAGTGATTTTAATTGCATTCTAATCTGCGTTGTTTCCTTTTTTAAAATATCTGGTTAAAATAATGTGTTTCCATAAACATAAAATCATATGATAGTAAATTATAATAAATCGATAATATAATTATTAAACATTTTAAAGATAATTATATTTTGTAATAAAGAAGCTTTTTTATGGAATAAAATTATTTACAAACATCCTTTTTTAATTTTTGTATTAAGTAATCTTCTGAAACATTTCATAATTTTATTTAAAAAAATTGTATCTGCTCAGAAGAGGAATTTATAAGAGAACGAGAAGAACTATTAAAAGAAATCGTAGATGTTTGATATTAAAAAAAACAATTATGTTAATGATTGTTTAATGTATTTTTCAACTTGTGAAATGTTATAAAATTTCTGAATGGATAGTCATCGTGGGTGAAAACGTTTCAGTTGTAAATATTCTTATTGGAATGTTTTCAGAAAGAACTAGAAGTTTGGATGAAAATTTGGAAGTTATGCAATCGATAAGAATTTAAACATGATTGAATTTAAAACAAATGACGCAAATACTTGAGCGGTATGAAGCTAAAAAGTAATAACTGTATTTTATTATTAACTTTTCATTTCAGAAACTTTTATTATTTCCTTTCCTGAATAATTTTACAGAGGTAAATTTCAGAATATCCATTATATGTAGTATAAGTGAACATCGTGATTAAAGTGGGTATTATAAATACTCTCTAATACTATAAATAAAATATTAATAATTATGATTAACGTATTTGTTGTTCTAATTTATGTTTATCGTCGGAATTTTTATTAGATAGATGTGTCTGTGATGGATAGCCTTGCAGTAATGGATAGCCCCTTAATGTTTTTTGTTTATTAATATACTAATAAATATTTAGCTTTAATTTTTTCCATAATTACTCTTTGCATGTTTTAATAATATTTTAATATTCCTAGAAGACAGTATATGAAGACAGTTTGTGATTATTTTTTTATTTGTGACAAATTTGTCACTTACTTTGTGACGGTGACAGCATTACTAATGTTGTGAAGTCACACTGGGACACAAATATACAGTTATGAACATTGTTATGTAGTGTAAAATCACATCTATAATTTTATTATACTTTGGCAATACATCTCAATTAAAACTTGGGAGCTGCTATAAAAAGTATGTACCAAAAGAAAGTTACCGAATCAAAATGCCATGCAAACTTTAATCTTTGTTACATATTTTTTTTCTGTGGCAATAAATGAGAATATTTAAGACAACTGAATATTCGATCTATTAAAATTATTTCAAATTTAGCAATTTGTTTTTCTAATAAGCATTAAAATTATCAAAGAAACGCTTCCTTTAAGGTGCAACACTAGTCATAGAAAAAGACCCGGATGATAATATAAAGTCCGTGGCAGCGTTCTTTTCAAATATCTCGCTCACATTTTAATATTTTTACATGATTTTTTTTGCATAGCATAGCTGAAGACGATCTATAAGCGGCCTAGTTTTTACTTTTTTGATTTTGGTTTCAGTTTTAAAAAAAAAATGTTTAAATTTCAAAACCGGTTTAAACCGGTATTGATATTGAAACTATCAAAATATAAAATATATGCAAGTAAAATCGAAAAAGTAAAAACTAGGCCCGTAGTAGATCGTCCTCAGCTTCCTATGCAAAAAACATGCAAAAATATTAAAATTTGAGCGAGATATTTGAAAAGAACGCTGCCACGGACTTTATATTATCATCCGGCTCTTTTTCTGTGACTAGTGTTGCATCTTTAAGGAAGTGTTTCTTTGATAATTTTAATGCTTATTAGAATAAAAAATTGCTAAATTTGAAATAATTGTGATAGATCGAATATTCAATTGTCTTAAATATTTTTATTTATTGCAACAGAAAAAAAATGTATCAAAGATTAAAGTCTGCATGGCATTACATTTTGATCCAGTAACTTTCTCTTCGAACATTCTTTTTATAGCAGCTCCCAAGTTTTAATTGAGATGTATCGCCAAAGTATAATAAAATTATTGATGTAAGTGATTTTACACTAAATAACATTGTTCATAACTGTATAATTGTGTCCCAGTATGACTTCGCAACATTGACAATGCTGCTACCGTCACAAAGTTAGTGACAAAATTTGTCACAAATCAAAATATAATCGCAAACTGTCTTCACAACCTTGTCACTATCGTCACAGAATAGTCACAGTTTTAATGACAATTTTGTCACAAATGACACATTTTTCACATTTTGGTCACATCGTGACGTCACAAAGTGGTCACAATGTGACGTCGCAAACGAGCTCTAAAACGGCCATAACGACTTCACATTTGAGTCACTGTGACTTCACATCGACGTCACGTGACGTCACATCGACGGTCACAAAGTCACAATGTGACTTCACTTCGACGTCACCGTGACGTCACCATGTCTTACGGGTTATGTTTCAACTTTCTAATACTTTTTACACTTTATTACACAGGATTCTTCCAGGAAAGTCACTTTTATTTTAAATTTATAGAGTGAAATATAGTTTAAAATAAAAGAACCGCAAACGACGCAAAGAGAATTAAGGAAATAATAATAATTATTATTGTTACTAAAGGCCTAAACATAAATGAAGTCATATAGTAAATGCATAGACATGCACTAGCATTACTACAGGAAAAGTATTTCTTAAAACTAAATAATTCTCCATTAAAAGATATGTACTACTAATAGTACACCAGGCCCGAAAGGGTTTAATACTTTCTTATAAAGAAAATTTGTTAAACAGAAATAAACTAAAATTCATGAAATCTGCATAAAAGAATATACATGTATAAAATAGAAAATGCATATGGCTAATTCCATGGGTTCTGTAGTGTATGTCACATAACTTATTAATTGCTATGCTTGTTAGCCACCGTTATTTTCGAAAAGTCTGCTTGGCCTTATTCAATTAATGAGAATGTGCCAATAAAATTAATTACATTTTTTTTGTTCTATAGTACTGGTAGCCAAAAATCGTAGCCTGTGACTTACAATACAAGTACTCATGGATATAACCATGTAAGAACTCTAGAAGCTAAGGTATATAAATGACAAAATTGAAAAACTAAACTAAGTGCACAGACAACCTGGGAATATGCTTTATTCTTTTCAGGTGATGAAAAATAAGTGATTTTCTAATTATGTGCTGCGTTCTAGACGCCAACCACTTTTGCCGAATAATAATCAACATTTAATTAATTACAAATTTGAACAAAATTTTGCTCAATTTTTTTCCCCCAGTTATTGAAATAAGAGTTTAAAGACTATAATGAAACAAGCGGCAGTTTTCTATTTCTATTCAGTGAATTATTATTAATATTCAAATTAAACATCAATAATCTTTGAACTCAATTCACTCCGAATCAAAATTTTGTCACTGTACCCCTTGGCTTCTGAGGTCGTCAATAAAATGGAAATATTCGGAAAATGTATTTTAATTTGGGAAATAACTTTTTTTTTTTTTTTTTTCATGAATGTAGACATTGAGATAAATTGAATTAGAATAACGTTTAAAAAAATACATAGGGATAGAAACAAAAATGAAGCGTAGCGTACCTTTCCTCATTTTTCAAAGTATTCCAAAATCTCAACTTAAAAAAAGCCTGCAATATTACTTTGTACAAGTTTTTTAGAAAAAGTATACTGTTCAGAAAATTTTTCATCTCGTGAAACTGGAATCCCCTTGTTATTGTATCGAAGGCTTTTAGCATTTCTTCTTTTAAATGGAAAATGATTAAATAAATAAACTCATTTTTATACAATCTGCTAGAATAAAGTAATAGGTCGACCGCAAAAAAAAGACTTTTCTGTTTGATTGTTCAATCCAAGCAAAAACATCGTTATATAGAATGTTTTTTTTATATAATATGGAGATTAATTAGTATCTATATTATAAAGGCCAAACGTATCAGTGCGTAACGCGTACGTCATTTTGCGAATGGCAACTTGAAAGTTGAAATAACATTTCGGTTTTAAATTTTTGCTACTGGAAGTTTTTAAGCTTCTAAACATCCCACAATTTCAATTTTTACATCATCGTATAGGAAAAAAATGTGCTTTTGTTTGAAAAATGCAATTTGCTTGAAAATTGTATCTTAATTTATTTTTGAGATATAAAGTTTTTTGTAGTTTTTAATACCTTTTTTTATAATTGTGGCAACGGAAGAACTCCATTTCTATTAAAAGCAAAGAGGAAAAAGTCCAAGAAAGCAGATTACTGTATTTTTATGTCGCCATTTTCTCATTAACTATTCCTTTTCAAATGTGGGATTTACATTTCAAGGGAAAAAAATTCTGTGATTAAGTCAAAGTGGAATAAATTTTGCAATTTTTAATTTTGGAATACCAAGCATAAGAGCCTTAATTAATAATTTTGTCATAATAACAGATCTTTATTATATTTTGCGGCTCAAATTACGATTAAAGTTTAATTTTAATAATTCGGAGAACTGAGTTTCATAGAAATATTATTTTGTTAACTTTAGGTTAAAATAATATGTGTATGAAAGTTAAACAAACCAATATTAGATGCATTTTTTATTGTAACTAATTTCGTAGGTTTATTATAAGTCAATGAAACAGTTCCTTCATAAATATTTTTTTTCGTCGAAATTCGACGGGTTTTACCTTGTGTTAATAATGTTCAAAGTCAAGTTTCAGCAGAAAATTTTGTTAAGCAGAAAACTTCGTTATATAGGAACTTCACTATAGGGAAGTTCTACTGTATATTTAATAATTTCTTTAGATCACAATTTTTACCAGCGTAAATCAAAGAAGATAATTTTTCATAATACCCTTCTTGCTAAGTTAAATAACGGACAGTGACCTGATAAAGGGCTCATGAAAAATGGAAATATAACCTTCTTCCTATATTAATTAACGGACAGGGTAATCTTAAAAAAGTTGATAAAAAACGGAAATATGTCCTTCTCGCTGTATTAACTAACGGAAAATAACCACTCTGGCGGTGGGAAATAACAGAGAAATAACAACTTTATAACGGAAAGTTACCGCTTCTTCATTCCTTTTTTATTTCCCAAAATGGAAAATCTACTAATTTAACAGAAAAAGTCCGTCAACTTTGCTGCCAGTAATTTTACCGTGAATTCAACGATTTATTTTTAACAGCGTAGAATTAAAGGATTACGTATTAAATGCAGAGGAATATAAAAATGATATCATAAACTCTATCTTTACACGTGAATCTAAAAGAGAAAGAAAATTTAAAAATAATAAGCACATTAATATACGTTAAAATCAGTAAATGGGGGAAGTTACGTTCTATTTAAAATGCCCAAATAATAATATTGCCAAGCAATTTAAATTTAAAAATTCATTTACAGGACATATTTATTTCTCACTTCTAGATGATCTTTTGAATTACTGTTTCGAGTTATAGCACAGCTCAAATTGTATTTTCTTTCCAGCAATAAAAACATTTTTGAGTGAATATTTAAAAATATTTAAAAGAGAGAGAAAACTTTAAGATAATAAATTTAATTTTCATTAGTATTTATTTCAGTACAAATAGCATTTTAATTTTAATCCGTTGAATTTCGACGAAAGTAAATGTTTAAGAAGGAAATATTTCATTGATTTATAATAAACCTACAAAATTAGCTTCTGTAAAAAATGCATCTTGCAATGGTCAGTCTAACTCTCAAACAAATATTATTAAAAGCTAAATATTATTTAAAGCAAATTGAATTTTAAAATATTTTTTTTCCTCTATAGGATGGTGTAAAAACTGAAAAGATGCAATGCTTAGAAGTGTAAAATTTGCAGTAACAAAAATTGCGAAACCAAAATTGCAGGGGAAAGTGTTGCCATTCGCAAAATGAAATATGCGTGACACACAGATACGGTTGGCCTTTATAATATTGATAAAATGAGCCTAAATGAGACATGCAATTGAAGACTGTTATATTAACCTCCTCAGTCCTGAGACAAATATTACGAGGTACCATAAAAATCAATTTAAAATTAATGTAAATCATCTCCAAAATGGAATCAGTCTATATATTGTTACATGTGATATGCAGGCATTTATTAAAAAAGTTCAGAGGTGATTTTAACAATTTTAGAAGCAATTAATTTAATTTAAAGAGTGTTCTTTAGTGTCTCCTACAAGCGACATCAGGACTGAAGAGGTAAACTAAATGAATATTACTCATCATCTAAAATCTCGAATTTTAAAATACACCCCACCAGGAATTGAATTTTATAGTCAAATTTATAAGTGTTAATTATAGTCAAAAGCTAAAATGCAAATTTATACAAAAGTGTTTACATCTAACGTATACATCTTAAAGAATGCGATTTTCAACTAATTTTCTTTGCCTACAATTGGCTCTACAAAAATTGCTGCAGGTTTATTTTTTCTTCATTGCACGTACCCCGACCATAAAAAAAGATTTACGTACGATATAATATTGTAGTTGCATGAATATACCATTCATTCGTTAAAACTTCTATTTTTAAGGGGACTCAGGGGTTGATCAATACGAAAAACATGTAAACAGAGCTCTCGCTTCGAGTCCATATAGAAACAGAAGTATTCAATGTAATTAATTTAAACTTTCAGATATTTTAAAGGTATGTTTGTAGTTTTATAAAATTATAAAATGATGTATTTCAATGTAATATAATAAGAAATATAGCAAAATTTATGTAACACAATTTTCGAAAAAAAATTATGTGTTATATCACCAACACCAAGATATCTTAACATTGAATTGTCATAAGAACCTAATTTTTGCTTTAAAATGATCCGCAAACTTTACTGTATAGAATGAATTAAGGATATAACTATCACTCAAAAAAAAAAAAAAAACATTATTAAAAAACTCTCAAATTTTAAAATTTTAAAAACTTCTAAAAAATAGAACTTTTTTTTCAATAAAAAATATTCAAAATATTAAACTATCTAAAATACATTAATTCATTCTATAGATAATGATGTTATATGCATGCATGAAAAAAAAATTTAAGCCATTCCATCAAATAGTTTTTTTAAATCTTGGTGTTAGTCGTCAAAAATCAAGTTTTGAGAAAACGCGACTTAAAGTTGAAATCATATGGGTGCGGCTATGAAAGGGTTGATACATAAATGCTTATAACTTCGTTAAAAATGCAAATATTTTTATGCGGTTTTTTGAATTGAGTTAAGAATTCAATGAATAATCAAATTAGATCATAAAAAATCGGTTTTTTGAAAAGTAAATTTTATGTGTATATTAAGTAGTCTCAACACTTCAGGATCATAATACTCAATCTACTAGGAACCTGTGAATGCCCAGAAAAAATATTTAAATATTTTTTATTTCATGTAGAAGTAATTTTTGAACGCCGGGGGTGTAAGCCGCTATATTTAATTCTTCCGAATATAAGAGCCTATTTTATTTCATTTCATTTTGAAGTAACTTGACATTTAGCATAAAAATATGGTTTTATTTACATAGCTTTAAATCATGAAGGAAAAACATAGTTCATGTTTTTTTAAACTATTAATTTGGATTCTATACGAGTAATAAAAAAAAAAAAAAATAGGTGTGTGCTAATGTGTTGTTATCAACTTTTTGGTAATTGATAATTTTGGACCCCCCTCCATCCCTGTCGATATGAGTCCAGTCGTCCCTTTTCGCCGGCACTCAGATTACAATTTTAACTGAAGATGTGCGAATATTTGCATGCAAAATTGTAACTGGCAAACTTGACATTAAGTTTGGAAATATATTTATTATACCGGGTGATCCAGAAGTTTCGGGAGTTTTGAAAAGTTAATAATTAGGAAACTATGTATAATACAAAGGTTCTGTTTTCAGATATATGCTCAGAAACATGTGGGATTTTTGTTTAGAATGAATTTTTTTAAATATATATAGTTACCATTTTTAGCAACAGGTGGCGCTGTTGTATAAGACTGAATGTACCAATACCATGAGTTATATAGACACATGAGTTCATTGCGAAACTTCTTTTCTATGATATTGATGAGATTTCGTTTTAAGGGCGGTTTATATTCAAACATTTTTTGAAAGGTAAATAAAATTGCATTGTAAGGGAAATTTGATAAAAAATTTCATGAGCAACTGCAATGTTTAGACATTGTCTAGACTATGTTTAGACACATCTTTGCATGTCGCGTTGTTTTCATATCGTACAATACGTCAAGTTAAAACTGCAAAAGAATCGAATGCTATTGCAAATGTGAAATGCTATGGTAAGCAAGGTTTGAGAAAAAGCTCATTGGAAGATCGTAATAGAAACAAGAGATCCCAAATGTCTGTTACAATCGTAAATTACGTAGGATTCTATGCCAATACTCTGTAGAAATCACCAGTTCATGGTGAGTGCAGTAAACTTGTGATATCACGATGAACTGAAATTTCTTCTGGAATTTCTTTCTGCTCTGAAGATACTGTGCACGCTGTTTTGCATCGGCTCACGGCGATACTTATAAGCCATGAGCGTCATGGTTAAACTTTGTAACCCTTGGACACTAATTCGTTCTTTTAAATGAACTGTATCATACTATAAAAACAATACTATCAATTTTAGCGCCACCTGCTGTCAAAAAGTGCAACTAACATAATATATTTTTTTTCATCGAAAAAACAAATCCCACAAGTTTCTCAGCATTTCTGTGAAAACCGCATACTTCTATTGTTTATGGTTTTCTAATTATTAGCATTTCAAATGTCCCGGGACTTCTGGATCACCCGGTATATTGATTCAATAATGTAATTAATTTTGCTTTTTTGAAAACCAAATCGATCGGATCTTTTAAACATTTCATTCGTCGAATTTGACGGGATTCCACTCTTTTTATTGTTAAAATGGATTTCCTTTTTCTCAGAGTCTATAAAAAAAGCGTTTAAACTAAAGAAAAAATCCGTTTTTCATAAATCTGGTCAATGAAGAAGTAGCACGTCAAATTGTATCTCTTTATTATTCCGCAATACCAATGTCTCAGGGAGAAATTGCTAATCAATTGGGTATTTCACGCCGTTCTGTTTGCTATTATATTGATAAACACAAAAAAATGAAGTTAGTTCATTGCATTCTAAACGAGGTTGCCCTTCTAAAAGACCTTTATTGATTTTTTTTTCTAATCGGAGGCGAAACTGATTTCTGCAATGGCAGAATCTACATTCAACTTGTAATTTTATTTTAATCTATTTTCCGGTGTATTTTTATTTTTTATGGACTTAATTTAGTAATGACCATAAAAATAGTACACATTTAAACTTCATTCGGCATTTCATTAAACTAAACTCGCCGTAGTAAAATTCTTTCGTTTTTACAGTGTAGCTGAAACAAAATTTTTGTAGTAGAACTTTCTTCTAGTAGAATTTCCAATTTTGAGTATGTAGTGAACTTTCATTAGTATGAACTTCTAAGGGAGACTGTATTTTGCCGTCTGCATTATTACGATGTAAGCAAGTTATTGGAGTAAAATTATCTCTTGCGTTGAATAAGTTGAGCTCAATTTCTGACGGAAATTTAACAAGTTACCAACTGACTTTGATTGCACAAAAGTGTCAGCGCAAACAAAATATGTCCGCTAATTTCTGTACTTTAATGTTTGTTACTTTCATAAATGTGATCTTTCACATTTCTTTAAGGGGGCTCAGGGGTTGATCGATACGGAAAAACATGTAAACAGAGCTCTCGTTTCGAGTCCATATAAAAACCGGAGTATTCAAAGTAATTAATTTAAACTTTCTGATATTTTAAAGGTATGTTTGTAGTCTTATAATATTATAAAATGAAGTAATTCAATGTAATATAGTAAGAAATGTAGCAAAATTTATGTAACACAATTTTCAGAAAAAAAATTATGTGTTATATCACCAACACCAAGATATCTTAACATTGAATTGACATAAGAACCTAATTTTTGCTTTAAAATGATCCGGAAACTTTACTCTATAGAATGAATTAAGGATATAACTATAACTCAAAAACAACATTATCAAAAAAACTCCAAATTTGAAAATTGAAAAAACTCCTAAAATATACAACTTTTTTTTCATTAAAAATACTCAAAATATTAAACTATCTAAACGATATTAATTCATTCTATAGATAATGATGTTATACGCATGCAAAAAAAAAAAAAAAAAAAAAAAAAAAAAAAAAAAAAAAAAAAAAAAAATTAAGTCATTCCATCAAATAGTTTTTATTTAATCTTGGTGTTAGTCGTAAAAAATCAAGTTTTGAGAAAACACGACTTAAAGTTGAAATTATATGGGTGCGGCTATGAAAGCGTTGATACATTAATGCTTATAACTCCGTTAAAAATGCAAATATTTTTATGCGGCTTTTTGCATTGGGTTAAGAATTAATTGAATAATCAAACTAGATCATTAAAAAAAAATCGATTTTTTGAAAAGTTTTCAACCCCTGAGCCCCCTTAAAATTAACAGTAAGTACAATTGAATTTATACTTAAGAGCCCACACTACTGATTGAAAAAGACCCGGATGATAATGTAAAGTCTGTGGGGGCGTTCTTTTCAAATAACTCGCTCAAATGTTAATAATTTGACGTGATTTTTTTTTTTTTTTTTTTTTTTGCAAAGGATAGCTGAAGACAATCTACAACCGGCCTAGTTTTAACTTTTTTGATTTTGGTTATATTCTTTTTATATTAGAATAGTTTCAGTTTCATAACCGGTTTAAACCAAATTTGAAAGTTAAAGTATTTTTCTTTTTTAATTTGACACCAAAATCGAAAAAGTAAAAACTAGGACGGTTGTGGATTGTCTTCAACTATCCTATGAAAAAAAAAAAAAAAATAATAATCACATAAAAATATTAAAATTTGAGCGAGATATTTGAAAACAACGCTCCCATAGCCTTTATATTATCATCCGAGTCTTTTCCAATCAATAGTGTGGCGTCTTAAGGGTGTATTTCGATTCAAACTGCTTATTTTCCGATTTATTTTTGAATTTATTTTTGTTCTCAAACTCACCAAACTTTCAAAATCTCTTATTTGGAAAGTACACAAGGTGCCATGATTGTCAATTCTTTGATAAATGCAGAAAATATTGCAAAAAAGCAATCAAAAACTGCATTTCGAACCGATTTTTCCCTAGCGGGAGATCTGGGAACGAAAAAAGGGTCCTACTGAGAAGATAATTGTTTATAACTCAAATTCTAATGAATTGAGCGTAAAAAGACATCACACGGCACCTCATACGTTCCTTCAAGAATCACCTCAGCAAGTTTAATTTTTCTACTTTTAAAAATGTATCTGAAATTGTATCGGGAAATTTCGAGCTGTTGAAGGTGGAAAAGCGTTTTTTCGAATACACCCTTAAATATATAAGTATCCGTTATATTAAAACTCTAGAAAGTAAATTTATATAAAAATGATTACATTATTTGTGAGAAATATGACGTTCAACTTATTTTCTTAGCCTTAATAGCCTCTACTACAGTTAACCACAGGCTTGTTTCCCTCGAATGCTTGCACCCTAATCAAACGAAGCGAATTACGTGAGTTTGAGTACTATATTTAGCTGCATGAGTATTATTCATTCTCCAAAACCTCTAATTTGAAAATTAACAACAGTAATGGAATGCATAGTTCATTTTACAGTTTTCTTAATTTTTAAAATCATAAATGTAATTTTTAATTTTTTTAAATGCCATAATTGTTACATCTATAGTGAAGAATATGATGTTTAATTCATTTTCTTTGTCTACTACAGTTAATCACAAGTTACTTACAGTTAATTTAGAGTTTACTACAGTTAATTACAAATTTGTTTCACTCTATTGTATATACAATCAAAAAAAAAAAAAAAAAAAAAAAAGGTAAACACTTTTTATTAACTCTGCTTAAAATTATCGTAGAAAACAGTTACTAGTATCAAACGATTGGCAATAAAGTCTCCTTTTAAATGATGTCTATAAAGTTTGCTTAGGGGGGCATCTACATATTAAAGGAACCCTAACTTTTCTTTTTTTCATTCAACAGCAGTACCCAGTTATGAGAGCATAAATGCAGACGCTTCAATTAACCTAAAAACAATTTTTCATGCAATTCGTAACGATAAGTTTCCCAGAAATTAATTATTTTAAAACAAACATATTTTAGGGGCTGTATCCAAATTGAAGTTCCGCAGTCGATTGCTGAGCAAGGCAGTCTCCTTCTTGAACAAGACATCACTCAATCAGTCATTGAAGAGCGTAATTTTTTTTTTCCAAGCACCTTCGTCGTTTCAAGCCCAAGCTCGCACTCTGATTGGTTGTTGCTCTCGGCACTGTTTTCATGTAACTTGGCGATAATCATACTTGTCGTAGCGATAGATGCTTCCTTCGAGGAGTTTGATTTTCTTCCGAACCGAGTACAAAGTAACTTTTCTCTTGCAGCATTGGATTGGATGGAACGTGTCTTACTGAAAGCTGTACTCTTTAAAAGTTTTTACACACAAGAGCACAAGACCACGGGTATAAGAATGAAGGAAGAATAAGAATGAGTAGGTTAGGTTTTAGGTTTACTCGTTCACTTACGAGCGAAGTATTTTTCGCCAAGTATGGTTATCGCCAAGTTACGTGAAAACAGTGCCGAGAGCAACAACCAATCAGAGTGCGAGCTTGGGCTTGGAACGACGAAGGTGCTTGGGAAAAAATATTTCGCCAATAAAGATAGGAAAGCGTAAGAAGTTTCAAAATATCTACACTGTTAAAAATTTGACCCTTTTGCTGCATCGCCATTCCCCTGCTTTTATAGAATATCTCTATTTCGACCTATGAGAATGCGTTTTAATACCGTGAAGTAATCGTTTTCTATAAAAGCGGTGGATTGACGATGCAGAAAAGGGTCAAAATTTTAATAGTGTAGTCACTTCTTATCGTAGACGGTCCCTAAATCATCATTTTGCCGTTTTTTAAGCGTAATTTGAAAACTACATGGATGAAAAATTTTAAATTTTGAATTAACATAAAGCAAGATTAATGGATCTAAATCCATTAAAAAAATTGTAGGTTGCAATTCATAATTTAATCCGAATATTAATTTAAGAATAGAATTTTATATCATAAAATTCTAAAAATTGCAAATTCAACATATTTATGCTTGGGTATTTTAGTATTATTGCTATATAAAAAATTTGCACATTAGAAATATAATTTCAGGAGATATTAATAAAAACATGAAAATGTAATTAAACATTAGAAACACTAAATTTGGAATGTTTATGATTAAAAAACTTATCATTCAAATGAGTTGAAATTTTGTGTCTAGGCATAGTTTGAACCGAAGATTTAAAATATTTTGAGATTACATAAAAATAAATATTTTAAAATTTATAAAATAAATATTTTTTTATAAATTTTTAAAGATATATAAAACTGAATATTTTAAAATTTGTTAAAATTGGATACACTGTAAAAAAAAAAAAAAAAAAAAAAAAATCAAGAGGTTACTAAAAATTTTTTAGTAAATTTCTATTCCACAGAATTTTTTAGTAACCATTACAAACTTTTTTTTGCAAGTGAAACAAACATTTCTTTTGTAAAAGTAACAAAAGATTTTTTTGTATAACTAACTTAAAACTTTTTAGTATGCGTCACCAAGCAAATTTTAGTAATAGCTCCAAAATTATTTTTAATAATAACCCGCAATGGATGGCAGCACCAAACATTGCTACCTGCTCCGACAGGACTTTCATAATCCCTTTATTTAAAGAGTACTTACACTGCATACATTCAAGGGCGGATTTGGCGGCGGCCAGCATCGAACCCGGGACCTTTAATCCTGGAGATCGATGCTATGACCACTAGGCTATCACAGCCACACCAAGTGAGTTTTAGTAATAGCTATTAAAAATATAAAACTATTAACTCTATTCGTTGCTAGCTTTTTTCTAGTAATTCTTACAGCTTTTCTAGTAACTGAGTAAGATTACTAAAAAATTTTTAATAATTACAAGGACACTAAAATTTTTTTAGTAGATCGACCTTTTTTTTACAGTGTATTGCTATTGAAAAAAAAAATGAAGTGTGGGTTAATTTTAATATGTAGATGGCCCCCTGAGCAAATTTTATATACAGCATTTAAAAGTAGACTTCATTTCCAATCGTTTGATACCAGTAATTGTTTTCTACGGTAATTTCTTGAGGAATTGGTAGGGAAGGGGAGGGTTGTTTACCCTTTTTTTTCCCATGACTGTACTATGACCATAAAAAGGAGACTGTATGCGACTGAATGCAGCATCGGCTACATGAATATTAATCATCCTGTAAAACTTCGAATTTTAAAATAAAAAACACATATGGAATTCATAGTAAAAATGTATTTTTTTTTTGTCATTTTTTAAATAAGAAATTAAAAAAAAAAATGACATGGCAAATTTTAAGTTTTTAAAGTAACAAAATTTTTTACATCTAATGTGTGAAATGCGATGTACAGATAAATTTGTTTGTTTAACAGCTTACTATAGTTAATTACAGGTTTGTTTCACCTCACTGCATGCACCTTGACCATAAAAAAGAGATTATAAGCGATCGAATTTTGTATAAGTTGTATGTAGGGGAGAGTGGGGATACTTGAGCATAGGGGATACTTGAGCCACCCCTATTATCTCTACAGTTGGTTAATTTTTCTTTCTAAAACTGCCAATATGATAACATATTTATAGTTCTGAACACGTAAAAAAGAAATCACACATCTTGGTACCATTTTGAAAGTATAGTGATTAATAGTTGTCTTTTCCCTATCTGAAGTAAATATTTGGGTGAATGGTTTTTTTGTTTTTTTGTAATCAAAGTTTTGTTTAAAGTTGCAACTATATACATACATTCAATAAGCATAATTTCAATTGTATTTTGAGTCTAAAATAGTTCTAATTGCTGCATGCTTTATTTAGTAAAACTCTGGGAAACAAAAATAGTGATAGTGGGGATACTTGAGCCAATGAGAGTGGGGATACTTGAGCCATGTCTGAACCATCCCCACTAGAAATTAAACATGGGTGAAACAAACAAAAAATAAAATTCCATCCTTATATTCACTAATAGATATTTTTCTGGAGAAAAGGGAGAATAATTTTTCATTTTATTTTTTTTCTTAAAAAAATAACGACCTAAAAATGTTTAAAAATGTATATTTTTTAAATGAAAATGTCTATTTTATTTTTCGATTTGACTAACAAAATAGCCTGTCTAGATAAATGTAAACATAGTTTTCAATTTAACTTTCATTAAATGAAAATAACTTTTTAAAACGGTTTTACAGGCTATAATCTCTAATACTTTAATTAGTTAGGTCCAACATATTAAGATATTTATTTTTTAATGTAACATATTAAGATTAGTATTTTATATTGAAATCGTAACCTCTGTTGCTGTAACTTTTTTTTAACTAAGAAAATTGAAGAAAAATTGGTAAAAAGAGCGCACAAAAACAAGAAAAGCAACAAAAATCCCAGTTCAAACTTACCTACATGGAGCCAAAGAGGAAGACAAAATCTTTTCCTGTGAAATCAAAAAAGTGTTTGAAATAGTAGAATGATACATCTGGCTTAAATTCCGACAGCTACTAAACTAAAAGCATGAGTTCGACAATATCATTAGAGGAAAATTCTGTCAATGATGGTGATGATGTGAAAGAAAACCTTCTATTGATGGTTGGTTACTAATAAAATATGCCAGAAAGAAAACTGTAAAAATATTTGTTGGATAAGTGCTTAATATTTTGAAAATGAAATTTGTCCGAAGAATTGCAGATTCCAAATTTAAATGGCTCTGAACTGAGGATGTTTCTACCGTCGTTATAACTCCAGTTCAAATTATCTTTCGACAACCAGTTTTAACGACAAAAAATGATCGTATTACTAGCTTTGTTTTCTCAATTGGTTTTGAAAGACTTTACGTTTCATAATTTATCATTCTGTAAAATGTTTGTGCAAAAATAAAGCGAAAAAAATTACTTTTGTAGGTATTTTTCCGTAGTGGCTCAAGTATCCCTTCACTATGGCTCAAGTATCCCCGCCATGGGGATACTTGAGCCATGATGTAAAACAAAAAATAAACATTTATTATACATAGAAAAATAGTTCAAAATTTCTTGAAAGTGGTTTTTAGTTGAAGGAAAAATATCAAATTTTCATTTTCAATATTTTATTTTATTCTAAAAAAATATAAAAAATTAAAAAAAATTAAAATTCAAAAAATGGCTCAAGTATCCCCATCTTCCCCTATATTATTCATTTTGTAAAACTTCAAATTTTAAAATGACAATAGAAAAGGAATTTATAGTTAAATTTATAATTTTTCTTCATTTTTAAATGTAAATTTTAAGTTTTCTAAATGTTAAAATCTTTACATTCAGTATGTTAAGTACAATGTTTCAGCTCACTTTTTTCTTGTATAACACCATACTTTAGTTAATTACAGGTGTGATTCTCTCTATTGCAAGCGTCCTGATCATAAAAAGAGATTTACGCTATTGAATAGTGTAATTATCTGTTGAATATTATTTATTCTGCAAAACTTCGAATTTTAAAATTGAACATAGCTAAATTTATAATATTTATTCATTTTCTAAATTATAAATGCGAATTTTAACCCTCGGGACTTCATTGTCTACGCTGCGGAGACCATCTTTCCTCGCAAAAGTTTTGCGTTTTTGTCATCAGTAAAAAAGGAAAATAAAATTTGCTTTATTTCATCAGAGCATTTTTGAAATTGTGTACTTGAAGGAAACTTTTAAAAAAGTAGTGCTGGCCAAATAAAATTTGTTCAAGAGACGCCGGAATCCGAAGGGTTAAGTTTTTTAAATGCCAAACTATTCACAGTCGACTCTCGTTAATTCGAAATCGGATAATTCGAATCTTCGCTTAATTCGAACTAAACATGAGGTCCCGTAATTTTTAATTACAGAATAACGTTAAACATCTTCATTAATTCGAACTCATTTTCTCTTGACTTCGTTTCATTCGAACTAACGAGAATTCCGATTTTTCATTTTTTTTTTCCTTCGAGCGGATTTCAGATCATTTGAATAACTTTCTTTCTTTGATTTTTGTGAGAATTGTTGCGAACAAGTAAGTATACATATAATACAATGCATTTGATATCCACTTTCAAAGTGTCCCGTCTGTCCATCAGTGGCGCTTCAAATTTTTCTTCCAATGTGCTTGTTTCTAATCTTTTAATTAGTTTATGTATTTCTACATTTAAATTAATATTAAGTCATATTCTAATAATAACAGACGAAATAAATTTAAAAAAACATTATAACATTAATTCCTTTATGATAGTACCACATTAAGCATGTTTTAATTTCATATTTTCCATAATTCGATCTTCGGATAATTCGAACATTTCTTGTGGTCCCGAAGAGTTCGAATTAACGAGAGCCGACTGTACATGTAATTACGAAATGTGATGTTCAACTAATTTTCTTTGTCTTATAGCTTGCTACAATAAACTGGAAGTCAGCTTCACTCCACTGCATGTACCACGACCATAAAAAGAGATTAACATGCGATTGAATACTATATTAGCTGTACATTATTTCCTATTTAAAACTTCGAATGCTAAAATTAATAATATAAATTTAATTTTATAGTTAAACATACAACTTTTCTTCCTTTTGAAAATAAAAATGTAAATTTGAAGTTTTAAAATCTCAAAATCATTTATATCTAATATGATACACATAAACATTCAATTGATTTGTTTTCGTGATAACCTACTCTAATTGATAACAGGTATGTTTTATTTTATTGCAAATATCGTGACGATAAAAACAGTTTTACATGCACACTTAGAGAAATTCCAAACGAAAATCTATAAAATATGTATGTTTTTTTCATTTTATTTTAAAAAATTCAGTCTATTTAAGATTCATTTTACTAAATACTGCATTAAATCACTTGTTCAAAGAATAATTTTTAAGAGATTATTGCATTTTAAACATAAACCTTTTTCTTCATCTATTATTATTGCCTAAGAAGTACGGACACGTTTAAGATTTTTACCATTTTTTTAAACTCAAACAAACGGACTCATAAAGATGTCGTACGAATCGAGTTTTTCCAAATAAGTGGAAAGATGCAAGCCGGGATTCGAACCTAGAACATTTGACTTAAGGTAAATATAAGCCTATTCTTAAATCGGTGTTTTTCCGAAATTTTCTGATTTTTTAAAATTAATATTTGAAATTAAAGTTCAAACATTTCAGATTAAAAAATGTCTTACTTTTGTTTCATTTTCTGAGATAATTGGAAGCAAAGTTATAGATTAAAATATAAACTGGAAATGAACTTCCTGAAATCAGAAGTGACCGTTTAAACAGCTACAAAAAGGTAAACAAAAATTTTAACACACAAATATATAATCATCTACAAATACGGTGGATTTAAAAGTTATAAACTTGTATATATAATTTTTTTGTACTTTATTAACCCATTAACGCCCAACGTCCTTTTTAAAGGACAGTTACAAAAACAGCAAGAAAGCGGTTTTTCCACCAGTAAAGAGGAAGATAAATATATACCTCATTTCACGAGACAGAATCCTCGATAAATTTAGATAAAAGTTAATTTGCTTTTAAAAGTGGTGGGAAATACAAAATTTAAATTTTAGCGAAGAAAGTAATTCGGGCGTTAATGAGTTAAAATCTTAATTTACGTTTTTCATTGTGTACGTTCTCGAGAAACATTATTATTCAAAATGTTTTAAAGATATAGAAATAAAATTTTGCTACAAGGCTCTACTTATCTATTGGTACGTTATGAAGCAAAAAATATCTTGTAAGTTTGTATACATTAATTTGAGAGGTATTTTTGTTGAAAAATACGCGATAAAAATCACGTTTTGTTTACGAAATTTGGCATATATGTTAGTAAATTTAAGAGATATTGCAAATCTGTTGCTTCAAAACACAGGTAAATTGTTTGCTAATATATTGTTGAAAATAAAAGCAAAATCTATTGAATAGATTTCGTTACAGAAGATTTAGCCTGAACACAATTCTTTATTAAAATGTGACTAAATGATGCCTAAATTTGAAAAGTTAATAAACATTACATTAAAAATTTATATGACTTCACAGTTTAATTCCCTGCTTTAAGTGAAAACAAGTGTGTTTAATAAAATTACATATTAAAAAAAAATGCCTCGAAGGTAGGCACCTTTACTACCTTCATGTCATGGTAGATTAAGAAAGTTACTTTAATCATTAAAGTACTTTCAAGATACTTTAATGGTTAACTTGAAGGCACTAGTCAATCATTATGGTCAGACTATACAGGGTGTATCTAAACTACTGGGCAAAACTTTAAGGAGTGATAGTACACATCAAGACAAATAATATTAAATGGGAAACTAAGGGTCCCAAACGTCTTCCGAAGGAGATAGGCGCCTTTCAAAGTTTACGGTCCAAAATTTGAAATGATTATAAAGAACGGAAAAATTGGTCAATTCGTTTGCGGTTTTCACGAAAACTATTCTTTATGTCAGTATTGTCTTGAAAATAAATAATAAAGATAAATTTCAAAAAATGACGATAGAGGGCGCTGTAGACTTTGAAGTAACGAACAACTATTTTTTACAGTTATTTTTTGCATCTCATTAAATTTTTTTAGAAGTTTAAACATAAACTTAAATTTTGAGCTCAAAATCTGTGATTAAGTAGCGCAAACTGAACTGTGTTCAATGGGAGTGGGTAGGTTCAAATTTCAAATAATTATAAAAATCAGAAAAATTGGTCAATTGATTTGCGGTTTTCACTAAAATTATTCTTTAAGTCAGTATTGTCTTGAAAATAAATTATACAGATAACTTTCAAAAAATGTCAATAGAGGGCGCTTTAGACTTTGGAGTAACGTACAACTATTTTTTACCGTTATTATTTTGCATCTCATTAAATTTTTTTGAAGCTTAGACATAAACTTAAATTTTGTGCTGAAAATCTGAATTGTTGAGAGTGGTTAAGTAGCGCTAACTGAACTGTGTTCAGTGGGGGTGGGAAGGTTCAAATTTCAAATGATTATACAAAACGGAAAAATTGGTCGATTCGTTTGCGGTTTTCTCTAGAACCATTCTTTATGTCAGTATTTCCTTAAAAATAAATTTTAAAGATTAATTTCAAAAAATTTTGTTAGAAGGCGCCTTAAACTTTAGAGTAACCAACAACAATTTTTAACTGCTATTTTTTGTATCTAATTAAATGCTTGCAAAAGCCTAGATTTAAATTTTGAGCTCAAAATCTGAATCGTTGGGAGGGATGAAGAAGCGCAAATTGAACTGTGTCCAGGAGTTGAAATGTTATCCTGCCCACCCTACGAACACAGTTCAATTTTTCGTTGCTTAATTACTCACAACGATTCAGATTTTGAGCTCAAAATTTAAGTCTAAGCTTTTAAAACATTTATTTAGATAAAAGAAAATTACGTTTAAAAATAGTTGTTGGTTACTCTAAAATTAAGGGCGCCCTCTAACGGAATTTTTTTACATTAATCTTTAAAATTTATTTTCAAGGAAATACTGATATAAAGAATGGTTTTAGAGAAAACCGCAAACGAATCGACCAATTTTTCTGTTTTTTATAATCATTTGAAATTTGAACATCCCCACCCCCATTGAACACAGTTCAGTTTGCGCTACTTAACCACTCTCAACGATTCAGATGTTCAGCTCAAAATTTAAGTTTATGTCTAAGCTTCTAAAAAAATAGTGAGATGCAAAAAATAATGGTAAAAAATAGTTGTACGTTACTCCAAAATCTAAAGCGCCCTCTATCGACATTTTTTGAAATTTATCTGTATAATTTATTTTCAAAACAATACTGACATAAAGAATAATTTTAGTGAAAACCGCAAATCAATTGACTAATTTTTCTGTTTTTTTTTTTTTATAATCATTTGAAATTTGAACATACCCACTCCCATTGAACACAGTTCAGTTTGCGATACTTAACCACAGATTTTGAACTCAAAATTTAAGTTTATGTCTAAACTTCTAAAAAAGTTTAATGAAATGCAAAAAATAACGGTTAAAAATAGTTGTTCGTTACTCCAAAGTCTAAAGCGCCATCTATCGGCATTTTTCGAAATTTATCTTTATAATTTATTTTCAAGACAATACTGACATAAAGAATAGTTTTCGTGAAAACCGCAAACGAATCGACCAATTTTTCCGTTTTTTATAATCATTTGAAATTTTGGACCCTAAACTTCGATGGCGCCTATCTCCTTCGGAAGACGTTTGGGACCCTTAGTTTCCCATTTAATGTTGTTTGTCTTGATGTGTACTATCACTCCTTAAAGTTTTGCCCAGTAGTTTAGATACACCCTGTATATGGTCATATACAGGGTGATTCCGAATTTTTTTTACAATAAAAGAGGGGTGATAGTACACATCAAGACGAACAATATTAAATAGGAGACCAAGGGTCCAAAACGTTTTCCTAAGGAAATAGCAGCCATTAAAGTTTAGGGACCAAAATTTCAATCAAACATAAAAAACGGAAAAATCGGTCGATTGATTTGCGGTTTTCACTAAAATTATTCTTTATGTCGGCATTTTCTTGAAATTAAATTATAAAGATAAATTTCAAAAAATGCCGATAGAGGGCGCTTTAGACTTTGGAGTAACGAACAACTATTTTTTGCCGGTATTTTTTGCCTCTCATTAAATGTTTTCGTAAGCTTAGACTCAAACTTAAATTTTGAACTCAAAATCTGTAGTTGGGAGTGGTTAAGTAACACAAACTGAGCTGTGTTCAGAGGGTTCAAATTTCAAATGATTATAAAAAACGGAAAAATTGGTCGATTGATTTGCGGTATTCACTAAAACTATTCTTTATTTAGGTATTTTCGTGAAAATAAATTATAAAGATAAATTTCAAAAAATGCTGATAGAGGGCGCTTTAGACTTTGGAGTAAAGAAACACTCTTTTTTGGCGTTACTTTTTGCATCCTATTATATGCTTTCGTAAGCTTAGGCTTGAACTTAAATTTTGAGCTCAAAATCTGCATAGCTGGGAGTGGTTAAGTAGACAAACTTAGCTGTGTTCAGAGGGTTCAAATTTTAAATAATTGTAAAAAACGGAAAAATTGGTCGATTCGTTTGCGGTTTTTGCTAAAACTAATTTTTAAATCAGCAGTTTTCTTGATCAATCAGTTTTTTCTTGGAAATAATTTTTAAAGATAAATTTCACAAAATGCCGATAGAGGGCGCCTTAGACTTTGGAGTAGTGTACAACTATTTTTAAGTGTTATTTTTTAAATCTCATTAAATGCTTTCAAATGCATAGACTTAAATTTTGGGCTGAAATTCTGAATCGTTTGGAATGTTTAAGTATCGAAAAATTGAATTGTTCTCGAGGAGGAAAGAGGGTTAAATTTTAACTCCTGAACACACTTCAGTTTGCGCTTCTTAACTCCTCATAACGATTCAGGATTTGAGCTCAAAATTTAAGTTTAAATCTAAGCTTCAGATAACATTTAAAATGCTTTTGCAAGCATTTAATTAGAACCAAAAAATAATGGTTAAAATGAATTGTTGGTTACTCTGAAGTTTAAGGCGCCTTCTGACGAAATTTTTTGAGATTTATCCCTAAAAATTATTTTCAAGAAGATCCTGACTTAAAGAATAGTTTTATTTTAAACCGCAAACGAATCGACCAATTTTTCCATTTTCTATAATTACTTTAAATTTGAACCTCCCCCACCCCCTTGAACACAGTTCAGTTTGTGCTTCTTAACCACTCCCTACTATTCAGATTTTCAGCTCAAAATTTAAGTTGAAGTCTAACCTTCCTAAAGCATTTAAAGAGATGCAAACAATATCGGCAAAAAATAGTTGTTCATTACTTCAAAGTCTAAAGCGCCCTCTATCGGCATTTTTTGAAATTTATCTTTATAATTTATTTTCACGAAAATACCTAAATAAAGAATAGTTTTAGCGAAAACCGCAAATTAATCGACCAATTTTTCCGTTTTTTTTAATCATTTGAAATTTGAACCCTCTGAACACAGCTCAGTTTGTGTTACTTAACCACTCCCAACTACAGATTTTGAGCTCAAAATTTAAATTTAAGTGTAAACTTACGAAAACATTTAATGAGATGCAAAACATACCGGCAATAAATAGTTGTTCGTTACTCCAAAGTCTAAAGCGCCCTCTATCGGCATTTTTTGAAATTTATCTTTTTAATTTAATTTCAAGTAAATGCCGACATAAAGAATAATTTTAGTGAAAACCGCAAATCAATCGACCGATTTTTCCGTCTTTTATGTTTATTTGAAATTTTGGTCCCTAAAATTTAATGGCGGCTATCTCCTTAGGAAAACGTTTTGGACCCTTGGTCTCCTATTTAATATTGTTTGTCTTGATGTGTACTATCACCCCTCTTTTATTGTAAAAAAAATTTGGAATCACCCTGTATAATCATAATAACTATATATGAGTATATATGGTCATGCTTGATCATTCAATGGTAAAGTGTCATAGATGCACTTTAATGACTGTAAGAGTGCTATAATTGAAGTTCTAAAATTAGTTCACTTTAAGTATAGCGCTTAAGAAGGATCAGAGGTTGAAAACTTTTCAAAAAATCGATTTTTTTATGATCTAGTTCGATTATTCAATTAATTCTTAACTCAATGCAAAAAACCGCATAAAAATATTAGCATTTTTAACGGAGTTATAAGCATTTATGTATCAATACTTACATAGCCGCATCCATATAATTTCAACTTTAAGTCGTGTTTTCTCAAAACTTGATTTTTGACGACTAACACCAAGATTAAAAAAAAAAAACTATTTGATGGAATGGCTTAATTTTTTTTGCATGCATATAACATCATAATCCAGATTATGAATTAAGGATATAACTATCACTTAATAAAAACAGTATTAAAAAATCTCTCAAAGTTGAAAATTAAAAAAAACCCTAAAAAATACAACTTTTTTTTCCATTAAAAATACTCAAAATATTAAACTATCTAAAATATATTAATTCATAATCTAGATAATGATGTTATATGCATGCAAAAAAAAAAAAAAAAAAAAAGTTATTTTATCAAATAGTTTTTTTTTAAATCTTGGTGTTAGTCGTCAAAAATCAAGTTTTGAGAAAACGCGATTAAAGTTGAAATTATATGGATGCGGCTATGAAAGTGTTAATACATAAATGCTTATAACTCCGTTAAAAAATGCAAATATTTTTATGCGGGTTTTTGCATTGAGTTAAAAATTAAATGAATAATCAAATTAGATCATAAAAAAATCGATTTTTTGAAAAGTTTTCAACCCTTGAGCCCCCTTAAAGTGCCTCGAAGGGAGGCACTTAAATTGCAAATGCTCTAATTATTGAACAACATGAGCTGGCAACAGGTGATGTAATTAAAAATGGAACATCTTACTAATCGGAGTAAACATGAATCAATCTCGACCATAATATTGAGTAAAATCAATATTTTTAATTGTACATCTGCTGCTTGAGAAGTGCATCGTCAGCGAGATGTGACTGCCCGGCCCAGCATGAACAGTCGATGTACAGTACTGGAAAAAAAAGTAAACACCGCTTCCCAAGCCTGTACTCTCTTAAAAAGTCAGCCACAAAATAACTCAAGTTGAGCTGAAATCCACTCATCTCACGTTTTGAAAGGCAGCTCCTCGAAAAGAGTTGAAATAACTCGAGTTTACGAGCTGTTTTTAACCAATTTAAATGAAGTTGAGCTATTTAAATAACCAATTTAAATCAAGAAGATTCAATCGTTTGAAAAACAACTCTTTTATGATCGAAAAAATTACAGCTCTTTCCTGAGAAGCCAAATCAGCTCTTTCGTTTTAAGAGTGTAACTAATCATAATAGAAGAAATTCCATGATATCCAATGATTGCAAATAAATTACGATACTTTTAAATAATGCATATCAAACTTACTTAGGAAATCATCTACTTATTAAGAACAGAACAAATTTTGTTTTTTTTATAACGACAGCACCTAATTTTGACAATATATTTTAAGTCTTCTATTCAAACTATGCCTAGAAAGGAAATTTCAAGTAATTTGGATTGTAAGTTTTAGAATAATATGCGTTCAATATTCAGATATCCTAATGTTAAATTACATTTTCATGTTTTTATTAATATCTTCTGAAATGATAATCTTAATGTTATTATTTTTTTCGTTTGGTTATAATACTGAAAAGCCTAAATACAAATACTACATTAAATTTATAATTTAAAAAAATTATAATATGAATAATGAATTATGAAATTAACAATGAAAAAAAAAATACGAATTGCAACCCACAATTTTTTTGATAGATTTATATCTAATAAGTTCTGCTTTATGCAAATTCTCATTTTTTGATTTTTCTGTCAAGTAGTTTTTGAATTATGAGTAATAAACATCATAGTTTATGGGTCCTCTTATGACATTCAGAAAAGCATGGTTTGAAAAAAAAAAATACATTTTACTGAAACATTTATTTTGTGCTGGCAATAATCGAACCATATTAAGCGAGTGAAATGTTGATATTGGTTAGAAATAATAGATTAATAGAAGTGACATAGACATTCGGTAATATTTCAACAATCGAGCACCAAAGTCCAATTTACATACAGCCCCTAAAATATGCTCATTTTAAAATAATTAATCTCTTGAAAACTATTTGTACGACTTGCATGAAAATTTGGCTGATGTTTGGTTGTGTTTGTGACGACCAATTATCAACTCGTAGGATACAAGCCCTAAGGGGCTTGGGGAGTGCCTTCTCCATGGAGATATATCTAAAGTAGCGATGCACAACCTTTTTGCCAGAAAATCGTTTGACACCAGAATATTTCAAAAGTGACGTTTGTTTTCTTTCATAGCAAAGTTTCTATCATTACTATAAAGAAAATTATTCTGCATAAAATTACTGGTATCAGTTTGGCCCGCGGGCCACAAGTTGTGCACCCCTAATCTAAAGGAATCTAATTCCGCATTTATCCAAGGAAATAAAAGGTTCAAAGAAAAACACGGAAAACTCCGAACAATTAGTCCGAAGGGAGGGAATGGATTCAAATTCAGCATTTCCCCTTTCCCAGTTTCAAGAGCAGAGTTTCTTGGCCACTGTTGGGGCAATGAAAATTTGGATTTAGACTAAATTAAGGGTGTAAAATCTATTAATGGTGCTAAATTTGGGTACTGCTATTGAAAATAAAAAGTTTGTGTTTGTTTTAATATGTAGATGCCTCTCCAAGCAAATTTTACATTCATAATTTATTCATGATCTTTCCATCATTAAACATAAATATTACTGTTAAAAATTAGTGGGTACCAATCATAAAAATATATGGGGATAGGAAATACCGCTATTTGACTAGGTGGGTTGATATATCGTTATTATTCACTCTAAAAATAATCCATAATCCTTAAATTTTAAAATTAAGGCAAAAAATGGAATTTTCACGTAAAATTGCAATTATTTCTTATTTTTAAAAATGAGATAAATATCGTATTTAAGATATGAATTTCAATATCGTTTATATCTAGTAAGTAATATAAGCTTAACCTTATTTCTTTTGATTGACAGCAGATTTATTTCATTACATTGCAAGCTGTATTTTGATCGTAATATAAATATATTTACAGGTACATTGAGATTATACAAAGTTTGTAAAATTTGAATAATTCCACAGTCCTGTAACAAAAAAAATTGTTAGAGACACTGAAGAACACCCTTTATAATTAACGAGGTGGAACCCGTCGAAATTCGACGAAAGAAAAGGTTTAAGAAGGAACTGTTTCATTGATTTATAATAAATCTAACAAATTAGTTAAGTTAAAAATACATCTTATATTGGTCAGTCTAATTCTCGGACTAATATTATTCTAAGCTAAAATTTAAAAATAAGATTTCTATGAAACTCAGTTGTCCAAATTATTAAAATTAAACTTTAATTGCATATGTAATCAGTAAAATATAATTCAGTTATTATGATGAAGTTGTCAATTGAGGCTCTTGTGTATGGTATAAACACGAATGAAAATAAAAATTATTCCAAATTGACACGATCACAGACGATATATTTGACATAGTGTGAGCATTTAATTTTTTTTTTCAATTTTAAGAGAAAATGAAGTAGTTCTGTTGCCCCAATCACAAAATTTTTACTAAAAACTATAAAACAAATTAATATATCAAAAACAAATTGAGGTACAGCCTTCCAAACAAATTGCATTTAAAAGTATATTTTTTTCGCTGTACCACTGTGTAAAAATTTAAAATGTGAAATGCTTAGCAAAATAAAATTTGCATTCGCAAAAATTGCAAAATCGAAATTGTATGGGAAACTGTTGCCATTCGGAAAATGACGTATGCGTTACGCACAGATACGTTTGACCTTTACAATATAGAAATAGAAATGCTTTTAGAAATGTTAAAATTACTTCTAGACCTTTTTGATAAATGTTTGTGCATCATAAGCATCGATTTATAGAGTGACACAATCTTTGGAGATGTTTTAAAGTTATTTTAAACTGTTTTTTATGATATCTCGTAATATTTGTCTCAGGACTGAGTAATATATAAGGAATCCAATTCAAACTTTCCGGGTTACAAAATGTAACTTAAAATCATTTTTTTTTTTTTACTTAAAAACTCTATTATATTTTTCACATTTAATATAGTTTTTTAGGTTGCATATTAATAACGCCAAAAAGTATTTTCATATGAAAAGCACGAATTATATATTAAATAAAGTTTTGAAGTTTTTTAAGAATGATACTTTAGTATTAGCCGCATTTCACAGTTAACATTCGAAGAAATCACCAGAGATTTTGCTACTTGCAGTTTTTTTTATGATTCTGATATTTCAATTGGTTCAAGCGCGTAGTTTAATTATACAATTGTTAAATTTGCATTTTATTTATATTATTTTATTTATTTATCGGTGAAGTTATAATTTTTATGGAATGCTATGTGAAAAAAAACTATTTATATTAAGTTCAAGAGGGTCCTAATTCGCCTGCATGTGACAGAAATACATTAAAAAAATACCTGCCGGCTCAGCCGACATAAGGAGATGAATTTCGTAGTAAAGTACTAATTTTGCCAACAAAAACTAAACCAAGATTAGAAATAAATTCCGTTCGACAATTTTATCTGGTCGCTTTTGAAGAGTTTTTAATTTTATTTATCTGTAATGTATCAGAAACATGTTAATAGATAATTTTTCCTTTAACTCCAACTCTTGTTTAATTTGCTTTTATTGTTAGAGTTCGCCCTTTCAAAAAGTTGTCGGTTTAAAAGTTATAAATAAGATCTATTATAAGTCGATGCGGATTTGATGTCTTGTGACTTGACGAAGTTGTGATTTTTTCCTTCTTCAACCTCCCCCTCCTCTTTTTTTGTGGTAAGAGTTGCTCCTATCCAAAATTTGTCAATATAAATGTTGTACATAGAATTAAGAAGATTCATAATAATTTTAAGTGAATTTGGTATCTTGAGAGTTAGCGAAATTATGACTTTTTTCTTCGCTTGACACCATGTTTTATTTATAAAAAATCAGTGTTACACAAATTTTGGCCCTTTTCCTAGATGTAAAAATAATTTAAAAATGATTTGATATGTATTATAATTAAGAATTTATGAGGATTTTTCGCTTTTCACAAAACCCATTTCTATTTTCCTTAACGTTCGTTCATTAAAAAACTTGACCGAGATTTTCTGCCCCTTGATTTTATGTGTCAGTATGAAAGAGATTTGTGCAGAATTATGGAAGTTATCTTGTCAAAAAAAAAGAACATCTATACCTTTGAATAAAAATTTATCTTACAATTTCATGTATCGATATTAATCAAAATTCTTAATGAAGATGGCATGTGTATATATAATACATTAATTATTATATGTATGTAAATAAAGCTAAACGGTGTGCAGAACCCATTAAGAAATATAAAAATATTGAGAAACTTAAGTAGTTAAATATCATAATATTGTAAATCTAATAAAATAGTTGACGATATATGTATATATATATATATATATATAATTTATATACAGAAATTTGGAACTGAGGATTTGGGGTTCTAGGGGTCATGATTAGCGTAGATCTGCAAAAACCTTTTAGAAATCATAACATAGGAGAGAATGTAATATGTGGTATGTCTTTCAAAATCTACCTCAAAATCATTTATGATCGGAAATTATTTTAACAAGAAAAAAATCATGCATTAAGTATAGATTATGAAACACATTCCATCACTTCCTGAAATATTTAACAAAACTTCGTTAGTTAGGGAAATAGGGTGTTATTGTCTATAGTAAAATATGTATTCCAATATTTTTGAATAACCCTGTATTTGATATATCGGTTCACATATATACTATATAGTAAGGAGATTTAGTTTAGCAAGAAAACACATAACAAGTTTAAATTTATCTTTCAGCAACTTATACAAATAGGTAGAAACATAATTGAATACTTTTGTTCAGCCCTGTCGTTTACCTGATACCTTTATTGCATGTCAGTATTTAGCTAAAATATCGTTCAAACTAAACTACTCTTAAAATTACTTAACTCACATTTTCAGATATTATTATAACTAGGCGACCATTTATCCAGTTCTTTGTGTGACCGTTGTATATCATTTTATCTATATTCTACAATCATTTCTTAGTAAACTGAATGCAGTTCAGCATAAAAATGCTTACTTTATTTTAAAGTCACTTTTAATTAGATTACGCTCATATTCAGAAATCTTTGCGAACTCGTTTGTGTAGCCCTGTATATCAACTATAGCATTTATACACACCAAATAATATGTGCCCATTTAGTGAAACTTAAAAATGCATATCATAATTAAAAATTTATTTCATACATCCATTAGCCATCTCGATAATATACAGTACTTCCAATATAATGTATTACTTAAAATGTTTTGTGTGTCCCTGTGCGTGAAATAACTAGAATCTCAACGACGTATATCAATTTTATTATACATGAAATAGTTTAATATAAATAAAATGTGTCACAAACAATTCCCGCCTTTACCATTATGTAATTGAATTCTTTTGTATGACCCTGTAAAGAAGTAATAACCATTCTTTTCACTGCATATTTTACAGAAGGCATATTTTAGCGCACTTCGTAAATGCATATAAATTTGAATATATTTGTAACATCTTTAAAATTCATTTGAAATGATTTTTTCCCAAAGTTAGTAATGTAACGAAATACTTTTGACTGTCTCTGTAAATAAATTATTTATGCTAGAAACTTCATTTTCAATATAGTTCGTGCTAGGGTAAGCGTCAATAACATCCAAAAATTGCAGGGCAATCCAAATATATTTACGAGGGTTAGAGAGCGGACAGACGGACAGCACAAACACTTTTAAATTTTGTTGGAAAGTGTTAAAAACTATAAAAGATAAGTAAATTAAGTAAAAAAATTACATCTTGAAATTAATATTCTACCTCCTTAATCAATGTGTAAAAATTGCAACTGCGCGATGTCTAGAAAAGAAAAATATTGCAATAAAGCATAATTTATCGAGCATGTGTTGGCCAGCACAAATAAAAAGATAACTTTACTTAAGGGAATATTTTTGCATTATAATACAGATTTGATAAAAGGAGTTTATAAGATATCCGAGAGACTCAATATTGTATTAATTCTACAAATATTCTTATTATTTTTTTAAATTATATAAATTTTAATGTGAGAAGTAAAAATCAAATTTTATACTTAAAATTATGACAATCCATTACTTCTAAAGTCATAATCCCAAATTGTAAAGTATCTCATTTTGAAAATCCAATTTTAAGGTCAAATTAAAACTATTTATTATTTTTGAAATTATAAATATCAAATTTCAGTTTTTGGATGGCAAAATTTTAAATCTAATAGACCGGGAAGTGGCAGCACACACAATCACCACTCTGAGTTTGTGGATGAAGTTCTAGGATTAGTTACTTCTTGATTCACAGATTAAAACGCCATCGGTCTTCCAAGGCATATCTTGGTGGAAAACACCTGAAACCCCGATTTTAGCAATTGACTCATAGGTTTACAATTATTTTTCTCTGCACCCAGTCACCCATGTTATCATAAGTTTGGGTGCAGGAAAACACAATGTTAAACCTTCGAGTCAATCGCTAAAATTGGGTTTTTAGGTGTTTTCCACCAAGATACGACTTAGCAGATAGATTGCATATTAATACGCGAATCGAGATTTGACTAAACTTAGAATTTCATCCGTGAACTCGAAGTGCGATTGTCTGTGCTGCCGCCTCTTGGTCTATAATGGATGAAACGAAATTTTAAATACTATTTTTTTGTCAGACATTCTACTTTTCTTGATTTAAGATTTGGTGTACAGTTTTGAAAGCATTGTGAGAAGAAAAAAGGATTTACAGGAGTAATAAAGAAAATTTAAAACAATCTCTAAGTTATTACACGGTATCAATACAGTTACACAAACACAAAAAAATTATTAAGAAAAATTAATTTTAATCGTTTGGTTAAGTAATTTATTTCAGAATTGCGATTGGCATTTTTCTGTTAGAGCAGACGATTTTTGTATAAAGCAATGTTTGGACATTAAAGTTGCGATCTAATAGCGCAATGCTCTTTGATGACGGATTTTATGCTGGCAAAATCTTCAAGCAATTAAAATGTCGTAGTTTTGAGAGAATAGTTGTTAAATTGAATATTGGACGCTAACAACTGTGAAGATTGACCAAGGTTTATATCATTAAGGATTTAAAATTAAATTTAATGTAAGTGTAACGAAATAATATTAAGTTTATGATTAACGTTAATTTATTCTTGTTTTTCTGTAAAGTTTGTTTTTTGAACATGAAAATGTTTACTTGAGAATGAATAGGCTCTACAAAACTTGTATTCCAGTTTGAAAAAGCTGATTTACGCACGATAAATGTGCTAGGATACGTTTCCTAAAGTCAATGTCTGTAAAGAATACTTGTTTAAATTTCGAAATTGTATTTGTTTTTTAGTATTTTAAAGATCCAGAAAGTTTTCCGAAATAGTAGGTTACTCGGAAGAAGTCACTGCACATTTTAATTCGTGACTACATTATACTTTCCTAGATTTAAAACAAAATCTGTTTTTTCCCCGGACAATATCTCTTTTATTGTAATATGATTGCATGAATTTACTCGAGGTTCATGCGCATCCACAGTATATTTAGATGTATGTACATTATTTATTCTCAAAAATATATAGACAATTACAACAACAACAAAACACCATAAATTTCAACAGAAACAGTAAAAAATATATATTGTCGCTAAAATTATAAAATATACTATTTAAAAGATAATTAAAATAATAGATTTTAATATAGGAGTAAACGTGTTTATGTTTTGAATGTGAAAAGTTTTATATCTAGCGTTTGAACCACTTCGGGACGAGTCTTTCACGGGATTTTTAATCTTTTATCGCCGATTTTTGAAAACAGAAATTTTTGCCCAGTTGAATCGTGAGTATACTTGGATTCAGGCAAAATTTACAGTAAAATTTTACTGTTGAGAATAATTAAGTGTTTTGAGCACTTTATGCGGCACGTATACCGGTCGATCGTCCCCAAGGGGTTAAGGAAGACAAAACTGGTTACAATTCTACGGGAAATATGAGAGTTTTAAGACCCGTTTTCTCATAAACTTCACGACTGATTCTGATGGAGTTTGGAATCCATATTCACGGGATTATGCTCAAGACTTTAACAGACAATTTTTTTCGGAAATTAAAAATTTTCATTTTAGAACAATGGCAGTTTTTCAGAAAGTTTCCTTTTTTTAGAATTTTTTTACCATTTTTTTTTTAAATTGTCTGCCGCATGTGATCTTACATTAATATTCTGCCATCAATTTTTTTTTAGCGAAATAACTCGACTACTTTAGGAGTGAATGAAATTTTTAACTGTCAAAGGCAATTTTTCCGAAAGCTAAAAAACTTAAGACATTTATAACTTGTGTGAAGCTGTTGCACAGTCTTGTGAAATACGTTAATTAAAGTACAGTCGGGTCTCGTTAATTCGAAATCGATTAATCGAATCTTTGCTTAATTCAAACTAAACAGGAAGTCCCGAAATTTTCAGTCTGAAAATAATATTAAATATTTTCATTAATTCGAACTCATTTTCTATTGACTTCGTTTAATTCGAACTAACGAGAATTCCGATTTTCCATTTCTTCTTATTTCTCACCGACTTCAAATCCTTGAAATAACTTTCTTTCCTTAATTTTTTCTTCAGAATTGTTCTGAATTAGTATATGTATAATTTCATGCATTTGATAATTACTTTCTTGGTACCCCGTATCTCCATCAATGACACCTATACTCCTTTTTCCGTTGTATTTCTTCCTAATCCTTTAAATTGTTTATGTATTTGTACACTGTAAAAAAAAATTAAAGAGGTTACTAAAAATTTTTTAGTAAATTTGTATTCCACAGAATTTTTTAGTAACCATTACAAACTTTTTTTTTTTGCAAGTGAAACAAGCATTTCTTTTGTAAACTTAACAAAAGAATTTTTTGTATAACTAACTTAAAAATTTTTAGTATGAGCCACCAAGCAAATTTTAGTAATAGTTCCAAAATTATTTTTAATAACCATTAAGTGCGCCCGAAGGGCAGGAGGTTCCTTCGAGCTGCATCCAGACTTCCGAAGCGGAAGATTTTCGGCAAAACTGCAATAGATGGCAGCACCAAACAATTCTAACTGCTCCAAGAGGATTTTCATAACCCCTTTATTAACGAGTACTTACACTACATACAGTGTCTCCCAAAAGTGATGGGACACTTGTGCTTTATAAAAAGAAACTGCAATAAAATAAATAAACAAACATGTGCAAAAATTTTTTGGGTGTGTTTCATATTTAAAGTTAGTAAAAATTATTACATAACATACATTTTGTCAAAATATTAAAATATTAATTTAGTAAAAATACAATAGTTCAGAATGGAGCAAAAAATGGCTCACATAAGTGATAGGACACTTACTTTTCCATCAAATATTTATCCAAAAATGTTACTTTTTAAAAGGTTTTAATATTTTGTTGGATTTCCTTTTACGTTTAAAATATGATTTAATCTTTTTGGGGTGGATTCGACTAATTTTTTTGTGATTTTTGGAGTGATTTTACCCCCATTCTTCTTGAAGCACCGATTTTAGTTGTTGTTTTGAAGAAATGGTGTGTTTGCGAATTCTTGATTCCAATTCTTGCCAAATATTCTCTATGGGATTTAAGTCTGGAGATTGTGGTGGTGTTTTTATTATTTCAGGGCAGTTATATAGCAGCCAGAGTCTAACGTTCAGAGCAGTGTGCTTGGGATCATTGTCTTGGTAGGATTTAAAATCGTTATGAAGGTTCAATTTTCGTGCTGAAGATTTCAAATTTTGCTTTAAAATATCAATATACTTGTACTGATCCATTATACTGTCAATAAAAACAAGATTACTAACTACAGCGGACGACATACACCCCCATCCCGTAACTCCTCCTCCACCATGTTTTACTGTTGGTACCAAGTTGTGTTTGCGAAATTCTTCCCTGGGTTTTCTCCACACCAAGATTCTACCGTCAGAACCAAATATATTAAATTTACTCTCATCAGCAAATATAACTTTATTCCAGTAATCAGAATTCTTATTTATGTTGGATTTTGCGAAAGCTAGTCTGAGTTTTATATTCTTTTCACTTACGAAGAATTTTTTCCTGGCTACTCTACCGTGATATCCAGCAGATCGAATTACCCTTCTAATAGTCTCAGGATTAACAATTATTCCATATAATGATTGTAAATCAGCAGCAACTTTTGAAGCACTATTTCTTGGATTTTTTTTTTAATATTTCGAACGATAATTCGCTTTATTCCATTGGATAGCTTTTATGGTCGGCCAGGTCTTCTTTTATCCTGAATCATATGATTCTTTTTATATCGTTTAATGATATTGAAAACTGTTGAACGACTCAAGTTAACTGTTTCAGCAGTTTTTTTTAATAGATTTTCCACTTTCAATATTCAAATTAATAACTAATTTTCGAATTTCAGGCGAAGTTTCTTTTCGTTTAGCATTCATGGCTACACAGAGCTAAAAAACACAAAAATTCCAAAACAAACTGGAGAGAAATACTGTAGACGATTTTATAAATTATTGCCAATTGCTTTTAAGTAAAAATAAAACCCCAAAAAATATTTTTATTGCTTATTTCAGACGATTTTTGTTGGATATATAATGGTGTCCCATTACTTATGTGGGCTATTTTTTGCTCCGTTTTAAACATTTGTATTTTTATTAAATTAATATTTTAATATTTTGACAAAATGTATGTTATGTAATAATCTTTACTAAATTTAAGTATAAAACACACCCACAAAAAAATGTGTACATGTTTTTTTAATTTATTTGACTAGTTTCCTTTTGTAAAGCACAAGTGTCCCATCACTTATGTGAGACACTGTAAATTCGGGGCGTATTTGGCGGCGGCCAGTATCGAACCCGCGACCTTTTAGTCTGGAGTCCGTTACTATAACCACTATACTATCAAGGCTACACCAAGTGAGGTTTAGTAATAGTTATTAAAAATATAAAACTATTAACTCTCTTCGTTGCTAACTTTTTTCTAGTAATTCTTACAGATTTTCTTGTAACCGACTAAGATTACTAAAAATTTTTTAGTAATTACAAGGATCACTAAAGTTTTTTTTAGCAGATCGACCCTTTTTTTTTACAGTGTATCTTTTAATTTAATATTAAGTCACATTGTAATGATAATATCCGAAGTAAATTTAAAAAATAATATAAAATATTAATTTCTCTGTAATAGTACCCCTTTAAATATGTTTTCCTCTCATACTTTCTATAATTCGAACTCTGGGTAATTCGAACATTTCTTGTGGTCCCATCGAATTCGAATTAACGAGAGCCGACTGTATATCTAAACACTTGTATAAAACTGAGTTACATATAATAATTAAGCATAAAATGTTAGAGTAAAATAAATGTGTGTAGGCGTGGCATCCTAGTCGTGTATTTCCTTAAGAGCACACACTTCTGACTGAAAAGAACCCGGATGATAATGTTAAATCAATGGGGGCGTTCTTTTCAAAGATATCTCTCAAATTCTAATATTTTTACATGACTCTTTTTCAGAGAATAGCTGAGGACAATTTACAACCGGGCTAGTTTTTACTTTTTCGATTTTGGTGTCAGATTTTTTATATTCTGATAGCTTCAATTTCAGAACCGGATCTAACCGTTTTCAAAAATTAAAGTAATTTAAAAAAATCTGAAATCAAAATTGAAAAAGTAAAAAATAGCTCGCTTGGAGATTGTCCTCAGTTATCCTACGCAAAAATATTAAAATTTGAGCGAGATATTTGAAAAGAACGCCCCCATAGATTTAACATTATCATCCGAGTCTTTTTTAGTCAGTAGTGTGGGCTCTTAAATACAATGTTTAACACGTTTGCTTTGTATTTTAAGTGGTTCAGCCTTGATTTTGGATTCCTTTCACCCCATTGCAATTACTAATGAACATAACAAGTCGGAAATTGCACATGAAAGGTAGCAAAGGACGTTCGTACTATAACGAAATTAAAACAATATTTTGATCTTGGTGTAATAGTATACAGTATTTCGGATACATTATAGTATCCGACATCTTTTGTGCGTCCCTGTAAATACTATCGTTTTTTATTGTACAGAAAGTAACTTTTAGTGAATCTCTGCAACGTATGTGAATTTTATAAAGTGTAAAGCAGTTTAATATAATTAAAACGCACCCTGAAAAATGTCTTCTTCTATGCTATTATATGATGGAAAATTTCTGTGTAGCGTGGTAAATTAATAACAAACATTATTTACACCACAGATTGTACAGAATGTATAGTTTAGTATACACTTCATAGATGCTTATCAATTGTATCATGTTTAAAAGAATGCAACATCATTAAAAAGCACGAGAAACTATTTTTTTTCCACTGGTCGTAAGTAACGGAATACTTTTGATTGTTCCTGTAATTAAACTATACATCCGATTTTCATAAAATTAGAAATAACACGACAAAATTTCGCAACAATTATATATTTTAAATTTGAAAGAATTTGGTTCGGTAGTCACTGTTATATGCGGACTGACAGATGGGCTGATAGATTGACAGACAGACGGACAGACGACTATAGATGCTACGTTCTTGCATAATTACGAACGCACCTAAAAAAATATTTACAGGTAAAATGAGTAAATCCAACGATTTCAGTGAAATATGTTTGAATTTTATGTTTTTATGTCATAAAATGTGTTCTCTCGAGATTTGTATAGTTGAATACTGTATTATTTCTATAATTAGTATTCACTAAACAAACAAATAAATAAAATATGTAAATAAAAAATAGAAAAGGGGAATTCCACCTTTTCAGAATTAAATATTGCCCCATATGAACATGTATGTATATATAATGTTTTTCCTTTTTTAGTTGTTATTGGAAACTGCCAACTAAAATATATAATAATCTATTATTTTTCAACTATTTTTCCTATACTCTCTATAATCAAGAAAAATTGTACTTTAGTTGCATATATTATAGATGTGGAGTTAAAACCCTCAAAAAATTTCTCTCCCTATACGAAGACTTAAAAATTGAAAATTTGCTTTGCTCAGAAGTTAAAAAAAATTGCAGTAGAGATTATCTATTTTTACCTTATAATGATAAATCTGTTTCGTTTTACGGCTGGTTTATGTAAACTAAAGTTAATTTTTGGGGACGACACTATGTGAATTTGTCTTATATTGTCTGTAAGAAATAGTAAATCGGGGGCTAATAAATAATCCTACGAAATTTTTTTTTAAAAAGAGAAATAGAAATAGAATTGAAATTTAGTTTTTACCGAAATCACTTGAGTACTTTAGGGGTTAATGGGTTTTTTAATTGAAAAGTAAAATTTTGCGAAGAAGTAAAAAAAAAAAAAAAAAAAAAAAAAAAAAAATTAGACGCGTCTAACTTATGTAAAGTTCTTGCATAGGTTTATCAAACACATGAGTTGAAGTACATATTGGATAACATTTGGATAAAATTTAGTTACATATAATGAATGAGTATAAAATGTTAATGTAAAATTTATGTGAATTGGCGTAACGTCGCTGTTTGATTCTTCCCTCATATATCTTTGGCTTCCGGTAATAACCATTTAAGGCATATTTTTAATATTTTGAGTAATTAACGTTCAAAGTTTTCAAATATCTTTCTATCATTACTTTTATAAAATAGATTAGAACTTCATAATTTTCATTACATTCAATTAGGATATAAGAACCTCTTTTTCTGCCAAAATAGTTATATAAAAATGGTTTTTATTAATGGAGAACCAATTGAAATTTTTAAGTGAAAATTTATACTTGATTTTCATTTTTCAGTACTATGGCAGATGAAAGTACTCTTTTAAAGTTACATTTTCCGAAATTATCTCATTTTTTTCAAAAATGTACCTTACCTGGTTATTACCGGAAGCAACAGATATAACCTTTAACGTGTTTGCTTTGTCTCATAAGCAGAGTTCGACAAACATCGAGTGCCGGGTCACCAGAGCGACTAAAAAATTCCTCTTATTGGCAACTAACTTTTTTAGCTAACGGTTTATTGTTTATAAATATAAATGGATTATCTTTAAAGGAATTCACTCATGAAAAATCAATATTCTATTTTGTTCAAATGTGTGTAACACCATTAAAATGCATTTTAAACTTTTTTTCCCCATTGACCGTAATGTAACGGAATACTTTTGATTGTCCCTGTAATTAATCTATGCATCCGATTTTCATAACATTTGAAATAACTCGAAAAAATTACGTAATAATTATATGTTTTAAATTTCAAAGGATTAAAATGCATTTAAACTTTTTTCCCCATTGACCGTAATGCAACGGAATCCTTTTGATTGTCCCTGTAATTGATCTATCCATCCAATTTTCATAAAATTTGAAATGACTCGACAAAATTATATATTAATTAAGTATTTTAAATTTCAAATGATTCTGTTGGGTAGTTTTTGCGTTGTTATATGCGGACAGACAGACGGACGGCGAGACAGACAGACGGACGGACTGAGCGACAACTATAAGTGCTACGTATTTACATAATTACGAACGCACCTAAAAAGAGGAAACCACCAGTATTTTCTTACAGAAAATACTTCAATTAATGTAAAGGGATTAAATAAGACGAATTTCTTTTTATGAAAATAGTGGTATTTAACTACTTTTTTGATTATACTTTTCTCTGACCACTCGCCACCCTATTATTATATACAAATAAAATAAATAAATTATAAAATAAAATAAAAATCCTTGAATTAAAAAAAAGAAACAGAATTGAAATTAACATATATTTGTTATTCAATTAATTTTAACAGTAGGATTTAAAAAGTAATTGACAAGTTACAATTATTCATTACTTTCAAAATCCTAAATTTTCAATTAAAAATTTTAAATGTCAAAAATGCTTTATATGTAATTAAAGTGAAATGTCTATCTTAAATTAGTGACAACAAAATTATTAACAAATCTTTTTAAATAATAATAATACCATGTCATATCGGTGTAATCCCCCCCCCCCTACTGCCATTTTAAGACACGGCAACTAGAAAAAAGCATTATTTAAGCATTATTAGTTTTCTCGACGCAAAATCACAGCTAAATTAATATCAAACTATTAATTAAAAAAAAGGGTACTGCTAAAAAAATTAGTCTTTATATTTTGTTTATATTTTATATTTTTTAGTGTTCTAATTTTTTCATAGTTGCAATTTCACAGCCAATTGGCCTGTTTTAGAGAGCGTGGTTTGGAGAATAATTAACTGGATTATATTTATAATTCGTTTACAAGCTTAACGATAAAGAATATTTTACGATTTGTTATTTTTAGCGATCGGAAAAATGGCTTAAAATTTATTTAATTAATTAATTATTATGTTCTAAAAATGTTAAGATTTTGTATTATTATCAGAAACACACCTATTACATTAAAATAAAAATATTTTAACGTATCAGGAAGTGAGTAAATAATTGGCTAAAAAGCTCCACCATAACATACAAAAATTAAGTTAACCAAGTTATACAAAATACATTTTTTTTTTTAATACAAAATTTTTTGTAGGGATGAATCAAAAATTTTAAACTAGGACTAAATTTAGAGAAAAAGGAAAGATTAAAATATCGAAAAGCATATAAATATGAAAAACATCAATTATGTATTCAAATAAAGTTTTAGAGTTTACTAAAAGAAAGAAAAAAAAAAGTTAAAAAGATATAAAATGAAAATAAGTCTTAATGTCAGATTTTTTTTCTTAATTTAGGTGACAGTTTCAAGTTGCAAATTAATTGTTGTTCTATAAATTAAATAAATATATAATAAGCAAATTAATTTGGATTCATAATGTAAGTGTTTTTGATTGAAACTTATTGACAAAATGCCACTTTTAACAGGACAATTTGAAAAATTTGAAATTTTATTTCATTGAATATAGATATTCACTTTAAAGTTAGTAGTTTATATATAATTTTTATTTTAAAGAGTATTTTAATCAGAAAATTTTACTGAAAACAAAAAAAAATTTTTGCAATAAACAAAACTACAAATTAATTATTATCAATTATGATAATTAACAAGTATTCTTGTATTATAGAATATATTTAATGATTCATGCCTTTTGCAGCGTGAATTTGGTCGTTAGTTTAACCAATTTACATAATAAATTTTTAAAATGTGTTAATTTAATACAAGATTCTTATTTCTTGTGATGTAACAATAAAATATAAAATGTATTACACATAACATTATTTTTACAAAATAGAAGATGAGTCCGAATAAAACTTGAATGAGCTATACATATATTTCATAAATAAAAAATTTAAAAAATATATAATAAAAGTTTTATTTTCTTGAATGAATAAAGTTATTAATTACTGTTTTTTATTTAATAATAATCTGTATTAAATAAATGCTATTGATTCCAGTGGGGATTTTTCCGACAGTCTGCTGACCATACGATTATCTTTTTTAACAGTATTCTAGAAATTTGAATGTTTCTTTTATTACATTGTTATACTCAAATTATCACGTGATTGCGTATTTATGATAAACTACACTGCACTGTATACATCTATCATATCTGTATCAGTTAGAAAAAAGATTCAAAATACAAACAAGCAGCAACAAGAAATTCATCATATGAATCTCACTTATAGTTATTCAAAGTAAATCAATAAAAAATGAAAAAAAAAAAAAAAAAAAAAAAAAAAAAGGCTGTAAAAAGAACATTAGTTTTATTTTTTATAGAAAGTATAAAATTCGAAACTAGCTGTTATTACCATTACTAATAAATACTGTGAAGACAACTTTGATTTTATTGACTATATTTTATAGACAACCTATTAGTTATTTTTCATAGGAATATGTCACAAGTTTGGAAGTTTATTTTTTTACATGGTTATAGTTACATTATTCTTTGAATGCGCATTTATTAAAAACCACAATGTACTGTATAGACCAATAATAATTTTATAAGTCAATAAAAATATCCTGAAAAAAAAAAAAAAAAAGTGTTGGTGTGTGTGGAGAGGGGGCTCTACGAATCTCACTTATAGTTATCATTCATCAATAAATCAATTTAAAAAAGAAAAAAAGAAAAAAAAATCAATGGTTTCATTTTCCGAAAACTGTACAATTAGAAACTATTTGATTTAATAAAAATAAACAATACTAAGCAGACTGATTCCATTGACTACTTTTTGATGGGCAATCTACCAATTACATTTTCATTGAAATATTCCACAAATTTTGAATTTTACTTCATTATATTTTTTGTATTCAAATTATTGGTGGAATACGTATTTACGATAAGCTACACTCCATTGTATACATCAATCCTACCTGTATGAACCAGAAAAAATATCCGAAAAAAATCACTATATCAGCCTCACTAATGCCTATCTTTCACCAATAAATGCATTGAAAAAACTGCCCCCAGAAAATGAGAGCAAGCGATAACAAGTGCGTATCTGGCCTTACTAACGCTTTTATCGCGGGGGTGTGGATAGTGTACCTCCCGAGGTGTCTATCCCCGATCTCCCGTATGGGCCGGTCCTGTCCGATCCTCAGGCCTTTGCCTAATCGATACACGTCGAGCCCATTCTAACACTGTGATGCGGTCTCACTCTCCATCCTCACCCATCCAAAGATTCCCAGGCAGGGCTGACAGGAAGAGGAGAATATCTTTGCAGTTGGCGTGAATAACGTATCTTAGGTTTTGGCGTCGTTTTAATGAATCGGACCGTAGTATTTTGGTGGCGGGGGTGTGTCACTTCTCAAGAATTTCTGAAAATGAAAGTACCTGACATGTTCTCGCGTAGTTGTATTACTTACTCACCATATTTACTTAATCTTTCCATGAAAATAAGTAAATGATAAGTATAAAATCGTATGTGAATGTTTTTTTCGGTATGAAATTATTTAACAAAATTCTCATTAAAGTGCGATTTTTTTAAACGAAATTTTATATTTCAATACAAATTTCTACTTATGATAAGACATGTGGAAATTTTGCCATTTAAGACAACAATAGAATAGGATTTATCTTTATCTTTATGAAAAAAAATGAGCGTGATTCAATAGTCTTTAATTCATTACTAACGTACACTTATTCACTTATTAGTTCTAAAATACAGAAGGTATAAAGTTATACCATTATCAAGACTTAGAGATACAGAATTATGTATAACTTGTCTTTTATAAAGTATTTTTAGCAGGATTAATATTTATTAGGGGAATGAGAGTGATTAAATAATAATTCGCCACTCATGTACATTTAATCATCAAAGGGTGTTGTACCTTTTAAACGGTACAAAAGTCAATAATAAAATTAGAGTTTGAGTTAGAGTATCTTCGAAATCCTTTTATGTATAAATATGAAAGTTTAATTATTGATTAAACAGATTGTGCTGTTTACCATCAAAAACTGACTACCCTTTTACGGAATTTATATATTGTTGAAATTAAATTAGCTCATTATTTTACTCTGTAAGTCATTGTGCGCATGATATAATGAGACCATATGTGTCGATACCTATGAAATAAGATATAGATAATAAGAAAAGGTTTATTTTTAAAATGATCTACTTTTGAGTATTTACAGTGATATTATTTTTAATCAAGACTATTCTATTTTCATTTAATAAAAACTTTTCTTTAAAACAAAATCATTTTGTTACATGGTTAATGAAATAATTTTGACCTAACAGTAGAACATTTTGAAAATACATATGCACTTATTATGTATATCAAATTTCATTACAATCCATGCGTGTGTTGTCAAGATATCATGCGCCAATGACTTTTGGAGTAAAATAATGAGCTATTTTAATTTCAACAACACACATTCTATCTAAAAAAACTAGTCAGTTTTTAAAGGTAGTACATTAAAAGTTGTAATCGTATTAATCAATAATTAATTTTATGTAATGTACTATAAGGGACTTTGAAGGTACACTAAATCAAACCTATAATGTTTTTGTTCATGTTCGCCGAGTTTAAAAGATGCAAATCCTCTTAATTAAATTTTAAAATATAGAGCTATATAGTTAAATATATAGTTATAAAATTTACAGTTATATCGTTGATTCAAAAATACTGAGTTATATGGGAAAAGGTACATAATATACAGTGTTAAAGAAAATTTGAAACTGTAGCTTGTAAAAGTAAGAAGTAAATGATAAACGTAACCTTTTCAATTTCTACTGATTTTAACTAAACTGTTCTTTTATAAGCCGTCATTTAATTAAACTTTAAAATAGCATTTCTGAGATACAAAATTTCTGGTTATCACACAAACAAATACTATATAGTAATAACATAAATAAGCAGGTAACTATAATAAGACAATTTTTTTTTTAATTTTATTATTTAAAATATATATATTTTTTTAATATTCATGAAAAATATATTTATATGCCGTAATTTCCTGCCATTACTTGCTTTTAACATGTGATCATTTAGTTATTATTTTAAAGTTTTCTTTTTGTTTTTAATAATAACGTATAAATATATTCTTCATTTAAAACGAGATATAATTGTTTGTACATTTTACAGTTTGGAAACAATATGAAAAATGATGTTTTCTAAATATGAAATAACATTTTACTGAAATAATGAAAATTTGTATTAAAAAAATCTCAAAAAGTGATTAATTAAAAAAATAATTGAACAATGTATATCGTCTGTCCATCTAGTATTATTTGCGAAAGATGATTAAATTACTATACATAATTTTTGCTCCTATAAAATTTTTTGAACGGAGCTATTTTGGTTGACTTAAGCATTAAATAGTTCCTAAAACAATTCTTCGAATTTTAAATTGTCTGCATCGTGATGTTTATCGACAATTTCCCTATCAAACTACCAATTTTCATACTTTTATATGAAATTGTTTTTTTTAATATCAGATGAAAAAGACAACCGGTCACAAAAAAAAAAAAAAAACAAAAAAAAAAACAAATAATAATAATTTACAGTGGTAGTGTCGAATACCTTAGTTACATTTAGGGCTCCGTACTTTTAAAATAAAATGAATTGTTTTTCTCATATCGGAATATCACTTTTTCTAGTGCTATCAATTCTCAGGTAAATATTTCGACATTCAGAAAACATGTTTAATAGACATACAAAATTAACAGCATTAACATTCATATAAAAATTAATATTATTTTGTTATAACTGCATGCCCAAATTCAGTTATGAGCTGAAATGTTTGTTTGATTATTGATAAAATCCGAAAAACCGATTTTCCGGGTGTAGATCGAACTGATTAAAGCATTGTAAATGCTAATAGAAAAGATTTCGAAAAAATGGCAGTCAGCTAATACGAATTTATTTTTTATAAATTCTTCTTTAATTTTTCTAAATAAACAGTTTTTTGGGGTTTTTAAAGGCAAAAGAACGCTTTTCGGAATCTTGAATGATTCGGAAGAAGTTATTACACATTTGCGTTTGTGATTATTGTACACTTTTGTATTTTTAAGAAACATTCGTCTTTTTTTTTACAGTGTAATCGATACCGATATAAGTACAGTAAAGACTATATATTTTGTGTCAGGGATTTGAAATACGCACATATGCTGAAGAGATGCCGCCTGATAAAGAGATTTATAAAATTATGGCTCTAAAATGTTTGTTTGAGAATTTATAAAATCCGAAAAACCGATTTTCCGGGTGCAGAGCGAACTGATTAAAGCATTGTAAATGCTAATAGAAAACATTTCGAAAAAATGGCAGTCAGCTAATACGAATTTATTTTTTATAAATTCTTCTTTAATTTTCGTAAATAAACAGTTTTTTGAGGTTTTTAAAGGCGAAAGAACGCTTTTCGGAATCTTGAATGATTCGGAAGAAGTTATTATACATTTGCGTTTGTGATTATTGTACACTTTTGTATTTTTAAGAAACATTCGCCTTTTTTTTTACAGTGTAATCGATACCGATATAAGTACAGTAAAAGACTATATATTTTGTGTCAGGGATTTGATAGACGCACATATGCTGAAGAGATGCCGCCTGATAAAGGGATTTATAAAATTATGACTCTAAAAACTAGTTCCTTTTTTTAGAGTATTTCTGAAGTTTTATGAAATATTGCATAATACATACTGTTATTGATTTGTTTTTGTCACAATAGCCTTGCATTTTTACTTTTTTGGTAAGCAGATGTATACTTTAGTGGAAAAAGAAGAACTATTTAATTATTGTTTGCTTAAATTGCTTCTTTTTTAGAAGTTAGAGTTTCATGAAACTTTATATATAATTATAAATCATAGATTATGACAACATTTTTTGTATTAGTCGTAGACTGTTAAAAATTTGTAACAATCTATCCGGACATTCGATAATTTTTATTGAAAACTGTCACATAATCGTGACTCAATTATATTCTGAGTATAGTCAAGTAAACGTTATCTTTAAAAACAGTCTGATGACTCGATAAGAAAACTTTCTTTATTTCTTCAGTTTCGTTAATCTTTCGACTCATCACTGTAATAAAACTTGATTTAAGAAATGAAGTATCAAATAATATTAATTAAATTTTAAACGGAAAAGCTTTCTAATCTTCAAATGTACCTCACTCTCAGGCATTAGTTTTTTTTTTTTCAATACAAAAACTACAAGCATCGACATTTTTTCTTATTTATACTCCCTATATAAAATGTAACGTTTCCTTCATATAAAAGGCATGCATAATTAGTTTCATAGTTTTACGATAGTGCCATTACTATCCCTAAAAGTTCAATATGAAAATGGATAAAAAATGGACTAAAAGTGAATTATGAAACTTTTATATTTTGAACCTTGGAGATATGATAACTTTAGATTTATTATGACTAATTGTACTTATCATGATTAAAAAAAGAAGAAAAACTGTTTTTTTTTTTTTTAAATTAGACAATAGTGAAATTTTTTAAAACAATATTGGCACAGTGGGAACTTGGGACTTTTCTGATCAAATAGATATAAGTCAAGAACTGTTTATGTATATGGTATTTGAAAGAAACTGATTTTAAAATTTGATTTTTATTTATTATCTGAACTTGAATTTTTAATTGACTTTTAAATATTGAACTTTTAAGGATAGTGATGGCACTATCGTAAAACTATGAAACTAATTATGCATGCCTTTTATATGAAGGAAACGATATATTTTGTATAGGGAGTATAAATAAGAAAAAATGTCTATGTTTGTAATTTTTTGTGTTGAAAAAAAAAATAATAAAAAAATAATGCCAGAGAATGAGGTACATTTGAAGATTAGAAAGTAACATACGGGCATTAAATCTAATTTTAATATTTCTATTGGATAGAATTGTTGTTTCTAAACGAAAAAGTTTTTTTAAACAACAGCTTGTAAATTACTTCAGAATTGTAAAACTGCAAAAATATCGATTACAATATGAACGATTGTTTTCTTAGAATAGATAGAAGTGATTATATGAAATCGAAATGCGTTTATTTGAATTTATTCTGTAATATAGTGAAATACTGATTTCACGAAAACCAGATAATTCTCAATTTGATGTCATTAATGCCATTATAAGTGACATCAGTTTATATTCTCTTTATATATAGCTCTATCTCTTTATAATAATAATCTGCAAATTAATCATATTTATTCTATTAAAGAAAATAAGTCGATAAACGTCGATTAGTGTAATTTCTAAAAAAAAAAAAAAAAAAAAAAAAAAAAAAAAAAAAAAAATTAGGGTTACGAGCACGGAATTTTTCGTTTAAAATATATTTAATTCCAAAATTTTAGCATAAAAATATTAAATGAAATAACAGGAATTTCATTGCTAATTCGCGGATTTGTAAAAAAAGCCTTAACCTTTTCGGGACAAACAGGTCTTTTACAGAATTTTTAATCTTTTATCACTGGTTTTTCAAAATAGAAATTTTTGACTAAGTAAATCGGAAAAATGCTCGAACAAAATCAGGTAAAATTTACAATCACAATTTTATTGGTGAGAATAATCGAAGATTCTGACCAGTTTATGAGGGACGTATACCGATCGTTCGCCCCCAAGTTGTTAATCTTTTATTAAAACAATTTCGTTTTAATAGCTATTCCATAGTATATCATTAAATAGTAATCCATATCATTCCATAGTAAATAGTTATATCATTAAATACAGTTTTAAAATTTTTGAAATTTATTATTCTACATATATTTTGTAAATCTGTTTTAGTCATTTTAGACTAGAAAAACAACCGAGGAAATGTTTATTAATAATTACAAATATAAAGAATCGGTTTTGAGATTAGAGTCGAAATTTCATGTAATAAATTGGATTCCATCATTCAATTTGTTCATACAATAAGGCTATATTTTACGTAATCTTCCTCCGTCATGCAATCTCAATCTAATTACCATCTTTTATCGTAGTTATTCATCGATTCGACCGCGAACTTAATCATCCGAAAAAAAAAAAAAAAAAAAAGAGTACGGGACGACTCTAACACGCGGATTTAATCCACCCGCATCTGCCCTTGAATGGATTTTTTTTCCGAATCCGTCTGCATCGAAGGGTTTTGTGGCCCGGTGCCCTGATTTTCTCAGAGGGTGGAGAAGGGATGACGATAGATCTTCGAGGTCATTGGCGAAGAAGAAGCTGTTTTGTTGGCGGCCGCCAAGCGATGCGCGCGCTCTCGGGAGGAAGCAACCCCTAGGTGGCGGAACAGGCTGGCTGCTGTTGGCGTCGGGCCCTCTCCATCCGCGCAATGTCGGGCATCTCGTCGTCGATGGGGCCCAGCGGCGGTGGCAGCGGCGGCGGTCAGGCCCCGCCGCGGACCCCGCTCCTCCTCCGCCGTGGCACCACCGCGTAGCACCCGGACATGAATAGCGCTGCCGTGATCGGCCGGCAACTGCGGCAACAGCAGACGACGACAGCAGGCCGACAAACGGGATCGCTGGTGCCGCCGTCCCCGCACAAGGGTCGGCCCCGAACGCCGACCCACCAGCCCCACCACCATCACCACCAGCAACTGCCATCCCCGCCAGCGGCGACCACCCAGCAGCCAACACAACAGCAACAGCCAAAGGACCAAAACAAGCAGCAGCATCAACAGCAACAGCAGCAGCAGCAGCAGAATCCAAAAGGTACAACTACCATCATCATCAACAACCATCTTTTCTTCTACTTCTACTACCGCTGCCCGGATTAGCCGGACACCAAAACCCACTTGTGTGCCTACCGGATAGTGTGTGTTGTGTGTTTATGAACCACGGGATGCGAAAAAGCCTGGCTTCTTAAAGCTTTGCCCCCTCTATTTGCCTCACAACACAGCAGGAGAAAGGTAAAAAATTACAGCAAATGCAATCAACCAGAAAATAAAAATGCATGGATTAAAAAATATACAGCATGGATATAGTCTAGCTCACTAGAGCCTTTGTTAGACCAGGTAAAGACTATTGGATGACAGCCTTCTCTAGTCACTCATTTCTCTATTTGTTGACTTGCCTCTTATGCATGCCGTTCTATTTTTTAGATAAGAAACCACAAATCATTCAGTTCTAGCACTAACCAACCACTAACCACTATTAGCCCACTAGGACATCCGTCTCTTCTGAGTAGTCCCCTCTCTGTCTAGCACGGTAAAAAACAAAACTCTAAAACATCACTAGAATCTCTACCATACTATCTAGAAACTTATTTCTCCCTCTATATCAAATTCACATGACTAGCAGCACTCTATAACCCTTGAAATTCTTCCTATCTTTCACACTTTTCTTATGGAGTTTTAATTTGCTAAATAGTCAAATGCATCTTAAACAGTAAAGGTCAAATTATTAAACAAACTGAAATTCCCTTAAGATTGTTTTGATTCTTTAAACATATAGTGAAGGATATCTCAAACACAAAAGGTCAAATTATTAAACAAACCCAAAACCTCTTAAAATACTTTTAATTTGCTAAATTAGATATTCAACTAGCATCGACTCAAACACAAATGGTGAATATCATTTTAATTCACTAAACAAACTGTAAGATATATTTGGAACACTAACAATAAAATCATTAACTATATTGAAATTCTTAAAATAGTCAATTATTCCCCTAATGCTAATAGTTAATTTAAAAAAAATTCAAATCATCATAAGATAGTTTTAATTCGCTCTAGATTGTCAAATACATCTCAAACACGAAAAATAAAATTATTGTATTACATGTATACTATCCAACATGCATAAATAATTATAAGGAACAAAAGAAAAATGGCTCTTTACCAAATTTTTAACAATGAAATGGTCTTACCTTCATTAATCATACTCATCTTAGCAAAAGCTATTGAAGAAAAAATGAGATATTAGCGATACATTTTAAGAAGAACTTTATTTATTTATTTACTTCTGCAAAGCTAGTTTTAATATTTTGAGAATATTTGGTATAAAATAAAATAAATTTAGAAATTTTAATTGTATGGCATGTAAATGATGATAACTTATATGTCTTGAAAGGTTTTATTGAAATTTTTCAAACCTGTGAAGAAAAATTTAAATCGAAATCGTGTAAAGAGTAATGAAAAATATTTTTTAAATGATAAGCATATGAAATGTTTTTTTAATCACAAAGATGGTTTTTACATGCTTCATAATTAATTAATTTCAATTTATGAAATATGTAACTCGAAAATAAAAAATATGAATTTTTAGTGTGATTAATGAAAAATATATTTTTATGAATCTTAATAAATTTTAAAAATTAGGTTAATGTTAAGTATTGGTATTATAAAATCAAAGATATTTTATCCTATTTTAAAAAGTACATTTATTTAAAATTAAAAAAAAGCCATTAAATTTAAAAATAATTAGATTTGTACCTTTACTATATTGTTTTCATGCATTAATCTTTTTCAATATCAAATTTAATTCCGTTTCAAATAATTAAAAAAAATGAAAGACAATTATAGTAAAAACCTAGCTGAAACAAAATATCTGGAATAACTAATTGTGAGATTAATCAAAATTTAAAGAAAAAAAATTGCTGTACTTTCAGATATTAAAATACACTCTTATATTCAGAATTAGAAATTAGACTTAAATAGCTTAGTTATAAAAGCATTAAAAATACAAAATGCTGTCAATTATTTTTCTCTTTTAAGAAATTGAAAAAAAAAAATAATTTATTCCTAAGCTACTGAATAATAAAAATATCAGAAATTTCTGGGATACTATTTAGAAATAAGCATTTAAAAAAATAAAATAAACGGTTTAAAACATAAAAAAATGAAGGGCAATTATAGTAAAGACTTAGATGAAACAAATTATATTAATAACTAATTGTGAGATTAATCAAGATGTAAAGAAAACGAATTAGGCTATATTTTGAACAATTAAAATGCACAAACGTATTCAGAATAAGAAATTTCCCTTAAATAGTTTAATTATATAATAATTATAAATATAAAATGCTGTCAATTATTTTTTGCTTTTACGAAATTGGAAAAAAATGTAATAATCAATTTATTCATAAGGCATTGAATGCGGAAAATATCAGTAATTTCTAGGAAATTACAATATAAAAAATAAAGTACAGTAAAAACTTAACTGAAACAAAATATCTCAATAACTAATTGTAAGATTAATAAAATTAAAAAAAAATGAATCAGGTTATACTGTGAAAGAATAGAGCATACTAACGTATTTAAAAATGGAATTGGACTGAAATAGCTTAACTATATAGCCATTAAAAATACAAAATTCTGTCAATAATTATTTTTCTCTTTTAAGAATATGAAAAAAAAAAATGTAGTAGTTAATTTATTCAGGTATTGAAAGATGAAAATATCAGCAATTTATAGCAAACAACTTTAAAAATAGATAATTTTTAACAAAAAAATAAGCCATTTAAAACATAAAAAAATGAAGGACAGTTATAGTAAAAACTTAGCAGTAACAAACTATCTCAATAACTAACTGTCAGATTAATCAAGATGTAAAGAAAGTGAATTAGGCTATACTTTGAACAGTTAAAATATATTAACGAATTAAAAATTTGACAGCATTTTGTATTTTTAATTCTTATATAATTAAGTAGCTTTATTATATAAGATTTAAAAATATGAAATACTGTCAATTATTTTTCTCTTTTAAGAAATTGAAAAAAAATATAGATAATAATTAATCTATTCAAAAGGTATTGAAATTTGGAAAATATCAGAAATTTCTAGGAAATTACTTTAAAAATAAGTAATTAATAGCAAAAGTTAAAAAAAAATTTAAAACATAAAAAATAAAAGATAATTGTAATATAAACGTAACTGAAACAAAATATTTCACTAATTTTAATTTAATTTGTGAGATTAATAAAAATGTAAAGAAAACGAATTAGGCTATACTTTTAGCGATTAAAACACACTAACGTAAGAAATAAGAATTAGGCTTAGATTGCTTAATATTATAAGTATTAAAAATCCAAAATGCTGTTAATAAATATTTTTCTCGTTTAATAATATGAAATAATTATAACAATTAATTTATTCATAATGTACTGAATGATTAAAATATCGGTAATATTCAGAAAACAACTTTAAAATTAGTAATATAATTTTTTAAACAAAATCATATGTTATCTCATTGTTTCGTAATCATTGCAAAAACTTATATTTTCACTGATTCATAAAGCTCAAAAATTTTATTTAAATATATTTACGAATTTTAAGAAACATATGAAAACTATATTTTGAAACTTTATTATTGTTACTATTAATGTAATTTTAAATTACGCTCACAATTTTCTTTGTTTATATGCTTATACAAACAAATCAAAATATTAATATAAAGAATATTCGCATTATTGAAAGTTTTTGGTCCTAGAATATTTTAATGTTATAAATTGAGAATAGTGATTAATTGAGTATTTTCTCATAGCTGGGTGAAAAAGAATTAATTTTAATAAGATTTCATTTGAATGCTAGTTTTATTACAAATGTGACAGATTTTTTTTTAATGGTTTTATATTAATGGAAAATTTAGTTAAAATGCACGGAATTACAAATAGTTGCTTTGAATTATTTTGTACATCAGGATTTTACCTATGTATGTAATTCTTAAAATTAATTCGCTTTACGTTTTTATGGATTCCAATTATTCTAAAAATTTAAAAATAAATAAATTAGCATATCTAGAATTAGAGCTGACAAATTACCAAAAGATCATCATAGCTTTTACAATGAAAGGATACTTTTATAAACTAACAACTTAATTATAATTTCAGAATTTGCAAGTAGAATTAAGAATAGATTTTATATTTTTAAATTGCTAAAAAACTTTCATGAAATTAATTTAATAAAAGTAAAATTTCCGTTTTGATAGTGATTTAAATATTGGTTGAGAAATTACAAACAGTAATTTTGATACTGCTGCAGAAATAGACACTTAGTTATATATGAAAAAGACAAACTACGTATAAGTTATAATTCCATTATTTAAGTACAACTTTTAAAATAATTTGTGATTATATGAAAGAATAAATAATAATAATAATAAAAATTCATATAGAAAGGGTTCGATGTTTGAAAACGCGTGATTATAAAAATTGCTGGAAAAAACAAAACATTAAAATTACTATAGAAAAGTTGTGAAATTTTTTTTAAAATATTTTAAAAATAATGTAACAGAAAATTTGTTTGTGGCTTTTATTAAAATACATGTATTCAGAGATTAATGTTAATTATATTTATTTGGTGTTAATTTGAATTGCTTTAAAATTAATGTTATTTATTTGTGATATTTTATAGCTATTAATTAGTCATTGTAATGATTTTAATTTACCCTAAAAGGTTCAGTAATACTTAAACTAGATTGGGAACAAGGAATTACATGATAAATTATATAAAATTATCTTAGTATATGAGTAAATGAAATGTATAAACGCGTTAGAATTTTATTAGGATTTATAAAAATTAAGTAACATTGGTAAACATTATTTCAGCATCGTTTAAACAGCTTCACTTAAGCTAAAGTACAATAATAATAACAATAACGAAGAATATAAATCATTAAATATTTAATAAAAACGAATTTTCAATAAATCGATTTCATTTGACCATATAATATTATAGTATCACAACACCTACATTAAAGGGATAATTTTATGTACTAATAAATTAAATATTATTTTTCAGTCAAATTTATTTAAATAAATGGGGTTAAAAACAAAATTAACATTTTTCTACTAATTTTTAAAAAATTGATTATTTACATTGGAAGTAAAGTTCAGTTTTAATCATGCCTTTAAAATATTTAAAAATTCACAGTGCGTGTAAAATAATTATAATTTTGCAACATGGAAAGGCACATAAAATAAAATACAAAATGTAGCTGTAGTTGAATTATATTTTATACTTGTAAACATTTAAAATAATATTTTACATAAAAAATCGAAAACAACAATATTTCTTTAGGCAGAAAAGGTCAAAACAAAATTTTATCTAATTTTCTCCAAAATTTTATGTATATTATGTATAAAAAGTTAAGACAAAATTACTGGAAATTATTGTTTTTATTTTTTATTTTGCAATATCATTATGTACATTATGAAGAATTACAGATAAATATTAATGATAATAAGCATTAGGTGCAATTTTCCATGTAATATTTAATATTTATTTTTAATCTTTTATCGTTAATAAGTTAATATTGTAATGTTTTTCAACCAATAAAATCCTAAATTCACATTACAATCATAATGTAGAGTTACATAAATCACATAAAATTACGTTATTTTATTCTCTTATATCAATCAGAATATGCTTCAGAATTTAATAATTATGTAAAATATTTAATTGATTCTCAATCAGTGAACTGATATTTAATTAGATAATTTTAAAAGATACTGATGATAAAATAAACAATTTCAAATTCCCTCAGTTATTAAATTATTATAGATGTGAAACCTACAGCATTAATAGTCATTTTAAAATGTGTTTTTAAATAAAATTTCAAAATTTAAATTAAACTGGGAATTTAGGACTAATAAGAAGCATTTCGAATATTTCAACATTAAGTTCCAGTTAACTACTTTTCAGTTTGAGATATTAAGATAATATATGTATATAAAATAAACATGAATCCCAGATTTGTTTTTTGAAATTTACACTTGTATTTTTAGGTATTAGTACATGTACAATTACAGCTATAAATATGTACACATACATATATTTGAACTAATCAGTATATCACCAATAGCATATGCATATATTTTTTAGAACTTTAGTACGTAATTTTCTAAAAATGAAAAATTATTTGTAATTTATCGAAATTATAAATTTTTATAATTATCTTATTTAAACGTCGTAAGAAAATCCCTTCTTAATATTTAAAAATCATATTTAAATTTTTAAAGATAATGTAGAATTTTTAAAAGCGACAATTCTTTAGTTTTCATTTCCATCCTTCATCTGTATTTACATATGAAAATGCATGAATAAGGTAAATTTGTTTTGAGCATTAAAATTAATTTATTTTATTGGTATACAAATTTAAAGACTTTCTTCCATGCCGGAATCATTAAAATTAGAAAAATTAAATCATTTGGGCAAAATTAATCTTTTTTAATTTAAAAATGTCTATATTATTGCTGCTATTATTTAAAATAAAATTACAGAATTTTTTCAATTTTATATTTTCTTCATGTTTTTGAATTTTTAATATCCTTTTTTCGAGTTTTTAGATATTTTAGCGACATTGCATATCATACATTTAGACGACCATACCTTTGGTTTCAGAAAAAATATCAAATGGATCTTATTTTTCTAGCTCGTATTAATTTTTAACTTAAAAAAACTTTTTTTTGAGAAGGAAACTGCATTAACTCACTGCATATTTTGTTTTGTTTTTTAAATGTTAAATAACATTTTCAATTTTTTTAGCAAAGCAAATTTGATGCAAGCTTCACAATTTTATGTTATATTTAGTATAGTTTAATAATAATAAAAAAATTACTTTTTAAAAACTTTTTCTTAAAAAATTGCCTAAATTCTCAGGAGATAGAAACCTTTAAAATACCACAATTCAAATTTTTAAAACTTAACTTTTCTAATATTTCAACAAACTTGTTATTTTATAAAATACGAAGATAGTTATTATCATTTTAAAATAAAAATCATAACTGTCTACAGAAAAAAAGGAAATTTTTAAATAGTACATTACATTTATTTAAATACGCAAAATTATGGTCGTTAATTTGATTCTTTTGAATAACTAATATCTATTTAATCATCATATATGGAAGTTGTTTCATTATTTTAAATTATTTATTTTTACTCTGCAAAAAACTATATAATATAATTTAACTGCAATAAATTTGATTGCCAGTATTTAAATCTATTTTTTATAAGTATTTAGTTACAATTATTTATTATACTTGAAAGAAATGTAACAATTAAGAAATTCTGAAAGAAAGTAAAACAAAGCATTAATACAAGAAAATAAAAAAGTTCTTTATGATGCATTTAACAAATTTTCATTCTTTAAAAGATTTTGAGAACCAATTCAACATTTTCCTTAACTGCACAATATTGAAAAACAAATTTATTCGGAATATATCCTATTACACGAAACAATAGTTCTTAATGTGATATTTAAACTACATATATATATACGTTACGAAAAATCATTACGAATTTAAAATATGCTAAAGTTTGAAATAATTGAAATATTATGAAAAGAAATACGAGGTGGTTATCCTTTAAATAAAGGAACTCAATGCAGAAAATTATTCGAAATAAAACATAACAAATATGAATAATTATTTTTCTCCTATTTTTAAATTCTAAATCACTATAATAGAAAATGTAATATAATTTTTCAGGCTAATCTAACGAAACGGCGCCAGCATTTTTAGGTGTGCATCGTAAATGTGTTTTGTTTATTGGGTTGCTATAATTAAATTATCTTACAAATTCGAAAAGTAATCATTCTTACAAAAAAGTAAATTAAATATATTACAAATATCTATTTGCGTGCTTTATACAAAATTGAAAATTTTGGCATAAGCATAAAATATATAAATATTTTTTTTTTGAATTTTTAAACCTTTTTTTTTAATAATAAATATTCGGATTGATATAATTATGTTTTTAATTGTTGAAAACACATAATTTGTCGCTTGCTGTGTACTTATTAAATAGACACTCTACCTAATCTGATTGTATTCTAACAAAATTAGATATTAATTTAAAAGAAAATAATTACTGTATTTTCATTTTAGTTCTTGTTCGGTTTACAATTTTCCTAATTTTTCAATTTTTTTTACAAAGTATCTTTAATAAATATTCAATTATATTTTAATTAGCGTCATAAAAAATATATAAATATAATAGTATATAATCATAATAATATCATAAAAAATATCTGCTAATTATAAGGATTAAAATCAATTCTACTGCATTAATATTTATTCAGTATATGTTAATTAATATCTTCTTAAGCAATTGTTTTAGAAATAAATTAAACACTGTATGTTAAAATACTAAATACGGCGATAAAACGTTATTGCTATTTCTTCAGTTTATAAATTTGAATATGTCAATATTTATAAGCAAAATTTACTTTTTTCGACTTTTTTTTATAAGAAAGCTAATGAATAAATTAAATATTGGCGCATTTTAAGATTTCTGACAGATTTGTATTCGATGTGTATAGCTGAATGAATTAAATAACTTATATAAATATACATGCATTTCATAACATGAATATTATTCTTTGAAGTACGTAATTTATGAAATTTTATAATAAGTGTGTAGAAAATTTTCTCAATAAAATCTTATTATACTCTTCCAAAAAAATTCAATAAACTGTAAAAGTACAAAATGTTGTTGCTAAAGATTTAAAAAATTAAAATGTTATTATTAATACTGATAAAAAATAGAAGACATACTCTACAATATTTATATTTCACATGCTTAAAAAATGGAAAGCGTGCTACTTTAATGTCTATATTTTATTAATTTTAGAATTATAACCAATACAATAAAATAATTAGAATAAAACGTTTTAAATAGTTACTAAAATCAAAGACTTAATTATAAATATTGAGTTAAACAAAAGTGCATTTTTAATACTAATTATTTCATAATAGAAAGTGCGTTTTCTTTCAAAATATAATTAGTGAAATTTAATAAACAATAAATAAGCAATTTGAAAAACACAAATATTTCTCCTATCAATGAAATTACTGCATGATTTAAAAATAATAATGTTTTGGTAAATGAAATTGTTTTCAGAAAAAAAAATTAAAAGTTTATATTTTCCAGGAATTAAAATAAAAATTAATTTAGAAAATAAATATAGTTAAGTTTTTTATAAAAAAAAACCCATAAAGTTTAAAAAGTGGTTCCTGAAATTAAATATTGAAAGTACATTAAAAACGAAGCCTTCTTTTCCAATCAGAAAAAGTACTTAGTAAGTTAAAAAATTATATACTAATTGATTTAAAGAAGACAAAAACTTTTTAAAAATATTTTTCAACATTTACTTATTATGTGCCTTTTCTTTTTCTTTTTTCTTAAAAAGACATGTTAATGGCTATGTTTATTTCGTAAGAAATTACTGTGCATTTAATGAATAAGTAAAATAAAGGATTTTACAATATTAACTAAAATTAACAGTGACTAACAAACTGATAAAAAATGTATCTAAAATATTCGCGTATTTTGTAGCAAACTGTGTTTTACTCTTAAATATATAATTCATGAAACTTAATAATAAAGATTCTAAAAATAATCAAACTCTTGCTCTTTCATGAAAAAAAAATGAAGCATATCGAATGAATTAAAAAATGAAATTGCTATTGTTAATTATCTTGAAAAGAAAAAAAAAGAACGACAAAAGAATTTTGTGACACTATTTACATTTTACATGTTTTTTTAAAAATAAAATGTATCATACTTCACGTATACTAGTTATTTATTTAGAAATTATAGTTCATTTAAGAAAAAAAATACAACAAAAGACTTTTAAACAATAACTAAAATTAATAATAAGTAAATCAAAAATACATTTAAAATTTGCACATATTTCATTAGCAGAAAATATTCTTTTTAATGCACAATTCATAAAAGTTAATAATCCGTGTGTAAAATTTCCAAAAAATAAAATAGTTCACTCTCACGCGATTTTTTAATAATGATAATAAAAAAAATATTGTAAATTTCTTAAAGCAGTTTAAAAAGTTGAAAATTTAATTTTTTTAAAAAACATTTTAGATTATTATTATTTTTTTAAATATAAAGTACGATATTTAAAAATCTATTTTTTATTTATTAGAATTTACAACCCATTTGTTAATAATAGTAATAAAAACCTTCTAGACAAAAATTAAAATAAATACTACCTCTGACAATAAAGTTCGCTGAATAGTCCTGTAACATTAATGTAAATGAAATATTAACGAAAGTTACCATACCATCCTTTAAAATAGTCATTTCCCATAACTATGCACCGCTGAGATCTGCTATACATGACCTGGGAAATTCGCAAGAAGTCTTCTTTTGGGATGGAGTTCAAAAGCTTCGTCACGTTTCGTTTGGTTGCAAGCAATATGGTCAAAACATTTTCAAAGAGAGTTTGGGTCGTGAAAATAAGAACTCTGGAGGATTGAGATCTGGCGAGTATGGTGGATGTTCAATTTGCACCATTCCTCATGACTTTCTTTTCGTGTCTTGCAAAGCTTAAAACGAAACTTTAAACTGATCTTTTGGTCGTTCATTTTCCTGTTCTCAGTTAAGAACCAACACACTGAACAAGCACTTAGTAAAGCATGTCTTACATAGAACATAAACGAATCTCAACTGAACAACAGTGGGGGAAGATGGTCAACACTTGCCTCTATGCAGGTGCAGCGTTTTGTTTCCCCAGCGTTGCCAGATCGGTCGTTCTGAATTCATTCACCGAACTTTTTTGTCAGAGGTAGTATGTATACCACATTAATGAAAAGCATTTTTAAAATATGCACATATTTCATAATAGAAAATGTTCTTTTAACTTTGTAATTTCTGGAAATTATATCAGTGAATAAAAATTCTTAAAAATAATGTCGTTCTTTTCCATAAAAAAGTATTCAGCATAATGTTTAAAATAATAATTGTATTGCTAAATGACTTTTGGTAGATGAATAAAAGGGTAAAAAAAAAAAAAAAAAAAAAAAAAAAAAAAAAAAAGCGATGTCTACATTTTACAAACGTTTTAACAATAGAATTTATGATATATTAAATTCTATATTTTGCTTAAAATGAATAAAACTATAAATAAATAACATAAAACTGAAAATATATTTAAGAATATAATGTAAATAATAAAACGAATAAATGTAATTGCATATTATTTAATTAAAATCAATACAACAACATTTTTTAAAAATAAAAACTAAAATTAATTATGAATACCCCGTTAACACAAAGCATATAAAAAAAATACTTATTTCATAACTTATGTTGCTAATCTTTTAAATCTAATATTTATGAAAGCAAACATTTTAGATAATTTTAGCACAATAATTTTAAGTAATTTTAGATTAATTTTTCTTTTTATTAAATTAATTTTAAATTTAGTTGTCTTTTATTATATTGCAGTTGTTTTCATTTTTACATAATTTTAGTAAGTGATAATGTAATCAATGATAGTCTAAAATGTAATAATATGTTAACCTATTTAAGAAAGATGCTGTTGAAGATTATTGCAATGGTAAAGCATTCCAATATTTCCCTGCGATTATATAGAAGTCGCTAGAGTTGTAAATACATAACTGTGAAGTGTTAGCAATAATTTCATTTAAAAATCCCACAATTACAACAGTTTTAAAAATAGTTTATCATAGTGTTTTTATGAATTTTTTTTTATTATAATCACAACATATTTTGAAAATTAATAAACTGGTGAAAAATAATCTACATAATATATTTTTTTTATATATATATTCATGTTGTATTGAATGTAACATAAATACACACAAAATTCTGAAAAAAATCCTAGAAATAACTAAAGTTTAAACAAAACACTTGTTAAAATTTTGTCCCCCCCCCCAAAAAAAATAGATATAAATTTAGAAATAACTTAAAATTGACTTCTCAAGAGTTTCCTTTTAATAAAAATTTTTCAAACGCTTCATTCCTTATTAACATATTTACAGTTAGTAATCGAAAAATCTAGTACGTATTTCCAAGATTAACTCAAATTGTAAAGAATAATGAATAAATATATTCGAAACCAGTAAATAAATATCCTATAAAAATAAAACATTCCTTTGCCTTCAGATAAAAAATTATCTCCTCCTAAACAAAACGTTTAATAATCATAATAAATAAATAAATAAACAGAAATGCTAATGTTAATTGCCTGTAAGCAAAAACTAATTTTTCAACAGGATTTTATGATACTTATTTGTTGCATGCTTTTTAAAAATATAATCTTTGACATTTCAATAACTATATTTTATTCATTAGGGAACTGCAGTCTGTTTAATAAAATCTATATTATATATATATTTTTAAACAATAATTAAAATTAATTAAAAATACTTATCTTTTTAAAGAATATCTTTCAGACATGCACATATTTTTTAAAGGAAGTTGTTGTGTTTGAAAAAAATAACTGCATGAAACTTAATAGTTAGTGAATAATAATAGGTAAAAAATAAAATAATAATAAATTTAATTAAAAATGACCAAATGATTATTAAATTAATCATTTCAAATAATGAGAAGCATAATAATTAGATATTCTTACTTTATTTGTAGTTATTTTCTATCATAATTTTTATATGTGAAATATTTTGATTAGAAAAAATACATTTTGTGTTTTGTTCAATATAAATGTATGTTTTTTTCTGTTTTTAAGAACAGCGTACATTTTATAATAATTGCCTAAAAATTTTATATATATATGTATTAATATAAAATCGCAATTTCTTTACTATATTATAGTATACATATTATGAATTATATATGTAAATACATATTTAGACGATTTTTTAATTTACAGATTTTAATTAATTCATTCATTATTCTTCATAATTTAATTTAGATTGGGAAATGCCTACGAGATTTTTTGATTGGAATCTATAAAAATTAATAAGATATAAAACCTTAGAAAAAGTTAAACAAAAAACTCGTTAAAAGTCACTTTTAAGCTATTTATAAACTTATATGTTTTTTAAAAGTTAAAGTTTCAGTAAATGTTTTCAAGGATTTTTTCCATAATTTTATGTGTATTTATGTTTTATTTAATATCACATGAACCTTAAAATAATTCATTACGTGGATAATTTTTCACCAGTTCATTAATTTAAAATATACTGTAAATAAAGTAAAAAGAAATTCATAAAAACACTATGATAAACTAATTTCTAAAATTATTGTAATTATGGAACTTTTAAATGAAAATACTACTAACTGTTCACGATTATCTATTTACAACATCGGCAAAATCTAGGTAATGTCAGGAAAATAATTGAATGTTTAACTATTATAATAATCTACAAATGCTTCTTTCGCAAATAAGCTATGCATATTATTATATCGATATCACTGATTACATTAATCATTTACTAAAATTATGTAAAAATGTTAACAGCAACAAAATATAGTAATACATAAATAAATTATTACAAAATTTACATTTAATAACAACAAAAATTATTTTAAAATTATCTAAAAGTAATAATAACTAAAATTTGTGCAATATAATATATATAATTAATGTAACATATATAATTTATCTAAGGAAATTTAATTAAACTTGATAATTCAGAAAATTTACCTTTAGAGGAATTAAAATTAAGAAAATTTAAAATAGGTTAACCTATTAGCACAAACATGCGTTTATTACAGGATTTTTTTTTAATTCATAAATTCAATAAATAAATAAATAATTTTTCCTTTTTCGAGTCGTGAAACGTCTGTCATTAAATAACAACAACAACAAAAAAAATCACATTAAAAACTTTGGGAATGCATTTTGAATTTCTGTATAAAAAAAGAAATTCCTGAAATGCACAGTTCGATGCATATGAGGTAACAACACTGGTTTCACTAAAGAAAATAAAGAAAAAGTTTTAAGAATTATCACAGTCCTATTTGTATGTAAAATAATATGTTATACTATAATTTTTTTATTTACAGAACATGTCACTGAAAGATGCTTTCAAATCAAATAAAATATTCTAAATGCTATCATCTTAATGATCATATAATTATCGGTTTGATTTTAAATGAAAAAATTGATTTTCAATGAAAGCTTTAGGGTTTTTTAGATTGCGCCACAAGAAAGAGTTTCATAACTGCTTCATAATTAGCGAGCTAATTTAATTCCCCGTAAAAATTTATGAATGAAACGAAAGCATAAATAAATTAAATAAATATTGTTGTATTAAAATAAATAATTAATTTAAGCTAAATATTTTAAAATCAATAAATAATTTAAACTAAATATTTGAAATCAGTAATTAAAACCAATAATGTAAGTAATTTTTTTTTACATTTTGTTAAAAATTCTCTCATAAAAAAAAAAGAAAAAAAACTCTGCTATAGTTTTACTTTTAAAGGAAGTGATAAAGTGTATAGAAAAATATACGTAAAAAGAAAATTAAAATATATTTTTTTACAAGAAAATATTTTATCATTTCATTACTAGTTTAAATTGCTATTCCCTTTTCCCTGTCATGTCCCTTGTAATTTGGGTCTAAAAATCGCATGTTCGTAACTTTAAATCATACTTGTAAATTACTAACTGCATTTTTTTTTTGGGGGGGGGGGCGATCAATTTAAGCAATATGTTTTCCTCGGATAAAAATCACATTGGTGTTATATTACTGCCTCTTTAAAAAACAGTATAACTGTACTCAAATTACCTTGTACGTGTGTGGGTGGGGAACAACTTGGGTATAACAAGCAAAAGTATAAGTTCTAGTCTAAGTACACTTCTCAAATTACTCATTTAAAGGTAAAGTTTGGTATGTTTAGAAAATGTGAAAAGAGTTTTATTAATAGAGGTGTTTGCATATTTTACTTAGAAATTTACTAGGCGTAGGGTGAATACAATATAAAAAGTAAAATAAACCTACCTATAAACTGAAGATTTAACAAGATTTGAAAAGTTAAAAAACTCAAGTATTTTCTATTAAAGCTAAAAACAGTAAACGCAATAGAGATTTGCACTTCATCTAATCACTTAGTATTATTACCACCAGGAAAAATGTAAGAAACTTTTTTCATTGGTAGTAAAGATTTTAGTATGGGCGATGAAGCTTCTAGTAAAGTTGGAGAAAATTCTAGTATGGATTATAAAGGATCTTTTACTACTTTAGTGCTGATAGCTGAGCCGAGAGAATTTTCATCTTCACTTGTCATTACATGGACAAAATCTCGAGGACTATCAGAGTACCTTTATATCTGAGAGTAGTCTTAAATGAACTTTTGTTCCATTTAAAATTGGTAACGAAACTCACAATTGATGAATTCACCAAATCACATAATTCTGTTATATTATTTTAGAATTAGACCGTATGCTCAAATTACCCTACATTAAAAGAAATACAATTATAAACGATTATATACATGTAATGTAAAACTTTTATGTTAATATTTTATAAACAATTGTAATATAAACATATCTTAATTAGAAAGCTGCTAATAAGATGGTTTTTTACATTGTGTTTTTGAAGTTAATGCTTTCTCTCCCAAATGTATAAAGAAATACTAAAAGACTTTTTTTTCTTACAAAGAGCAATTTTAGTTGTCTAAAACATTTTCAAATTCATTCAATGAGAAAAATGGAATAAAATATAATTTATATAATTCAACAAAAATAATGTTACGCTTTATAAAGTAAAAACAATGTATAATAATGAAATTTCTCTTCCCCCACCCCCACTCAACCACTATAAACAATAAGTAACCTTTTATATAAGCGATTATTAACACGTTTTGATTTAACAAACCCCTTATTTAAGTTTTTAGTTATGAGTATTACGTTGTTTCATAAACTTGCCCCCGCTACTAACACCTTGCAAAATCAATTGTTATTGCCAGTTCGCAACGTTCTTTGGCAAATTAAACAACCTAACAATTCAATTTAATTTAACAACATTAGTAAGTTTTTATTTTTTAACTTCATTTTACATTTTACAATATAATATGATTAAGAAAATTGGGACAGCATCAAAACAAATAAAATCAATACTGAAATATAATTTTAATTCATTTAATGTTTGATTGAAGTTTTTATTTTTCATTTTGATATGCAAATGTTCAAACGAACGTTTTTCATTTCAACATGATCTTTGAGATTACAAGACTCGTAATGTTGCTAATTTTTTTTCTACTTTTGCCACCACTATTTCAAGTTTAAAATTTCGAAAAATTCTTTTAACACCTGCAATAACAATCTGCAACAGAGATCTTCGTTTTCAAATAGTGGTAGCAAAGTGAAATAAAATTAAGAAACTGCGAGTCCTAAAATTGCTTTACTGAACTAAATTTTTGCGTTTCCATTCTAACCGAATTATTTTTATAATATCTGCCATTCTAAATATTATATTCGCCGTACCGCTACTGGGTTAGCTGCGGTCTAAATAAATAACTCCCCTTATTGGAAGAAATCTATTAAGATAAATTAGAGAGGTATATTTAGAGTTAATCTATTGATTTTATTTTTAAAAATTCTGAGTGGCGTTAAAGAGGTTTTCTTTTTAAATTAGTTATATGTTTTTAATATTTTTTAGTCAAAATTAAGTCTTTCCAGATTTTCTATCAACAGCTATAGTATAGTTTAGAGTCAATTTCTTTTGATTTTATTTTAAAACATTCTGACAAGTAATGAAGAATTTTTCCCGTTGAATAAATGACATTTTTTAAAGTAAATTTTGGTAAAAATTAAGTTTTCCCAGATTTTTTGTCAAAAGCTATAATACCATTTACAATTAATTCATTTTCATTTTATTTAAAAAAAATCTGACAGGTTATGATGAATTTTTCTTGTTAAATAAATTACATTTTTAAAAATAATTTTTAGTCATATTAAGTATTCCCAGATTTTCTGTCAATAACTATAGTATAATTTAGAATTAATTTCTTTTAAATTTATTTAAAAAAATTACAAGTAATGAAAAGTTTTTGTTGTTAAATGAATAACATATTTATAATTATTTTTAGTCATATTAAGTCAAAATTAAATTGCTCCAATTTATCTGTTAATTGCTATATTATTTAAATTTCACATGAACAAACTCAAAGCAAGCATGCTGCAGTATAAAAATTTTACTTAAATTTGTCAGAAGCGGCTCTAAATCAGAAATCAGTACTAAGGGGAAAATTTATTTTCTTTGAATATCTTAAAATAGTTTTTTTTTTTCAATACCATCATACTTTCTCTTTAACACGGTGATAACTACTATATTTAAAATTTATTTCCAATAAATACTGTTATTTGACTGTCATTTTAAAAACTCAGATGCATAAATTACTTTTTATTTACATTTATTTTACGTTATTTAAATTTAACAAAACAGACTATTAGATAGAAAAAAATGTGCAAATATAAATTTATCGACAACCAATGCGATAAAAACACAAACAGTATAATCTCGAGGCTAAATCTACTTAATGCACTAAAACTCATTAAATTGTGTGAATTAATAATTTCTTCATTTCCTAATCTTTTGCATGTTTGGTTTAATAAATCTAGCTATCTATCTATCACATTGTAGTCCCAACTAGGTTTTAGACTACAGCATGTAGTTTTATGCTAGCTCCTTTAGCAATGTTTTACAAATTTTTCCTTTTTTACTCTTTTATTTTTTTTTTAAAGTTACATGTATATATAGTTTTTTAAGTGTTTAGTGTTGAATATTAAAGTGATGAAATTATATTATTAACTTATGTTGTTATTTTAATTATTTATTTGTGTTTTTTGTTATTAACAGAAAAATGCTTTATTTTAAGTGTTACTTTGCAAATACTCATTGACAATTTTTTGGAAGAAAAAAAATTAACTGGACATTTACAAAATATTTTACATTAGCAAAGTATTTTTTTGAAAATACGTAATTGTTCGAAATAAATGAGTTGTTGTTCTTAAAGTATAAATATGATGTATAGTAATATATTTTTCAAAGTAGAATATATATTGAATAATTTCCTATTTTATTCGAAGTATTATATTGATTTTTTAAAAGTATTTGCCTTCCCGAATAGTTTAAAGTCAGCAGATTAAAGAAACAGATGTAATATTTTATAAATTGTAAACTGAACAAAGATAAGGATTTACTTTTTGTAGGCACTAGTCATTTTTGTTTTATTAGAAAAATAAATTAAAATAAATATAAGTTTACAAAGAAAAAACCCAGACATACATCTTATTTTAAACATTAGTAAACAAAAGTAATCACTTAGCTCACAAATTCAGAGTGATAAAAAAAAGTTGACAAAATGATATGACAAATCAAGCATATAACAAGGATGAAAATTCACATAGGAACATAGGGTCGCAAACTACTTATTGGGTCACAAATACAGGGTGTTTCATTCAAGCTACACCCGGTTTGAAAGAAATAGTTTCGAGGAAAATAAAAACATTGTAATCAAAATGCAACGATATGTATCTTATTTTGTGTGAAATGTGATAACAATACGAAATGATCTGGAAAAACATATTGCTCAAGCAATCGATGATGCCGTAAAAACTGATAATCACATTCCAAAATGTAAGGTGTCAAGTGCATATTACTGGAGCGCATAATGCAAACTTCTACCACTTTTGTTTGATGTTATCACATTTAAAACAAAGGTGAGAATATCCGTTAAAAGTTTTATCATAATATAATTCAGTTTTTCTGAAACTTATAACCGTAAACCCAAATAGAGTTAGAATGAAACACCCTGTATTTGTGACTCAATAAGTGGTTTGTGACCCTATGTTTCTGTGTGATTTTTTTATTCTTGTCGTATGCCTGATTTGATAGATTATTTTGTCAACTTTTTTTTTAATCACCCTGTATGCATTTAAGTATAGTACAAACCACATATTTCCCAACCCTATTAAATATAATATAGAAAAGTAATTTTGAGATACATAAGATTAAACACATTTATAATATAACATAAAAAATAAGAAAAGACTGTCATCATACAGATATAAACAGAGTTTTAAAGCTAGCTAAGAAGAAAAACAAAATGTTAAATGTACTAAAATTTCGCTTCTGTTTTAACACTTGCATTCACAGATTAATGACATTTTCTTCACAAAAAACAAACCCCTAAGAATTAAAAAAAGAAAAATGCATCACACATGTGTATAATTTTCTTATTCATCGATTTTAAAGTTATTTTTTATATTACATTTAAAATTATTGACTTGAACATTTAATATAAAAGCTTATCTACATTTAAAATATAATATAAAAAATATCGAAACATTATCGATTTTGTAGGCTTATCTATAGCTGGACAAAATGCAAAGATAAACGAAAATGTTAGAAAATACTTACATTTCGTAACTGGAAAAAAAATTATTCGTTGAAAATTTATCTAAAAAGAGACAAGTTTCATTATTTTTTTCTTTTGAAAACTTTGAAACTAGTTTAAAAAATGATGTAAAAAAACAACTTTGACAACGGAACTATAAACTTCCAGTTCTATAATTTTAAACTTGAACATTAATAATTTAAAATACATTAAAAAATGAAAGCCAAATATAAATAAAATAAATAGATATATAATTATTTAAATAAATTATGTTTAATACTGAACATTCTAAAAGCATTTTAGTTATTTATAAACTTTATATATATATGCGACATTTTAAGGAGAAACTTGAAATATCTTCACTGGTTCAACTTTTTTAAACACAGAGTCTTGGCAAGCGAGGGAAAAAAATAAATGTAGAAGATTCATTAAATTATATATTGGTTGCTGCAACTTAATTTATTAAACTGTAGTCATATAGAGAGGGAAATGCTCCCTTTGCAAGCCATCTTGAACCGAATCATCGAAAAGAATATTCCATCATTACTTCCGCAAGCCGTCTTTAACAGAGTTATCGAAGAAAAAGGAAAGAATATCTATCTTCATCTCTCGGCTTCTTTTTAAATTTAAAAATAAACTTCTAGAAAATTCTCTAATCTCTAACCATGATTTTCACATGTAAACAGAATTCATGTCCATCGTCGAGATTAAACATATCATTCTCGAATCTTTCAGACGATAACTTTTTAAAAGATTATTATTTAACTAATTTGTAATGGAAATCAGAATTAATATTCTGCAGACGATATTCAATTACAGATGATTAATTTTAAAACAAAAAATAAAATAAATGAATTTATTGATACACAATAATATCAAACGCGAAGGAAAAATAAAAATAAATAAAAAGAATGATATTTTTGAAAGGTATGGTTTTGGAATAAATTTAATAAGACTTTCTTAAAAAAGGGTTGATATAAACAGGGAAAAAATGAGTTTTATATGGAATATTAAGAAATAAAGTTTAACTAAAAATATTTTTAATTTAGAGCCATCTTTTTAAATTCATGCACATTGGAGTAAATATTTTTTAAGGCGAACTAAGAATTTATATCGTTTCCATAAAGATTAATCTAGATTAGATCTAGAAACAAGATTTTAAATTAATAAGTTGAACTAAGTACGGAATATTGTTAAAAGAGAATTAATATAATATAAAGGTTAATTTTGGCGAAAAAAATTTAAATTTGTAATATATATATATATAAACCTGGGGGAAAAATTTGAAAATTTGAAATTTGTACAAAATTATATTTTGCTGTATATCATTTAAAGCTGAAAGAAACCCCGAATCTGATATAATATGGCTTCAACACATATACTTTAACCAGGAAAAAAATATGTATATTGTATGGCATAAAACAATAAGCACTGGAATGAAATAACTCAAATAAAATGCTATATATTCAGCAAAGTTGTTTAAAATAGAACATTGAGAAAATGAAATCATGAAAACAAGAAATTCATTTCGTCAAAAAATTATGCGTGAAAATTAAAAGTAACATTTAAATCAACTGCTACTAAATGAATAGGTAACATTTACCAACACTAATTTACCAATGTAAAAATTTATCAATAAATTTGGTAAAAAAAAAAAAGAATTGAATTATTTAAGAGCCTTTTTAATAAAACTTGTGTCTTACAAATGCAGTGAAAATTTCTATTTGTTTTTTCTCGTGTCAGTTTGCCCAGTGAATATAATCATTTTCATTAAAATTAACAGGAGCTGTCAAAATGTAGTATAAACGCAAGGTATCGTCGAATTAAACTTCCACCAGTAAAAATGAATGTTTGCTTTTATTATTGGTTATGACTTAAATTTTGCATTAAAAAGTAATTTAAACAAGGAGAACATACCAATTTAAACTTACTGATTGAAATTTTTCCGGCGGTACTCAACCCCTATGAAATAAGTTAAAGTTGAAGCTTCAATATTTTAAGAATATGTCAGAAGTTAAGAATATGCCTCATTATTCATAGTTCCATGGGTTAAAAAAAGCAGAAGTTTTAAACTTTGGAAAAAAAATTTAATATTAATTTTTGTTTTTGAAATACTACCAACCTCCCCCCCTACCCACGAAACATAAAATAGTGATAATAATCAAAAATAAAAATAATAATTGATGATATACAGGTTCCCATAAACTATTATCGGGTTTCTTTACTTCATAAATTTTGATTTAAAAACTTTAAATTTTGCTACATATTCATAAAGCTTAGCTCAAAAAGCTTTTTAATAACTCAAACTAAGTTACATACGTGTAAAGATGCAACTTAAAATGTTAATCAAATTATTATAATCAAATAATAATTAATATTAAAACTCTATCAAATTTATCAAAAAGTTTTTAAGGAATTATATAAATCTGTCAACCCAATTTCATGCTCCTAATTTATTATTATTTTCTGATAGATTTGATAAAATAGTGATATTAATTGCTTTTTTTATTATAATCGTTGTTTGATTTATGATATTTTGAATTGTAACTTTACGTTTGTTTGTGTTATTAATTGTTTTCTGAGTTCTACTTTACCTGTACGTAATAATATTTTTCATCATTACTTTAAATAAAAAGTTATGAGGAAAGGAAACTCCAAAGATAATTTATAAACACCGTGTAATTTAATTCAGACATTTTAATTTAAAAGTGTTACGAAGAGAATTTATATTAATAGTCAATAAGCATTACCACAAGAAACAAATGCGGTAGTCCCCCCCCCCCCATTAAATTCTACTTTTAAAAAAGAAGATCATAATTACAAAGTGTTTCCTTTTACTACTGTCCAATTGCTTAATCCCAAAATTTTTTAATTTAGTGGTGTATTTGCAGATGGAAAAAATTTCAAATGTCGCTTTTCATTAACTTACTATTTAAATCAAAATAGGTTTTCGTAAAAAGAAGAATTTTCTAAAGAAAAACGAATTTATTATATCACTTAATATATTTTGAATTTTGTGAATTTTTAAAATCTTACGGCATTAATAAGGATGAATTTTGGTTTGCTTTGCTTATAAGAACAAAAAAAAATCTTTCTTTTTTTTCTTTTAATATAACTTATTTAGAACAGTATTAAAAATAAAATTTCGAAATTATTACAAAAATAACTTTTTGACGTAAATGGGTTTTAATATTATGAAAAATTCAACGTAATCAGATTCAATAAATTTTTGCAATAAGTTTTCTCTTAAATCAGTAGTTTGGAAATTAGCTGTTCCATATCAATAAAAAGATAAAGTCAATGTAGCACTTGCCATGCGTTTTATAAATCCATTATCAGATTCATCAATTCATTGTCGAATTTTTATGTGCTGTTGTTGTATAAATCAGCACTAGAGTTGCAAATACTACAAAATTCTGCTTTAAAACTTGGAATAAACCCACTTTATTTAGAAATAAATCAGGTGTTTTGGGAATAAACTGGGTCTATTGGAAATAAATCCGGGAATAAACCGGGTCTATCGCAAATGAAACGCAATTCTAAACAGTGCTAATATCAATCAAATCTAATTGATCCAAATATTGGTTTATAAAGAACTAGCAGTTACCCGTGACTTCGTTCACATAACATTTAAAGAAGAAATAATTGATCAATCAAGCAAAAAATTTCGGTGATGAAAAGCATGTGTAATTAACTTTTTATCGCGAATTTATGGTAAAAAACTTCTGATAATCCCTATTTGCTAATTTTTTTGCTGGTTAAAATTTTCCTTTCAGCGATTAATACTAATAGATAGAAACATTCTTGAATACTTTTGTTCAGCCCTGTAGTTTTCCAAGTGCCTGTAATACGCGAAAGCATCTTTCTAAAATTTAGTTCAAACGAAAATATTCCTTATTAATACCTAAATTACATTTTCAGAAATTATCGTCCGAAGACAACCTTGTATCCAGTTCTTTGCGGGACCCTGTATATCATTTTACATACCTACTACAAACATTTCTTAGTTTACTGAATGCAGTTCAAAATGAAAATGCATATTTTATTTAAAAACCACCTTTAAGTAAATTACGCTCATATTCAGTAACATTTCCGAGATCGTTTGAGTAACCCTGTATATCTAAATTTAACTATTTATATTATTACCATTTATACTCTTCATTTAATATGCATACATTTAGCAAAACTTAAAAGCACATATCATAATTCAAAATGCATTTCATCCATGCAACAGTCATCATCCATGATATACAATACTTCGGATAGAATATATAATATTTGAAATCTTTTGTGTGTCCCTGTAAATGCTATGCACTTCATGAAATGCTATGCATGCATAAAATAACTTACATTAAGCCTCAGCAACGTCTATCAATTTGATTATACATGAAATCGTTCACCATAATTAAAATATGTCGGAAACTGTTCCTCCCTCTATTCTTATGCAATGGAATTCTTCTGTGTGACCCTGTAAATGAATAGTAAGTGCCCTTTTCACTACATACTTTACAAAATGCATATTTTAGTGCACTTTGTAAATGCATATAAATTTGAATATGTTTCACAGGGTGTAAATTTAATTAAAACGATTTTTCCCCATAATGCCGTAATGTAAGGAAATTTTTTGACTATCCCTGTAAATAAACTAATCATGGTAGAAACTTCATTTTCAATAGGTATTCGTGATAGGTAAATTTAATAACGTCCAAAAATTTCATGGAAATCGGAGTATATTTACGAAAGTTGGAAAGCGACCAGACAGACAGACAGACAAACCGAAAGCATAATAACTTTTCAACTTTGTTCGAAAGTGTTAAAAAATCGAGCCAAAAATATATTAATCAGTGATTTTATTTTCCGCCTTTTCCCCACAAAAAGTTTCTTTCATTGATAATTATGAGTTTTGAATAAAAATATTCATTTGTATGTAACTTATAATTTGTTAATTAGTATAAGTAAAAAATATTTCTGATTCATTTTAAATATGACGTCATTATTTATCTCGCTCCATTAGCTACTGATATTCATACCCCTTATATTTTTAACGACTGCTATAAAGTACCTGTTTTATTTCAACTATGACGTCACATTTTCATAAGTGAACCATTTTATTAAAAATATAATTCTTTTTCATTCTTTTTACTTTTAATTTATGTCACCATATTTTACACGAAAATTCCCATTAACTAAACAAATATCCTTGTTAAATATATTATAAAAATACACCTTTTATTTTTATATCAAACATGACGTCATATTTTTTTCTTTTAAATTATTTTATTATAATTTTTCGAGTGGAAGTTTTTTATTAAAAATTCATTGCCGCTGAAAAATTATTATACCAATTTTTTATTTTCTTGGCAACCGGAAAAGAAAATGGTTAAATTTTATCTGAAAAATGCCTATTGATTTTGTATGAAAAATAATTAAATTTTGAATTATTAAGGAAAATATTTGAATAAAATAAATAAAAATTGGCCTATGTTCATTCCACTGCTATAATCCATCTATATGCAAAAATTCAAAGACATTAATCCATCCGTTTTGAAGCCAAGTTCATTCCAATTTTTCGGACACACTTTCGCATTTATAATATATATAAGGATGTATTAATCTCTGAACGAATATTCAATGAAAGCATTAGCAATATTTTTAATGGATAGTAATAAATGTGTAAACTGAGTGCATCCCAAGGTTTAAAAAAATATATATATTTAGAATTAAAATTAATGTAATATTGTGTGAAAATTTTTAAGACATACACTATACAAATCCTGTAATGTATTCTGAAAATTTGTATAATTTATAAATTATAAAACTACAATGAATCAAGAAAGAAAAAATTCCGGAATTTAGCGAGGTAAAAATAATTGATACTTTTTAACCCTTTCCGGTACAGGCAAATTCTGTTCGTATAATGATAAATTATTGACTGACATCGGAATTCACAAACACCTTTTTTTTTTAAATTAAGCAATGCTTAATTTAATATTTCATTGTAAAAGCAAAAATATTCTTGGTGCCGTTAGCCAGTTTAGATTTAAAATTAAATTTGTCTGGAATGGGACCACTGTGCCTGTAAGGATTGACTGTTTTATTTGCTATTCACACCGAGAGGCTTTTGTGAAGTACACATGGAACTGTTAAGTTCCTTACCAATATTTTTCAAAAATAGTCATTGGATTTTTTTTAATCGCAGAATCTTTGTCACGAAATAAGATGAGGATTACTTTGAAGATAAATATGCTTTTGAAAAATACTTGGCAGCTTTGCAATTAATTCATAAAAACAGCTCGACGTGCGTGAGTCATACTTTTCCAACTAAAATGAATATAAAATTTTTCTTCTGGAAGAAAGTCTAGTTTATACAAGCAGGTCAATCTTGCATTCTTTTTATGTTGTGTAAATACATTGAAGCACATAATCCAGATAGAGTTTAGTGATTAAACTTATGTAAAGTTATCAACATTTTGCTTATTTTGGACCCCCTCTCCCCCTTTGCGATATCATACGTTATCATTTGTTGAAGCCCCCTCCGCCCGACAATTTCATTATCAATGTCTAAAAATATTTTTATACGTTTGCAGTAATATACACATATGATTTTTATACAGTTGCATAGTTTATGAATTCAAGAAATCAACAAAATATAAATACATGAAACAAATTTATATTAAATAACATTTAAAAGTGTTAGTTACTATTTAAAAGTAATTAACAGTAGCTTATAGCTACGTAATACGTTCAACAGTAATATTTTGTCTTCTTGCAAATGGCCCGAGTAGGATAAAAGCAGAATATATCAGAAAAACAGAGGATAATATTATTTCTCTTTCTTTGCTGGTAAACCGAAGTATAATTTCTAACATATTATGTTCCTGGTTTCTCTGACAGCAAATTATATGCACACGTGGAAGAACAGAAATGTCATGGGGTATTGCAAATTTTGGTATGAAATGATTTTATAAACATTTAATGACTTTAATAATAGTTGTGTATTTTCATAAAAACATACAGAATTAATGTTAAGTAAAAGGTAACAGAATATTTGGATGGCAAGAAAAAGTTACTAAAAAAGAAAATTTGATTATATAAAATGATAATGGCATCAAAAAGTAAATCCCTCCTTCCCCTAGAGATACCGGGTGTCCAGTAAATAACTGACCCATGTTGAACTCAAATAACAAATAAACGGTTTGAGATAATAATGCGCGGTTTGCGGTATTGTTATTAGAAAATCAATAAATTTTTAAACATGTACTTTGTTAATATAGTTCAAATTTCGGAAAAAAATATCGCGCTGGCGGTAACAGGTTGTTTGAATACAGACATGACTTAATTTTCATAAATATGAGATTTTCGGCTGAATCTGAATCTATATGTTGTCGAATCTGAATCTATATGTTGAATCGACTTTCGAATCAGCTTCATAGGGTACGTTGGTTGGAAAGTGATTTAAAATAATATTTGTGATTGAACCATCTGTATTATATTTCCCCTCCTCAGTCTTGAGACTGGGATATTATTTTAAATATTATTATATTACATTAACAAAGTGCATATTTTAAAATTTATGTTTATTCTAATAATAATACAGCAAGCCGCGCATTTTTATCTCAAACAGTTTTTTTTGTTATTTACATTCAAAATGGGTCAGTCATTTACTGGACACCCGGTATGTACCGATATCAATAGCCAGATCCCACCTCCCCTCTAAAGTGATACAGTTATATGTATGAACAGCCTCTTATTTATTGTTTTAGGATAAAATTTATAAACGTATGTCTATTTTGCAATTGATAATCCAGTTTTAAAATAGCTGTAAAATGTACATTTTTACGTACATTTGAAAAAAAAATGCAGTCGGATAACATTTAGTTCGCATAAAAATAGTAGTTTTTGTATTTACTCTGTATTTTCTGTTGATTTATGTAACTGAACTATGGTAAAACTAATGGACCCGTCCGAGGATTTCGCATTGCAGTCTAATATTTTTCACCAGTATCTAATTTGTTTAGATGCAGGTTTAAAATTCTAAAAATAATTTAAGGATAAAAATGTATGCAAACAACATTAGTCAAGCTAGAATATCATGTCATTTATTATATTAAGGTTGTAATAAAAACTGATATAAGTAAAGAGAGAAAACAAAATACGTGCGAGGAAATAAATAACAATCGCATTTGCTGCATTAGGATATTACGTTACTCACCTAGTTAGAAACGTAGACAAATAATAATATACTTATTATATGTGAAATACAATTTAATCTAATATAAAAAAGGCATAAATTTTTTAAGCTACAAATATACAATTGCTTTAATTTATTGATAATGTCTTTCCTTTCTAAACATTTCAATTATAATTCTGCTTTTAATCATAAATATAAAATAAATCCATGAAATGATATCTATGCTTTATCTTTTTGTACTATATATTTTTTTTCACAATCATTACGGAACATGATATAAGGGACTGACAACCATAGTAAATCAATTTCATTTTAAATAATAATAATAATAATAATAAGTCCATTTTGAAGAGGTGCATAAAATCTTTTGTATACACTCAAACAGTGAGCCAACTCTGTAAGCAAATGCCATATACAAGAAAGTACGTGAAAACAAACTTGGTTCACTTTAGGAGTAGATAAAACAGACCTTATGCATGACTGTCTTTTTTTTTTTTTTCTTCCAAAATGAACTTTGTATATTATGGGTGAAAACGCCTGGTATAATGCAGCATTTTAGTTTTGTGACAACACTGATTTGAAGAAAACTTTTCATAATATTTATGAAATCAATGCCGATTTAATTTTTAATTAAGAGACACAAAAAATCTTCAAATTTTCTAAAAAAAATTTTATTGCATTAATAATTTCCCCGTTTTTTTATGCTTAAAATGACGTTTAAATCATGCTTTTATCTTAATTAGAAGAAAAAACATTTTTTTCTTTTGGGTTTGTTTTTAGAATTTATCTTTTAAGCAATGGTTTTCATGAAATAATGACTTCTTGTGAAAATACATTTTTCTTCATGATGGGTTTTTTCAAAATTTCTCGGATTTAAATTGTTGTAACTCAAGAACCGTTACAAATAAATTCTTCAAACTTAGAACTTTTTGTTTGCTTTACTTTAATTTTGATTCAGCAAATTTGAACAAAAATATTTACTTTTGAAAATATTATTTTTTAAATAAAGTTACATATTTTTTTTTTTTCAAATTTTTATTTAAATATTTTTAATTTTTTTAAAATATTAATATTTTTTTAAATGCTGGATCAAAATTAAAATTTAGATATTTCTGTTTATTTAAATGTAAAAAAAAAAAAAAAAAAAAAAAAAAAAAAAAAAAAAAAACTGAAATTTTACAAATAGTATTTTTAGTTAGAGCAATTTTTAAATTACTCCCCATTTTTGATAAATTTTAAATTAAAAAAATATAAAAAGTTATGTCTTGTGATTTTAAACATAAAAAAAATCATCCCAAAAAAGTTCACTATTTTAACTCAATAAATGAAAATTATTTTAAAATGTGTACCGGGCGCCCTTAACTTCAATTTTTAATCAAAAAATATATTTTAACGAAGTGTGAGTGTATTATGTCAGAAATTGGTTCAAAAGCTTTTGGAATGATACTTCATTCATTGTTTTACGTTTGTAAATAAATGCACAGAAAAATAAATTCTGACAAAGGAAATGATATGTATATTCACATATCGCAAAATTGGAAATAGGGAGAACAAAATATACGTACTTAAAAAAAAATTTCTAAATTTTTGAAAATATAATATAACCATGATAAAAGTACAATAACCTCTTCCGAGATATTAAGGATTCAGAAGAAAGTGTTCTAATTTTTATAAACTTCATATATTTTTTTTTTAATTTAAGGGGATCAGGGGATCAGATTTGAAAAAAAAAAATTAATTTACTATCGAGTTAAAATTAAATGAGTTAAAATTAAAAAAAAAAAATGTGTTGGTTAACCATATTATTTGTAAACAAAATCACATGATAAAACTCCTCATAATTCATAAAAAATATTAAATTAAATTAAAATTTATTAAAAGAGTGGGGTAACTTAAAAACGTTTTGTAGAGTTTCAATTTGTTTTCGTTTAACACTAGAATAATGGCGAGAGGCTAATTTGGCCCTTACCAAGGGAATATATTTCGGTTCGGACCATAAATTTCTTTCTAAAATATGTTTAAAAGAAGCAAAGGAAAAACGGGTTAATTAAATAACTTAAAATCGTACGTAGACCCGAAAATCGTAGTCGCAGGATTAAAGATTCGTTAGGGAAAGAAACCTTATCAAATATGAATAATCCGTAATTTTTGCAATTCGTATCGTCATTATATTGGACTGTTAAGCTCAATGGATTACATTATCGGTTTAACTATGTACGAAAGGATAAAGAATACAATTTATTGTAGGATTCCTTATTCATATGTAGTATTATAGCGAAATATATATGGAGGTTGGATATTTTGATTTTGAAATGGAATTGATTCGATTTTATTTCTAATTTTTCAATATTTTTATTTATAACTAGCTGAACCGCCCGGCGTTGCCCGGGTCCGTATTAATAATATTAAACGAACTTGAAATTTGTATGATTTTATCATTAATTCGAAAAATGCAGAAATGCATTGTCTGAAATACGTGGCCGCTGACTGCGTGAAAAATCGGTTTAAAAAACAACAACTAATATTAAGCTCTAAAAATACTCAAAATGAGCAATGGGAAACGCGGGAGAGGATATGTATCCAACGATTGCTTGTTTTTTTGTGTGAAAGTGTTGTATTTATCCGTAAAAATCACTGTTAAGTCACGTAACTAATTATTATTTTTTTTCACATAGAAATCTCAAGTGAAATATTTTGAATTTCAAGCTAATGATATCCCTCTTAAATCCGACTATACCGTGAATGAAATCGATACTCGATATTAGCTAAAAGATTTGTATATGGTATTATAATTTCAGAGCCATTTAACAAAAATAAGTGTATATTTTTAATCAAATTATGCGTAACTCTGTGGACAAATTCCTAACCGTAAACTTTTGTACCATAACCATAACCTGTGTGTAACCTAACTATGACTTAACAGTACCCTACCGTAACTTAAATATAACATAATTGTAACCTAGCCGTCACCTTATTGTAACCTATCCTTAATCTGACCATAACAACAATACCGTAATGTAATTGCAACCTAATCGCAACCTAAGTGTTACCTAACCATATATTGGGTTCATATCCATGGCAATTATTTTGCCTTGTTTGGATGTTGTTATGGTTCTTTAGAATATTTCCGTCGGTTTCAAATTTGCTTCGATTCAGATTTCAGGTATTTTTTGAAATTAGATTTTAATGTTCAGGTCGAATTCATGTCCATAGAAATTATTTTGCCTTGCTCGGATCCAGTTATGAATCTTTGGAATATTTTTGTCGGGATCAGATTTGGTTCAATTCAGATTTCCGCTTTTTATTCAAATGGAATTTTTGGGTTCGTATCTTCTTGCGTGTCCACGGAAATTATTCTGCCTTGTTCGAATAAGAACATGCTTCACTGGAATATTTTTGCCACGTTCAGATTTGGTCCAATTCAGATTTCGGCTTTTTTTTTTCAAATAGAATTTTTGGGTTCGGGTCTTCTTGCGTATCCACGGAAATTATTCTGCCTTGTTCGAATAAGAACATGCTTCACTTGAATATTTTTGTCAAGTTCAGATTTCAAGATGTAAAAAAAAAAAAAGGCTCAAATTTGGTTTTGTCCATGGAAATTTGTCTTATTCGGATCCAGTTACGGTTCTTTGGAATTTTTTTGTCAGGTTCAGATTTGGTTCGATTCAAATTTCAGGTATTTTTCAAATAGAAGTTTTAGTTTCGTATCGGGTATCGGCATCGTATTCGGGGTCAACGGAAATTATTTTGTCATACTCGTATCTGGTTATGGTTCTTTTAAATATTTTGGTCAGATTCAGATGTGTTTTGAGTCAAATTTCAGGTCTTTTCAAATCGAATTTTTTAGGATCGAGTCGGGTTTATATCCATGGAAATTATTTTGTCTTGCTCGAATCGGGTTATAGTTCTTTGGAATATTTTTTTCGGGTTCAGATTTGGTTCAATTCAAATTTCGGGTTTTTCTTCAAATAGAACTTTTGGGTTCGGGTCTTCTTGCGTGTTAATGGACATTATTCTGTCTTGTTCGAATAAGGACATGCTTCACTGGAATATTTTTGTCAAATTCAGATCTGGTTCAGTTCAGATTTTCAGATTTTTCCAATGAATTTTTTTGGGTTCGGATTGGGTTCAAGTCCATGAAATTTTTTTATCTTGTTCGGATCCGGTTGCGGTTCTTTGAAATATTTTTGTCAGGTTCAGATTTGGTTCGATTCAAATTTCAGGTATTTTTTCGAATGGAAGTTTTAGGTTCGTATCGGGTTCATGTCCACGGAAATTATTTTGTCTTACTCGAATCCGGTTATGGTTCTTTCGAGTATTTTGGTCGAATTCAGATGTGGTTTGGGTCAAATTTCAGGTATTTTCAAATGGAATTTTTTAGGTTCGATTCGGGTTTATGACCACGGAAATTATGTTGTCTTGCTGGGATCGGGTTATAGTTCTCTGAAATATTTTTATTGGTTTCAGATTTCGTTCGGGTTATATTTCGGGTTTTTTTCAGAAAATTTTTAGGTTCGGGTCAGGTTTCATGCCCACGAAAATTACTTTTCCTTGTTCGGATCGGGTTATGCTTCATTTGAACATCTTTGCGGGATTCAGATTTGGTTCGGGTCAGTTATAAAATCCATAGTTGTTTTCAAATAGAATTTTCAGGTTCGGGTCGGGTTTATACTCACGGAAATTTTGTCTATCGCGGATCAAAATGTAGTCTTTTTTTTTTCTTTTTCTTTTTTGTGATCGGGTTACGTTTTAATTGGTCTATAACCAGTTTTGCTACTATTCTTTTTATGACAATTTCTGATAAATAATTTACTTTGCTATTTGATAATTTATTATGGTGCATGAATTGTTTGCGGATTCGAACAACTGTACGCCAAACAGCCGTTTTATTTTCGTTTTAAAAACAAATTAAAGCCACAATAAAATTTTAAATTGGATAGAATACATTTAAATTTAACCAATGACTTAAAAAATCCTCCTAGAAAAGTGTTGTATACTTTTTATACTGCAACACAGCTAATCACTCATACATTCTAATGTTCGAAGTGCCAAAAATCTGCGTACAACCATTGAGTAAAGAGAAATTAATATAGTGGAAGTATAATATCTGGGGGTGACGCCAGAAATGTATCCCTAAAATCCGCTACATTAAATCTAATTAAGCACCAACAAAACCATGTGCTTTGACACGCCGATCAAATCAAACTGGTTTAAACCCGTAATATCTTTATTTTTGTTTTTTATCGGTTAAACTGTTATTGAACAGATGACTAAAATTTCGTTTAAAAAATGACGATTTGTGCCATTATTGGCTGTAATACACGATCGGAATGCATAAAAAATACAAAGAGATCAATCAGTGGCAAGAATTATTTGATTATTTTTTTCATATAACTTTGAAATATTAATATAGAAGCATCATTTAAGATTTTGCTTGAAGAGTTAACATTCTTTCGTTAATGTCTTAAAATCGTCTTCACTCTGAAATCAAGATTTTAGATTAATAATTGTTATTTAAGTTTTCATGTATGATTTTAAAAGAATATTTTCATCAATATATCTTATATACTGACATGCAATTATTAATATATTGTTAAGCCATAAACATTTTTAATCTACGTTATAAAGTATTAAAAAGTTCTGAAAAAAAAAAAAAAACTTTTAGCAGTACAATTTTTAGTTGAAATCAAATGTTTTCAATATTTTACTTTATTGTATTTTGACATTTAATTATTTCTAATTTTCCAATTTCAATTTTTTTAAAAGCAAACATTTATTTCAATAAAGAATATGATAGAAAAAAGACCATTTTAAAAAACTACTATTTCTTCTTGAAATGTGCTTCAGCTGTAATTCATTTCTTTCAATTCATCTTATTAATACAAAAGCCCTTCCTCGTATTTTTGATTGGGTCATTAAAATTTGAGCGATAAATGTTTTAATATTGCAAACCTTTTTTGTGACTTACTTCACTTCCACCTAACTTTTTCCTCCATGGCGTACAACAGCTGTGATAAAAAAAAATCCTCAGTTAAACTGACAGTTTGCCAGTCTATGAATTTTAAAGGTCTTTTGAAAAAACTCCCACTTTGGAAATGTTAAACATTCAAAATTGTTTCTTTAATTCTGCCCCAGCTTTTTAAATTATTTCTGCTAAAATTTTATGCAACCAACCAACCATAAACAAATGAAGGGAAAAAGGTGGAAAAAAGGCGATTTTTTTATGAGAGTGATCTTTGGAATTTAAATAATTACTCAGTTAATAATTGGAATTTCGAAATTCTGAAGCTCAGGTGCATCAGGAGAGATTTGGGGCTACTCTCAAAATAATTTAGAGCCTCGTACATGTTGTAGATTTTGCTAGCCATCGCAGACACACACACACAGACGCAGACAGACAGAGTGTTTTGTTCTTTTATTAGTATAGATATTTTTAATTTTTACGCTTTTTTGCCAATTTTATCCTTTATTATCCTATAAATTGATGTTTTTGTTTTTTTATAACTCTGGAAAATTGAGTTTTTAGATTGTTAAAAGTGCATTTACCTTATTCATAACCGTCTAGATAACTGAAAACTGATTCTAGAATAAAATATAAAAATTAAAAAATTCAAACTTCTTCATACTGCTTATTTTATGTTTATATGCTTATTTTATTTTATTTCCAGAGGAAAAAAAATGTGAATTTTGGTTTAAAACTTGGTATGGTAAAGTTTAACGGAAAAGAGAAATTCAAACAAGAAAAGCCTAGAAAGTCGCTTGTCTGTCAACACAATCGATTGTTAATAATCGATAGCACAGGAAGAATCGATTATGTGGTTATTTAAAAATAAAAACGAAGACTGTGTGGAATATTTTTAGAAATATAAAAACATATTTATTCTCTTCTTTGTCTGATCTATCTTGTTTTGTTATAGAAATTTGTTTTCTTCAATTTTATTTATAACGTTAAATCATGAAATAATCATTTCATCAAGGGTCAAATATACATATTAAGTAATACTATTATTAAAATTAATTAATTAATAATTTTCATGGTTTATATTTAGTAACAAATACATTTTTAACTGCTGTAATTTAAAAACAAGTTAGAAATTGCACGTGGACGTAGCAAATGAGGTGCGTTCGTACGATAACGAAGTTTTAAAAATATTCAGATCTTGCTGATATAGTAGAGCGTACTTCGGATACAGTATAGTAGTCGAAATCTTTGTGTTTCTGTAAATATGCAGAAAGTAATTTTTATTGCACCTCAGAAAAGTATATCTTATTCATAAAATGTGAAACCCCAAACAATGTTTCCCCGTATAGCATTATGTAGTGGAATATTTTTGTGTGGCCCTGTAATTTAATAATAAAAATTCTTTGCATCACAGATTGTACAGAATGCATATTTTAGTATATATTTCATAGATTCATGCCAATTCTATTATGTTCGAACATCATAAAAATGCATTTGAAACTTTTTTCCCATTGACAGTAATATAATGGAATACCTTTGATTCTCCCTGTAAATGATCTATGCATCCGACTTTCATAACATTTGAAATGACTCGATAAAATTACGTAATAATTATATGTTTTAAATTTCAAACGATTAAAATGCATTTGAAACTTTTTTCCCAATTGACCGTGATGTAACGGAATCCTTTTGATTGTCCCTGTAATTGATCTATGCATCCGATTTTCATAACATTTGAAATAACTCGACAAAATTACGCAATAATTATATGTTTTAAATTTCAAACGATTAAAATGCATTTGAAACTTTTTTTTCCCATTGACCGTAATGTAACGGAATCCTTTTGGTTGTCCCTGTAATTGATCTATCCATCCGATTTTCATAAAATTTGAAATGACTCGACAAAATTATGTTATAATTATGTATTTTAAATTTCAAACGATTCGGTTGGGTAGTTTTTGCGTTGTTATATGCGGACAGACAGACAGACAGACAGACGGACAGACGGACGGACTGAGCGACAACAATAGGTGCTATGTATTTATATAATTACGAAGGCACCTAAAAATGACAATGTTATAAACTATAACAACGGAACTAAAAAAGCAAAAGCTCCATTTATGAAAATTCATTTTGTTTCAATATGAAGAATGGTTGTCTATTTGATTATTTGATGGCCACTATTTTTATTTATAAAATATCTTATAGCCTATTAATCCCTTTTTCTGACAAAAGTAAGTCAAGTTATTTATGAAAATTATTCGGAAGAGTTTAAGGGGGTCCGGAATACATTTTAAAGTAATTTTTATTTATTGAGTTAAAATTTTGAAATTTTTTGTGATGGTTAACCATCTTATATAAAAACAAAATTACATGATAAAACTTCGCAGAATTTTTCGATAAAAAATCGAAAAATTAAAATTTATGAAAAAGTGGTGTCATTTAAAAACTTTAGAACTCGAAATATTATTAACAGAATTTCAATTTTTTAACATAGAAATTAACAAAAATGTATAAAATTTAATTTTCATTAAGAATTTTTAAAGATATTAATTTAAATGAAAATTAAAAATACTTAAAGTAAAAATTTAAGAAAAAAACAATGTTACTTTAAAAAAATCATATTTTAAAAAACAAATATTTTTTTCAAATTTTTTGAGTCAAAATTAGAGTAAAATAATTTTAAAAGATATGTTCCAAGTTTGAATCCTTTATGTTTAAAGGCTCTTGACTTATGATAATTTAAATAGGAGAAAGGGCAAAAAACCAATCATAATTAGTTTTTAATGTGATAAATCTTATTTTCAAATTTGAAGGTGCTTTTTTTTTAAACTCTAAATTTTATTGGTCCATAACAAACATTTTGAATTTTACACGCTCTACAATGAGACAACTTTTTTTTAACACGATGATTCAAGAATAATTCTGGATGATGGATTTTTTTAGTTCTTTTGAGTGTCTTTTATGAAGTATATATGTATAAATGTACATATTAAAGATACACGTTTAAAAATAAAAATCAGAATGTACACGATATTCTGAGGCTCATAATGGAAAAATCTGCTAAAAATATAAAATTAAACAATTGGATAATTTTAATATTTACCGTGTAAGAATTTTACTTAACACTAAAATAAGATGAAACGAGGCAAAATTTAAAAAATATATATTTTATTTTATTTTATGCGTAAGTGGAGCAAAATCACCAGATCGCTAGGATTCGGTATAGACCTTATTTGTTACACCCGGTAAATTCTTCGCCATCCGGGGACTCATTATGAAAACTTCCAGTCTTCCGACAGAGAAGGCATGTAAAAAATACATCTTTAACACATTAACACATAATAATGAAGCCAATAAAGTACAAAGCTGATTCGCGACAGACAGAGGCGTGAGCTGGTGCTGGAGAAGTCCATTGATAAAGAGAAAACTTGATGATCATGAATCAGGATCAGATCTCTACAATGATATGCACGACGGAGTCCTGATCCTTTGCGACAAGGGGCGCTAGGGGATGCCAGAAGCTTGAGAAAGGTTCTAACGCGACTATAGGCGAGTCCCAGAGTGCAGATGCAGAACAGCTAATAGGTAAAGTTGGACAGCTCCACCAGGAAGCGAAAAATGTCTGCCAAATTGCTGAGTAATTTTGGATGGGATAAAATATTTTTGAGCCAAGTATCTGGGAGATGATTTGAGTACTTAAGCCTTTGTGAATATGCAGAAGAAATAGTAATGGTCTGGAGACCCAAAGGCCCGATACTCACAGAAGTTCGTTCTAGAGCGTTTAAAATACTTTAAGTATGTCCTGAATGGAACATGACCGGAGAGGAAAGCTGATGTGGAAGGAGAGAAAGCTAAAAGATTATATGATAGCTTGGGAAATAGGTAATAGATGTGCCTGCCTTTACTTGAGGTATCCCAGTAGAGTTGCCAGTCTGAAAGAATGTTCTTTTTGAGGAAGTGGCGAACATGGGATGGAGGTACAGGAGGAGGGAGATCTATGTTTGGATCCATAGCCCAACATTTGAAGCAGAGTCCAGCTATGGACTTTCCTTTGTAAATGTAAGTTAGGGAAGAATGCTGACTGTGTTGGTTTGTGTTCTAGATGTATTCTGATTTTTAAATAATCGTAAGTGAGTGTTAATTGTATTAAAAGATTGCCAGCAAGTACTGTGAGTGCATCCATGGAGATAGTTTTGTAGCCTTTAACCATCTACAAAAGGGACATGAGCTGGATAGAGGCAAGTTTTTGCTTATTCAATTCGGCTAGTGGAACTTCCCAGACGCATATACAGTAGAACATGATGTGTTTAATGATTGTGTGGTACCATGTTTTCGACATATTGGTCTTGATAACCCATGTTTTTTTTATGTCAGTTTACAAGAGTTAGGCTAGTATTTTAAGAGTTTAGTTTTAAGTGATTTGATATGTGGAATCTAGCGCTGGTGTTCATCAATAGTTATACCTAATAATTTAAGAGTTGGTACATGGTGGACGCTAACCTCATTGACTCGCATCACTAGTTTGCGTTTGAGTTTTCTTGGCTTAATGAGTGTTAATGCTTGGGATTTACCGGGTGAGAGCTGGAGATGAATGCAAGCCAACAGCTGGCAAAATGCAGGGAAAGCTCTCGTCACCTGCAGCTCAAGATCCAGACGATAGCGGCTCGAGAAAACAAAGTTAAAAACATCCGCAAAAGCGTAAAGAATGAAACCTGATTTCTCTAATTGTTTAAGTATGACATTGGCAATAAACAACCAGAGGAATGGGGCCCATCCCAGAGCCTTGAGGGAAATCCTTTTCTAATAGGTGCACGGATGTGATTGAGCCCCAGGTGATAAGAATGCTATGATATTTTAAATATGTTGCAATAGTTCCAGCTATCTATCTCGGGCAGCTGGTTCCACGTAGTTGTAATAAGATGTTCCGGTACTTTACATTGTCAAAAGCATTTTTAATATCGATGGAGACAATAATTGTGTAATTTCCTTCAACTATATTAAGAGCGCAGGAGTTGAGGAATGCAAATAAAACTTTGTCACAGGACCTGCCCTCTCTGAAACCGTATTGAAGTGATGAAGTGAACTATTTGATTCAAAAAAGTAGTTAAACTGAAATACGAGCAATTTTTCAAATAATTTATCTTGCATTTTCTAAATACGAGTTCATTTTTGCTGTTGTGCTTTTTATTGTTATCAATCTTCCAGGTTTCCAACAATTAAGAGGGCACTTTTAAACCTGTTTGGGACCAGCATCTTTTACATGAATTTTATTCGGTTGACATCACTTTTTCGTCAAGCAAATAAATTTAGTTTATCAATCGAGAAAAGCTCTTTTTTAAATACAGAAAATTTTACTTTTTTTAGTGGTGTCAAAAATAATTGCTGCAAGCATCTTTTAAAGATTCATATATGCTACCATGGTCCCGAAGAGATGAAATAATACGAATACTACACAAATTGAAAGGTGTGGGGCAATTCTGATATTAAAAGTATTTCCTGAGGCAAAATCTTAAAAAAGTTGGGAATTACTACTTCATACTGCATATTACTAATATTCAGAATACATAGCAGACGGGAGTTTGGTTTAGAATAAAGATATCGTAGCTTCAAAAAATTCTACTCTCAAACACACTTAATTTGGGTAAACTATATCTGCTAGTTTAGGTGTTTTCTGCCATTTAAATTATCGATTTTTTTAAATTATCTATGTTTTACAAGTTATCTCGATAAATTAAATGATATATCGCTTATGAAAATTTGTTTAGTAACTTATGATCTACGAAACAAAATAATTAGATATCTTTTTTGTATTTTTTGCTAAAAAATAAAGAGGCTACAAAATAAATAAGACATAATCAAAGGTTTATCTTTATTTTAGTTAATACCTGTAATCTTAACTATATATCTATATATTTACCAATTACCTCAGGTATTATATCAGTTTTGATATAGAGTCATTTATACATGCTTTCTTCAAAAAATCCTTAAAAAAATTATAATTTTTAAGTGTAATGCATAAACTATAAAATGCAATTTCAGATGCTTTATAATAAATTTATTTATATTCTCAATCATAAGAATAGCACTCCGTATAGTTTTATTTAAAATCAAAGACTAGAATTATTGATAAAGAGAATGAATAAAAAATCCCATGGAGAATAATCGGAGGGAACTGCTACATTTTGTTCATATTTTCTAGTAGATAAAATATGCAATAGTCTCACTAGAGCAGAGTTTTTCAAACTAACTTCAAGATATGGCTAAAACAGTTTAAAAATCGATATATTTAGTGCAGTTTTATTAAAAAGGCGCATTTTTAAATCTGTTAATTATGATAGGATTGCCAACTCGATCGACGATTACTAATCGATTGGTAATCCAAGTCATAGAATTTACTCTACAATGGGGTTATAGTCGTTATTATACCATATGGTGTACGCTAGAGTCATAAATGTTCATGCGTTTAATATACTCTAGAACTTTATTTGAGAGGCAGACGGAATAGGGATCTTCTTTAAAAAATACCTCTTAATATGGATCTTCTTAAAAAAAAATTCTTAAAATATGCGACATTATACCTCCGCATATCTTACGCTACACCTACACCCTTGCTACAGAATAGAAACGCTTGCGTAATAAACGTTATAAAAATTTATAATACAGCTACAACATGGCCCAATGGGTTAATGTTTGAAAAAACACTTATAGATTTTGTTAGATATGAGCTAGATAAATCATATCTTGCACACGTGATTTTCATTCGCAGATTTATAAAAGAAAGAAAATTTGTCAAATGTTATTTGAAAAAAAAAAAAAAAAAAAAAAAAAAACTGATAGTCTAGTTTTTACACTCCTCTAAAAATAAGTTTGAAAGATAATTGAATTTCTATTGATCGGATATAAAGAGAAATATTCTGTTTAATTCTCAAGCTTTGCCTCGGCATCAGTAACATAAACAAGCTATGGGATATTTCTTGTCTATCCCCTCTTTCTGTTTGATGTTCTCTTTAGAAATGCTAGAATACAAGCTCATGTCATACTGACATTGTTTTACCATGATATTTTAAAGGAAAAAATAATTAAGATTTCTGTCAAATTTTGCAGATTGTTGAATTTAAATAACAAATTTAACATTTTAAATTAGGATAGACTGGAACAGGTTTTTAACCTCTTCGGTCTGTGGGTCCGTTTTTGGGGAGTTCGGTTCTTTTCTTTATAAAAATTTAAATATCAGATTTTTTTTTTTTTTAATTACTTCTTAATTACTGGATGTTTTCTCCGTTCAAAACAAACGAATAAATGGCACCATTAAAGCTGATTGTCTCATAAAATAAATGTTATTTTCATCTGAGTTTATAGAATGAATTCAAGACAGTGTGGCCAAGAAAGTGAGAAATTTTTATATTTAACTTAAATCTTTTTCAATAAAAAAATTTATAATTATGAATTGGACAATTGCACCATAAATTATACTAAAAATATGTACTAAAATATTACAGATTACTGAATGGTACACATACAAAAATAATATATTTAAAATGCACTTAAAAATTATCAACGTTTCATTCGCTTCTGCGTAGGTCGTCACGATACAATATAAAGATGTTAAATGCAATTTAAAGTCTCAAAATGTGTAACATTTAAAGTTTTCAAAATAATTTTGAAACTTTAAATTGCATTTAACATCTTTCTATTGCATCCTGACGACGTTCGCTGAAGCGAATGAAACGTTGATAAATTTTTAAGTGCATTTTAAATATATTATTTTTATGTATGTGTACCATTTAGTAATCCGTATTATTTTAGTATATATTTTTTATTACAAAAATTGAGTATTTGTAGATTATTTATTCATTTAAAACTGTTAAATTTGTGATTGTATTAACTTAGGTTAATTGTTATTACCGTATTTACTCGTGTATAAGGCGCACTTTTTTTCCAAAAAATTAGGGCAAAACTCCTAGGTGCGCCTTATACACGGAATAACTTTTTACTGTCGGATACAGTCGAACGATATACATATGAAACAAGAAATTATTCAAAGAAGATATTAAAACACGGAAAATGTTACTTAATTGAAGTATTACTGCATATTTATTTCATTCCTTTGCAGTTTTTTATACGACAGAGCTAGTGACATTATCTAAACGCTAATTAGCAATTCTCTTTACCGTCACTCATTCCTATTTCCCGTCATTCTCTTACAACCCGAAGTCTAAAAATGCATTTTCATCTTGTTTTCTGGTCTGGTGTAATGTTTGTTTCGATTTTTTTTTTTTACTGAAATTCATTTGGTCATTCTTCATTAGCGTATAAAACTTATGGTGCGCGTTATACACGCGATTTTAAGAAGTCGCCATTTTTACTCGTAAAGTAGGGGTGCGCCTTATACACGCGTGCGCCCTATACACGAATAAATACGGTAATTGTTATTAAATCGATGTTTTAAGGGGGTTTATTGTTTTAAATCCTAAATAATTAGGTGCCTAAAGGATTAATTTCAGAAAACACATTTTGTTCTGTCACTTACGATGTCATTTTGTTTGGGAAAAACCAATGAATAACTATTCGTATTATTATCTTATCTTTGGAACTTGAAAGGTTAAGACTGAAACCGAATTCCGGAAATTTTCCGATATTCGGTTTAAAACGTAAACAAAAATGTCCAAAAATTTCTTAAGTAATCAATACGCACATAAATACTCATATAATCATATACATATAATCATATGTTTTTATTAAATATACATAGTTATTAATTAATTATACGTGTAGCCCAAGTTGGCTCTCTGTGCCTCTGACCAATCTTCGTATTTTCGTGTAAAATACAATGTAAATTATTCATCACCGACAAAGAATGATTTTATAACTTTATAAATTCCATCCAATTAAAAGATGTTTCAGCTATACATACCTAGATTTATCTTTTATAGTAATTTTTGTAAATGTTCATATGTTGCACCAGATCTTTCTCTAGTATATGAAACACTTCTGTGGTTTCAAATTAAAGAATTTCTATTACTATTAAGTCTGCAGCTTTAGTTAACTCCTATATGGATTTTTTCTTTAAAATTTACACTTATGTCTTCAACTTGTTATGACAATGAAGTTTATATAGCAATGAATAAACAGTGTTTCATTTGAATTGTTGCTACTCAAACGAATGGGTAATGTTAAAAATTTGTGACGGAAACGACGAGATTTGCGAAATACGGATAGTTTCTGCCGAGTTTCCGCCTAATCATATTCTCAGTAGCATTTCACTAAAATATTGCGAAATTCATATTTTCAGCCGAAAACGAAAACGAATTTCTGATTTTAAACAGATTTTAAATGATATAAAATGAAAAAGTCGGAAATTGCACGTGAAACGTAACAAATAAGGTGCGTTCGTAGTATAACCAGGTTTTAAAAATATTTAGATCTTTGTGTAATAGTATACAGTACATCGAATACAGTACAGCGGCCGAAATCTTTTGTGTATTCCTGTAAATACTATCTGCTTTCTATTATACAATAAGTTACTTTAGTAAACCTCATCAACGTATATCAGTTTCATAAAATGTGAAATAGTTTAATAGTATTAAAATGCGCTCCAAATAAAATTTCCCCCTATACCATTGTGTAATAGAATACTCCTGTAAATTAGTAACAAATATTCTTTGCTCCGCAGATTGTGCAGAATGTATTTTTTAGTATATACTTCATAGAAGCATATCAATTCCAGTATGTTCGAAAGAATATAACAAATTTTAAATTCACTTGAAACTATTTTTTCCATTGGCTGTAATGTAACGGAATGTGCTTTTGATTATCCCTGTAATTAAACTATACATCCGATTCTCATAAAATTTGAAATGACTCGACAAAATTATGCAACAATTATACTTTTAAAATTTCAAACTATTCGGTTGGAAGTTTTTCCTTTGTTATATGCGGACAGGCTGGACGATGTCTATATGTGTTACGTATTTATGTAATTAACAAATTAATTAATAAAATTGTTACAAATTAATTTATGTAACGCACCTAAAAACCTAATCCTGTTTGAGTATTTAGGATTAATTTTCATTTCTGTGTGAAAAGATTTTTTGAATAAACAATAATCTTGAAAGATTTTTTAAATTTTTATTATTGGGATCAACAATCCCAAAAACGTAGATGAACATCGGAAAGAAACAACTAAAAAGTATTTTTTAAGCATTAAAAGTAAAATTTGGATTAGATTTATTTTATTTTAATACAACGGAAAAGTTGCAAATGCCGATTCAAATAGCAGACCAAGTATATTTTTTCAATTTTTTGTTAACTGTAAATTACAAAAGAAGGCAATATCATGCTGATATATTGTGAGAAATAATTTTCAATCTATTCCTTCTATGAAAATTAATTTTCCATCTTGTTTATTCTTTTAATTTCGAAAATATGATAAATATAGAGAATATACAAAAGTTAGCAAAATTGTTTGATAAAGTTTGATAGTTCGTAACATCATTTTGTATTAAAATAATACCGTAAAATTATATAACCAGTAGAAATGTGATTTCAGAAAAACATGCAGTACAACAAATTTCACAAAAAAAATAGTTATTAGAACAGCAGTTGTAAAGAAAAAAAGTAAAACATATCGAAACAATCTGAAATTGTAAATCAAGCGTCGCAAATGAGACGCTAGTCTCCAACTAGATTTATAAGTATTCAGATCTTACTACATAGATGTTGCACTCTTATGCAAAAATCCGTTATTACAAAATTTTATTGCGTTTGTATGTTATTAAATTCAGTTATACGGAAACAATACGACTCCATCTTAGATAGGATGTTATCACCATGTCAACTTAAATTCATTACCTATCACAGGATATCATTGAATTAATTACATATGGTAGGATTTAACAGGATGAACTAAATTTGTATTAATATCTTTTTAATTTTTGATTCAATTTACGTAAATTTTGAAAAGTCTGCACAAAATTCTACAATGACTCTATTTATTAAATTTCAAACAATTCGATTGGCTAGTTCTTGCGCTGTTGCAGGCGGATAGATTGACAGATAGACATATAGACAGACAGAGCAGACAACCATTATAGTACTATGTATTTATATAATTACGAATGCATTGAAAAATGAGATATACAAAAAATATTCAATATCAGTTAATACTTAGTTGGATAACCTTTAATCTTAATTAATGCCTTACAACGGCTACCCATGTAGTGCACAAAGTATTTTACTACTGAAGCTGTTATAATGTGATACTAAGATAGAAATATTACTTCTGTTAATTATACGTTACTGATGGGATGTTTGTGTGCAACAAGTTTCTTTCTTCAGCTCCATAGATTTTCAATAGGGTTAAGGTTTGGGGCATTCCCAGGTATGTATAATACTGAAATGTAACAATCTAGGGACAAATTTTCGAAAACTTTAGCAAAATTTCACGGACCTGAATTCTGTTGAAATATAAATGCATCATTATCTTGGAAAATATCTCATGCAGGAAGCTTTAGCTGAGATTGGAATATTTCATTTAAGTATTTTTGAATATTCATATTCCCAATAATTACACAAATTTCTGTCTACATCGAATGATGTCATACAACTCCGTACTAAAATACTGGCTGAAAGCTTTATGGTGTGTGTATTGTGCAATGCTTTTCTCATTTTTTTCTGTATTTCTACTATATTTTATGCCATCTCTACCAAACAAGAAGATTTCGATCTCGTTCATGTGAAACAACACTGTTCCATTGCTCCGCTGTCTACTTGACAGGAATTTTAGTCCAGTTAATTCTTATGAGCTTTTGTTAGAGAAATAAAAATTGCTTGTTTTGTTAATTTTAGTTATTACATTTTTATTATTTGCAAACTGAACTAATCATTAACCTAACTGCTTGAATAATTGCGAAATAATGAAAAAATGCGATCTTAAATTTTAATGTGTTAATTTACATTATAACTAAACCTGTAGCGTTATAACTCATTAAGAATTACCGTCTAACATAGGGCACTATATTTAGTTCTAAAACAGGCATTTTATCCACTCCACTCGAGGTGATGAAAGACTGAGTGAACCCTGTCCAGCACAAACTCTGTATCTGGTACGTAGTAGTGCAGCCAGTCAGCCATTACCCTTCTGGACTTCTGAATTTACACTACACTGTTAAAACTAATGGTGACACATTGCACCTTTTAAGGGTGAAAGGCTTGTCTCACTGGTGACACCCCTAAAGGAGCCAAAATGGCACCTTTAATTGGGGTGAAAAGATGGCACCCTTAATCCAGAGTGCCCAATAATAAAAAATTAAAAAATATACAAACCGACTTTTGGCTCTCGTTGGATTCGAGCCCACAACTTCTGATTACAAGCTCAGCGCTCTAATCACTCGGCCATCAAGCTCACCTTCAAAGCCTCCCTGAAATGTTCAAATGTCCTGAAATTCAAAGGTTGCTTTATATAATAGAGCTCGCCAAAAGTTAGCTGAGGGAAGTTTAAACGTAATTGGGATAGCGTATAGCGGTGATAGTCATCATAGGAAAAAGTTGCTGCGTTGATCCACCAGTGATAGCGAGTTGAAGGGCAAGGATACATATAACAGAGCATGCGCAAATGACTAAGGGTGAAAATTGTCCAACGGTATGCATTGCGCGGCACCCTAAATTAGCGTGAAACACTCAATGGCACCCCAAACACATTTTCAAGCCCGCGGGTGTCAAATAGTAACACCTTTTCACCCCTGGGCGCCAAATGCAACCGGTTTGTCACCTTTATTTTTAACAGTGTAGCACAATCTAAGTACTATACAAACACGCTTATGAATAAATTTGATTTAATTTCAAAATACTTTTAAATAAAGCCATCTCTAAGCAGTCCTATTATATGTATTAAGTTAGATAGCCAGATAACCGAAAATGTAATTATTGTAAAGTGACAAAAATATTTAATACGTTGTGCAAAATATGTAACGGTCAAATCATTTAAATTCATCCAAAGAAAAAAAAACTACAAATAACAATTATTATAAAAAAAGTTCTATTCTTTTTATCAGATATAATGTAAATTTACAAGGCAATCACGTGAGCAAATAATACGACTCAAAAGATCCCAAGAACACAATTTTTAAAACAGAGGAAAGAGGAAAAAAGGAAATTAAATAAAATGGTACCAGGAGAAAAGTATTAAACATTGAAGGGTGAAACCAAGTGCGACGGAGTAGGCGATGCATAGTACGGGAGAAGTAAGGAACTAAGACTTTAGTATTTATTTTGCAAAGACTAAAAATTACTCGTCCATCTTTTAATCCATTTAATTTATAACTTATAGGATTCTGTGTATGGCGGAGTTTTTAAAACTCGACACTCTGTTTCTTGTTTTCAATTTATAGCTTCTCTTGAACAGAAGGCAGAACTGTGTTTAACAATTCTAGCTGAGTAAATCTTCTATTAACCTCCTGACTGCCGCGACCGGATTTTTTCGCAAACTACGCTGCAGTTTTCACTGCAACATAAGAAATATTTAGATTAATATAATTCTACAAATAAAACCCGGTTTTAAAAAATTAAATTGGGATTAATACTCTCAAAGATTATACACCCATAAGTAATAATATATGTTGTATCAGGTTGGAAAAAACCTCTTTTTTTAATATTTTTATTAAATTAAAGAGAAAACAACATTACAAATTTACCATTTTGCTGGACAGTCAGGGGGTTAAGGGGCTATATATATATAACATTATCAACTTTTTGGTAATTTTGAACCCTCCCTACCAATAATGATATCGCTATCAATGTCTATTTTTTTTTTTTTTTTTTTTAGCCTCCGATGCTATTTCTTTCAGACAAGCTAAAAAAGGTCGTGTCATCAGCCCTGAATTTTCTACTCAACCGATTTTAATAATTATTTTTTTAAATGAAAGCTATTTATTTGTAGTTGTGCCCATTTTAGCTATTTTTAAATTTATTTCCATTTTTATATTTTATTTTTAATTTTAAAAGCTTTTTCGTGGCATTTCTTCAAAATAGTGACAACAGGTTGAACTTTTCTCTCGATAATAAAAATTTATTTTCCAAAATGATTGCGTATAATTATGCACTAATTGAGGTAAAAAAAATATATATATATTTACTGAGAAATAATATTAATAATGTAAATAAAATAACAGAAAATAATTTATGATAAAAATTAATGTCTAAAGCAAAATAAGAGAAATTTCAAATGAGGAAAATGATGTCATTTAGCAATTAGATAAATGGGAATTACAATATTATTACGGATGCCTTTTTCATATTACTAATTACTCATAGTACTAGTAATTTTTAAAAAACATTTGAAGAGAAAAGGACGTCACTGTTTAAAACATCGCATTTTTACTCATAATGATATTAGGTACTACTTTGTTAATCAGCGTCGACCAATTTCGCCAAATTAAACAAATCGCCAAATAGCCAAATTATACATATTGACATAACTTTTATTTTAAATAATGGAAAAACAAATAATTAGTAGAATATTAATAAAAATATTAATAAAAAGTCGAAATAAAAATCACTTAATGACATTTTAAACACATGAATTTATTTAATGTCATTGAATGTGACATTCATGATCATCCATTATTGACATTTAATCTTATAGTTTGGCGATAATTTTTTGGTCTACGGGATAACCTGGTAGTACCCGATATTACATTTCAATATTTCTTTTCATTATGGACATTGAGATTGAGATTTTACTTTCAGATGACTTCAGTTAGTGAAAATAATGTCACAGTGAAAATGAAGTTAGTTTTTTTTTTCTTTTAATAAAACTATTTTTATGTGAGTGCATATAAAACAAAATTTCTGGATTTCGCCGGCACTCAGATTACAATTTTAACTGAAGATGTGCGAATATTTGCATGCAAAATTGTAACTGGCACACTTGGCATTTAGTTTGTAAATATATTTATCATATATTGATTCAATAATGTAATTACTTTCGCTTTTTTTTTAAACCAAATAGATCGGGTCTTTAAAACATTTCATTCGTCGAATTCGACGGAATTCCACTCGTTTTATTGTTAAATTGCATTTCCTTTTACTTAGAGTCTATAAACAAGCGTTTAAACTAAAGAACGTTTTTGATGAATCTAGTCAATGAAGAAGTAGCACGTCAAATTGTATCTCTTTATTATTCCTCAATTCCAATGTCTCAGAGAGAAATTGCTATTCAACTTGGGTATTTCACGCCGTTCTGTTTGCTATTATATTGATAAACACAAGAAAAATGAAGTTAGTTCATTGCAATCTGAACGGGGTCGCCCTTCTAAAAAAAACCTCTAACTTTTTTTTTTTTTCTAATCTTAGGCGAAACTGAATTCTGCAATGGCAGAATCTACATTCAACTTTTTTTTTTTTTTTATTTTTTTTTGCTTGGAGTGATATAAAAAACTGGTTACATTTATTTTTCTCCTACTTTATTGATTCAAATGAAGAGAAGTCAATAAAATATCATTTTATAAATGAAATACCGTTATATGAAATAACACGTAAAGAATTTTACAATAACTTTTTGTTTCATATAACATAATGTCTTTTTGCACTTGTCCTGCACGGTAGAGTGCGAATGGGACAAATAATAGTCATTCTTATCAACAAAACAAGTTAACAATATTTTTTATTTTTCATTTATTCGTAAACAGGTTTATTTCAAATATACTTCGCATTGGTTTTTCGAACAGCGATTATATATGCATACACACACGAAGAAGAATACGAATGTAAAACGTTGGGTTGTAACATAATTATAAAATTAAATAATTTTATATTAATTTAGTGATTTTAATAATAACTTTGTATTTTCATAAAAATAGACAATAGACTAAACAAATATAGCATATGTTATTTTGAACCAAATACCATGTTAAATATAAAAAGAGAAAATTTTGATTGAATCAAAAATGATATCCATATCACACGACAAACATCTTCCTCCTAGAGATATCTTACAATATCATGTGCCAGACCCTCCCCGTCCCCCCCTTAAAATTATAACATTATATATGCACAGCCCCTAACTTCATAACTACAAACTAATTTAAAGAGCGCGTTCAAAATATACATTAAAAATAATTTTGTTTGATCCAAATAGAAAATATAGTAACAATTAGCGGAAAAAAGTACAATTTTTTAATAAACTATATTTTTTAAATAATCGTGTTATTCATGATTTTCATAGCAAATCAAAGCAACTAAAATATAAATATTAAACTAATAGTGATGTTTGTCCCTTTAAGGGTCTCATTGGTGTACGACTAATAAAGGACAAAAAATGGACATTGTATGGATACATATTTAGAGCTTCGGCTGTTGCTGCAGACGTTGTTTTCTATAGAAAATTTCATACCAGCCTTGTCTTTATGTGAGTAAAGAATTGTGATTATTTATAGACGTCTTGATTTAGAATAGCTAATTATAGTCGTATTTAATAAAATTTATTTTTTGCGGTGAATAAATATTAAAATCCTGAAACAAAACACTGATACACTGTTCTTTTAATTAAACTGCTTTAAATAATGCTTTAATGATTGAAACAATCTTAGTTTTTAATTTTATATGTTAAAACATTACAGTGGGTGATCAAATTATTAATTACACGCCTAAACTTTATATTGCGAAGAGCACGAAGCATTGTTCTGATATTATTTTCTGGTGGATTGTTTAAAATTTACTCGTGTATATCGCGCACGCATGTATAACGCGCATCCTGTACTTAACAAGAAAAAATGGCGATTTTTTTAAAATCTCGTATATAACGCGCACCGTAAATTTGATATGCAATTGAATGAATGACTAAATGAATTTCAGTAAAGAAAGTTTAAAAAAACTATACATCCGACCAAAAACAAGGCAAAAATACATTTTTAGACTTCGGGTAGGGAGAGAATGACGGGAGTGAGAATTTCTAAATAGCGTTTATACAGGGTGTCTATAAAAGAACTCCGGAGTTTTGAGGCAAACTATTTTAATGAAATAAAAAACATACATACATGTTTTATACATGACTGAAAAGCTTACATTTTCAAGTTTTTTTTAACACTTAGTAAAGTTCTATATGAGCCCCGTTAGTGGCACGGCAGACGTCTAAACGGTATTCTACCTCTTCCCATGTCCTGGCGAGCATGTCTGGGGGGGGGGGGGACGGTTGCCACACAATTGACTATTCGTTCCCTGTTGATCTTGGTAACCCCAACTCCAGGCTACGTCTTGTCAACGATTTCTTAGGGCTTCAAAGGCATGAAGCTCGGATTCTGTCCACTTTCTCTTGAGACACACTCGGCCTACCCGGCGACTTTTGCTTCAAAACACTTCATGTTTCCTTAAATGCACTGAACCATTGACGAATGGTTTTGTCAGAAGGCGGTTAACACCATAGTTACGTCGAAAGTTTCTTTGTACGGTAACTACAGACTTCGTTTCTATGAGCCAAGTAACACATTGAACCTTTTGTTGCGGAGTCGCCATCATTTCAAGATCAACGCCCTGCAGCGCCGCCAACAGTTGATGCAAACATTCGCAATTCGTATGAGTAAAACTTTTTGAGCTACTCTTTTCAGAGAAATCGACTAAATTTTGCTATCTTTTATAGTTAGTGAAATATGAATTTTTAAAACCCCGGAGTTCTTTTATAGACACCCTGTATAATATTAATGTATAAAAAAGCGCAAGAAGTGAAATAAATGTGTAGTGATAGTTCAATTAAGTAAGATTTTTTGAGTGATTATGTCTTTTTTGAATACTTTTCTTGATTCGTATGTATATGTGTGATTACATCACATCCAGCAGTAAAAATAAAAAATTAATCCGTGTATAACGCGCACGTAGGAGATGAAAAAAAAGTGCGTGTTATACACGAGTAAATACGGTACTTTTGGTATACGTGGACGGAATACTTATGGGTTCATAAGTAAAAATAAATTTTCGCTCATAAAGTATAATTTCATAATAAAAAACTCAATACCAATGTTCCAAGACAAATTGATCAATACTTCGTCGAACCTCTCTTTAGGGATTGTACTCCGCTGGACATGCTATGCATACATTTTTTTTTTACGCTTTCCTTTTAACCCTTTCCGGCACACTGTGCCCGGTCTGGGATACCTAATTTTAATTCCAAACTTGCAAATGGCACCAGTGATATTTTACTAATTTTTTTCTTTTAAAATAAAAGCTTAAATTAAGGATTTCAAAATATCAAAAAAGTTCGTTTGTGAATTCCGGTGTCAGTCGATAATTTCTCATTTTATTACAGATTTTGCCCGTGCCGGAAAGGGTTAATTACTCATTCACTCTTAAAACGAAAGAGTGGATTTGGCTTCTCAGGAAAGAGCTGTAATTTATTGGATCGTGAATGAGTTGTTTTTCAAAGTTTTACTCGTCTCGATTTAAATTGCTTCTTTCAAATTACTCATCTTGATTTAAATTACTTACAAACAACTCGCTACTCGAAATGTTTCAACTCTTTTTGAGAAGCTGCCTTTTAAAACATGAAATGAGCTAATTTCGGCTCAATTTGAGTTATTTTTTGGCTGACATTTTAAGAGAGTATGATGACAGTCAATAATCAGTCTTCTATAAATTTTTTTGTTTATTTGTCTTTTTTTCTTTTTGCACATTTTGCAGAGAATAAAACTAACCATAAAAAATGGAAATATTAAAATTAGCAAGTTTTTCCATAACATGCCTGACGCATGTTATGCACTATAACGAGAGTATAATATATAATCCTCTTATCGAGAGCCACTTACACGACATTTGCCAAATGTTTCTTCATCGAAAATTGCACTGGCGGATTTAGTTGCACAAGTGTAGGTTTTACCTCTTAGATTTATATCCTTTGATTTTTTTATCCCCTAAATATAAATATTTATTTTGTATGCATGTTCGGTAATACAAATATATATATATATATATATATATATATATATATATATACATATATATATATATATATATATATATATATATATATATATATATATACCATTAAAAGTAGACAAGATTCACCAATGGATTTTATTAATGAAACAATAAACCAAAACGAAGAATTAGAATTGAATTGAATTATAATAAAAAAAATTGTGAAACGAGTATATCTGAATAAATAAATAAATAAAATGAATGCAAATGTAATTTGTAGCCCCCAAAGCAGAATCATCAGGCCCCAAACGCTCTGGAACTACAAATGAAGTGTGCGGTTTCATCCACGTATTAGCCATGAAATAGCAAAATAATACGTATTTGGGGCTACCAGCACACAAAAACCAAATTATTAAATAAGGAACAGAGTAATAAATAGTTGAAAAAACAAAAATATATAAAACAATGTATATATATATATGCGTTGAAAAAAATAGCCCATGATTTGTTTGCTTGAAAAGTTATTTAAAATGAAATGTTTATTTTGAAAATAACAAGTTACAATTTATTTGGGTAAATTAAATTTTTGAAAAATCGCGACTCATTTTTCAAAAAAATTCAAGCTTTTGACTATTTGGGTTTCAGATAATTTGGAATTCTGAGAAACTTGGTTTCTAAAAATTCAGGCTTTAAAAATCTTTTGCTTTACCTATCTGATTTGATTATTCCTCTGATATGAAATTTGTTTTACGTTTGGTAACTTTAGCGAATCACGCTACATTTTCAAACTTGCTAGAATATCAAGAGTTTCCTTTCAGAAACATAATTCACGTATTTTAGCTATTAAATCTTCTTTATTCAAAAGTAGATGGAGAGGTAAAATATTTTACATATGATCTAATCTTTTATAGCTTAGGATATATATCAATGGCGTGGCGTCCAACCAGATCCTAAAATACAAATCCTAGCCTCCGAAAGTCAATGTAGAACATGTCTTTCGAAACTCATTAAAAAAAAAATGGCATTCAGATTAAAGTTTATATTTTATATGAATGACAATAATAAGCTTTAAAAAACTTACGCAAAATTTACGGCTACCATTTTATTTTATAGAAAAGAATAGGTATTTGTGAATGAGAGAAAAATATGCAATTACAAAGCTTTCGAAATTTCACGTGTAAGTTTTGTTGTATTTGAATTATTGTTGTCAGTTTTGTTCACAACAACCAGTAGAGTCTAGAAAGGTCTAGAAGAAGTCATTGTCCGATTAATTAAGGTGGCGGACGGTAGGATGGATGGAAATGGGGTTATAACAGGTTGATACTGCTAGATGGCTCATGCAAAGCAGCCAGTTGTGCGTGTCCCCTTCAACAGACGACAGAGAAGGGACCGCTTATTTTAGGCAAGAGAACATGTTTCCTGGACCAGACAACATTCGGCTTCTGTATTCTCCACAGACGAGTCCAGATTCACACTGGAGAGCGATTCAGGACGTCTTCTGATCTGGAGAGAACGATGCACTATATATCATCAATCAAACACTGTCAAAACACACAGGTACAGAAACGGTGGAATCATGGTTTGGGCAGGGATCTCACTCGAAGGCCGAAAGGGACTATTTTGGAAGGCAGGTTGCGGCTTAAAGTGCTCCTACAAGGTGATTAAAGTAGATGGAACAAGGTTTACTTCATGTCTGGTCAGCGTTACGTATTTCGGTGTCCGACAATTTAATTGAGAGCATAGAAAGTCGATGCCGCCATTGCATCCAAGCCCGTGGTGAACATATTTCGTATTAAAAGCAGTTTTTATATGTTTCTGTCACATTTTACTGCATAATACTGCGATGTACTGATTTCTCAAAGAATGAAATTTTCTACCATGAGTGCTTTTTTTGCTGTAATTTCATTTATACGTTTAAGGGTGTATTCGAAAAAACGCTTTTCCACCTTCAGCAGCTCGAAATTTTCCGATACATTTTCAGACACATTTTTAAAAGTAGAAACATGAAACTTGCTGAGGGGATTCTTGAAGGGACGTATGAGGTGCCGAGTAAAGTCTTTTTACGCTCAATTCATTAGAATTTGATTTATAAGCAATTAACTTCTCTGGAAGACCCTTTTTTTTCGTTCCCTTATCTCCCACTTCGGAAAAACCGGTTCAAATTGCCGTTTTTGATTGCTTTTTTTGCAATATTTTGTACACTTATCAAAGAATTGACCTTTACGGCACCTTGTGCACTTTCTAAATAAGAGAATCTGCAAGTTTCATGTGTTTGAGAGCAAAAGTGAATTCAAAAATAAATCGGAAAACAAGCAGTTTGAATCGAAATACACCCTTAACTTAAGGGTGTATTCGAAAAAATATTTTTCCACCCTCAACAGCTCAAAATTTTCGGATACATTATCAGACTCATTTTTAAAGTCGAAACATGAAACTTGTTGAGGTGATTTTTGAAGAGACGTATAAGATGCCGTGCGATTTTATTTTTCGCTCAATTCATTAGAACTTGATTTATAAGTAATTATTTTCTCAGTATTACCCTTTTTTCTGTTCCCAGATCTCTCGCATCGGAAAATTCTGTTCAAAACACCAACTTTGGTAGCATTTTTTGGAAATGTTTTATGCATTTATCAAAACATCAACAAGTACAGCACATTGTGTAGCTTCTAAATAAGAGAATTTGAAAGTTTGTTGCGTTTGAGAGCAATAATGAATTTAAAAATAAATCGCAAAATAAGCAGTTTGAATTGGAATATGCCCTTAAGTAAATTTCTATGTCGCATTTAATAAATAACAATTTAACAATTCCTCCAAATTTGTTGTTTCTATATTCATTCATTTGCAAATTAGACGCAAAAAACCGATTGTGCCTTAACTTTTAGAGGCCAGTGTAGTTTTTTTACTTGGAAAGTGGGAAAATTTGCCTTTACAATTATTAATATTTAGCACATTCACAACAGTTTCCTAAAAATCGATATCACACGAAACGTAGCAATGAAGTTTAAAAGAAACGATATTGCAATATCAATATTTATTAACCAGTTGGAAAAGCGGATACGTAAATTTTACGTATAATGAAAAGCTTATTACAAATTGAAATTCGTGGTTTGTATTTTCTGTGAAACGTTTATAGTAGTATGCGTATATCGATAAAGTTTTTCGAAATGAAACTTTAGTATAGAAGTATTAATTAACTCGACAAGGTTTTTATTAATAACTTCTGAACACATACATTTACATTAATACTATTTAAAACAAAATAAAATCCAGAATGTGCAAATTATGCATAAATATAGTATTGAATAAGAATAAAAATCGTTTGCTTTGTTTTTGATATGTGAAATTTTTCTGTTGTTTTTTTTTTACCTTATGTTTAAGTTTAAGTTTTAAGGTTTAAATTAGTTAAGTTAGTCTGGTTAAACTTCTTTTTACAAGTAGTTTAAGTTTTAGTTTTTGATTAAAAAAAAATTACAAACAAAAATGATAAATCATCTAGATTAATTTGAAGTTCTGATTAAAACAATTTATTGATATACCGGGTGATCCAGAAGTTTCGGGAGTTTTGAAAAGTTAATAATTAGGAAACTATGTATAATACAAAGGTTCTGTTTTCAGATATATGTTCAGAAACATGTGGGATTTTTGTTTAGAATGAATTTTTTTAAATATATATAGTTACCATTTTTAGCAACAGGTGGCGCTGTTGTATAAGACTGAATGTACCTATACCATGCGTTATATAGACACATGAGTTCATTGCGAAACTTCTTTTCTATGATAGTGATGAGATTTCGTTTTAAGGGTGGTTTATATTCAAACATCTTTTGTAAGGTAAATGAAATTGCATTGTAAGGGAAATTTGATACAAAATTTCATGAGCAACTGCAGTGTTTAGACATTGTCTAGACTATGTTTAGACACATCTTTGCATGTCGCGTTGTTTTCATATCGTACAATACGTCAAGTTAAAACTGCAAAAGAATCGATGGCCATTGCAAATGTGAAATGCTATGGTAAGCAAGGTTTGAGAAAAAGGCTAATTGGAAGATCGTAATAGAAACAAGAGATCCCAAATGTCTGTTACAATCGTAAATTAGGTAGGATTCTATGCCAATACTCTGTAGAAATCACCAGTTCATGGTGAGTGCAGTAAACTTGTGATATCACGATGAACTGAAATTTCTTTCCGCTCTGAGGATACTGTGCACGCTGTTTTGCATCGGCTCACGGCGGTACTTATAAGCCATGAGCGTCATGATTAAACTTTGTAACCCTTGGACACTAATTCGTTCTTTTAAATGAGCTGTATCATACTATAAAAACAATACTATCAATTTTAGCGCCACCTGCTGTAAAAAAGTGCAACTAACATAATATGTTTTTTTCATCGAAAAAACAAATCCCACAAGTTTCACAGCATTTCTTTGAAAACCGCATACTTCTGTTGTTTATGGTTTTCTAATTATTAGCATTTCAAAAGTCCCGTGACTTCTGGATCACCCGGTATATGCGATAATCGTGTTGCATTTTGATTTTAAATTTTATTTTGCAGATCATCATGTTTTTAAAAAATTGAGCAAAATTAGAGAAAGTATTTTAGTGATAACCTATCAAGTATCCAGCAGTTATTTAACAGAATTATGATTTGTTCGATCATCAATTGGTATTCGTTAAGAGTGTTCTTAAATCCAAAAGGGGCAACTTTGTGACACACGCTTTAATTTATTTTTCTTCTAAAATGCATGAAACTAGCAGGTGTTGTTATTCGGAAACTGTCTAAATGCACTCAGTTTTCTGCTTTTTAAAAAACGCAATAGATATTTCATAACAAGCCTTCAAAGTGAACGTTTTTGAGCCCATTTCCGGACGAAAGCAGAAAAACCGGTCGAAAAGCAAGAGAAAAAGGGTGATCACGTCATCGAAATAGGTTAGAAGTGGATAGGTAATTTAATGATCATAAAATGGGAAAATAAGTTCGATTCGAAATCGCTTCCATAGTCAGGCATTCCAATTTTATGTCTTTCTGTTAAAAAATGAATTTGTAAATGTGTCAAAACGTTTTGCGCTTGTTGAGTGGAGCAGTTGAGACCACCCTTAAAGTGATTTGAAAAGCATATGACTACAATTAGCATTTAAAGAGACGTTTGGTTTGTGGTAACATAGACACGATAAAGATCGGCACAAGCCCATGCTTGGCCAAAGGCCCAATGCCACCAAAGTTGGTGTTTTGAACAGAATTTTCCGATGCGAGAGATCTGGGAACGGAAAAAAGGGTAATTATCCAGCAAAATGAAGGCAAACTTTTAAACGACAGGGTCGAAAGAAAAAAGATTTTTTTTTAACTATTTGGAAAATAGCTATTTCTTTCCGTCTAGAGCTATCTGAACCATATCTGAATCCTTGTGATGTCCTGTTTTTATTCGTCCTCTGATGGGTGCATGTTTAATGTTTAGAAATGAAATACTTCTGTTGCCACGATGACAAAAAATTAGTTAAAAACTATGAAAAAATTAATTACTGAAAGACAGTTTGAGATACAGCTTTCAAACAAATTGCATTTAAAAGTACATTTTTTCCCTATACGATGGTGTAAAAACTGAAAATGTTCAATGATTAGAAGTTTAAAAATTTGCGGTACCAAAAACTGTAAAACTGAAATTTCATTTAAATTTTGTTTATGATTGAAATATTAATGTTTAATGCATGGCGTACGTAATATAGGACACTGTTATTACATAAGCTACATTTTTATCATCATAAACATTATGTTTATTATTATTATTATTACTATTATTTAAATGTAGAATTTATTTATGTCTAAAATTTTAGTCTTTGAAAATATCGTTTTCTAAAATAATCGTTGTAATTTATTGAATTACATTTTTTTTAAAGGCCGAATCGAGAAAAAATTAATGCATTAGCCTGATTGATAACATACTCAAGCGAGCATTACCGGCCCGATGTAGAAATTTAAACGAAGTCGATAAAATTCGAACAATTTTCAATTGATATGAATTTTGCGAGAATAAGTAAAAAATGTGCGGCAGGAACTTATGCTAATTTGACAATTTCAATAAAGAATTATAACATGCCCACTGTCCAGTGTAGAGATTGGTATCGGACTATTACATCATATACAAGCATAGATACAGGCTTTTTTTTTTTTTTTTTAAATTTAATTGTTTTTGGGCTGGTGAAATTTTAGTATTTACACCTGACTGCTTTATAGTTAGGGTCAGACCGGATTCGTGCCTGGAAATTTCGGCCCGTGCAGACCTCTAACACAGGGGCGGTGAACACTACGCTTCATCGTTTTTAAGATTCTCAATAACAATTAATGATAAGCATATTTAATGCAATACTTAATAGTAGCATAGATATTAAAAACATAAAATTGGAAATAAACAAAACTAATTTATTAGAATTAAAATATAACATCAGTGTTTATATAAACAAAAAGACATCGGTGACGTAATCCATGCGCCACAACTTTTTAAGCTTATGGGGTAAAACTCACATTTACACCTAACTTGCAACTACACTTCAGAAAAAAAAATGTTAACTAAATAAGCATTTTCTTGCAAAATTATGGCGTTTATTAGTAACAAGATGGAACCCGTCGAATTTCGACGAAAATAAATGTTTAAGAACGGACTGTTTCATTGATTTATAATAAAACTACAAAATTAGCTACAGTAAAACATACATCTTACAATGGTCAGTCACACTCTCAAACTAATATTATTTGAAGCTAAAATTAAACTAAAATTATTAACTTTAATCGCATATATAAAAATGTGATAATAAAGCAAAATATAATAAAGATCAGTAATTAAGATGAAGTTATCTATTGAAGCTTTTATGTTTTGTATAAATGCGTATGGAAAAAAATATATATATTTTTTAAATTGACACGATCTTAGAATTTCACGTGAAATCTGAACCCGTCATCATTTTCATTTTCTCAAAATTTACATGCGCACATTTCAATTTTTATCAACTTTAAAAGAAAATGGTGTATTTTTGTTGCCACAATTACAAAATTCGTACTGAAAACTATAAAAAAATTAATATGTCAAGAATAAATTGATATACAGCTTTCAAATAAATTGCATTTAAAAGTACATATTTTTCTCTATACGATGGTGTAAAAATTGAAAATGTGCGACGTTTAGAAGTATACAATTAGCAGTACCGAAAATTGCAAAACCGAATTGCATGTGGAAGTGTTGTCATTCGCAAAATGACGTATGCGTTACGCACAGATACGTTTGGCCTTAATAATATAGACTTATTTGTCTCAACTGTTATAAAATATGCACAAATTACTGAGTTTTCAAAATAGGAATGGTGTCACTTCATGGAATTATTGAACATACCTATAAAAAAATAATTTTAAACAATAAAGAGTATAATTTTTAAAACTTTGGTCAACAATAATTTTTTAATGTATCTCTACTATACTTTAAGAAAAGAAAAAAAAAGATAAAACACATTTAAAACTTCGAAATAGGACTTGAATAACAAAGAAATTTTTAAGAGGTCAGTTACTTGAAAGTTTCACCCAATATCAACTTTTGATGTTCAAGAAGACCAGCGTCTAATGTATTGTAATAGCATATAGGCAACGTACATTATATATGTGTATATATTTATTATACATACGTATAAACAGTTTAATTAAGAAAAGGAAAATAGAATACATTTCAAAAATACACGGGCGTCATATTAGGTACACTAGTGGCGACTTATCAATAAAAATAATGAAAGAGAGCAGAAAAAAGCCACGAACTTCGTCCTTAAGCGTTAAGGCTACTCTTAAATCAAAAAAGGCAACTTTGTGACACATGCTTTAATTTATTTTCATTTGGAAATGCAGGAAAATAGCAGGTGTTGGTATTCAGAAACTGTCTAATGGCACTCAATTTTCTGTTTTTTTTTTTTTTTTAAAACACAATAGATCTTTCATAACAAGCCTTCAAAGGGGACGTTTTTGAGCCCATTTCCCGACGAAAGCAGAAAAACCGGTCAAAAAGCAGGAGGAAAACGGGTGATCACGTGATCGAAATAGCTTAGAACTCGATAGGTAATTTAATGACCATAAAAGGGAAAACTAAGTTCGATTCGAAATCGCTTCCATAGTCAGGCATTCCAATTTTATATCTTTCTATTAAACAAGTTGAAAATTGCACGTGAAGCGTAGCAAATGAGGTGCGTTCGTACGATAACGAAGTTTTAAAAATATCACTCTCACATATCAATCTCATAAAATTGTAAATAGTTAATTACAATTAAAATGCGCACCAAACAATGTTCTCTCTATAGTCATTATGTAATGGAATACTTTTGTTTGGCCTTGTAAATCAATAACAAATGTTCTTTGCACAACAGATTATACAAAATCTATATTAGAATATGTACTTTATGATGCATATCAATATTATTATGTTCGAATGAGTGTAATATTATTAAAATGCATTTGAAACTTTTTTTTCAATTGACCGTAATGTAAAGGAGTACTTTTGATTGTCCCTGTATTTGATCTATGCATCCTATTTTTTTAAAAAAATTAAATGATTTAACAAAATTATGTAATAAGTATGTAATTTAAATTTCAAACGATTAAAATGCATTTGAAACATTTTTCCCCATTGACCGTAATGTAACGGAATCTTTTTGATCATCCCTGTAATTGATCTATCCATCCGATATTCATAAAATTTGAAATGACTGCACAAAATTATGTAATAATTATATATTTTAAATTTCAAAAGATTCGATTGGGTAGTTTTTGCGTTGTTATATGCGGACGGACAGACAGATGGACGGACTGAACGACAACTATAGGTGCCACGTATTTACATAATTACGAACGCACCTAAAAAGGAATTTATAAATGTGTCAAAACATTTTGCGCTTGTTGAGCGGAGCAGTTGAGAACAACCTTAAAAACTGATTTGCCCATACGTCACACAGGTAACGCGTTTCTGCCAATTATGATTTGTCCGCACCATGTACGGCAAATGATTTTAAATCATATTTTGTTATTCTCAGTGTTGTAGTCGTAAAAAATAGCAGACAGTATACTGTATAAGCAGAAGGTATACGCTGACGTCATTAACGTTTATAGAAAGGGTATACGCTTACGCTTTATTTAAGAAACAGAGGGTATACGGAGCTTCTTTAAAAAATCCAGAAGGTACACAACGTATACCCCAATGACATCTGATACCTAGACACCACATCGGTAAACTTTTCTTAAGCCGACATCTTTGACTTCCGTCACGTGACGGAGGGCAGATTTAGAGCGCCAAACCGGTTTTTCTCTCGCCGAAACTCATATTGTTATGTTTGTGTTGAGTTGACCGCACTTCTGCTTTTCTCTTTGTGAAATCTGAAAGTTGCCAATAAAGCGATCACCGCCAAAAAAAACGACATCTTTTCGCCAAAGATGTTGGATTCGAAACCATGCCGAGAGAACAATGGACAGTGGCGTCTACGTATATTAGAAGTCTGTGGTATACCCCCGCATACCCTACACTACATCCCTAGTTACTCTTATCAATAATTTTTTATTGTAAATTTTGCATTATTTAAACAGAGTATTTTTCTGGTTCAATTAGGCAAAAGTTTCTGTTTTGAAAAAAACGGTGATAAAAGATTAAAAATTCTGTAGGGCCTCGAGGCCGAGTGGTTAAGACGCCTCTCTGCTACGCTGGAGGTTGTGGGTTCGATTCCTGTTGGCTCCATTGCACACACACTTTGTGTGGAGCTCCTGGTTGTATTTCTCTTGTGATGTAAATTTCCTTGTGCCATCTCGTCCTTGTACATTGACGATGACTTATAAGCAGACTTTCATGTCGAGCACACAAGTCAGATGTATGTCGTTGTGTTCAAAATTCTGTAAAGAGCATGGAAAAAATAGACATTATTTGAAAGGTTTTTTTTTTTTTTTCAAAAATGTTGATCAGTTAAGTGGTAAAAGGTTTAAAGGACTTTGGAAAATGAATAAATGAAGCTCAAATATTGGTCACATAAACAGTTAAAAAACAACAACTGTTTATCAGTATGAAAAATAATACTAGTAAGCTTTGATTACGTCCATTAATAACTATATCGTAATACAGTAAAACCTCCAAATAACGGACACCTCGGGATCATGGAAACTGTCCGCTATTCGGAGATGTCCGCTATTGGGAAAAACCTCGGAGATTCAAAAATTGCTAAGAAATGCTTAAAGTTTCATTAATTGACTTTTATATGTCCTAAAATTTTAACTTATGATTAATCAGAAATTAAAATATTTTAAGCAATAAAATTGAAATAAAATGGTACATACCTTTGTACTCTGTTTATTACATGCTTACGAAAAAAAAAACGTATTTAAAAAAATTCCTTTTGCGTTTAAAAAAATTAAAAATTTTTTCAATGTGAAATTTTAACCCTATCAATAGTTTTGATTTTTCTAAATCATCTTAAATAAAAAAAAACAAACAACAACAAAAAAAACAAAAAAAAAACAAAAAAAAAAGTAACTGCTTTGTATTTTGCTACTTCTTAAAAGCACAAAATCTCAAATCTTACGGAGGGGAGTTGGGGGGGGGGGCGCATTGTGATGCGTGATGCTCCAGGAGGTAATGTCCCTCCAAACCATCCCCTGAATTTAATACTGGACGTAGGAGGAAAGATTTTCCCTGGCCCACTCTCTACATTTGTCTGTGATCACAAAATTTTGACACATTGCTCTGACAAATTTAGAGGCTTTTTACTTTTTTTTTCTTCGTTAAAAAAAAATTTTTGACACTTTATCGCCAAAATTACTGTCCGCCAGGATTGGTAAAAAATCAGGTTTTTTTTAAAAAAAACCGAAAACCATGGTTTTTTTGGTTTAAGCCGGGTTTTTCTTTAAATATGATTTCCTATTACATATACATGCATATTTATCAATAGAAATACATATTTTTGAATACATAAGTAATAACTTGATTTAAAAGTAATTCTAATCAATGTAATAATTTAATATACAATTAGTTATGTAGAAAATGGAAATCATTTAAATATTAAACATTTTTAGAAAAAACTATGTCTTTTTTTTTTTTTTTTTCCTTAAATAAAATGTTTTACATAATGAAACACTGACACCTTGAAAATCCTAAAATACAATCTTTTAATTATTAGCACTATAAATGATGAAGAATATAAATATGATGCAGCTTCATATATATTATTTTCACAAGGCTATTCAAAATAATTTCTTTGAAATATTTGTTATATGAGATATCTGATTTTTCTGTTAGAAGACTACATGAATTATCTTTTATTGAAAATAAAGCTTTTTATAAAGAATTTTCGGAATGATTTGAATTTAGCAGTAGAGTCTGCACACTTTAAGAAGTATTATGTATTGCTATTTGACATTTCTCCTCTGAAACTACCAGGTTAAAAGGGAAAAAAAAAAGACGACAAACAAAATTCATAAAATAAACAAAAATACCTATTTAATAGCTTTTTAAAATTTTGAAAACATTGATCTTAAAATATGAAGCAGTTTTATAAATACTGTCTTCCACTAAAGCATTTAAATAGCCATCAAACTACACGCTATATTTTAACGTTTAGTACTTTTAAATGTCTAAACAAAAAATTACTTCTTTTTAGGCATTTTTATGAGACATTCTTTGTATTATGTCTCAAGCAAACCTTGCTTTGTCCCTTTCTCCCCAATTTTCTCAGCTGATCTAAGTTGGTTATGCAATAGAAGATTTAAATATATCTTATTGCATATTTTAATTAAATGTAAATAGGTGCTTCCCCAGCACTAAATTTTTCAATGTCTTCTTATTTGACTTTATATCTCGAGCTTTTTTTTTTTTATTATTTTTATTTTAATATTAAAGATAATCCCCCCCCCCTAATCAAGAAAATTTTCTTTTAGAGTTAGATTGAAATCTTAAAGGTAATTTTATGTTATTAACTGTAAATCAGCGTTTCTCAAAGGAAAACATTTTTTTCTCTAAATATTACATATTTTTAATCCATTTTGTCTTTTCCAACATAACATAATTTAATTTCTTTATAGCTTCAGATAAGTTCATCATTGCATAAAATTTGCATTCTACATGTATATTAACATGGCCTAGACTAGACTCACTATGTCTCATGGTAACTGCTGAGATGACTTAAAAATAGAAATTACTTGCATACAATAATTTAGTACACTTAGATTACAAAAATGAGAAAATATTATATAGATTTGTTCTAAAAAACCAATTGGTTTAAATTATGCCAACCCAATAAGTAACAGAATAAATCATAATGCAAAATCCCCATTCCCAATGTAAGAATGCAAAAAAAAAAAAAAAAAAAAGTCTTAACCCAATAAACACAGAGCAAAAATCTGCCAATTATTTATTAGCATACATAACAAAAAGAAATCAATGGAGAAAATTACTTAAGACTGTTATATTCGAGGCTTTGAGCAATGATCAAATCCTTGATAAATCTTAACTAATCAAGCAATTTAAATAATAAAAGTGCACTTTTAACTCGAGTTTGCCCTTCTGGTTATGAATGCTTTACAATCAATGTTATAATATATACATAAACCTTTAAAAAATGGTAGAAATAAAATTAATTTTTTTCTAATCAGCTAATTTTTAAAAAATTGGTTATGTAGACTTATAGTTTATATGAAAAGCTGGGTTGATTAAAAATATTTGTCACTTTAGAAATTTATCAATTCATCATTTTTCTACAACTTAGCTTGTAGCTTCTGCATAACTTGATTTTGCATTTTTCAATGTGTAAAGTAAAACATAAAAAAACCAGATGAAAAAAAACCAGCATGGTTTTTTTTTTTTAAACCCATTGGTTTAAACCATGGTTTAAACCACGGTTTAAACCCACTTGGTTTAAACCAAACAACCCTGCTGTACGCTATTCGGAATGTCCGTTATTCAGAGATTAAACATACAAAAATTTAGGTTTTGGGAGTGGGGATCGGTAAACTGTCCGTTAAATAGAGGTGTCCGTTATTCGGGAGTGTCCGTTATGGAGGTTTTACTGTATTAATAATATGTATTCCACAACGAAAAAGTAAGAATCTATATTATAAATAAATATTTTGCTTATAGGACGTTGTTGTACTAATAAAAAACATTCAAATAACATTAAAAAATTTTTATTGACATGTTTCAACTCTTTTTAATGGAGTCATCTTCGGAATGTAAATAGAAAATAAAATTACAAACATAATAAACGTGAAAAACTGGAATAAATAATTATTGAAATTAAATTAATATACTATATCATGCGCTTTTTAATTTGGATATTGTCCGTAATCTAGCTAAATGTACTTATCTTGTAAATTGTCTAACCATCCAATCCATATTTTGGATGCGAAAAGTTAGCGAATCGTTACAAATAAGTGAACTATTTAAATAAATTTCAATGGATTCTCTTATGAATAATTTTAAATAAAAATCAGACCAGTAAATTAATCTACTCTCGTTAAACGAGATTACCGAGAGTATTATTTATCTATTTAACGAGAGTAGATTAATTTACTGGTCTGATTTTTAATGAATGTGGGAAAAAATTGGAGCAAAAATATTCATATTTTTAAAATTACTATAGATTTTTAAAAAGTCAATTTTTTTATTTAAATTTTAGTAAAATAGGCTGTTTTACAAGATTTTTTTTTTGTAATTTTGTCTAAATTTTAGTATTAAGTATTAAAGTATAGTATTATGTATAAGTGCCACCACATATACTATATGGCCAAAGGTGACCGGTCCTTTACGATTCTATTACGGTCTATAGAATAAGTTCAAAACCCATTGTTCCCAAAAGGAAGCAAAAAGATGAGGGTTGTATCCAAATATATATGCAATCTTGTGTATGCTATTTTGATACCAATCAATGGATATATGGATACATCCCTTCATTTTTTTTTTTTTTTTTTTTGGGGGGGGGGGGTTCCTTTTGGAAACAACGAATTTTGAGCTTATTCGATCGACGATAATTTTCAGAATTTTCAAGCTATGCATTTTTGAGACTTATATAAAAAATTCTCTATACATTTAGCTAATACATTATGCACATTATATTCTGATTGCATTCGCGCATGCACAGTGAAACATTATTTAGTAAATCTGCTCGTATTTCATACATTTTTTATTATTTTGTAATTCTGATTACAGAATATTATGTACAATATTGTTTGACATTTTTTTTAAAAAAAAAGCATTTTTTTATGTTAAGAACTCTGCAAATTATAAGCAAAAAACTTGGCAAAATTTGGGATTGTTTCTATGAAAACCACATTTTTTTGTCATGTATACATGCGATATTCATAAAAATGAACACAATTCATTACAGTAGTACCATAATTTATAGTTCGAACGCATTTACTAAATTAGTTTTGACAGGGATTAAGTTCGATGTCAATTTATTGACGCCCCCTCCCCCCATGAGATCTTTGGGAAAAAACCTTCTGAGAAATATATGACCTGCACACACCTGTTTACACACCTGGAGTTTCAGGACAATTCCTCATATATTTCTTTAATTATTTAACAAAATGTCTAAAATCGCAAGTGACTGTTCACCTTTGGTCATTTAGTGTATTATTACAGTATTACTTAAAATTGAAGAGACACTTTCAAAGGTAGTGTGCCCCCTTAAAGGTATTCGCTTTTTTGAAAACAAATTGTATCATCATAAGGACAAAATATTCGGATTATGTGATTTTTTTTCCGGTATCTGTAAAATCGATTTCAATATTCAAAACATCCCTTAACTTAAAAAAAGGTGGGGGGGGGGGGGGATATTGCGAAATAGATTTTTTTATCAATTGGTTTAATATTCGTATTTTTTATGTGAACTGCGCAGATCGAAAGAAAAAAGGGTGAAATTCAAGATTCAAGAATGTATTTTCGTTTGCTAAATGGTTCAACCAATGTGGCTTTGAAGAAAAGAAAAAAAAAAGAGTGCTTTTGATTTTTGCAAGCTATCTTTCGAAGCCGACTCTATGTGCAATTTTGAGAAAAATAATGTCTTTTTTATGAGTGTGCGTTGTACTTCTTAATTAATATCGCAGCAAATGATTAAAAAATGAAAAATCAGATCCTCAGTTGCATTAGGACCTGTCTTGAACTATCCTCATTTAAATTTTCTCATTTCAATGTGCAGTAAAGTTTCCTAGGCATCACTTACAGACAATCAAACAGACCAGCAGCTTTCGTTTATTAGCTTTGATAGAAAATCATAAAAATTCATTTGAAAATAAGTAAGTCCTTCACATAATTTTTAAGTGTTAAGTCGCTCTCTCATATTTGAAATAAAGTGAGAACTAAAAAGACACATAACTGCTTGGAATAAATGCTAGACAACATAGTAATCTCTAACTAAAACCAATAACAAGAATGTTACACAAGTAAGAGAGTTTTACACACAATTTTGACATTTTTATTTATCTTCTCACTGTGTTGTGGCTTTGCTTTTTATTACTTTATTTTATTGGTTTTATATTCGTAAATTGTATTATTTTTTGTGTGCTAGAGTGTTTTTTAAAAGCTTTTGATGTGGCCGTGTTACTTTTCATTAGATATTTTGTTAATTTTTATTACCTTAAATTTTTTTGCATCATTGTTCTTTTATTGCTGCGCATTGTATTGCAATGGAATTGCATGACGAGTAAAATTGTTTAGCTGTTGATTTTATTTCAATTTTTATTTTTCATGAATTATAACGATATTCTTATAAAAAATATATTCATTTTATTCTTAAGGCGTGTTTAACTTTTATTTTATTTCTCTTATTGTTTAATAAGAGCTTTGTGAAGTCCGTTGAATTTCTGAAAACTTCACTTTTCATCCAAAGAAGGTCATTAAAAAAATGCTTTAACGCTGTATTAATTATAAGGCCGTTTACAAAAGGCATATCAAATCAAAACAAAGCAATAGAAAACAAACAAAGAAATAAAACATATGTTAAATGACAAGTACGTTAAATTGTTGAATTCAATGCGTGTTTTAAGAGGTAAAGCGGACATACCTTAGTAGCAAACCGATATTGGTTATATTGGGACCCAATAGTGCCCCAAGATTACATTTCTTTGAAATACTTCTCTAAAATATCAATGTTGGTTTATTATTTATTTTATATTAGAAATACTTGCAAAGAAATGCCAATAACGCAGATATACTAACAGTATAGTTCACAAATTTTGGTGAAATGTATACAAAACATTGTTAATGCAATGTTTCATACAAAGAGTATAGAAATTGGAAAATATATATCAGATTAGAACATGATTGGTCCAATAATGATTTGCTACTAAGGTATGAATTCGTAGCGGGAATATTATAATATAACTTCTGAAGCTGTAACTAAAACGTTACCAAAAGAAAGTTTTCCCTTTTTTAAAAGTGTAAGATATTTCAATATTGTTAAAAAAGGCTATAGTGCATCTTACTTTTAAGAATAATGAAAGAAAAACACGAAGTAAAAAAGAAAAGAGAAATAAATATGAAGGCATTGAAAGAGGTTGAAGATAAAGGAGAAAAGAAAGAGAGATAGTAAAAAGTAAAATTATTGTTATTTTCATTTTAGATTTTGTTTTTTATTTTAAGTTAGTAAATTTTAGTTTATATTTCTGTTTAACTTCTTTCTAATTAAATGTTCTCTATTACATTAAAAATATTAAAAATCTTTTCGCTTTATTATGCAAAATTTTACATGAATAATCACAAAATTAATTGCAGTATTGTGATATTTTCAACAAAACATCGGATAAGGTATCTCGTGCAACAAACATAAATTTTACCTTTGGGTTCTGCGAAAATTTTCACGCGTTGTATGTCGAAAGCAAGATTAAATCTACCTTTAGGTGTCGTATCCTCACGCAGCTTAAAAATCTATTCACACAAGTTGTGTAAAATGTTACCCACCATTACATGCAGAAGAGTAAACCCTAATCGATACATTTCATTCGGCGATAGATCACAAAATATTGAATGTCCATTTTTTTTTCGTTTAAAATATAATTCTATGTAAAAAGCCTCCGGGTTTGTGAAATAAATCACACACACAAACAAATAATAATAATAATAATAATAATTTGTTCACAAAATCTATTTTGTTTTCTTCAAAGTAAGCTCTATAGAATACAATACAATTATGCTGCGTTTGATCCAATTCTTGATAAATTTTTAGTAGGCTGAATCAGGTATGATATAATTTCTAGCTCCTTCAGTGAAATTTCTTGTTTCGACTCAATTGACTTAAAACACTTTCCTTAAAGTGACAGTTTTAAGTTCTTTTAAAAGAAATAAGTCACACGGGGACATATATGAAGTAAGCACGATGCTGCTTTGATGATGTTACATGCGCTTCTGTCGAAAAACTCTTGCCCAACGATAAATTTGTGCATTATCGTGCACTGTTAAAGAATTCTGTAAAAACGCAGAAAAAAAGCGAGACTCTCTGTAAATTTACACTAGTTCTCAGTTAAATGCATTTAATTGAGTTTCTCAGTCATCAATTTTTAGACATTTCTCTTACCTTATATTTAATTCCATGTAAGAATTTTCATGTCTTTATTTAATTTTTTTTCTTTGTTAAGATTTGTAATTCAAAATGCACATTTTTCAAATTCTTTTGCAATTTTATTAGACATATTAAAGAAGAAAATTTAATTGAAAGTTTTTTTTAAATTTAGAATAATTTAGAAAGGGGAAAATCATCATACTGAGTTAGTGGGAATTTTTATCTACAATCACTTTGCAGTTGTTTCCTTCATTATATATCAGAATCTTGATAATATTAAAAGCGAATTGCGTTGTATTATTTCAAATCATTTTACAATGCTATTATAATTATTATTATTTCATTGGTAAATGCGTTATAAAAAGTATAAAATCTTCTAAAAACATATTACACAAAGTAAATAAAATAATGAAAATGTAAAAAATTACTTTTAAATAATAAATTACACTTTTTTCTATTTATTTTCTCTTATTACTAAATTAAATACACACACACATATATATATATATATTAGGTCTTTAAAAAATAAATAGTGACCGACAATTTCGAAAAATTTCTTAAACTTCATTGTAGTAAAAAATGAATTATATTCAAAATTTTTTATAAAAAATCCATTAAATTTTTTCTTTATTACTTATGCTAGTTAAAAAATAAAAATTGATTAAAAAAATAGGCATTATGTATCAGTCTAAAAAAATTAAAATAAACTACTTACGAATTTTCTAACGAATATAATTGAACGGAAATCTTTGGAAAACATAAGTACAATTGATTTTCCTCCGCTGAATAATAATAAAAAAATATTTTGTAATCAATATCAACAGATTATATAATAGCTCAGTCAACAAGGTGTTTTACCGATGTCAAGAAATTTTTGGTTCAAATCCCAGGACGGCTAAGAACAAATTATGTAAAAATTAAGTGATACAGCGCTTCAAGTTTATTCGAAAAATTGAAATTCTTTAAAATCGTGAAGATTGAATATTTCAGTAATTTTGAAAACTAAATTATTATCATTAAAAATAAATTTACATAGTCTTATATATTTTTGGCGATGTTAATTTTACAGAATCTATTATAAATTTACCGAATAACGTCTCTGCTGTTTAATAGAATCTCCATTTTTCTGATCTCTCTAATGTTACATAAGACTTAAGGTAACGGATTACCCGTAGATTTTTTGTTATTTCACAGAAATATTTTTAACATTGTGATGCAAAATTCACAGAAAAGTTGTATAATTTTTTAGGTGTTCGGCTCACGAAATTTCACCTGAAACCCAAAATTCAGTTTTTTCTTCCACTAATTTTTCAAGTGTCAATCGTGTATAGTCTCTTAAATCAAAACTTAACAAAAATAAAATAAAATAAAATAAAATAAAATAAAATAAAATAAAAATAAATAAAAAAATAAACTGCTATATACACACTAAGCTACAAATGGTGCTCAAGATCGGCTTTATAACATGGGGAATTGATACCCACTTACAGTTAAATGCCGTGTTATCTTTTGCGAGCATCTTTCAAACAATAAATTGAAGGAAATTTTTTTCAAAGAATGTATTTTAAGATCAGTAGTACATTCTCACGATGTTTTGATATGATCCGAGTGTTATGAATATAATAAAGAAACATTTTACTGCATCCATGTTCTTTTATTTTTATTTTTAAAATTTAAATCTTTAAAATGATTTTTCTCAGTATGTGTTTCCTCAGTATATCAATATATTAAAAATGGCAAAACATCAATATACAGTGTGATCTAATGGGAATATCCTAATTTTACAGGCTATTAAAATAAAACAAGGTAAAGGTAGTGAAATTAAAGAAAAATAAAAGTTGGAACTCCCAATGTTGGAGCAGTATTTCATGCCAATATTGCGCCAAGATGTAGCCAATATTGGTCCAATATTGTTTGGATACTGGGACGGTTATAAGGGTTAATTGTGGGTCCCTTCAAACACGAACGATATCAAGGTGGTATGATAACACTTTCAACACTGGTTTAGTGTGTCTGTTATGACTCTTTCAGATGTTCTAAATTTGTCAATAAAAAAAGTAATAATTAAAAAAAAATTTTTTGGGAAAAGTGTGGGATGAGTTACCCTGATCAACATTTATAAGTTTTATACGTTTATCAGTTGTGTCTGTTATTTTTACTCGCTGTTTCTTATGCTCTATTATATAAAATAAAGGATCTTGTTTGCATTTAAACCATTTTTTTTTCATAATTGTAATTCTGAAATTTCATTTTTGAATTTTTGCTATAGCTAGGCAGCTTTTTCTGTAGCTAATTAATATTTTTGATAATCTCGTGCTTACTGTTGTAGAACACACATAAAAGAAAAATTTAAAAAAGCAATGTTCATCGTTAATTAATGCCACTGAAGTGTGCTTTTAAAATATTATTTTTTTAAATATTTTATTGAAATATTTAGTAAATAAATTTATATGTTAATAAATGTTGCAAAAATATGTTTTTAAAACAATATTTTTTAAAAGATATATATATATATATATATATATATATATATATATATATATATATATATATATATATACCGGATGTCCCAAAAATGAGTGATGGATTTTAAAATTCAATAACTTGCAAACTGTGACAGCTTTTTAAAAATTTTTTGCAGAAGGGTCATGTATAATGTCAGGAGTTTTTTTACCGTAATTTTTGATTTTAGTTCGAATTTCAAACAATAGATGGCGCTGACGGCAATTGAAGCCCAGGTTGAAGCCGAAACTAAATTCACTCAGCACTGATCAGAAAGCCTTCAATCGCCGTCAGTGCCATCTATTGTTTGAAATTCGAACTAAAATCAACGATTACGGTAAAAAAACTCCTGACATTATACATGACCCTCCTGCAAAATTTTTTTAAATAGCTGTCACCGTTTGCAAGTTATTGAATTTTAAAATCCATCAATCCTTTTTTGGGACACCCGGTATATACACAAAACTTTTACCATACAAATTGCATTTTTGTTTCATAAAATCATTTTCTTGTATAAAACTATTTAAGAATAGGTCAAAAAAAGTTTCAAATAAAAAAAGTAGTTCAATAATCAGTGACTCTTTTAACCATTTTATGGTATAATGTCTCGTATATAAATATTATTCGGTTGGAACCACGTTTTTAAACAGTTATTTTACTTACTAAATAAAGAATATTTCCTAGTTAAATAAGACAAATATTGACATTTTTTTAAAATTGCTGGTATTGTACAAAGTCTAAAGTCCGGAATCCTGGAGATTTTAACAAGTTCGAACTTCAGATTTTTCCGAATTTCGGGTCATCAAAAATTTTGTTTTTCCTATAAAAAGAAAAATTAACTCCATTACTTAAAAAGGCAAACTATGACGTATCAGCATATATTAAAAATTGCGCATATAACAACTATTAATACTAAATTAAACAATCATTTTCTTTAAATAAATCACAAGGAAATAACAAGTAAAACAAAAACATTTATTTAAGGAAACATATAATTTAAGAAGAAATCTTAACTATCATAACTATTTGACATTTTAGTTAATATGCACTACTTTATTAACGTTTTCCAGTATAGAAAAATTCTGTTTATAAGATGAAGAAATGATTGACCAAAAGTGGAATTTACAAACTTTTTTTTATATTTTTTTTATTTAATTTTTTATTATAAAAGCAAAATTTTATTAAAATAATTTTGGTGCCATTTGTAAGTTTGGAATTAAAACTAGACTATCCTGTTGTGGTATCAATATAGCGGAAATGATTAACTTAGATACATCATTAAAAAGTTTCTTTTTTATTCTGTACGTAGATATGAGTTAAGATTCATTAATAAAACTTCTTTCTTCTAGACCTTTTTTTTGTTTCAAAAATTTTGTTTTCTCTCTCATTTTTTAAATACTCCAGCTTGAAAGTCCGAACTCTAGACTTTGTACTGTACCGCAAAAAATTGCTGTATCACCTATGATCCCGAAGGTATTAATTAGCATCTATAACATTTCAAAATATTAATTATTTTCACATCATTACACACATTAAATTTTTTTTATAAAGCTCTAAATTTTAAGTCATAAACAGTAAAAATAACTGTCACGTTTTCAACAAAATATTGGGTTATGCATCCCTAACATAAATTTCATTTGTCGAGTTCTTTCAAAATTCTCATGCATTGCATGTCGGAAGCAAAACTATCTACTTTTAGCCTACGAATCTACACGGAGCATAAAAATCTATTCACACACATAGGATAAAATGATACATTCCGTTAGTCCAGAAGAATATTTTGGAATAAATTTAAGGTGTTATCGAACCATGGTAAATGGTGGAGAAAATCGATTGCCAGTATCTGGCTAACGCATATCGGAAATTGAAAATTGGAGAAGATCTTCAAAAAGGATAACTCATGCTGTCCACGTGTGTTATTGAAAAAAAAAATCATTAATAATTTTTTGCGTTGGTGAGTTTAGTCTTTCTACGCGATGTTGTGACACATATAAGCTGTTTTTGGCATTTAATTGGGAATTGTTTGCATACATTGCTCATGGCAACAATAACTAAAATTGACATCTTGTAATTGAAACGATTTTTTTAAGACTTTCCAGGAATCTGATCATTGTGAACATAAGTGGAAAAAATGAGTTAAGTCACATTTTTTAATGCTGTTTCCAATTATTTTTGACAATATTAGACTTTATTTTGTAATATACAATATTTTTTCATTTAATATTTTAAATAATAGTTCTAATTTTAACAAATAATAGAATAAAAAATTGATTGATAACAAAATGATGCATTGTGTTATGTCCAAAAGAATATTTTGGAATAAATTTAAGGTGTTATCGAACCATAGTAATTGGGAGGAAAATCGATTGCGAGAATCTGGTTAACGCACATAAGAAATTGAAAATTGCAAGATCTACAAAAAGGATAAGTCATGCTGTCTACATATGTTATTGAAAAGAAAAAAAAAAGATTCATTGATAATTTTTTTTGCGTTGGAAAGCTTCAGTCTTTCTAAGCGATGTCGTGACACATATAAGTTGTCTTTGGCATTTAACATTTTCAGATCTGAACTTTTTTTCATTTTGGGAACAACACTCTTAAAACGAAAGAGCTGATTTGGCTTCTCATGAAAGAGCTGTAATTTTTTCGATCATAAAAGAGTTGTTTTTCAAACGATTAAATCTTCTTGATCTAAAATGGTTATTCAAATAGCTCAACTTCGTTTAAATTGGTTAAAACTCGAGTTAATTCAACTCTTTTTTGAGAAGCTGCCTTTCAACTTTGAGATGAGTGGATTTCAGCTCAACTTGAGCTATTTTGTGGCTGACTTTTTAAGAGAGAAAATTAATTTTATTTTAATAATATTAATCGAAGCTATTTAAATAGATTTACTGAAGTTTAAAGATTATCTCATTATCTAAAATTTAACGAATGTACTTACTTTGTGTACTATTCAATTCATATTTGTATGATGATTGGTTAAAGTAGCTTTTTCGAAGACGTATGAGAAATTACGTACTAAGGTACCCTGGGGTAATAACGCCAGGCGGGGTAATAACGCCAAGTGCTTATATTTTGCATAATTGTGAAATAATCAGGTAAATGACACCCATGTGCTCTGCGCAAAAGGGTTTTGAGTCATATAAATCGCAAAAAACAGCTTCAAGTTAATTTGTTTCATTTTTAGGTCTTGTTGTTTTTACAAACAACTAAAATTAACGCTTGATCTAAAATTTGCGACATACGTTTTGTGATGTGAAGACTATCTTTTTATCCGGAAATGCTTTGTTAATTACATAAATTTGTAGTGCATTTCATGTACTTTTAAAATGTTGTTGAAGATTTTGGATATCTTCTCGAGATAATTTGTAATTTAAAATGTACTGCGCAATAACTATATCGGGGTAATAACGCCAATTCTTGACATTAATACCCCGGTTGATTCCCTGCAGTGGCCGAGCTACATCCTAAATACTGATTCAAATAAACACAGTTAAAACTGTGCAATGTTTCTCATATTTCTATTTAAGCGGTCCTTTTTAAGCAAAAATTATCTCACTGTCTGATATTCTTTTGCCTCATCCCCCCCTCCCACACCACACCTTTATTTTTCTTACACTTTCACAAAAAAATGAACATTTTCAATAGCTGAGAATGCAATTTGTCAATTTCTATGTTTGTAGAGTTTGTATTTTTAGAATTGGGCTACCTACATGCAATTATTTCATCTTATTTCATAGTTTTGTTTGCATGGCGTTATGACCCATATAGGTGGGTAATAACGCCAAATAGCATTGGTCAAGAAAAAACGCCATTACATTTTATGAATACATATCTGTTAAATTATTTTATTTTATATAGATAGTCAATGAGTTGCTGTATCAGATCCTATATTTGTTTGAAAAATACAAACTAAAACTGAGCCGTGAAAATTGGTAGAACCTTAACGTGGCGTTATTACCCCAGGGTACCTTACATCCGGATAAGAGAGGGTATTACAATTTTTTAATGTTTTTGAGTTTTATCACATTTGATTGGTTCAGAAAAGTAACTGACAATTTAAATTCAAAGAGTGAAATTTATGTATAAAACAAAGGAATCATCAATGGTGCAAAGAGGATTGAATAAACTTTTATTATAATTATTATTATTAAATGTCACAACCTAAATGAATTCATAATAAGAAAGGAATAGTCATATACTATCATTTCTATATGTCGAAAGTAACTCAGTAACTGTTAAGACAAAATAATACTCGATGAAAAGACATGTATTATTAATAGTACACCAGACCCGAAAGGGTTATTTAAAAATTGTATGTATTTATTGTTCATGAGAACAATAATTAAATTGACATCTTGTAACTGAAACGATTTTTCTAAGACTTTTTTAGTACTATGATCATTGTAGACATAAGTGGGAAAAAAAGAGTTATGTCACATATACTATAACTTGACTTTTTTATGACGCTTGGAAAGTTTTTGTCAATATGAGACGTTATTTTATAATATACAATATTTTTAAATTTAATAATTTATATAATAGTTATAATTTTAACAACTGAAAGAATAATAAATTGACGGATAACAAAATTATACATTATATTTTGCCCAAAAGAACATTTTGGAATAAATTTAAAGTGTTATCGAACCATGGTAAATGGAGGAGAAAATCGATTGCCAGTATCTGGCTAACATGAATCGGAAATTGAAAATTGGCGAAGATCTTCAAAAAGGATATTTCATGCTGTCCACATATGTTATAATATATTATTATTATTATTATTATTATTATTATTATTATTATTATTATTATTATTATTATTATTATTATTATTATTATTGGCGTTGGATAGTTTCAGTCTTTTTTCGCAATGTTGTAACACAGATAAGCTGTTTTTGGCATTTAATTGGAATTTGTATACATTCATTGTTCACGATAAACGATAACAATTATTAAAAATTGACACCTTGCTACTGAAACAATTTTTTTAGACTTTCGCAGTATACTGATCATTGTAGACATAAGTGAAAAAAACATTATCACTTTTTTTATGACATTTTCAATTATTTTTTACAATAGGAGACATCATTTTGTGATGTACAATATTTTTACATTTAATAATTTAAGTAATAGCTCTAATTTTAACAACTAATATAAGGATAAATTGATTGATAACAAAATTATGCATTGTGTTATGTTCCAAAGAATATTTTGGAATAAATTTAAAGTGTTATCGAGCCATGGTAAATGGGAGAAAAAATCGATTGCCAGAATTTGGCTAACGCATATCGGAAATTGAAAATTGGCGAAAATCTACGAAAAAGATATTTCAATCTGTCCACATGTTTCATCGAGAAAAAAAAGATTCATCAATAATTTTTTTGCGTTGAGAGCTTCGGTTTTTCTTCGCGTTGTTGTGACACAGATAAGCTGTTTTTGGCATTTAAGTAGGAATTGTGTGCGTCCTTTGTTCACAGCAACAATAAACTAAAATTGACATATTGCGATTGAAACGACTTTTCTTTGACTTTCCTAGTATACTGATCATTGTAGACATAATTGGAAAAAAAGAGTTATGTCACAATTAGAAAAAATTATGATTCTTCCAATTATTTTTGACAATATGAAACTTTTATATATATATATTATACAAAATTTTTTTATTTAAAAATTTAAATTCTAATTTTAATAGTTCTAATTTTAATAACTAATAAAATGACAAATTGATTGATAACAAAACGATACATCCTAATATGTCCAGAAGAATATTTTGGAATAAATTTAAGGTATTATCAAACCATGGGTAATCGGGGAGAAAATCGATTGCCAGTATCTGGCTAACATGTATCGGAAATTGGAAATCGACGAAGATCTACAAAAAGGATATTTCATGCTGTTCACATATGTTATCGAAATAAAAATTTATTAATAAATTTTGTGCGTTGTAGAGCTTCAGTATAAGACGAGACGTTATTTTGTAATATATAACATTTAATAATTTCAATAGTAGTTCCAATTTAACCACTGATAGAATAATAAATTGATTGATAACAAAATGATGCATTGTGTTATGTCCAGAAGAATATTTTGGAATAAATTTAATACGTTATCGAAGCATGGTAAATGAGGAAGAAAATCGATTGGAAGTATCCGGCTAACACATATCGGAAATTGAAAATCGACGAAGATCTACAAAAAGGATATTTCATGCTGTCTACATATGTTATTGAAAAAACAAATCATTAATATTTTTTGCATTGTAAAGCTTCAGTCTTTCTAAGCGATGTCGTGACACATATAAGCTGTTTTTGGCATTTGACATTTTCGTGTCTGTTTTTTTTTTTCATTTTGAGAAAAAAATTATTATTACTTTATAATGTTAATCGTAGCTATCCAGTTAGACTTACTAAAGTTTAAAGATTATCTCATTGTCTGAAATCTAACGAATGAGCTTATCTTTGTACACATTTTTTAATTTTTACACCGTCGTATAGAGGAAAAAATTTACTTTTAAATGCAATCTGTTTCAAAGCTGTACCTCAATTTATTTTTGATACATTATTTTTTTTATAACTTTTAGTACCAATTTTGTAATTGTGGAAACAGAATCACTCCATTTTTCTCTTAAAATTGAAAAAAAAAAAAAATAGAAATTAAAATGCGTATATTATAAAATACAGTTAATTTTGATTTTATTAATTTTGTTAATTTTAGCTTAAAATAATATTTGCTTGAGAGTAAGATTGACCAATATAAGATATATTTTTCACTGTAATTAATTTTGTAGATCTATTATAAATAAATGAAATAGTTCTTTTTTAAAGATTTCCTTTCGTCGAATTTCGACAGGTTCCCCCTCGTATACTGTAAAGTCCAGAAGAATATTTTGGAATAAATTTAAGGTGTTATCGAACCATGGTAAAAGGGGGAGGAAATCGATTGCCAGAATTTGGCTGTCACATATCGAAAATTGAAAATTGGCGAAGATCTTGAAAAAGGATATTTCATGCTGTCATGCTATGCTATCGGAAAAAAAAAGATTTATTGAAATTTTTTTTTTTTTGCTTTGGAGTGCTTCAGTCTTTCTTCACGATGTTGTGACACAAATAGGCTGTTTTTCGCATTTAATTCTTTCATGTCATTTTTTTTCATTTTGGGAACAAAATTTTTCTTGTTTTAATAATGTTAATCGTAGCTATCCAAACAGACTTACTGAAGTTTAAAGATGATCTTATTATCTGAAATCTAACGAAGGTTCTTATTTTGTGTACTACTCAATTCATATATGTATGATAATTGATTAAGGAAAAGTTTTTGAACACTTTTGGATAATGACGTCCCAGCTAAAAATGAACTGCAGTTTTTTTTAAAGAAGTAAAGTATTTTTGAGGTTTTTCTAAAGTTAACTATAAATTCTCTATAGTGCAGTCTCAACTATAAAATCACTATAGTTATTTTAAAGTTAATTAGAGGTGATTTTGCAGTAATTTATTTTAAATGTACTGTGAGCTGTTAACTTTAAAAAATACTGTAGTTCTTATAAAGTCATTTTATAATCATAAATAAAAAAAAATATGAGACTTTATAACCTCAGAAATACTGCAGTAAATTTAAAGTTTTTATCCAACCATTAATTTAGAAGTACATCAATCTCCAGTATAACTCTATTTATCGTCCGGTAAATTCATAGACTTTAATCAGAGAAAAATAAACTCAATTATGTTTCAAAATCGAAGGAGGGATTTTTCACCGCATCCACCCACTTCCTTACCGAAAAATTTATTAGTTCCTACTGTATTTCGTTACTCAAAAATACAAATTTTATAAAGTAAAAAAAAAAAAAAAAAAAAAAAAAAAAAAAAAAAATTAAATTTACGCATGCGCGTATTTCTTCTTCCACCCAACTGATATTTTTCAGCCCCTCCTTTAAGTATCTTTCAAAATCTAAGAAATGCAATCACTTACTACAGCCGGAGTAGAGAGGGTATAACAATTTTTTAATATTTTTTACATTTTATCACATTTGATTGCTTTAGAAATATAACATATATTTTTTAATTTAAAAAGCGAAGTATGTGTATGAAATAAAGAAGTCGCAAACAGTGCAAAGAGAATTAAGAAAACTTTTATTATTATTATTATTACCAAATGTCAACACATAAATGAAGTTATAATAAGAAAGGCATGGCCATATACTATTGTTATTATATGTCGAAAGTAAATAAGTTATTGTTAAGACAAAATAATACTCGATGAAAATATATGTACTATTAATAGTACACTAGATCCGAAAGGACTATTTAGAAATTGTGTGCATTCATTGTTCACGATGACAATAACTGAAATTGACATCTTGCGACTGAAACGATTTTCTTTGATATCCCTTATATTGATGATTGTAGCCATAAGTGGGAAAAATAATTTATGTCCCATTTTTTAAAACTTTTTTATGACGTTTCCAATTATTTTTGACAATATGAGACGTTATTTTGTAATAAACAATATTTTTACATTTAATATTTTAAATAGTAGTTCTAATTTTAAACTAAAAAATATATAAAAAAATTTGATTGATAATAAAATGACAACATTGTGTTCAAAAACAAATGTGCGATAAAACCATTCGGTCATATTTTCAGGATCTTTCGAAATATCCATAATGCTAAACCAAATAGCAGGATTATCATACGAAAGGACATGGTTACAGACAGTATCATTTCTAACCTAAATGTGAAGGGATTCACAGATTACTGAACTAAAATGGTTGGATGTAGGAATGATAATTTAAGCTTTCCCGAAGTTTATGTTAGAGATCTCAGGAGTCTTACTTTTTACCAGGTGGCGCAATTTAGCAATGTGTCACATTTTTTTTTTATCTGTGTCCATTAAACATAAATGCATAAAATTTTTAATATAGACAATTTAATATCTCTTCTATTCAAAATATTTTTTTAAATATTTTATATTCAAATTTTATTTTATTTTTTTATGTTCAGTTTTGATTAAAGAAAAAAAAAATTGTTCTTTGACTTGCATCTACAGTGCGCAACATTTCTCAAAAATTAATAAAGTAATTTGCATGAAGCTTGGTGGATATCTTCATTTTAAGCTAAAGAATAACTTCTATTTCAATTTCAGTATTATAAATGCATTAATTAATTAAAATTGGCAATTTTTCAATAAAAAAATTAATTTTTTCAACATATCATAATTTAAATTTTAAATTTAAATAAATAAATAAATAAATAAAAAGATTTCCAATGAATTATAAGCTCAAGACACATTAATTTCACATCATTATCAATATTTTTTTTGGGGGGAGGAGGGGGCTCTTAAACCAATAGTTTTGATACCGTCTTGCGCACAGTGGGTATAAGTAAAAAAAAAAAAAGTTTAAATTTTTTTAATCAAAATTAAAAATAAAAAAATTAATTAAAATTTCAATATAGAATATTAGAAAAAAATGTCTTAAATAAAAGAGTTATTAAGTTATCTATTTTAAAAATTTTATGCATTCACGTATTTTAGGGACCGAGAAAAAAAATTAAATGCGACAAGTTGCTAAATTACACCATCAATTAAAAAATAAGACTCCTGAGATATATAATAAAACATTTTATCTTGTTAATATTTTATCTTGTCTTACGTGTACTTTCTTATTTTACAATCAGTCACTTTTTTTCATTTGAAAATGAATGCATGTGCTTTCGAAAGATCTTGGAGTATACTAACACGTTTATAAGTCTTTTTGAGAATTATACCTCTGGAGGTGCCTTGCCAGGTGAAGGTCTCGTCATCTGATCAAGGCTCTAAATTACGAGACCATCTTGCGAAGCCATTTGCAGTTCAAACAACAGGATGTACCATTAATTAAAAGGCGAAACAAAGTATGCTCAACGACAAGCAAATATTGCAGAAATGATGGCATGCGAATCAAAGTTTATTGCCGCTACGTGGCAATTAGGCGGTCGTCCGCCCCGATACCAGGTATCTAACCCGTTAAGCTGAGATAACTCGGCAGGTAGGGGCCTGGTCATCGATTAGAAAGAAAGAAAGTCTTTTTGAGAACCTTTTAAGTAATTTTATGCACGTTTTAAACTTTTATATTAATAACAAGGTGAGAACATTTCCACGGCACAAGTCTGAATACAGTGTTTTCCTTTTAGTGCACAAATAAACATGCATTTTGAAAAATTGAGCAACCATTTTCTAAAGTTGAAAAATAGTCGAAGACTTTTCTAAAATGTGAAATCTTAAAAGGGAACAAAGAACCTTATTTTGATTGAAAATTTTTGAAATAATTTATTTCTACTTTTCTGAAATTTTTGTAAACAAATAGAAGCCATATTCTTTAGGTAAAGAAAACGAACGTAAAAAAAGATATTCTGGTATGATTTAAAATGATAAACTTTAAAGTGCGTATAAAACCAATTACAGAAAAAGAGCTCAAAAAGTTTATGAACTTGTATAGCTTCTGGAAAAGCAAAAAGAAATGCATTGCGCAGTAAAATTCAGTTCCAAGATATGACAGTTTATTCAAAAGTTCATTGTAGTGATTCCTTGAAATTATTATTTTTTTTTCTTTTCAAGTTACTATAGCAACACGCATAAAAAATATTAAGTAGCTTTATGTTTTGTTGCATTAGTGAATTTTGAAATTTTTGAGAAAAAAATTATGATTTCGACAGAGTAAAACAAAATTCAATTTCGAAGCGAAATATCGAATCACTTTCACGAGTTATTTTGAAACTATGATTACGTAAGTTCCTTCAGTTAAAGTTGTTTATCCATAAAATTTTTGCTATTGCCCGTAATAACATTATTTTTATAATGTTTTGCGTTATGATATCAATAAAACTGACAAATGCAAATTAAAATTAATTACACACGTTTCAATTTTAAATTGAATATTTATTAGAAAAAGTATATTTAAAAAATACATAAATTGTAATATATATATATAATGTAATTCAGTTCACAGCTCCAGAAAGAGGGTTTGGGGAATAATCATCAGGTCTTTTTTTTTTTCAGGATCTTTAGAAATACGCAGAATACTAAACCAAATCATGGGAATATTATATGAAAGGACATCATTACAGACTGTATCATTTCTAAGCAAAATCTCAGTGGATTCACGGATTACTGAACCGTAATCAGGACTCGAAATGGAAAAATTCACGAACCAAACGCTATTTCAAAATTATTGGTTGCATTTTTTTTCTTTTTTGAAATTATTGACAAATTTGATTATAACTTTAAAGAATCTATATTTAAAAATACATTCGAGATACTAAATAATTAAAAATCATAATTTGAACCGGAACAATATTTTCTATAATTTCACGAACCGAACATTGTTCTGGTTGGCTCAGGTACATTTCAAGCTCCGACTGTAATAGTCGGTAGTAATGATAATTTTAGATTTTCGAATTTTATCTTAAAATTTTATCTGATTGTTACGTTTATTTTCTTATTTTACAATCAGTCACTTTTTTACCCTTGAAAATGAACGCGTGTATGTTCGACAGATCTTAGGGTATACTAAAATGTTTATAAGTCTTTTCGAGTATTTTTTCGATAATTTTATGCATGTTTTTAACTTTTATATTAATAACAAGGTGGAATTTTTTTCACAGCACAAATTTGAATACGGTGTTTTAATTTTAATGCATAAATATACATGCATTTCGAAGAATTGTGCAAGAATTTTCTAAAGTTGAAATATAGTCGAAAACTTTTCTAAAGTGTGAAATCTTAGAAAATAACATGCCATCTAATTTTGTTTAAAAATTGTGGAGTAATTTACTCCTACTTTACTGAAATATTTCAAATAAATTGAAGCCATATTCTTTTGGTAAAAAACTAATATTAAAAAATATATATTCTGGTATAATTTAAAGCGATAAATTTTAAAGTGCGTATAAAATCAATTACGAAAAAGGGCTAAAAAAGTTTTATGAACTTACATAGCTTCTAAAAACGCAAAAGGAAAAATACATAAGGCAATAAAATTCAGTTCCAAGATATAACACACAAAAGTTCAGAATAGCGATTCCTTGAAATATTTTTTTTTTTCTTAATAAGTTACTATAATAACATGCATAAAAAATATTAAGTTTAATTTTGAAATTTACGAGAAAATTTTATGTTTTCGAGAAGATATTTTAAAGCAAAAAAAGAAAAAAAAATCAATTTTGAAAGCGAAATATCAAATCACTTTCACGAAACATTTTGAAATTATAATTACGTAAGATTTCCAGTTCCTTCAATTAAAGTTGTTTATCCATAAAATTGCTGCTATTGACAGTAATAACTTTTTTATATAATGTTTAATGGTATGATTCCAATAAAACTGCAATATATATGTAATGCAATATATACATATAGATATACATATGTATATATATACCGGGTGTCCCAAAAATGACTGATGGATTTTAATATTCAATAACTTGCAAACGGTGACAGCTATTTAAAAAAATTTTGCAGAAGGGTTATGTATAATGTCAAGAGTTTTTTTTTTTACCGCAATTCTTTATTTTAGTTTGAATTTCAAACAATAGGTGGCGCTGACGGTGATTGAAGGCCAGGTCGACGCTTCACTCAGCACTGATCACCTGGCCTTCAATCGCCGTCAGCGCCACCTATTGTTTGAAATTCAAACTAAAATAAAGAATTACGATAAAAAAAACTCTTTACATTATACATAACCCTCCTGCAAAAAAATTTTAAATAGCTGTCACCGTTTGCAAATTATTGAATTTTAAAATCCATCAGTCATTTTTGGGACACCCGGTATATATACACTGGTGTCCAAAATTTAAGCATAATTGGTAATTAAGTAATTATTTTTAAGTAATGAAAGAAATATGAATCGGAATGTGCTGAAACTCCAGGTGTGTAAACAAAATAGTACGCGTCACATATTTTCGCGAAGAGTTTTCCCCGAAATCGAACAGGGGACCGTCAACAAATTGAAAAAGAACGAAGATCTTTTGGATAACCCTGTCAAAACTAATGTAGCAAAAGCGTTCAAACTGCACATTATGATTAATTGGCTTATTGTAATGTACTGTGTTAATTTTTACAAGGATAGCATGTATACTCGTAGAGAAATTAAGATTTTTATAAAAACAGTCCTAAATTTTTCCAAGTTTTTAGCTCACAGGCTATCATAGCCTGAGAGCTTATGTGCCCGTCCGTTCTGTATGTATGTGCGTAACGCGATAACTCATGATAAAAATATCCGATCCACTTGAAATTTTGTATATAGGTATATCCTGACAAGGCGCTTCCCTGATTAGTTTTTGGAGTTCATTCGATATGTATAAGAGGGGGAACGGGGGGCTCATGCCCCCCGTTAGTTGATATAAATGGGATTTTCATGCAGAATTAAGTTTTTGTTCAAAATTTAGATTAGGATCATTCTGATGAGGCAATTCCGTGACTTATTAGGTGTTCATTGAATAAGTATAAATAGGGGGAACAGGGGCTCTAATGCCCCCCCCCCGTTAGTTGATATAAATGGGATTTTCATGCAGAATTAAGTTTTCGTTCAAAATTTAGATTAGGATTATTCTGATGAGGCGATTCCGTGACTGTTATTAGGTGTTCATTGAATAAGTATAAATAGGGGGAACAGGGGTTCTAATGCCCCTCCCCCGTTAGTTGATATAAATGGGATTTTCATGCAGAATTAATTTTTCGTTCAAAATTTAGATTAGGATCATTCTGATGAGGCGATTCCGTGACTGTTATTAGGTGTTCATTGAATAAGTATAAATTGGGGGAACAAGGGTTCTAATCCCCCCCCCCCCGTTAGTTGATATAAATGGGATTTTCATGCAGAAATATGTTTTCGTTCAAAATTTAGATTAGGATCATTCTGATGAGGCGATTCCGTGACTGTTATTAGGTGTTCATTGAATAAGTATAAATAGGGGAAACAGGGGTTCTAATGCCCCCCCCCTTAATTTATATAAATGGGTTTTTCAAGCAGAATTTTCAGATTTCGTTCAAATTTCTGAATAGTTTTGGAAGTTTAATGGTTAAGTATAAAAGAGGGGGATAACTCCTTTTAAATTATATAAATGCTAAATGGGTTTTTATTAAGAATTATCTAACTTGCTCTGAATTTTGGATATAGATTTTTTATATGATAAAGCATGTCTTTGATAGTATAGGAGGTTCAATGATTAAGTATAAAAAAAGAGGAAAGGGGAGAGCTGTTTCCCCTTCTTAATTTTTTTTTCGAACGGAATTAACCCTTGAAAATATAAGGCTTTAATGTACAATTAGTATTTGTAGCCTGTGAGCTCAATGCCATCAGTTTAGCTGGGCAGTATTCTTTATTTGCTTATAATTTGCAGAGTTCTTATTATAAAATAATGTTCTTTTCTGAAAATATGACAAACATCATTGTACACAATACCCTGTCATCAGAATTAAAAAATAATAAAAATTGTATGAAAAATGAGTATGTTTAGTAAATAATTTTTCATTGCGCATGCGTCAACGATATCAAAATGTCATTTGCATATTGTGTTAGCTAAATGTATACAGCAACTTCTGTAAAAGTTTCAAAAATATAGCTTGAAAATTCTGAAAATGGGAGCCTATAGAATCAACTCAAAATCCGTTATTCCTAAAGGAAGCAAAAAAATCAGGGGTTTTACCTAAATATAGTTGTACGTGCAATATTGTGTAGGCACTAAACAATGGAATATGGATACAGCCCCTCATCTTTTTGCTTCATTTAGGGAATAAAGGATTTTGATCTCATTCTATCAACGATAATTTTCAGAATTTTTAAGCTATGTTTTTGAGACTTTCACAAGTTGCTCTATACATTTAACTAACATAATATGCAAATGAAATTTTAATAGCGTTCACGCATGCGCAGTAAAAAAATATTTAGTAAACCTGCTCATTTGTCATACAATTTTTATTATTTTTTAATTCTGATGGCAGGGTATTGTGTACAATGATGTTTGTCATTTTTTCAAAAAAGAACACTATTTTATAAATAAGAACTCTGCAAATTATAAGCAAAAAACTTAGGACTGTTTTTATAAAAACCTTAATTTCTCTACGAGTATACATGCTATCCTTGTAAAAATTAACACAGTACATTACAATAAGCCAATTAATCATAATGTGCAGTTTGAACGCTTTTGCTACATTAGTTTTGACAGGGTTATCCAAAAGATCTTCGTTCTTTTTCAATTTGTTGACGGTCCCCTGTTCGATTTCGGGGAAAACTCTTCGCGAAAATATGTGACGCGTGCTATTTTGTTTACACACCTGGAGTTTCAGCACATTCCGATTCATATTTCTTTCATTACTTAAAAATAATTACTTAATTACTAATTATGCTTAAATTTTGGACACCAGTGTATATTTATATACAGTGACAACGATTAATGATGTAAATGTATTTTTGCTGCGTGAAAACCATTTGTAATAAAGGTATGTAAGTTAAATATTTTTTAATGGGTAAAATTAAGGCCGGAATTGAAATAACAGTAAGATAAAATAAATTTAGTCAATTAAAAATAGATTTTTATTCAAGTTTATAGCAAATAATTAATTTTAGAAAAAAATTATATGATTCACATTACAATATAAGATTAAACCCCTCCTTCTCCCCTTAAAAAAGGAAAAATAACTAGAAAATTAAAAATAAAAGTAATCCCAAAAATGAATTTATTTGTTCTAGGCTACAATGGATGTTCGAAACAACTTTTCCAATTTCTAAACGTCTTCGCGCCTACACACTATTCATGTACTTCATCATGCTTACGAAGACTTATTTTAATATCATGTCAAGTTATTTTATCTTCAACTATTCATGTAGTTCATCATGCTTACGAACCCTTATTTTAACATAACAAGTTATTTTATGATCATTAAAAAAAATGTCCCATTATTCAGTTAATTGCTGAGTCGAATATCGCTTACTATTAACCTGACATGTCAAGAAACAGAGAACTCTCTTCTTACAGTAATTTTACTTACCCATCATACGTAGTATAGGGTAAGTCTTGCAATCGTTTTGAAAATCGAAAAAAAAATTTTGACGGATTTACACGTTTCAGATACTGGAGATTCCAAAAAACATATTTTTAGAAAAAAAAAATTTGCCATCCGTCTGTCTGTAACCGCTCTATCTCCCGAACAAATTGAGATAGACTTGAAATTTTGTATGTACTTAGTATGTAAGAATGGGACGAAACCTATTTAATATCAATAACCTCGAATTAACGGACCTATTTTTTTCGGACTCTCGAAAAATTCATTCTGATGAAACGTATATAAAAATTTTCGAAACTTTTTATTTTAAGGAGTGGGTATAAAAGGCAATAAAATAACACAATTTTTTCATAAAGAACAAAGTCGATCGGATTATTAGTTGCTGAGATACGTGTAATCCTGTTTTTCACATTCTTTGATTTTTAATGACCCTGTATTTCATTCAAATTTGAATTCAAAGATATATTTTAATTAGAAATGAGACACTTCATCCGACGCAGTAAATTGCTAGTTAATATGATTATTATTTTTGGAGTTATAAGGCTGTTTCTGTTACGCAATCCGGTATTACTTGAGTATTTTGGCGTTTTATATAATTTGTCGAAATTGGCTCATCAGAAATTCATTAATAAATCATTATTATGTGTATTAAAACTATTTAAATATGCGTTAAAATTTTATTTTGGAATTGCAATGCATTTTATAAATAAGTTACACATGTTTTCATATTTTATATTATGCATATGTATGGTGGGTAAGTATTACGGTGGCCTCCAACGACTAGTTTTTCCTTTTGCTCAAAAAAAAAGAAAAAAAAAACTTTGACAATGCAACAATATTTTTCCGAAAAAGGAAAAAAAAAAAAAAAAATAGTCGAATGCGGCAATTCCAAAACTTTCTTCAGTCTCATACACGTTAATACTTCTAGAAAAATTAAACATATAAGTGTCACCGGTTAGGTAAATTATACCAAAATCTAATTTGCAACAACTTATTTCAAGTTCTAACAGAATATGAAATTTGATAAAAATCCAAGTATTCGTATTTGAGATAGAATTATCGCAGAAATCATAAAAATTACTGAATAGAAGAGATACCTAATGATTTACTCTGAAAGTTCAGTAACACTAATTTATATCAGGGACTAACTGAATTTAAATTTTGATAAAAATTCGTGCATTAGTTCCTGAGATAGAGCTATTGCGATAATCATGAGTAATGCCGCAAAGAAGCGCCGCCTATTGAGCAATTTACTCCAAAACGTAATAAAAACCATATTATATCAAGGACTAACGGAATATATATTCCGTTATTTTATAAAGACCTATTTTGTATAGACGTAATTTTGGACGTCCAGTTGAAGTAAATTTTATGTTCATTCTATGCTCATTTTACGTCCCAAAAGATGTACTTTTTACGTAAAGAGGGGTGACATTTGGACGTAATTTTGACGAATTAATAATGAGGTCTATACGTAAAAAGAACAAATTTTGTACGTCCAGTTTACGCAAATTTTATTTTCTTTCTATGCTCATTTTGCAGCCCAAAAAAACGTACTTTTTACCTTAAGAGTGGTGACATTTGGACATAATTTTTACGAAGTCTGGACGTATTAAGAACAAATTTTGGACGTCCAGTTTGCGTAAATTTTATGTTCATTCTATGCTCATTTTGCGGCCCAAAAGACGTACTTTTTACGTAAAGAGGGGTGACATTTAGACGTAATTTTGTCGAAATATTGACGAAGTCCGGAGAACTTTTAGACTTAAATTGGACGCGTCCATTGATCCAGATCACGTACTTTACGCATAAATTGGACGAATCTGTGTTGTGTAAGTAAAAAAAAAATTCTGTTTTTTTTTTTTTTTTTTTTTTTTTTTTTTTTTTTTTTTTTTTTTGGAAGTATAAACATTTTTTACTGTTTTTAAAGGCAATGAACAAAGATTATCTGAGACGCTTACACATTTTTTAAGTGACAATGTCTGTACCTAATCTCGCATTCTCCCCCCCCCCCACATCCACCGATAATGAACAAAGATATTCTGCGACGCTTGTTTATTTTTGAAGTGGTAACATCTATTGTTATTGTTAGCGCGTGCCCAAAGAGCGGGAGGTTTGCTGGAGTTTCCTTTGAACTGCATCCAATGGGTAGGAAGACAGATTTCTGCCACGGAAGATGTTCGGCAAAGCCTGAATAGATGGCAGCACCAAACATCGTCACCTCCTCAATTACGATATGTATCTGAGGGGGAGGGAAAGTTTCTCCAGAGATCATTACGCATGGTAACTGCTACGACCGGCCACAGGACTTTCAAAATCTTTATTTAACGAGTGCGTACACTGCATACACTCGGTGGGTCTTTGGTGATGTCAAGAATCGAACCCGGGACGTTTCAGTCTAGAATTCGACGCTATGACCACTAGGATACCACGGCCCCAACATCTGTTGTTACATCTCGCATTTGCTTTACCGGTAATGAACAATGATGGTATACGATGCTTGTTTATTCTTAGAGTGAAAAATCTACAGGTGTAGCTTGCCCTTTTTTACCAGCAATGATCAAAGATTATCTGCGACGCTTGTTTATTTTTGAAAGAACAAAAGTCTATAAGTGCATCTCGCACTTTTTTCCCAGCAATGAACAAAAATGATAAAGCGATGCTCGTTTATTTTTGAAGTGAAAAAATCTACGGGTGAATTTCGATTTTTTTCTCGAGCAATGAACTAAGCTGATATGCGATCCTTGTTTATTTTTGAAAAGAAAACATCTATGAGTGCATCCCGTAATTTTCCATCCAGCAATAACCTATGCCGATCTTCTACGTTTGAAAGTGAAATGTTTATTTATTCTAACAACCAATGATGTCCTCTAAAAACTGATTTTCATTTATGAGCAGTAATAGTTCTATATCGATATATATCCACATATATATATACTGGAGATGAGTTCGAACCCTTTTTTTCAGAGCCCGATGTTTGAAATCCAAACCCACCCGAGTCCGAAATTTTTTGTGTTACCAGAGTTTGAGTCCGATATTGAAACAACTGTATCTGTGTTATACCAGATAGAACAACAATGGAATTAATTATGTCACAAATCACACTCGTTAAAATTTGCCAATAGGCTGCAAAAATTCAACAATGAAATATTTTAAGCATTAACATGTGCAAAATAAAAATAAATAGAATGCCATAGATTTTTTAAAATACGTTTTTATCAGTTAATATTTTATTATTAAGTTATGTTTGTATGTTGAGAAAACAACAACAACAACAAAAAAACCCCACTTTTTTATCAGAATATACTATGGATAAAATTAAATTTAAAAGTAGTGGTTTAATACCTATTAGAAGACGGTACATTACATTTGATTTATAAACCCGTTGTAAGCTTTCAGGTGAAAAGTTTATTATCACTAATTTAGTGATAATATCAATTTATCGAAATTGTTTTATATAAATATATGAGAAATGATACAGTAAAACCTCCATAACGGACACTCCCCGATAGCGGACACCTCTATTTAACGGACAGTTTTCCAATCCCCACTCCCAAAACTTAAATTTTTGTATGTTTAACCTCTGAATAACGGACAATCCGAATAGCGGACACTTTATTCGGCGATAAAGGATGAAAAAGGTATTTTTTAAACAGGTAAAAAAAGTAAAAAAGCCTCTGAATTTATCAGGACAACATGTCACAAATTTTGTGATCACAATTAAATGTAAATACAGAGCTGGGGAAAATCCTACATCCCCCCCCCCCTCAACGTTCAGTGCTAAAATCAGGGGATTTAAAAATCTCCCAGACTGTATTGAAATGTCATCCAAGAACATTTTGAGATTTTATGCTTTTAAAGATAAAAAATGCAATACCTCCCTCCTCGACCGGAACTCTATAATGTCCAATAACATCACACAGAAAAACAAATTACATGTAATCGCAAGCAAAAATAAACTTTTGTAACAGATTTTTTTCGCAATAAAATAATAAAAGTGTGCACAATTTTATTTTAATTTTATTGCTTAAAAAATTATTTTAATTTCTGATTAATTATATAATATAGGTTTTAGAACATATAAAAAAAGTTAATTAAGTAAATTAATGAAACATTAAGCATTTCTTAGTGGTTTAAGAAAACGCTGATTTTCCCAATAGCGGACACCTCCAAATAGCGGACAATTTCTGCGTTCCCGAGGTGTCCGTTATTTAGAAGTTTTACTGTATTAATTTTAAACGCTGCTTTATTTTTATTTATAATCATGTACTTAAAAAAAGGCTAATAAACTTTCCATGAAATGTTTTCGTGCGTGCTTACTCAGTTCTTGCTTTTAAGAGTGTTTCGCATTCAACTTACTGTTCGTTTTTTAAATAGAAAATTTATAAATTCCCGTAGAAAATTATCTCGTTTCTATTTTTAGCACTGTAGCCTTTAAAGATGGCCTTTAACATGTTTTACAAATGCTCTCAGCAAACATACTACAGTCTCAATATTAGATTAAAATTAAATCGAAAGGCACTCATGCCCCTAGAGAAAAGCATTTATTAAGCAGCTAGCAGAAGTTCCAACGAGAGTAAAAAATATTATTATCGATCCAATGATTTTTTCAGTTGCAATCAGTTTTTGATTTCAGTTGCAATCAGTTTTTTATTTAACTTGCAATCAGTTTTTAGCTCACAGGCTATCATAGCCTTAGAGCTTATGTGCCCGCCCGTTCTGTATGTACGTTCGTTCGTGCGTAACGCGATAACTCATGATAAAAATATCCGATCAACTTGAAATTTTGTATATAGGTATATCCTGATAAGGCGCTTCCATGATTAGTTTTTGGAGTTCATTCGATATGTATAAGAGGAGGAACGGGGGGCTCATGCCCCTCTCCTTAATTGATATAAATGGGTTTTTCATGCAGAATTAAGTTTTTGTTGAAAATTTAGATATTGAATCATTCTGATGAGGCGATTCCGTGACTGTTATTAGGTGTTCATTGAATAAGTATAAACAGGGAGAACGGGGTTTCTAATGCCCCCCCCCCTTAATTTATATAAATGGGTTTTTCCAAGCAGAATTGTCAGACTTCGTTCAAATCTCTGAATAGTTTTGGAAGTTTAATGGTTAAGTATAAAAGAGGGGAATAACTCCTCTTAAATTATATAAATGCTAAATGGGTTTTTATTAAGAATTATCCGATTTGCTGTGAATTTTAGATATAGATTTTTTATATAAAACATGTCCTTGATAGTTTAGGAGGTTCAATGATTAAGTATAAAAAAGGGGAAAGGGGAGAGCTGCTTCTCCTTCTTAATTTTTTTTTTCGAACGGAATTAACCCTTGAAAATATAAGGCTGTAATGTACAATTAGTATGCGTAGCCTGTGAGCTCAATGCCATCAGTTTAACTGGGCAATATTCTTTTTATTTATTTTTACAGTTGCAACCAGTTTAACAAATAGTAAAAAAATGTGAAATTTAAAGTAATCTACAGGGTTATTTTAAATGAATATCCCAAATTTACAGAATATTAAAACAAAACAGAATTTATAAAAGTGTCCAGTTAACCCTTTATCTACCGACTGTACTTATAAGTATCATTAAAATAACTTATTATAAAATTCTTTTAATACGTCAATTAGTTATAATACTGTTTACAATGAGTTACAGTTATATTACTCTATCTTGTTACAAAAGCATTATTGGTTACACAAAACAAAAATATTTTTAAAAGGATGATTTTTTTACCTTTGTATCGTTTCAGCTTTCTTGGCGTTGAAATAGGGGGATAGGAAACATGGTTGACGAAAAAAATGTTTATGCAAAATGTCTGTCTGTCTGTCCGTCTGTATGTCCGATTTGTAATCTCGAAAAGTGTATGAAGGTATGCGTAGAATCATACCAAATTACATATACATATTTATGCCTAAAGCAACAGTTTCCATGAGCATTTGGGAATATTCCGCCTCTGCGGGCAGCGCTTTAATACCAATGCTTGTGCCATTTTCATTATTGTATCATCGGAATCCCCCCGCGAAATTATGCGTAGAATTGAACCAAACTTTACCCATATGTCTTTTGCTATGAACTTCTCAATGATATGGGCTAAGGCTCCTACAATACGGCCTTAATCATGCCTCCATTAAGTTTCCAAAATGGTTGCCTGACTTGGCGTCTTATCGCGTAGATAGCTAGGCGAACAAATTTAGTTACTCAATTTCTTTCATGGGAAAATATGAGTAGAACATTCGAAGAACCGGTTTGTTGTGTACAAGCGATTAGGTTGGCGCGATATTTGGCGAAGTTCTCCAATCCAGATTTATTCTTTTAAGCATTTATCGACAAATTATTCCATTTTTCTTCATTTATATGGAATTTAAATACTCCAAAGCCATTCCTGAACATGTCAGAATAATTTTCTGCTCAACAACTATCCATTTTTAATGATTTTGTAGCTTTAAAATCATTCAAACGTTTCTCGCCTCATAGGAATCAATGGGAAACAAACGGTAACTGGGAAACAAGATGCTTGATGATTCAGCCTGAGTTATAGGAGTCCTAATATGGGCAGGTCCTAAATGAAAAAAGGGAATTTACCCCTAGAGGGGGCACTACAATAGCGATTTTTCTTAATTTTTCAGAATGCTGCTGTACATCAACTGTTTATGCAGCAATGGGCAATTTACATCTCACTAACCCGGCGATTCTCAGCTGACTTACCATAGAATAACGAAAAATAATGGTCTATTACATATTATGATCAAGATTAACTTATTTTCACACCAATTAGTAAAATGAAGCAAAAATTTAGGATGAAAATAAAAAATGTGTAGTATTGAACTAATAACACTAAAGTATTACTTTTTAAATTTTTTTTCAAATATTAACATGTTTGAGAAAGAAAAAAGTTTTGGAATTGGCACATCTGACTTGTTATGTTTATAGTTTAATAATTTTTCAATATATATATGTATGTATATAAATTATATTGTTTGAATTTTTGTAATGTTTTCTTTTAAAAATTAGATATCGTATTCTTTCAAATAATAACAACAACAATAATTTTAGCTGCGAACAAATACATTGAGTACTAAATTGAAACATTGGATTAAACTTAAATTGTAAAACACTCCTTTTGCAATGGAAAGCAATTATCAAACAACTAGATAAAAAATTAAAATAAAGGGAAAGGATTATCACATTGAAGTATTGAAAAGAATATGTTTTTAAAGGCAAAAACAATCCAAAGCTTTTTTTAAAAATCAAATTTCAAATTCCGTAAATCAGAAAATAACAACCTCTCTTGAAACAATAAATAAATATATAAAAATGACAAAAAAGAAAAAAAAAGCGTAGTTCTTAAACATGCCACCACTAAATCTTCCAACTCTGAACCTAATTAAAATGTAAAAGAAAATTGTCTGCAAAGAAAATATTTTCTGTAAATATACCAATGCGCAACTTTAAAAACATATTATTGTTCCATAAAGAACTGCTACATGAAAGAAAAATGCTTTTAAGTATTTTGGCATAATTAGGAACATCCCCAGTTATCCGAACTTTAACTTATCTGAACTTGTGCCAGTAACGGCAGGTTCGGATAATCGACGCTCTACTGCAATGTATTAAATATATATGCATGTTGGAGCGACCGGGGGTGGGATCGGAAAAGCGATACAGTTGTTAGTAGCTCAGAGCGCAGAATATTAGGGCTCCGGTACTTCTTTTGTTAGAGATGAAGCCCTGTAAACAAGAGACCGAAGAACAAAAACCGTAAAAGGGACACTCAATATGAGATTAAACGCAACTTTGAGAGCACTCGCAGAAGAAGTTAAAAGAGAGGAAAAACATTCTATCGATCCGGAGTAGACGTCTTGAAAATACAGAGAGGACATGGAGACAAATAGTTTTCAAAGATTTACCCTATTTTCTTTCGTTCTTTGTGCCCCTAATTTCGTTCTTCTATAACGGCAGAAAATGCCTACTGCTTTCAATTTTCTGCGGCTTTCCTAAAAAGTGAATTTTATTTTTCTAGAAGAATTATAATGTAGAAAACTGATAACATTGTTTTTAAAAGTTGTAATTTTCAAAGATTTCCCCGTCTTCTTTTTTTCACGTTCCTAATTTTGTTCTTCTATAACGGCAGAAAATGCCTACTGCTTCCAATTTTCTGCGAATTTTAAAAAAAGCGAGTTTTATTTTATAAGGTAATCATAATGTAGATAACTGATGAGATTGATTTTAAAAATTATAATTTTCAAAGATTTTGCCGTTTTCTTTCTTTATTTGCTTAAATTTGTTCTTTTATAAAGCCAGAAAATGCGTGCTGCCTTCAATTTACTGCGACTTTCCTAAAAAATGAATTTTATTTTCCCAAAATAATTATAATGTAGATAACTGATGACATTGGTTTTTAAGAGTTGTGATTTTCAAAGATTTTCCTATTTTCCTTTATTGTGTTCTTAATTTTGTTCTTTTATAAAGACCGAAAATGCCTACTGCTTTCAATTTTCTGCGACTTTTTTAAAAAGTGAGTTTTATTTTCATAAAATAATTATAATATAGATAACTGATGAAATTGGTTTTAAGAGTTGTAAAATTTAAAAACATGGTACATTTTTATTAACTGTATACGATTAAAGACATTGTTTTGACAATTTAAGATATATCTCATATTAGATAAAAATATTTTTTGAAATTTTTGTGGTACGATTCTAAAAAATAAATTTAATTTTACAAAATAATAATACTATAGAAAATACTTATATTGTTTTAATTATTATCATTTTAAAAACTGCTATATTTCACTAAACCGAAAAAGATTTCGCCATTTTCTTTTTTTTTGCCTGTAATTTCCTTGTTTTTTAGGAAAGAAAATTTGAGCGGAATAATCAAACATTGTAAATTTTAAGACTATGGGAATTTCATTTGCAACATAATAATAAAAAAACAAATATTTTTATTTCAAGTTAAGAATAAATGTTCCATTTTTTATTTTTATTATTTTTATTTGTTTATCTTTTTTTTTCTTTTGTAGGAAAATAAATGTAGCACGAAATGCATAGTAAGAATATATGCTAATGCATAGCACACGAAGACAACTTTCCATTACTTTTCAGTCCAAAATTATAAAAACACTGAAAAGAATCATAAATTTTATACAATTTAGATAGTACATAATTCGTATGTACAAATTCATGCGCGTATTACTGTATTAGGTGCAAAAGAACATCCTCGAAAAGATACCGTAGTCATACGTAGCCATACAAGATGGTACTCCGGGATCATTCCCAGCGGTGCCTACGCAAGATCTGTTTAAGGGGGCTCAGGGGTTGAAACCTTTTCAAACAATCGATTTTTTATGATCTAGTTTGATTACTCAATTAATTCTTAACTCAATGCAAAAAACCGCATAAAAATATTTGCATTTTTAACGGAGTTATAAGCATTTATGTATCAATACTTTCATAGCCGCATCCATATAATTTCAACTTTAAGTCGCGTTTTCTCAAAACTTGATTTTTGACGACTAACACCAAGATTTAAAAAAACTATTTGATGGAATGGCTTAAATTATTTTTTTTGCATGCATGTAACATTGTTATCTAGATAATGAATTAAGGATATAACTATTACTTAAAAAAAAACATTACTAAAAAATCTCTCAAAGTTGAAAATTTAAAAAACCCCTAAAAAATACTATTATTTCATTAAAAATACTCAAAATATTAAACTATCTAAACTATATTAATTCATTCTCTAGATAATGATATTATATGCATGCAAAGAAAAATTTAAGCCATTTCATCAAATAATTTTTTTTAAATCTTGGTGTTAGTCATTAAAAATCAAGTTTTGAAAAAACGCGACTTAAAGTTGAAATTATATGGATGCGGCTATAAAAGTGTTGATATATAAATGCTTATAACTCCGTTAAAAATGCAAATATTTTTATGCGGTTTTTTTCACTGAGTTAAGAATTAATTGAATAATCAAATTAGATCATAAAAAAATCGATTTTTTGAAAAGTTTTCAACCCCTGAGCCCCCTTAATAGAGCAGCTCGTAGAAGACTGACTGAAAGTCTATAATTTGCCACGAGAAATTCACTTCAGGAATACTCTATTAAAATTTGTATCCTTATATGGATTCTATGTTAGATAGATGATCTGGAATTAATCTTTGATAATTGGTTTCAATTTAGGTGTATCTTAAATATGTATGTTCACCTAGATTTAAAAGCTATAAATATGGCAATATGTTGCATGCTACTTGGGAATTGAAACTTGAAGTAGGAGATAATTTAAGGCTGAGCGCGGAGATGAGGAACACATCTCGGCTGTCTTAGTTGTGATTTATTTCTCATATAGATTTTTAGTTACTTGAAGTGCTAACTTGCGACAGATGTAAAAAACAATTTAGCCGCTAAGGGAAAAATGTATTAATTAAATGGTTTCAAGAAAGGATAGAATAAAAATCATTAAACACCTTATGCGTTTCATAATATATACATGCGTATATGCATATATAACATTACTTGCAATTTACAATATAAGCAAAATTCACAATTACACCCACATATGCTCTATAATTTTATATCGGATTATCAAACTGGCTTTTCAATTACAAGAATGTTGTTATCATTGTACGACTTCTGTATAATGGAAATAAGTTGTATGTGGTTGGGAAATGAATTTGTCAATCCTTAGGCATCCATATGCTAAAAATTATATTATTAAAAAACCTAGTGCTTTCGCTTATATTTTTTTAGAAACAGTTACTAAATCAGTCTTAACTTCAGCTGATACAGTATACCAAAATTTTGACTTTTTTCCATGGCTCAAAATGGCTTTAAAAATTGGAACTTATTTTTATCTTGTTAAAAATCAAATCCCCTGAACTATTAAGTATAATAAAAAAAATCTCTAAAAACGAGATTTAGACACCTTCACTTTATATATATATTTTGGCCGTTATGTACTTGTTCACTTTTAGCGTGATATTAAAAACATTCAATGAAATTTTAAACAGTTATGTGGCGGTGTCCGTCGCTTGAAATATATCACACAGGTTAAACAGTCACGTTTTAATAAAGACTTCACAACAATTATAATATTATACAGGGTGTTTTTAAACTCATGGTGCAAACTTTAAGGGTGGGTAGATTACACAGTAACAATCATTTATTGTATAGGAATGTATGGGACCAAGTGACGGATTAGGGTAGAAATACCAGGGGAGTAATTGGGCCCCCTTCTTTAATTTTGAAAATTTCTCATTAATACCAGAAAAATTTTATGCTGTCATTTTCTTGACATTTAATAATTACTTAATAACAAAATTCTTTGAAAATTTTTGGCATGAAATGGAAATTTTTTGAATTGAAAATAGAAATAGATTTTTTGTGGTTGATTCCACTTGCGGTAGAGGGCATTAAGTAATTGGTCGCCGTTCAATACCATGCTTTCAACTAGAATAAATCGCCATTTTTAATTATGCTCGTCATGGAAGACTTTACATATGCGAAAAAGCCGATGTACATTTCATGTATGGTCATGAAAATGTCAACGCCAGAGCTGCTCTACGAATGTATCAGGGGCATATCCACACAGAATAATGCCTGATCATAGAATGTTTCAGCGCTTACACCGTCAGCTTTCTGAAATAGGTTCTTTCCACGTCACCAGATGAAAAACTGGGCGAGAAAGCGTTGTAAGCAGTGCAAGCCTGGAAGAAATTATTTTAAATTTTGTGAGTGAAAGGCCGCAATCAAGCTGTTGCACAGAATTTAGGTGTGAGTGATTCGACCATTTGGAGAGTGTTAAACGAAAATCGATTTCATGCCTTCTGTTTTCAACGCGTACAAACTTTGAATCCGAACTATCTTCTGCGGTTAAACTTTTGCCAGTGGATTTTGCAGCCAGACTTTATTGCTCATATTCTATTTACAGATGAGGCGATATTTACACGCGAGGGTGCATTTA